>CM045898.1:7275902-7377063 GCA_025169545.1 Anguilla japonica | reverse complement strand
TTATTTAGACACTGGCATATAAGAAAATTTTCGGTTACGCTGACCTATAAAACGCTATTCCAAAAGCAAAAACAGACATGTTATACATCGTCAGAAAGCTTATACTCTCACCTACTGAATAAATTAATTGTCAGTCAATCCAAATTGCACTAAAAAGGGCGACAACGCCGTAAGCAACAGGTGTGGTATTACGCACAGCTATTTTTGAAGATAGCCCAGGCGTGACAAATGCGCGTAGCCTATATTTCTCAAACGGATTGTCCAAGACAATATATGACCACTCATTCGCAGAAGGGACAACTCTACGCGTAAAACCAGTGGTAAGATTGTATATTTATTCAATGTTTAGTCCCAGATATTGAACGTAGAATGACATGGCATAATTTCTTATAAACTTTGTCTCGTTCATTTCGTTATTCATTGAGCAGCGTTTTCACTGCTGTATTGGCATATTTTAGGGCAAATGTCGGGTTTATCTTGTTGTTACGGAATATTACATTACATTACAGGCATTTGGCGGACGCTCTTATCCAGAGCGATGTGCAACAAAGTGTATAACCTTAACCATGAACAAGTGTGTCGAAAACCCTAGAGAGAAATGCCGTTCCAAGTGCAGGGAACAACCGCATAGTTTCAACTTGGACCCTGTAGGTTAAACTGATTAACACTAACACAAACAAGAACAGCAACAACGCAGTCTATGCAAAAATACAAGCAATAGTTAAGACGAGTGCATTAACTAAGTCACCTACGAAACAGCTAACTAGTTACAACCCTAAGCTTACAGTGAATTTCTAGATTAAATTGAGAATACGATTTCTCTCAGCATAATGACGGATTTAAAGAGTAAACGAACTCACCCGATATTGTCTTCAAATGGATCCATGTCAAAGAAAAGTAATGATTCATCCTCTTAAAGCTGTACCGTAGCGTATTATTTATTTAGACATTGGCAGAGTACAGTATAAATTGCGTCTTTTGTGAATATTCAATGTTAGAAATTTCAGTGAGGAACTGCAGCTGTAGACACAAGATAGTCTGTTATCTTATGGTAGCAACGGCACGAAGCGGACTATATATGTATTAGGCTACCGCCATTGTTTCATTATACCAGCGTGTTTTCGCGCGTTTGCACAGAAACTCAGAACCTATCAATAAAATGGTTTAGCTATTTCTCAGCATAATGACAGATTCAAGACTAAACGAACTCACCCGATACTGTCTTCAAATAATGTCTGACACTGTCTTCCACTGCTTCCCCGACGTTCAGACCGTCCCCTCACTGATAAAAAACTAGACCCTACGGTGTCGGATTACTTGCGTCGCCATGGATGTCGCTTGCCGTAAAGAAGTTTACTCGATGTCGTAACCGTTTAGATTTGGAGCCACAGCTCTTCCGCACCCCACCTAATAAAAAAGTCCAAATGGCGGGCAAACCATATGGCGGACATAGGTGGTCCCAAAAGCAAAGTTGTAGAGCACATTCAGATGCATCGGTCGATGAAGGTTTGTGTTGATCTGACTTACGGTGTGGGAGTTATGACCTTTTAAAGTATGACCCTTTGTTATAGCGCCACCATCTGGCCGACATAGATGATTTTTAGTGCCCGAGTAGTGGGGGGCCATAGGAACCCACCTCCAAAATTTGGTTGGTCTAGAACTTATGGTTGCTGAGCCTCAGACATTTTAGTGGAGAAAACTGCCACGCCCCAACTAAAAAGTCGAAAGGGCAGGCAAACAATATGGCGGCCATAGGTGGTGCCAATGGCAAAGTGATAGAGCACGTTCAGATGCACATGACAATGAAGTTTTATGTTGATCTAACTTATGGTGTGAGAGTTATGGCCTTTTACGCCTAACCCTTTGTTATAGCGCCACCATCTGGCCGACATAGGTGATTTTTAGTGCCTGAGTAGTGGGGGGCCATAGGAACCCACCTGCCAAATTTGGTTGCTCTAGGCCTCATGGTTCCTGAGCCTCAGACACTTTTAGCGGAGAAAAATAATAATAATTAAAGCCGCAAGCGGCGTTGGGAGGGGTCCAAGCATTGGCACCATCGCGCCCCCTATGGAGCGATTTTAAAATGGCTTTGTCCTCATGATCATACACCTTCACCCAACATATCTACTGAATATCATGATGATCGTATAAAACATTGATGACTTATGGCCAATTTTGTGGTAAGAGACGCTGGCGGATGACTTGGTTGCGTCGCCATGGATGTGTCCTGGCCGCTTCCCGTAAAGGCCTTTACTATGTCATAACACTTAGATGGCATGTCATAACACTTAGATGGTCCGGCGTGTATGCACAGCTGCAGTGTTTCTGCGCTGCAACTAAAAAAGGCGTCACACTAGTAATGTCACGATACCAAAATTTTGACTTTGATAGTGATACCAGGTTTAGTATCACGATAGTCAATACTGAAATGATACTTGAAACTTAAACGATGCTCATTCGATATAGTGTTACAACACTGAACAATAGAGAAATATGTTAAATATATTTCAAAAATTAAACAGTTGTAAACTAAATAATGTTTAAAACAGGTCTTTCACCTGTAAATAGATTTTAAAAACAGCATATTTTAATAACAATACAGCATCTATCTATAATAAAATATTTCCAAATTGGAACACCTATTGGTACTGAAGTGAACTGAGTCAAAGCTTGTGCTGTATCAAGGAGATGAGTGCAAGTGCAAGTCACCTCACTTGGCAACCTTAGTTGCTACTGCCTTCTAGCGAAGATTCTGACAAATTACACTTTTCATCCTCTAAATCAGTAATGCGGGAGACAATTTTCCCTGGCTTTTACATTTGACTCAAAACTACCGAACGTCGGAATATTCTAATACCGAACCGTTTCTTTTTTATTTATTTTTTATTTTTTTAAGTACAGAGAAAGTGCTGAAGTTTTGGTATACCCTGCAACACTACGTCAGACACATATTCCAATCGATTGCTCAGCTTAGCAGAGAATGCACATTTCAGAGCGCCACAGAGACCGACAGAATAATAATAAATACATTTAAAAAAACGAAACAAAAAACGAAATATCAACTCGACAACCCTGCTAGCATGCGTGCTGTACGAAGAATACCTTATTATTTATTTAGACATTGGCAGACTACAGCATTTGCGTCTTTTGTTTATATTCAAGAGTAATTGCAGGGAGAAACTGCAGCTGTAGACACAAGACAGTTTGTTATATTATGGTAGCAACGGAATGAAGCGGACTACATATATAGGCTATATTTACCGTCATTGTTTTATTATACCAGCGTGCTTTCGCGCGTTTGCAGAGAAACTCAGTTACTATCAATAAAAATGGTTTAGCTATTTCTCAGCATAATGACGAAAATAATTTTCAACCGTCCACCTCGTTTCAGCAACGTTCCAACACTGTCGTCGTCACTGTTCCATGGGTCACAAAAACTATTACACTAACGCTTGCATTGCAGTGTGAAATATCCGCATTATATAATGCCACTAACCTATTTAAAGACACTCAATTTCAAAAATAACGTATATAACCGAAATATTTTGAGCAGTAATACTTACATAGCAACATGACATTTTATCTGTGTTTAGTAGTATAGAGACAGAAAATCAATGACAAAGTCCTATCCGCTTCTGTTTTGCGTCAGAAAACGATGTCAGATAGATCTATCAGCAAAGAAATGGCTTAGCTATGCCCCGAAGTCCTCAATAATAATAGTACTCTCCAAGAAATTATGAAAATCGTTGACAACGTTTCGTTAGGTGCATCGTCTTTAATGCTACGCCACAGTGAATGCGCAAGTGAATGCGAGAAGAAAATATTCCGTTACGCTGAACTATAAAACGCTATTCCAAATGCAAAATCAGACATGTTATACATCGTTAGAAAGCTTATTCTCTCATCTACTGAATAAATTAACTGTCAATCAAGCCAAATTGTACTAAAGACGGCGACAACGCCGTAAGCAACAGGAATCACAAAACGGATTGTCCAAGACAATATATGACCACTCAGTCGCAAAAGGGACATCTCTACGCATAAAACCAATGATAAGATTGTGTATTTATTCAATGTTTAGTCCCAGATATTGACTGTAATATGAGATGGTATAATTTAAAAAAAAACTTTGTCTCGTTTATTTCGTTATTCAATAAGCAGCGTTTTCACTGCTGTATTGGCATATTTTAGGGCAAATGTCGGGTTTATCTTGCTGTTACGGATTATTAGCCTACATTACATTACAGGCATTTGGCAGACGCTCATACCCAGAGCGACGTACAACAAAGTGTCTAACCATAACCAGGAACAAGTGTGTTGAAAACACTAGAGGGCAGTATCCTACCGTTCCAAGTGCCCCAAGACCGTCCCCTCACTGATAAAAAAACTAACCCTACGGTGTCGGATTACTTGCGTCGCCATGGATGTCGCTTGCCGTAAAGAAGTTTACTAGATGTCGTAATCGTTTAGATTTGGAGCCACAGCTCTTCCGCACCCCACCTAATAAAAAAGTCCAAATGGCAGGCAGACAATATGGCGGACATATGTAGCCCCAATAGCAAAGTTGTAGAGCACATTCACATGCGTCGGTCTATGAAGTCTTGTGTTGATCTGACTTACGGTGTGGGAGTTATGACCTTTTAGGCAAAACCCTTTGTTATAGCGCCACCATCTGGCCGACATAGGTGATTTTTAGTGCCTGAGTAGTGGGGGGCCATAGGAACCCAACTGCCAAATTTGGTTGCTCTAGGACTTATGGTTGCTGAGCCTCAGACATTTTAGCAGAGAAAGCTTCCACGCCCCAACGTAAAAGTTAAAATGGCGGGCAAACATTATGGCGGACATGGGTGGTGCCAATGGCAAAGTTGTAGAGCACGTTCAGATGCATAGGTCGATGAAGTTTTGTGTTGATCTAACTTATGTTGTGGGAGTTATGGTCTTTTACGCAAAACCCTTTGTTATAGCGCCACCATCTGTCCGACATAGGTGATTTTTAGTGCCTGAGTAGTGGGGGGCCATAGGAACCCACCTGCCAAATTTGGTTGCTCTACGACTTATGGTTGCTGAGCCTCAGACACTTTTAGCGGAGAAAAATAATAAGAATAATAATAATAATAATCCTAACAAAAACAATAGGGTTCCACCAGCTTCGCTGCTTGGACCCCTAATAATTAAAGCCGCAAGCGGCATTGGGAGGGGTCCAAGCATTGGCACCATCGCGCCCCCTACGGAGCGATTTTAAAATGGCTTTTTCCTCATGATCATATGCCTTCATCCAACATATCTCCTGAATATCATGATGATTGTATAAAATATTGATGACTTATGGCCAATTTTGTGCTAAGAGACGCTGTCGGATGACTTAGTTGCATCGCCAGGGATGTGTCCTGGCCGCTTCCCGTGAAGGCCTTTACTATGTCGTAACACTTAGATGGCATGTCGTAATGCACATATGGCCTGGCGTGTTTGTACAGCTGCAGCGCTTCCATGCTGTAACAAAAAAAAGGCATCACACTAGTGTTGTCACCATACCAAAATTTTGACTTTGATACCGATACCAAGTTTAGTATCACAATAATTAATACTGAAACGATACTGATTCAATACTCGGTACCTAACGATACTGAAATTACCTTAATAGATCAGAAACTCAATGTCCACAAGGGTTGACCTCATTTTCGAATTCACGGATTATTAAAAACCTGGTTTATTAACAACCTTTGAGTTGAAGCCTGTTCAACATATCAATAAGCATAGGCCTATAGTGTTACAACACTAAACAACAGAGAAATATATCAAATATATTTCAAAAATTAAACAGTTGTAAACTAAATAATCTTTAAAACAGGTTTTTCACCTTTAAATAGATTTAAAAACTGCATATTTAAATAACAAAAACAGCATCTATCTATAATAAAATATTTGCAAATTGGAACACCTATTGCTACTCACGTGAACTGAGTGAAAGCTTGCGCTGTATCAAGAAGCTGAGTGCACAAGCGCAAGTCACCTCACTTGGCAACCATAGTTGCTACTGCCTGACAGCGAAGATTCTGACAAATTACACTTTTCATCCTCTCAATCAGTAATGCGGGAGACAATTTTCCCTTGCTTTTACATTTGACTCAAAACTACCGAACGTCGGAATATTCTAATACCGAACCGTTTCTTTTTTTTTTTCTTTTTTTTTTTTTTTTTTAAGTACCGAGAAAGTGCTGAAGTTTTGGTATACGGTGCAACACTACGTCAGAAACATATTCCAATCCATTGCTCAGCTTAGCAGAGAATGCACATTTCAGAGCGCCACAGAGACAGATAGAATAATAACACATGAATGCACATTTCAAATAATAAATACGACATTGAGAAAAAACGGAAAAAAAAAGACGTAATATCAACTCGCGATATGTGTGCTGCGCTCAAAGTAGCCTACCGTTTTATTTATTTAGACATTGGCAGATAAGAAAAAAATTTGGTTACGCTGACCTATAAAACGCTATTCCAAAAGCAAAATCAGACATGTTATACATCGTTAGAAAGCTTATACTCTCACCTACTGAATAAATGAATTGTCAATCATGCCAAATTGTACTAAAAAGGGCGACAAACGCCGTAAGCAACAGGTGTGGTATTACGCACAGCTATTATTGAAGATAGCCGACCCAGGCGTGACAGATGCGCATATATTTCGCAAACGGATTGT
The DNA here is from genome assembly GCA_025169545.1 of Anguilla japonica. NCBI lineage: Eukaryota > Metazoa > Chordata > Actinopteri > Anguilliformes > Anguillidae > Anguilla > Anguilla japonica. The sequence continues at coordinate 7,370,360 of CM045898.1, read as the reverse complement.
CCAAGACAATATATGACCACTCATTCGCAAAAGGGACATCTCTACGCGTAAAACCAATGGTAAGATAGTATATTTATTCAATGTTTAGTCCCAGATATTGACTGTAGAATGACATGGTATAATTTTAAAAAAAAAGTTAGTCTAGCTTATTTCGTTATTCATGGAGCAGCGTTTTCACTGCTGTATTGGCATATTTTAGGGCTAATGTCGGGTTTATCTTGTTGCTACGGAATATTGCATTACATTACATTACAGGCATTTGGCAGACGCTCTTATCCAGAGCGACCTAGGCTACAACAAAATGTATAACCATAACCAGGAACAAGTGTGTCGAAAACCCTAGAGGGCAGTAGCCTACCGTTCTAAGTGCAGGGAACAACCGCATAGTTCAACTTGGACCCTGTAGGTTAAACTGATTAACACTAACACAAACAAGAACAGCAAGAACGCAGTCTATGCAAAAATACAAGCAATAGTTAAGTCACCTACGAAACAACTACCTAGTTACAACCCTAAGCTTACAGTCAATTTAGAGATTAAATTGAGAGTACGATTTCTGTCAACATAATGACGGATTTAAAGACTAAACGAACTCACCCGATATTGTCTCCAAATGGATCCATGCCAAAGAAAAGTAATGATTCATCCTCTCAGATAGCTTTTACTAACAAACTTTTAGTAGCAAAAAATGAAAAATACCAACTCGCCGTCGATGCTACCTATGCGCAGAGTACCGTGTTATTTATTCAGACACTGGCAACTACAGCATAAATTGCGTCTTTTGTTTATATTCAATATTAGTAATTGCAGCGACAAACAGCAGCTGTAGACACAAGATAGTTTATATTATGGTAGCAACGGAACGAAACGGACTACATATGTATTACTGTCATTGTTTAATTATACCAGCGTGTTTTCGCGTGTTTACACGAAACTCAAATACTATCAATAAAATGGTTTAGCTATTTCTCAGCATAATGACAGATTCAAAGACTAAACGAACTCACCAGATATTGTCTTCAAATGGATGCATGCTCAAGAAAAGTAATTATTCATCCTCTGAAAAAGCTTTAACTAACAAACTTTTGGTAGCCTCTTCCAGTGCTTCCCCGACGTTCAGACCCTACCCTCACTGATAAAAAAAAACTAGACCCTACGGTGTCGGATTACTTGCGTCGCCATGGATGTCGCTTGCCGTAAAGAAGTTTACTAGATGTCGTAACACTTAGAATTTGGAGGTACAGCGCTACCGCACCCCACCTAATAAAAAAGTCCAAATGGCGGGCAAACCATATGGCGTTCATAGGTGGTCCCAAAAGCAAAGTTGTAGAGCACATTCAGATGCATCGGTCGATGAAGTTTTGTGTTGATCGGACTTATGGTGTGGCAGTTATAGCCTTTAAATGTATGATCCTTTGTTATAGCGCCACCATCTGGGCGACATAGGTGATTTTTCGTGGCTGAGTAGTGGGGGGCCATAGGAACCCACCTACCAAAGTTGGTTGGTCTACAACTTATGGTTCCTGAGCCTCAGACATTTTAGCGGAGAAAACTGCCACGCCCCAACGAACAAGTCTAAATGGCGGGCAAACAATATGGCGGACATAGGTGGTGCCAATAGCAAAGTTGTAGAGCACCTTCAGATGCATCGGCCGATGAAGTTTTGTGTTGATCTAACTTATGGTGTGGGAGTTATGGCCTTTTACGCAAAACCCTTTGTTATAGCGCCACCATCTGGCCGACATAGGTGATTTTTAGTGCCTGAGTAGTGGGGGGCCATAGGAACCCACCTGCCAAATTTGGTTGCTCTAGGACTTATGGTTCCTGAGCCTCAGACACTTTTAGCGGAGAAAAATAATAATAATAATAATAATAATAATAATCCTAACAGATACAATAGGGTTCCACCAGCTTCGCTGCTTGGACCCCTAATAATCCTAACAAATACAATAGGGTTCCACCAGCTTCGCTGCTTGGACCCCTAATTAAAGCCGCAAGCGGCGTTGGGAGGGGTCCAAGCATTGGCAGCATCGCGCCCCCTACGGAGCGATTTTAAAATGGCTTTTTCCTCATGATCATCTGCCTTCATCCAACATATCTCCTGAATATCATGATGATTGTATAAAATATTGATGACTTATGGCCAATTTTGTGCTAAGAGACGCTGTCGGATGACTTAGTTGCATCGCCATGGATGTGTCCTGGCCGCTTCCCGTGAAGGCCTTTACTATGTCGTAACACTTAGATGGCATGTCGTAACGCACATATGGCCTGGCGGGTTTGTACAGCTGCAGCGCTTCCATGCTGTAACAAAAAAAGGCATCACACTACTGTTGTCACGGTACCAAAATTTTGACTTTGATACCGATACCAAGTTTAGTATCACAATAATTAATACTGAAACGATACTGACTCAATACTCGGTACCTAATGATACTGAAATTACCTTAATAGATCGGAAACTCAATGTCCACAAGGGTTGACCTCATTTTCGAATTCACGGATTATTAAAAACCTGGTTTATTAACAACCTTTGAGTTGAAGCCTGTTCAACATATCAATAAGCATAGGCCTATAGTGTTACAACACTAAACAACAGAGAAATATATCAAATATATTTCAAAAATTAAACAGTTGTAAACTAAATAATCTTTAAAACAGGTTTTTCACCTTTAAAAAGATTTAAAAACTGCATATTTAAATAACAATACAGCATCTATCTATAATAAAATATTGGCAAATTGGAACACCTATTGCTACTGACGTGAACTGCGTGAAAGCTTGCGCTGTATCAAGAAGCTGAGTGCACAAGCGCAAGTCACCTCACTTGGCAACCATAGTTGCTACTGCCTTACAGCGAAGATTCTGACAAATTACACTTTTCATCCTCTCAATCAGTAATGCGGGAGACAATTTTCCCTTGCTTTTACATTTGACTCAAAACTACCGAACGTCGGAATATTCTAATACCGAACCGTTTTTTTTTTTTTTTTTTAAGTACCGAGAAAGTGCTGAAGTTTTGGCATACCGTGCAACACTACGTCAGAAACATATTCCAATCCATTGCTCAGCTTAGCAGAGAATGCACATTTCAGAGCGCCACAGAGACAGATAGAATAATAACACATGAATGCACATTTCAAATAATAAATACGACATTGAGAAAAAACGGAAAAAAAGACGACGTAGCCTAATATCAACTCGAGATCTGCGTGCTGCGCGCAAAGTAGCCTACCGTTTTATTCATTTACACATTGGCAGATAAGAAACATTTTGGTTACGCTGACCTACAAAACGCTATTCCAAAAGCAAAATCAGACATGTTATACATCGTTAGAAAGCTTATACTCTCACCTACGGAATAAATGAATTGTCAATCAAGCCAAATTGTACTAAAAAGGGCGACAACGCCGTAAGCAACAGGTGTGGTATTACGCACAGCTATTATTGAAGATAGCCGACCCAGGAGTCACAGATGCGCGTATATTTCGCAAACAGATTGTCCAAGACAATATATGACCACTCATTCGCAAAGGGACATCTCTACGCGTAAAACCAATGGTAAGATTGTATATTTATTCAATGTTTAGTCCCAGATATTGACTGTAGAACGACATGGTATAATTTAAAAAATAAAAATTTGTCTCGTTTATTTCGTAATTTAGTGAGCAGCGTTTTCACCGCTGTATTGGCATATTTTAGGGCTAATGTCGGGTTTATCTTGTTGCTACTGAATATTGCATTACATTACATTTCAGGCATTTGGCAGACGCTCCTATCCAGAGCGACGTACAACAAAGTGTTTAACCATAACCAGGAACAAGTGTGTCGAAAACCCTAGAGGGCAGTAGCCTACCGTTCCAAGTGCATGGAACAACCGCATAGTTCAACTTGGATCCTGTAGGTTAAACTGATTAACACTAACACAAACAAGGACAGCAACAATGCAGTCTATGCAAAAATACAAGCAATAGTTAAGACGAGTTAAATCACCTACGAAACAACTACTTAGTTACAACCCTAAGCTTACAGTCAATTTAGAGATTAAATTGAAAATACGATTTCTCTCAGCATAATGACGGATTTAAACACTAAACGAACTCACCCGATATTGTCTTCAAATGGATCCATGCCAAAGAAAAGTAATGATTCATCTTCTCAAAGCTTTTACTAACAAACTTTTAATAGCAAAACATGAAAGACCAACTCGCCATCCATGCTACCTACGCGCAGAGTACCGTATTATTTATTCAGACATTGGCAGAGTACAGCATAAATTGCGTCTTTTGTGAATATTCAATGTTAGAAATTGCAGCGAGAAACTGCAGCTGTAGACACAAGATAGTCTGTTATCTTATGGTAGCAATGGAACGAAGCGGACTATATATGTATTAGGCTACCGTCATTGTTTCATTATACCAGCGTGTTTTCGCGCGTTTGCACAGAAACTCAGAACCTATCAATAAAATGGTTTAGCTATTTCTCAGCATAATGACAGATTCAAAGACGAAACGAACTCACCCGATACTGTCTTCCACTGCTTCCCCGACGTTCAGACCGTCCCCTCACTGATAAAAACTAGACCCTACGGTGTCGGATTACTTGCGTCGCCATGGATGTCGCTTGCCGTAAAGAAGTTTACTCGATGTCGTAACCGTTTAGATTTGGAGCTCCAGCTTTTCCGCACCCCACCTAATAAAAAAGTCCAAATGGCGGGCAAACCATATGGCGGACATAGGTGGTCCCAAAAGCAAAGTTGTAGAGCACATTCAGATGCATCGGTCGATGAAGTTTTGTGTTGATCGGACTTATGGTGTGGCAGTTATAGCCTTTAAAAGAGTGATCCTTTGTTATAGCGCCACCATCTGGCCAACATAGGTTATTTTTCGTGGCTGAGTACTGGGGGGCCATAGGAACCCACCTACCAAAGTTGGTTGGTCTACAACTTATGGTTGCTGAGCCTCAGACATTTTAGTGGAGAAAAACTGCCACGCCCCAACGAAAAAGTGTAAATGGCGGGCAAACAATATGGCGGACATAGGTGGTGCCAAAGGCAAAGTGATAGAGCACGTTCAGATGCATATGTCGATGAAGTTTTGTGTTGATCTAACTCATGGTGTGGGAGTTATGGCCTTTTACGCCTAACCCTTTGTTATAGCGCCACCATATGGCCGACATAGGTGATTTTTTAGTGCCTGAGTAGTGGGGGGCCATAGGAACCCACCTGCCAAATTTGCTTGCTCTAGGACTTATGGTTGCTGAGCCTCAGACACTTTTAGCGGAGAAAAATAATAAGAATTAAAGCCGCAAGCGGCGTTGGGAGGGGTCCAAGCATTGGCACCATCGCACCCCCTATGGAGAGATTTTAAAATGGCTTTGTCCTCATGATCATATGCCTTCACCCAACATATCTACTGAATATCATGATGATCGTATGAAATATTGATGACTTATGGCCAATTTTGTGCTAAGAGATGCTGTCGGATGACTTAGTTACGTCGCCATGGATATGTCCTGGCCGCTTCCCGTCAAGGCCTTTACTATGTCGTAACACTTAGATGGTCCGGCGTGTAGGCACAGCTGCAGTGTTTCTGCGCCGCAACTAAAAAAGGCGTCACTCTAGTGTTGTCACGATACCAAAATTTGGACTTTGATACTGATACCAGGTTTAGTATTACGATACTCAATACTGAAATGATACTTGAAACTTAAACGATGCTAATTCGATACTCGGTACCTAACGATACTGAAATGACCTTAATAGATGAGAAACGTAATGTCCACAAGGGTTGACCTCATTTTCCAATTCATGGTTTATTAACAACCTGGTTCATTAACAACCTTTAAGCTGAAGCCTCTTCAACATATTAATATGCATAGGTCTATAGTGTTACAACACTGAACAATAGGAAAATATGCTAAATATATTTTAAAAATTAAACAGTTGTAAAGTAAATAATCTTTAAAACAGGTCTTTCACCTTTAAATAGATTTAAAAACAGCATATTTTAATAACAATACAGCATCTATCTATAATAAAATATTTCCAAATTGGAACACCTATTGCTACTGAAGTGAACTGAGTCAAAACTTGCGCTGTATCAAGGAGCTGAGTGCACAAGCGCAAGTCACCTCACTTGGCAACCTTAGTTGCTACTGCCTTCTAGCGAAGATTCTGACAAATTACACTTTTCATCCTCTCGATCAGTAATGCGGGAGACAATTTTCCCTGGTTTTTACATTTGACTCAGAACTACCGAACGTCGGAATATTCTAATATCGAACCGTTTCTTTTTTATTTATTTTTTATTTTTTTAAGTACAGAGAAAGTGCTGAAGTTTTGGTATACCGTGCAACACTACGTCAGACACGTATTCCAATCCACTGCTCAGCTTAGCAGAGAATGCACATTTCAGAGCGCCACAGAGACAGATAGAATAATAGCACATAAATACACATTTCAAATAATAAATAAGACATTGAGAAAAAACGGAAATAAAAGACGTAATATCAACTCGCGATCTGCGCGCTGCGCGCAAAGTAGCCTACCGTTTTATTCAATTAGACATTGGCAGATAAGAAAAATTTTGGTTACACTGACCTATAAAACGCTATCCCAAAAGCAAAATCAGACATGTTATACATCGTTAGAAAGCTTATACTCTCACCTACTGAATAAATGAATTGTCAATCAAGCCAAATTGCACTAAAAAGGGCGACAACGTCGTAAGCAACAGGTGTGGTATTACGCACAGCTATTGTTGAAGATAGCCGACCCTGGCGTCACAGATGCGCGTATATTTCGCAAACGGATTGTCCAAGACAATATATGACCACTCATTCGCAAAAGGGACATCTTTACGCGTAAAACCAATGGTAAAATTGTATATTTATTCAATGTATAGTCCCAGATATTGACTGTAGAATGACATGGTATAATTTTTTTTTTAATTGTCTCGTTTATTTCGTTATTCAATGAGCAGCGTTTTCACTGCTGCATTGGCATATTTTAGGGCAAATGTCGGGTTTATCTTGTTGTTACGGAATATTACGTTACATTACATTACATGCATTTGGCAAACGCTCCTATCCAGAGCGACGTACAACAAAGTGTTTAACCATAACCAGGAACAAGTGTGTCGAAAACCCTAGAGGGCAGTAGCCTACCGTTCCGAGTGCAGGGAACAACCGCATAGTTCAACTTGGACCCTGTAGGTTAAACTGATTAACACTAACACAAACAAGAACAGCAACAACGCAGTCTATGCAGAAATGCAAGCAATAGTTAAGACGAGTGCATTAACTAAGTCACCTACGAAACAGCTAACTAGTTACAACCCAAAGCTTACAGTCAATGTGGAGATTAAATTGAGAATACGATTTCTCTCAGCATAATGACGGATTTAAAGAGCAAACGAACTCACCCGATATTGTCTTCAAATGGATCCATGCCAAAGAAAAGTAATGATTCATCCTCTCAAAGCGTTTACTAACAAACTTGTAGTAGCAAGAAATATCAACTCGCCATCCATGATAACTGCTTCATACGGTCAGAGTACCGTATTATTTATGTAGACATGGTAGAGTACAGCATAAATTGCGTCTTTTGTTTATATTCAATATTAGTAATTGCAGCGAGAAACTGCAGCTGTAGACACAAGATAGTCTGTTATGTTATGGTAGCAACGGAATGAAGCGGACTACATATGCAGGCTATATTTACCGTCATTGTTTTATTATACCAGCGTGCTTTCGCGCGTTTGCAGAGAAACTCAATTACTATCAATAAAAATGGTTTAGCTATTTCTCAGCATAATGACGAAAATAATTTTCAGCCGTCCACCTCGTTTTAGCAACGTTCCAACACTGTCGTCGTCACTGTTCCATGGGTCACAAAAACTATTACACTAACGCTTGCATTGCAGTGTGAAATATCCGCATTATATAATGCCACTAACCTATTTAAAGACACTCAATTTCAAAAATAACGTGTATAACCGAAATATTTTGAGCAGTAATACTTACATAGCAACATGACATTTTATCTGTGTTTAGCAGTATAGAGACAGAAAATCAATGACAAAGTCCTATCCGCTTCTGTTTTTGCGTCAGAAAACGATGTCAGATAGGTCTATCAGCAAAGAAATGGCTTAGCTATGCCCCGAAGTCCTCAATAATAATAGTACTCTCCAAGAAATTATGAAAATCGTTGACAACGTTTCGTTAGGTGCATTGTCTTTAATGCTACGCCACAGTGAATGCGATAAGAAAATATTCCATTACGCTGAACTATAAAACGCTATTCCAAATGCAAAATCAGACATGTTATACATCGTTAGAAAGCTTATACTCTCATCTACTGAGTAAATGAACTGTCAATCAAGCCAAATTGTTCTAAAAACGGCGACAACGCGGTAAGCAACAGGAATCACAAACGGATTGTCCAAGACAATGTATGACCACTCAGTCGCAAAAGGGACATCTCTACGCGTAAAACCAATGGTAAGATTGTATATTTATTCAATGTTTAGTCCCAGATATTGACTGTAATATGAGATGGTATAATTTAAAAAAACTTTGTCTCGTTTATTTCGTTATTCAGTAAGCAGCGTTTCCACTGCTGTATTTGCACATTTTAGGGCAAATGTCGGGTTTATCTTGTAGTTACGGAATATTAGCCTACATTACATTACAGGCATTTGGCAGACGCTCATATCCAGAGCGACGTACAACAAAGTGTCTAACCATAACCAAGAACAAGTGTTTCGAAAACCCTAGAGGGCAGTATCCTACCGTTCCAAGTGCCCCAAGACCGTCCCCTCACTGATAAAAAACTAACCTTACGGTGTCGGATTACTTGCGTCGCCATGGATGTCGCTTGCCGTAAAGAAGTTTACTCGATGTCGTAACACTTCGAATTTGGAGCTCCAGCTTTTCCGCACCCCACCTAATAAAAAAGTCCAAATGGCGGGCAAACCATATGGCGGACATAGGTGGTCCCAAAAGCAAAGTTGTAGAGCACATTCAGATGCATCGGTCGATGAAGTTTTGTGTTGATCTGACTTACGGTGTGGGAGTTATGGCCTTTTAAAGTATGACCCTTTGTTATAGCGCCACCATCTGGCCGACATAGATGATTTTTAGTGCCCGAGTAGTGGGGGGCCATAGGAACCCACCTCCAAAATTTGGTTGGTCTACAACTTATGGTTGCTGAGCCTCAGACATTTTAGTGGAGAAAATTGCCACGCCCCAACTAAAAAGTCAAAAGGGCAGGCAAACAATATGGCGGCCATAGGTGGTGCCAATGGAAAAGTGATAGAGCACGTTCAGATGCATATGTCGATGAAGTTTTGTGTTGATCTAACTCATGGTGTGAGAGTTATGGCCTTTTACGCCTAACCCTTTGTTATAGCGCCACCATCTGGCCGACATAGGTGATTTTTAGTGCCTGAGTAGTGGGGGGCCATAGGAACCCACCTGCCAAATTTGGTTGCTCTAGGACTTATGGTTGCTGAGCCTCAGACACTTTTAGCGGAGAAAAATAATAAGAATAATAATAATAATTAAAGCCGCAAGCGGCGTTGGGAGGGGTCCAAGCATTGGCACCATTGTGCCCCCTATGGAGCGATTTGAAAATGGTTTTTTTCTCATGATCATATGCCTTCACCCAACATATCTACTGAATATCATGATGATTGTATGAAATGTTGATGAGTTATGGCCAATTTTGTGCGAAGAGACGCTGTCGGATGACTTAGTTGCGTCGCCATGGATGTGTCCTGGCCGCTTCCCGTAAAGGTCTTTACTATGTTGTAACACTTATATGGCCTGGCGTGTATGTACAGCTGCAGCGCTTCCATGCCGCAACTGAAAGATATCACACTAGCGTTGTCTTGATACCAAAAATTTGACTTTGATACCGATATCAGGTTTAGTATCACAATAATTGATACTGAAACGATACTGATTCAATACTCGGTACCTAACAATACAGAAAGTACCTTAATAGATCAGAAACATAATGACCACAAGGGTTGACCTCATTTTCGAATTCACGGTGCATTAAAAACCTGGTTTATTAACAACCTTTAAGTTGAAGCCTGTTCAACATATCAATAAGCATATGCCAATAGTGTTACAACACAAAACCATAGAAAACTATATTGAATATACTTCAAAAATTAAGCAGTTGTAAAGTAAATTATCTTTAAACAGGTCTTTCACATTTAAATAAATCTAAAAACAGCATATTTCAATAACAATACAGCATCTTCCTATAATAAAATATTTACAAATTAGAACACCTATTGCTACTGAAGTCACCTGAGTCTAAGCTTGCGCTGTATCAACCACGAAGAATGCACAAGCGCAGGTCACCTCACTTGCCAACCTTAGTTGCTACTGCCGTCTAGCGAAGATTCTGACAAATTAAAGCCGCAAGCGGCGTTGGGAGGGGTCCAAGCATTGGCAGCATCGCGCCCCCTACAGAGCGATTTTAAAATGGCTTTTTCCTCATGATCATCTGCCTTCATCCAACATATCTCCTGAATATCATGATGATTGTATAAAATATTGATGACTTATGGCCAATTTTGTGCTAAGAGACGCTGTCGGATGACTTAGTTGCATCGCCATGGATGTGTCCTGGCCGCTTCCCGTGAAGGCCTTTACTATGTCGTAACACTTAGATGGCATGTCGTAACGCACATATGGCCTGGCGTGTTTGTACAGCTGCAGCGCTTCCATACTGTAACAAAAAAAGGCATCACACTACTGTTGTCACGGTACCAAAATTTTGACTTTGATACCGATACCAAGTTTAGTATCACAATAATTAATACTGAAACGATACTGACTCAATACTCAGTACCTAATGATACTGAAATTACCTTAATAGATCAGAAACTCAATGTCCACAAGGGTTGACCTCATTTTCGAATTCACGGATTATTAAAAACCTGGTTTATTAACAACCTTTGAGTTGAAGCCTGTTCAACATATCAATAAGCATAGGCCTATAGTGTTACAACACTAAACAACAGAGAAATATATCAAATATATTTCAAAAATTAAACAGTTGTAAACTAAATAATCTTTAAAACAGGTTTTTCACTTTTAAAAAGATTTAAAAACTGCATATTTAAATAACAATACAGCATCTATCTATAATAAAATATTGGCAAATTGGAACACCTATTGCTACTGACGTGAACTGCGTGAAAGCTTGCGCTGTATCAAGAAGCTGAGTGCACAAGCGCAAGTCACCTCACTTGGCAACCATAGTTGCTACTGCCTTACAGCGAAGATTCTGACAAATTACACTTTTCATCCTTTCAATCAGTAATGCGGGAGACAATTTTCCCTTGCTTTTACATTTGACTCAAAACTACCGAACGTCGGAATATTCTAATACCGAACCGTTTTTTTTTTTTTTTTTAAGTACCGAGAAAGTGCTGAAGTTTTGGTATACCGTGCAACACTACGTCAGAAACATATTCCAATCCATTGCTCAGCTTAGCAGAGAATGCACATTTCAGAGCGCCACAGAGACAGATAGAATAATAACACATGAATGCACATTTCAAATAATAAATACGACATTGAGAAAAAACGGAAAAAAAAAAAAAGACGTAGCCTAATATCAACTCGAGATCTGCGTGCTGCGCGCAAAGTAGCCTACCGTTTTATTCATTTACACATTGGCAGATAAGAAACATTTTGGTTACGCTGACCTACAAAACGCTATTCCAAAAGCAAAATCAGACATGTTATACATCGTTAGAAAGCTTATACTCTCACCTACGGAATAAATGAATTGTCAATCAAGCCAAATTGTACTAAAAAGGGCGACAACGCCGTAAGCAACAGGTGTGGTATTACGCACAGCTATTATTGAAGATAGCCGACCCAGGAGTCACAGATGCGCGTATATTTCGCAAACAGATTGTCCAAGACAATATATGACCACTCATTCGCAAAGGGACATCTCTACGCGTAAAACCAATGGTAAGATTGTATATTTATTCAATGTTTAGTCCCAGATATTGACTGTAGAACGACATGGTATAATTTAAAAAATAAAAATTTGTCTCGTTTATTTCGTAATTCAGTGAGCAGCGTTTTCACCGCTGTATTGGCATATTTTAGGGCTAATGTCGGGTTTATCTTGTTGCTACTGAATATTGCATTACATTACATTACAGGCATTTGGCAGACGTTCCTATCCAGAGCGACGTACAACAAAGTGTTTAACCATAACCAGGAACAAGTGTGTCGAAAACCCTAGAGGGCAGTAGCCTACCGTTCCAAGTGCATGGAACAACCGCATAGTTCAACTTGGATCCTGTAGGTTAAACTGATTAACACTAACACAAACAAGGACAGCAACAATGCAGTCTATGCAAAAATACAAGCAATAGTTAAGACGAGTTAATCACCTACGAAACAACTACTTAGTTACAACCCTAAGCTTACAGTCAATTTAGAGATTAAATTGAGAATACGATTTCTCTCAGCATAATGACGGATTTAAACACTAAACGAACTCACCCGATATTGTCTTCAAATGGATCCATGCCAAAGAAAAGTAATGATTCATCTTCTCAAAGCTTTTACTAACAAACTTTTAATAGCAAAACATGAAAGACCAACTCGCCATCCATGCTACCTACGCGCAGAGTACCGTATTATTTATTCAGACATTGGCAGAGTACAGCATAAATTGCGTCTTTTGTGAATATTCAATGTTAGAAATTGCAGCGAGAAACTGCAGCTGTAGACACAAGATAGTCTGTTATCTTATGGTAGCAATGGAACGAAGCGGACTATATATGTATTAGGCTACCGTCATTGTTTCATTATAACAGCGTGTTTTCGCGCGTTTGCACAGAAACTCAGAACCTATCAATAAAATGGTTTAGCTATTTCTCAGCATAATGACAGATTCAAAGACGAAACGAACTCACCCGATACTGTCTTCAAATAATGTCTAGCACTGTCTTCCACTGCTTCCCCGACGTTCAGACCGTCCCCTCACTGATAAAAACTAGACCCTACGGTGTCGGATTACTTGCGTCGCCATGGATGTCGCTTGCCGTAAAGAAGTTTACTCGATGTCGTAACCGTTTAGATTTGGAGATCCAGCTCTTCCGCACCCCACCTAATAAAAACGGCCAAATGGCGGGCAAACCATATGGCGGACATAGGTGGTCCCAAAAGCAAAGTTGTAGAGCACATTCAGATGCATCGGTCGATGAAGTTTTGTGTTGATCGGACTTATGGTGTGGCAGTTATAGCCTTTAAAAGAGTGATCCTTTGTTATAGCGCCACCATTTGGCCAACATAGGTGATTTTTCGTGGCTGAGTAGTGGGGGGCCATAGGAACCCACCTACCAAAGTTGGTTGGTCTACAACTTATGGTTGCTGAGCCTCAGACATTTTAGTGGAGAAAACTGCCACGCCCCAACGAAAAAGTGTAAATGGCGGGCAAACAATGTGGCAGACATAGGTAGTGCCAATGGCAAAGTGATAGAGCATGTTCAGATGCATAGGGTGATGAAGTTTTGTGTTGATCGAACTTATGGTGTGGGAGTTATGGCCTTTTACGCAAAACCCTTTGTTATAGCGCCACCATCTGGCCGACATAGGTGATTTTTAGTGCCTGAGTAGTGGGGGGCCATAGGAACCCACCTGCCGAATTTGGTTGCTCTAGTATTTATGGTTGCTGAGCCTCAGACACTTTTAGCGGAGAAAAATAATAATAATTAAAGCCGCAAGCGGCGTTGGGAGGGGTCCAAGCATTGGCACCATCGCGCCCCCTATGGAGCGATTTTAAAATGGCTTTGTCCTCATGATCATACACCTTCACCCAACATATCTACTGAATATCATGATGATCGTATAAAACATTGATGACTTATGGCCAATTTTGTGGTAAGAGACACTGGCGGATGACTTAGTTGCGTCACCATGGATGTGTCCTGGCCGCATCCCGTAAAGGCCTTTACTATGTCATAACACTTAGATGGCATGTCGTAACACTTAGATGGTCCGGCGTGTATGCACAGCTGCAGTGTTTCTGCGCTGCAACTAAAAACGGCGTCACACTAGTAATGTCACGATACCAAAATTTTGACTTTGATAGTGATACCAGGTTTAGTATCACGATAGTCAATACTGAAATGATACTTGAAACTTAAACGATGCTCATTCGATATAGTGTTACAACACTGAACAATAGAGAAATATGTTAAATATATTTCAAAAATTAAACAGTTGTAAACTAAATAATATTTACAACAGGTCTTTCACCTTTAAATAGATTTAAAAACAGCATATTTTAATAACAATACAGCATCTATATATAATAAAATATTTCCAAATTGGAACACCTATTGCTACTGAAGTGAACTGAGTCAAAGCTTGCGCTGTATCAAGGAGCTGAGTGCAAGCACAAGTCACCTCACTTGGTAACCTTAGTTGCTACTGCCTTCTAGCGAAGATTCTGACAAATTACACTTTTCATCCTCTCAATCAGTAATGCGGGAGACAATTTTCCCTGGCTTTTACATTTGACTCAAAACTACCGAACGTCAGAATATTCTAATACCGAACCGTTTATTTTTATTTTTTATTTTTTTAAGTACAGAGAAAGTGCTGAAGTTTTGGTATACCGTGCAACAATACGTCAGACAGATATTCCAATCCATTGCTCAGCTTAGCAGAGAATGCACATTTCAGAGCGCCACAGAGACAGATAGAATAATAACACATAAATGCACATTTCAAATAATAAATACGACACTGAGAAAAACGAAACGAAAAAAAGACTCGATATCAAGTCGCTACCTACGCACAGAGCAGCCTACCGTTTTATTTATTTAGACATTGGCAGATCAGAAAATTTTCGGTTACGCTGACCTATAAAACATTATTCCAAAAGCAAAACCTACATCGTTAGAAAGCTTATACTCTCACCTACAGAATAAATGAATTTTCAATCAAGCCAAATTGCACTAAAAAGGGCGACAACGCCGTAAGCAACAGGTGTGGTATTACGCACAGCTATTATTGAAGATAGCGGACCCAGGCGTCACAGATGCGCGTATATTTCGCAAACGGATTGTCCAAGACAATATATAACCACTCATTCGCAAAAGGGACATCTCTACGCGTAAAACCAATGGTAAGATTGTATATTTATTCAATGTTTAGTCCCAGATAGTGACTGTAGAATGACATGGAATAATTTAAAAAAAAACGTTGTCTCGTTTATTTCGTTCTTCAATGAGCAGAGTTTTCACTGCTGTATTGGCATATTTTAAGGCTAATGTCTGGTTTATCTTGTTGCTACGGAATATTACATTACATCTCAAATTACAGGCATTTGGCGGACGCTCTTATCCAGAGCGACGTACAACAACGTGTATAACCATAATCAGGAACAATTGTGGCGAAAACCCTAGAGGGCAGTAGCCTACCGTTCCAAGTGCAGGGAACAACCACATAGTTCAACTTGGACCCTGTAGGTTAAACTGATTAACACTAACACAAACAAGAACAGCAACAACGCAGTCTATGCAGAAATGCAAGCAATAGTTAAGACGAGTGCATTAACTAAGTCACCTACGAAACAGCTAACTAGTTACAACCCAAAGCTTGCAGTCAATGTGGAGATTAAATTGAGAATACGATTTCTCTCAGCATAATGACGGATTTAAAGAGTAAACGAACTCACCCGATATTGTCTTCAAATGGATCCATGCCAAAGAAAAGTAATGATTCATCCTCTCAAAGCTTTTACTAACAAACTTGTAGTAGCAAAAAATATCAACTCGCCATCCATGATAACTGCTTCATACGCTCAGAGTAGGCTACCGTATTATTTATGTAGACATTGGTAGAGTACAGCATTTGCGTCTTTTGTTTATATTCAAGAGTAATTGCAGGGAGAAACTGCAGCTGTAGACACAAGACAGTCTGTTATGTTATGGTAGCAACGGAATGAAGCAGACTCATATGTAGGCTATATTTTACCGTCATTGTTTTTATTATACCAGCGTCCTTTCGCGCGTTTGCAGAGAAACTCAATTACTATCAATAAAAATGGTTTAGCTATTTCTCAGCATAATGACGGATGGGGATGGCAAGAAAATAATTTTCAACCGTCCACCACGTTTTAGCAACGTTCCAACACTGTCGTCATCACTGTTCCATGGGTCACAAAAACTATTACACTGACGCTTACATTGCAGTGTGAAATATCCACATTATATAATACCACTAACCTATTTAAAGACACTCAATTTCAAAAAATAACGTATATAACCGAAATATTTTGAGCAGTAATACTTACATAGCAACATGACATTTTATCTGTGTTTAGCAGTATAGAGACAGAAAATCAATGACAAAGTCCTATCCGCTTCTGTTTTGCGTCAGAAAACGATGTCAGATAGGTCTATCAGCAAAGAAATGGCTTAGCTATGCCCCGAAGTCCTCAATAATAATAGTACTCTCCAAGAAATTATGAAAATCGTTGACAACGTTTCGTTAGGTGCATCGTCTGTAATGCTACGCCACAGTGAATGCGCAAGTGAATGCGAGAAGAAAATATTCCGTTACGCTGAACTATAAAACGCTATTCCAAATGCAAAATCAGACATGTTATACATCGTTAGAAAGCTTATTCTCTCATCTACGGAATAAATGAACTGTCAATCAAGCCAAATTGTACTAAAGACGGCGACAACGCCGTAAGCGACAGGAATCACAAACGGATTGTCCAAGACAATATATGACCACTCAGTCGCAAAAGGGACATCTCTACGCGTAAAACCAATGGTAAGATTGTGTATTTATTCAATGTTTAGTCCCAGATATTGACTGTAATATGAGATGGTATAATTAAAAAAAACTTTGTCTCGTTTATTTCGTTATTCAATAAGCAGCGTTTTCACTGCTGTATTGGCATATTTTTAGGGCAAAATGTCGGGTTTATCTTGTTGTTACGGATTATTAGCCTACATTACATTACAGGCATTTGGCAGACACTCATACCCAGAGCGACGTACAACAAAGTGTCTAACCATAAACAGGAACAAGTGTGTTGAAAACCCTAGAGGGCAGTATCCTACCGTTCCAAGTGCCTCAAGACCGTCCCCTCACTGATAAAAAAACTAACCCTACGGTGTCGGATTACTTGCGTCGCCATGGATGTCGCTTGCCGTAAAGAAGTTTACTAGATGTCGTAATCGTTTAGATTTGGAGCCACAGCTCTTCCGCACCCCACCTAATAAAAAAGTCCAACTGGCAGGCAAACAATATGGCGGACATATGTAGCCCCAAAAGCAAAGTTGTAGAGCACATTCACATGCGTCGGTCTATGAAGTCTTGTGTTGATCTAACTTACGGTGTGGGAGTTATGACCTTTTAGGCAAAACCCTTTGTTATAGCGCCACCATCTGGCCGACATAGGTTGATTTTTAGTGCCTGAGTTAGTGGAAGGCCATAGGAACCCACCTGCCAAATTTGGTTGCTCTAGGACTTATGGTTGCTGAGCCTCAGACATTTTAGCAGAGAAAGCTTCCACGCCCCAACGTAAAAGTTAAAATGGCGGGCAAACAATAGGGCGGACATGGGTGGTGCCAATGGCAAAGTTGTAGAGCACGTTCAGATGCATAGGTCGATGAAGGTTTGTGTTGATCTAACTTATGGTGTGGGAGTTATGGCCTTTTACGCAAAACCCTTTGTTATAGCGCCACCATCTGGCCGACATAGGTGATTTTTAGTGCCTGAGTAGTGGGGGGCCATAGGAAGCCACCTGCCAAATTTGGTTGCTCTACGACTTATGGTTGCTGAGCCTCAGACACTTTTAGCGGAGAAAAATAATAATAATAATAATAATAATAATAATAATAATAATAATCCTAACAGATACAATAGGGTTCCACCAGCTTCGCTGCTTGGACCCCTAATAATCCTAACAGATACAATAGGGTTCCACCAGCTTCGCTGCTTGGACCCCTAATTACACTTTTCATCCTCTCAATCAGTAATGCGGGAGACAATTTTCTCTGGCTTTTACATTTGACTCAAAACTACCAAACGTCGGAATATTCTAATAGCGAACCGTTTCTTTTTTCTTCTTTTTTTTTTTTTTAAGTACCGAGAAAGTGCTGAAGTTTTGGAATACCGTGCCACACTACGTCAGACACATATTCCAATCCATTGCTCTACCCCCCTGTAAATGACTGTAAGCTTAGGGTTGTAACGAGGCAGCTGTTTTGTAGGTGACTTAGGTGCATTAACTGTCTTAATGCAGTGGAGTTTAAAAAAAAAAAAAAAAAAAAAAAAAAAAAAAAATACAAGCAGTAATTGTTGCTGTTCTCGTTGTATTAGTGTTAATCAGTTTAACCTTCAGGGTCCAAGTTGATCTATGCGGTTGTTCCCTGCACTTGGACCGGTACTTCTCTCTAGGGTTTTCGTCATACTTGTTCCTGGTTATGGTTATACACTTTGATGTACGTCGCTCTGGATAAGAGCGTCTGCCAAATGCCTGTAATGTAAGCTTAGCAGAGAATGGACATTTCAGAGCGCCACAGAGACAGACAGAATAATAACGCATAAATACGCATTTCAAATAATAAATACGACATTGAGAAAAAAACGAAACAAAAGACGAGATATCAAGTCGCGACCTACGCGCAGAGCAGCCTACCGTTTTATTTATGTAGACACTGGCATATAAGAAAATGTTCGGTTACGCTGACCTATAAAACGCTATTCCAAAAGCAAAAACAGACATGTTATACATCGTTAGAAAGCTTATACTCTCACCTACTGAATAAATTAATTGTCAATCAAGCCAAATTGCACTAAAAAGGGCGACAACGCCGTAAGCAACAGGTGTGGTGGTATTACGCACAGCTATTTTTGAAGATAGCCCAGGCGTGACAAATGCGCGTAGCCTATATTTCTCAAACGGATTGTCCAAGACAATATATGACCACTCATTCGCAAAAGGGACATCTCTACGCGTAAAACCAGTGGTAAGATTGTATATTTATTCGATGTTTAGTCCCAGATATTGAATGTAGAATGACATGGCATAATTTTAAAAAACTTTGTCTCGTTTATTTATTTATTCAGTGAGCAGCGTTTTCACTGCTATATTGGCATAATTTAGGGCTAACGTCGGGTTTATCTTGTTGCTACGGAATATTACATTACATTCCATTACAATACAGGCATTTGACAGACGCTCTTATCCAGAGTGACGTACAACAAAGTGTATAACCATAACCAGGAACAAGTGTGTCGAAAACCCTAGAGAGAAATGCCGTTCCAAGTGCAGGGAACAACCGTTAGTTCAACTTGGACCCTGTAGGTTAAACTGGTTAACACTAACACAAACAAGAACAGCAACAACGCAGTCTATGCAAAAATACAAGCAATAGTTAAGACGAGTGCATTAACTAAACGAAAGTCACCAACGAAACAGCTAACTAGTTACAACCCTAAGCGTACAGTCAATTTAGAGATTAAATTGAGAAAACAATTTCTCTCAGTATAATGACGGATTTAAAGACTAAACGAACTCACCCGATATTGTCTTCAAATGGACCGTATTATTTATTTAGACATTGGCAGACTACAGCATAAATTGCGTCTTTTGTTTATATTCAATATTAGAAATTGCAGCGAGAAACTGCAGCTGTAGACACAAGATAGTTTGTTGTTATGGTAGCAACGGCACGAAGCGGACTATATGCATTACCGTCATTGTTTCATTGGACCAGCGTGTTTTCGCGCGTTTGCACAGAAACTCAGAACCTATCAATAAAATGGTTTAGCTATTTCTCAGCATAATGACAGATTCAAAGACTAAACGAACTCACCCGATACTGTCTTCAAATAATGTCTGGCACTGTCTTTCACTGCTTCCCCGACGTTCAGACCGTCCCCTCACTGATAAAAAAACTAGACCCTACCGTGTCGGATTACTTGCGTCGCCATGGATGTCGCTTGCCGTAAAGAAGTTTACTAGATGTCGTAATCGTTTAGATTTGGAGCCACAGCTCTTCCGCACCCCACCTAATAAAAAGTCCAAATGGCAGGCAAACAATATGGCGGACATATGTAGCCCCAATAGCAAAGTTGTAGAGCACATTCACATGCGTCGGTCTATGAAGTTTTGTGTTTGATCTGACTTACGGTGTGGGAGTTATGACCTTTTAGGCAAAACCCTTTGTTATAGCGCCACCATCTGGCCGACATAGGTGATCTTTAGTGCCTGAGTACTGGGGGGTCATAGGAACCCACCTGCCAAATTTGGTTGCTCTAGGACTTATGGTTGCTGAGCCTCAGACATTTTAGCAGAGAAAGCTTCCACGCCCCAACGTAAAAGTTAAAATGGCGGGCAAACAATATGGCGGACATGGGTGGTGCCAATGGCAAAGTTGTAGAGCACGTTCAGATGCATAGGTCGATGAAGTTTTGTGTTGATCTAACTTATGGTGTGGGAGTTATGGCCTTTTACGCAAAACCCTTTGTTATAGCGCCACCATCTGGCCGACATAGGTCATTTTTAGTGCCTGAGTAGTGGGGGGCCATAGGAACCCACCTGCCAAATTTGGTTGCTCTACGACTTATGGTTGCTGAGCCTCAGACACTTTTAGCGGAGAAAAATAATAATAATAATAATAATAATAATAATAATTAAAGCCGCAAGCGGCGTTGGGAGGGGTCCAAGCATTGGCACCATCGCGCCCCCTATGGAGCAATTTTAAAATGGCTTTTTCCTCGTGATCATATGCCTTCACCCAACATATCTACTGAATATCATGATGATTGTATAAAATGTTGATGACTTATGGCCAATTTTGTGCGAAGAGACGCTGTCGGATGACTTAGTGGCGTCGCCTTAGATGTGTCCTGCCGCTACCCGTAAAGGCCTTTACTATGTCGTAATGCTTAGATGGGATGTCATAATACTTAGATGGGATGTCGTAACGCACATATGACCTGGCGTGTTTGAACAGCTGCAGCGCTTCCATGCTGTAACTAAAAAAGGTGTCACACTAGTGTTGTCACGATACCAAAATTTTGACTTTGATACTGATACCAAGTTTAGTATCACGATAATTAATACTGAAACGATACTGATTCAATACCCGGTACCTAACGATACTGAAATTACCCTAATAGATCAGAAACGTAATGTCCACAAGGGTTGACCTCATTTTCGAATTCACGGATTATTAAAAACCTGGGCTGCGTTTCCCAGAGCCTCCTTAGCGCTACGTGCGTCGTAAGGTATACCTTAAGCTCTTCCTTTAGCTCTCGAGCTGTTTCCCAGCGTCTCCTTAGCTAAGGTATACCTTAATTAAGGTATACCTTTAAAAGGGTGGTCTGAGGCACTCGTAAGCTGTCCCTTAGCGATGCGATCCGCGGTTTCAGCCTTATTATGCCAACATTTTGCTTTTCAAATCGACAGTTGTACTACAGTGCGCATCTAGTAGCACATCTGCATGCGAAAATTACATAGATAGTTTAATATTAACTTTACGAAAATTAATTATCCAATCAACGTTTCTGTGCATAGCACGTCATGAGAATGTTGTCGTTTCACCTGTCTATTCCCATAATGATGGCAATTAAGTATAGGGCCTATCCAGAATACTAATCCAATTTGTGAAGAAAAAAAAAAGTTTTTTTTAATTTATACGTAGTGGCGCTAACTGAGGATATGGCTTTTCCGACTGCATACCCTGTAGAAATTAGTTCGTTTGTGTGTGAGTCAATGATCACACTGACTTGGAACAAACCACCAGTTTATTAAGAATATGAAACCTATGTGGCAAAGCCAACGTTGAGTGAGTCTACTTGCATGACCGATCTAGAGCACGTTGATTGGCCTAGCCATAAACACACATACAGGTACGGTGGCTCATAATGAACAAACAGCCAAATTATCTACATCCCCTTCCTTTAGCTTACGCCTCCTATATAAAACAAAATAGCACTGGGTAAATATCAACATTACGGAACATTTTTCTTAGCATGTTGTTTTACGATTTTCGGTAAACAACCCAATAATGATTGGGTTTAACCAATATTCTTGGTTAAACTTAAGATTATCCAACAGCACATTAAGGTGGATGAGCAAATCACTTTAACAGGGAGACCTATTCATAAGGCACCCGGTATAGTATTCATCATGATCAATTTCTACAGACGCGCTTTTGCCTTTCATCTACGATCATTTTGCATTGCAGAGAAAAGTTCGCGGGAATCAGTGGATATGCTGCTACAGTTGCCTATGTATTGTGTGACAAAAACAAATTAACATTAGACCTTTGTTTCAATAAGAACAAAATAATTCACCCATATGTAGCTTATATCCTTTTCCCTGGGCTTCCACGAAGTCCCAGACTATGGCTTATATATCCCGATTGATGCTTTTATTTTATCCTTTGTAGTCTATATGTACGTATTTATTGAAACTATCACAAGGTCTCGTCTTAACTGACTCTTAAAGAGATTAACAGATGATCTCTATTAGGCATAGCTTCCTCTTCTGCAATATTAGATTGATGTAAAATGATTATGACAACATTTGTTATATTAAAACGTCATTCACAAGCCTTTACAAGTGAGACAATCGATTCGCTTGGCATCGATTGATAAACTTTTCAGCACCACAGTGAAGGCCAGCTCCAACTTACGATGTACCTTTGAGTTGTCCCTTAACAGTTGCCTTAAGGTATAGTTTGGGAAACACTCGTAAAAAAGCGGTTTCCCTTTGAAAGGTATACCTTAAGAACCTTCGTAAAACGTTAAGGTACATCGAAACTCGGAAACGCAGCCCTGGTTTATTAACAACCTTTAAGTTGAAGCCTGTTCAACATATCAATAAGCATAGGCCTATAGTGTTACAACACTAAACCATAGAAA
Organism: Anguilla japonica; assembly: GCA_025169545.1. NCBI lineage: Eukaryota > Metazoa > Chordata > Actinopteri > Anguilliformes > Anguillidae > Anguilla > Anguilla japonica. The sequence goes on along the minus strand of CM045898.1, from coordinate 7,347,404 downwards.
ATTATATTAAATATATTTCAAAAATTAAACAGTAGTAAAGTAAATTATCTTTAAACAGGTCTTTCACTTTAAAATAGAGCTAAAAATTGCATGTTTCAATAACAATACAGCATCTTCCTATAATAAAATATTTACAAATTACAAATTAAACAGCTATTGCTACTGAAGTGAACTGAGTCCAAGCTTGCGCTGTACCAACGAGTAGTACACAAGCGCAAGTCACCTCACTTGACAACCTTAGTTGGTACTGCCATCTAGCGATGATTCTGACAAATTACACCTTTCATCCTCTCAATCAGTAATGCGGGAGACAGTTCCCTGGCTTTTACATTTGACGCAAAATTACCGAACGTCGGAAAATTCTAATAGCGAACCGTTTCTTTTTTCTTTTATTATTTAAGTACCGAATAAGTGCTGAAGTTTCGGTATACGGTGCAACACTACGTCAGACACATATTCCAATCCATTGGTCAGCTTAGCAGAGAATGCACATTTCAGAGCGCCTCAGAGACAGATAGGATAATAATACATATTTCATATAGCCTAATAAATACGACATAAAAAAAAGAAACAAAAAACGAAAAATCAACTCGACATCACTGCTATCATGCGTGCTGCGGGAAGAATACCTTATTATTTATTTAGACATTGGCAAACTACAGCATTTGCGTCTTTTGTTTAATATTCAATAGTAATTGCAGCCAGAAACTGCAGCTGTAGACACAAGAAAGTTTGTTATATTACGGTAGCAACGGAATGAAGCGGACTACATATATAGGCTATATTTACCGTCAATGTTTTATTATACCAGCGTGCTTTCGCGCGTTTGCAGAGAACTCAATTACTATCAATAAAAATGGTTTAGCTATTTCTCAGCATAATGACGAAAATAATTTTCAACCGTCCACCTCGTTTTAGCAACGTTCCAACACTGTTGTCGTCACTGTTCCATGGGTCACAAAAACTATTACACTAACGCTTGCATTGCAGTGTGAAATATCCGCATTATATAATGCCACTAACCTATTTAAAGACACTCAATTTAAAAAATAACGTATATAACCGAAATATTTTGAGCAGTAATACTTACATAGCAACATGATATTTTATCTGTGTTTAGTAGTATAGAGACAGAAAATCAATGACAAAGTCCTATCCGCTTCTGTTTTGCGTCAGAAAACGATGTCAGATAGGTCTATCAGCAAAGAAATGGCTTAGCTATGCCCCGAAGTCCTCAATAATAATAGTACTCTCCAAGAAATTATGAAAATCGTTGACAACGTTTCGTTAGGTGCATCGTCTTTAATGCTACGCCACAGTGAATGCGCAAGTGGATGCGAGAAGAAAATATTCCGTTACGCTGAACTATAAAACGCTATTCCAAATGCAAATCAGACATGTTATACATCGTTAGAAAGCTTATTCTCTCATCTACTGAATAAATGAACTGTCAATCAAGCCAAATTGTACTAAAGACGGCGACAACGCCGTAAGCAACAGGAATCACAAACGGATTGTCCAAGACAATATATAACCACTCAGTCGCAAAAGGGACATCTCTACGCATAAAACCAATGATAAGATTGTGTATTTATTCAATGTTTAGTCCCAGATATTGACTGTAATATGAGATGGTATAATTAAAAAAAAACTTTGTCTCGTTTATTTCGTTATTCAATAAGCAGCGTTTTCACTGCTGTATTGGCATATTTTAGGGCAAATGTCGGGTTTATCTTGTTGTTACGGATTATTAGCCTACATTACATTACAGGCATTTGGCAGACACTCATACCCAGAGCGACGTACAACAAAGTGTCTAACCATAACCACGAACAAGTGTGTTGAAAACCCTAGAGGGCAGTATCCTACCGTTCCAAGTGCCCCAAGACCGTCCCCTCACTGATAAAAAAAAACTAACCCTACGGTTTTGGATTACTTGCGTCGCCATGGATGTCGCTTGCCGTAAAGAAGTTTACTAGATGTCGTAATCGTTTAGATTTTGAGCCACAGCTCTTCCGCACCCCACCTAATAAAAAAGTCCAAATGGCAGGCAAACAATATGGCGGACATATGTAGCCCCAATAGCAAAGTTGTAGAGCACATTCACATGCGTCGGTCTATGAAGTCTTGTGTTGATCTGACTTACGGTGTGGGAGTTATGACCTTTTAGGCAAAACTCTTTGTTATAGCGCCACCATCTGGCCGACATAGGTGATTTTTAGTGCCTGAGTAGTGGGGGGCCATAGGAACCCACCTGCCAAATTTGGTTGCTCTAGGACTTATGGTTTCTGAGCCTCAGACATTTTAGAAGAGAAAGCTTCCACGCCCCAACGTAAAAGTTAAAATGGCGGGCAAACAATATGGCGGACATGGGTGGTGCCAATGGCAAAGTTGTAGAGCACGTTCAGATGCATAGGTCGATGAAGTTTTGTGTTGATCTAACTTATGGTGTGGGAGTTATGGCCTTTTACGCAAAACCCTTTGTTATAGCGCCACCATCTGGCCGACATAGGTGATTTTTAGTGCCTGAGTAGTGGGGGGCCATGGGAACCCACCTGCCAAATTTGGTTGCTCTACGACTTATGGTTGCTGAGCCTCAGACACTTTTAGCGGAGAAAAATAATAAGAATAATAATAATAATAATAATAATAATAATAATAATAATAATAATAATCCTAACAAAAACAATAGGGTTCCACCAGCTTCGCTGCTTGGACCCCTAATAATCCTAACAAAAACAATAGGGTTCCACCAGCTTCGCTGCTTGGACCCCTAATTAAAGCCGCAAGCGGCGTTGGGAGGGGTCCAAGCATTGGCACCATCGCGCCCCCTATGGAGCGATTTTAAAATGGCTTTGTCCTCATGATCATATGCCTTCACCCAACATATCTACTGAATATCATGATGATCGTATGAAATATTGATGACTTATGGCCAATTTTGTGCTAAGAGACGCTGTCGGATGACTTAGTTACGTCGCCATGGATATGTCCTGGCCGCATCCCGTAAAGGCCTTTACTATGTTGTAACACTTAAATGGCATGTCGTAACACTTAGATGGTCCGGCGTGTATGCACAGCTGCAGTGTTTCTGCACCGCAACTAAAAAAGGCGTCACACTAGTGTTGTCACGATACCAAAATTTTGACTTTGATACTGATACCAGGTTTAGTATTACGATACTCAATACTGAAATGATACTTGAAACTTAAACGATGCTAATTCGATACTCGGTACCTAACAATACTGAAATTACCTTAATAGATGAGAAACGTAATGTCCACAAGGGTTGACCTCATTTTCGAATTCACGGTTTATTAACAACCTGGTTCATTAACAACCTTTAAGTTGAAGCCTCTTCAACATATTACTATGCATAGGCCTATAGTGTTACAACACTGAACGATAGAAAAATATGTTAAATATATTTCAAAAATTAAACAGTTGTAAAGTAAATAATCTTTAAAACAGGTCTTTCACCTTTAAATAGATTTAAAAACAGCATATTTTAATAACAATACAGCATCTATCTATAATAAAATATTTCCAAATTGGAACACCTATTGCTACTGAAGTGAACTGAGTCAAAGCTTGCTCTGTATCAAGGAGCTGAGTACACAAGCGCAAGTCACCTCACTTGGCAACCTTAGTTGCTACTGCCTTCTAGCGAAGATTCTGACAAATTACACTTTTCATCCTCTAAATCAGTAATGCGGGAGAGATTTTCCCTGGCTTTTACATTTGACTCAAAACTACCGAACGTCGGGAATATTCTAATACCGAACCGTTTCTTTTTATTTATTTATTTTTTAAGTACCGAGAAAGTGCTGAAGTTTTGGTATACCGTGCAACACTACGTCAGACACATATTCCAATCCATTGCTCAGCTTAGCAGAGAATGCACATTTCAGAGCGCCACAGAGACAGATAGAATAATAACACATGAATGCACATTTCAAATAATAAATACGACATTGAGAAAAAACGGAAAGAAGACGTAATATCAATTCGCGAAATGCGTGCTGCGCGTAAAGCAGCCTACCGTTTTATTTATTTAGACATTGGCAGATAAGAAAACTTTTGGTTACGCTGACCTATAAAACGCTATTCCAAAAGCAAAATCAGACATGTTATACATCGTTAGAAAGCTTATACTCTCACCTACTGAATAAATGAATTGTCAATCAAGCCAAATTGTACTAAAAAGGGCGACAACGCCGTAAGCAACAGGTGTGGTATTACGCACAGCTATTATTGAAGATAGCCGACCCAGGCGTGACAGATGCGCATATATTTCGCAAACGGATTGTCCAAGACAATATATGACCACTCATTCGCAAAAGGGACATCTCTACGCGTAAAACCAATGGTAAGATTGTATATTTATTCAATGTTTAGTCCCAGATAGTGACTGTAGAATGACATGGAATAATTTTAAAAAAACTTTGTCTCGTTTATTTCGTTCTTCAGTGAGCAGAGTTTTCACTGCTGTATTGGCATATTTTAAGGCTAATGTCTGGTTTATCTTGTTGCTACGGAATATTACATTACATCTCAAATTACAGGCATTTGGCAGACGCTCTTATCCAGAGCGACGTACAACAACGTGTATAACCATAACCAGGAACAATTGTGGCGAAAACCCTAGAGGGCAGTAGCCTACCGTTCCGAGTGCAGGGAACAACCGCATAGTTCAACTTGGACCCTGTAGGTTAAACTGATTAACACTAACACAAACAAGAACAGCAACAACGCAGTCTATGCAGAAATGCAAGCAATAGTTAAGACGAGTGCATTAACTAAGTCACCTACGAAACAGCTAACTAGTTACAACCCAAAGCTTACAATCAATGTGGAGATTAAATTGAGAATACGATTTCTCTCAGCATAATGACGGATTTAAAGAGTAAACGAACTCACCCGATATTGTCTTCAAATGGATCCATGCCAAAGAAAAGTAATGATTCATCCTCTCAAAGCGTTTACTAACAAACTTGTAGTAGCAAGAAATATCAACTCGCCATCCATGATAACTGCTTCATACGGTCAGAGTACCGTATTATTTATGTAGACATTGGTAGAGTACAGCATAAATTGCGTCTTTTGTTTATATTCAATATTAGTAATTGCAGCGAGAAACTGCAGCTGTAGACACAAGATAGTCTGTTATGTTATGGTAGCAACGGAATGAAGCGGACTACATATGCAGGCTATATTTACCGTCATTGTTTTATTATACCAGCGTGCTTTCGCGCGTTTGCAGAGAAACTCAATTACTATCAATAAAAATGGTTTAGCTATTTCTCAGCATAATGACGAAAATAATTTTCAGCCGTCCACCTCGTTTTAGCAACGTTCCAACACTGTCGTCGTCACTGTTCCATGGGTCACAAAAACTATTACACTAACGCTTGCATTGCAGTGTGAAATATCCGCATTATATAATGCCACTAACCTATTTAAAGACACTCAATTTCAAAAATAACGTGTATAACCGAAATATTTTGAGCAGTAATACTTACATAGCAACATGACATTTTATCTGTGTTTAGCAGTATAGAGACAGAAAATCAATGACAAAGTCCTATCCGCTTCTGTTTTGCGTCAGAAAACGATGTCAGATAGGTCTATCAGCAAAGAAATGGCTTAGCTATGCCCCGAAGTCCTCAATAATAATAGTTCTCTCCAAGAAATTATGAAAATCGTTGACAACGTTTCGTTAGGTGCATTGTCTTTAATGCTACGCCACAGTGAATGCGATAAGAAAATATTCCATTACGCTGAACTATAAAACGCTATTCCAAATGCAAAATCAGACATGTTATACATCGTTAGAAAGCTTATACTCTCATCTACTGAGTAAATGAACTGTCAATCAAGCCAAATTGTTCTAAAAACGGCGACAACGCGGTAAGCAACAGGAATCACAAACGGATTGTCCAAGACAATGTATGACCACTCAGTCGCAAAAGGGACATCTCTACGCGTAAAACCAATGGTAAGATTGTATATTTATTCAATGTTTAGTCCCAGATATTGACTGTAATATGAGATGGTATAATTTAAAAAAACTTTGTCTCGTTTATTTCGTTATTCAGTAAGCAGCGTTTCCACTGCTGTATTTGCACATTTTAGGGCAAATGTCGGGTTTATCTTGTAGTTACGGAATATTAGCCTACATTACATTACAGGCATTGGCAGACGCTCATATCCAGAGCGACGTACAACAAAGTGTCTAACCATAACCAGGAACAAGTGTTTCGAAAACCCTAGAGGGCAGTATCCTACCGTTCCAAGTGCCCCAAGACCGTCCCCTCACTGATAAAAAACTAACCTTACGGTGTCGGATTACTTGCGTCGCCATGGATGTCGCTTGCCGTAAAGAAGTTTACTCGATGTCGTAACACTTCGAATTTGGAGCTCCAGCTTTTCCGCACCCCACCTAATAAAAAAGTCCAAATGGCGGGCAAACCATATGGCGGACATAGGTGGTCCCAAAAGCAAAGTTGTAGAGCACATTCAGATGCATCGGTCGATGAAGTTTTGTGTTGATCTGACTTACGGTGTGGGAGTTATGGCCTTTTAAAGTATGACCCTTTGTTATAGCGCCACCATCTGGCCGACATAGATGATTTTTAGTGCCCGAGTAGTGGGGGGCCATAGGAACCCACCTCCAAAATTTGGTTGGTCTACAACTTATGGTTGCTGAGCCTCAGACATTTTAGTGGAGAAAATTGCCACGCCCCAACTAAAAAGTCAAAAGGGCAGGCAAACAATATGGCGGCCATAGGTGGTGCCAATGGAAAAGTGATAGAGCACGTTCAGATGCATATGTCGATGAAGTTTTGTGTTGATCTAACTCATGGTGTGAGAGTTATGGCCTTTTACGCCTAACCCTTTGTTATAGCGCCACCATCTGGCCGACATAGGTGATTTTTAGTGCCTGAGTAGTGGGGGGCCATAGGAACCCACCTGCCAAATTTGGTTGCTCTAGGACTTATGGTTGCTGAGCCTCAGACACTTTTAGCGGAGAAAAATAATAAGAATAATAATAATAATTAAAGCCGCAAGCGGCGTTGGGAGGGGTCCAAGCATTGGCACCATCGCGCCCCCTATGGAGCGATTTGAAAATGGTTTTTTTCTCATGATCATATGCCTTCACCCAACATATCTACTGAATATCATGATGATCGTATGAAATATTGATGACTTATGGCCAATTTTGTGCTAAGAGACGCTGTCGGATGACTTAGTTACGTCGCCATGGATATGTCCTGGCCGCATCCCGTAAAGGCCTTTACTATGTTGTAACACTTAAATGGCATGTCGTAACACTTAGATGGTCCGGCGTGTATGCACAGCTGCAGTGTTTCTGCACCGCAACTAAAAAAGGCGTCACACTAGTGTTGTCACGATACCAAAATTTTGACTTTGATACTGATACCAGGTTTAGTATTACGATACTCAATACTGAAATGATACTTGAAACTTAAACGATGCTAATTCGATACTCGGTACCTAACAATACTGAAATTACCTTAATAGATGAGAAACGTAATGTCCACAAGGGTTGACCTCATTTTCGAATTCACGGTTTATTAACAACCTGGTTCATTAACAACCTTTAAGTTGAAGCCTCTTCAACATATTACTATGCATAGGCCTATAGTGTTACAACACTGAACGATAGAAAAATATGTTAAATATATTTCAAAAATTAAACAGTTGTAAAGTAAATAATCTTTAAAACAGGTCTTTCACCTTTAAATAGATTTAAAAACAGCATATTTTAATAACAATACAGCATCTATCTATAATAAAATATTTCCAAATTGGAACACCTATTGCTACTGAAGTGAACTGAGTCAAAGCTTGCTCTGTATCAAGGAGCTGAGTACACAAGCGCAAGTCACCTCACTTGGCAACCTTAGTTGCTACTGCCTTCTAGCGAAGATTCTGACAAATTACACTTTTCATCCTCTAAATCAGTAATGCGGGAGAGAATTTTCCCTGGCTTTTACATTTGACTCAAAACTACCGAACGTCGGAATATTCTAATACCGAACCGTTTCTTTTTATTTATTTATTTTTTAAGTACCGAGAAAGTGCTGAAGTTTTGGTATACCGTGCAACACTACGTCAGACACATATTCCAATCCATTGCTCAGCTTAGCAGAGAATGCACATTTCAGAGCGCCACAGAGACAGATAGAATAATAACACATGAATGCACATTTCAAATAATAAATACGACATTGAGAAAAAACGGAAAGAAGACGTAATATCAATTCGCGAAATGCGTGCTGCGCGTAAAGCAGCCTACCGTTTTATTTATTTAGACATTGGCAGATAAGAAAACTTTTGGTTACGCTGACCTATAAAACGCTATTCCAAAAGCAAAATCAGACATGTTATACATCGTTAGAAAGCTTATACTCTCACCTACTGAATAAATGAATTGTCAATCAAGCCAAATTGTACTAAAAAGGGCGACAACGCCGTAAGCAACAGGTGTGGTATTACGCACAGCTATTATTGAAGATAGCCGACCCAGGCGTGACAGATGCGCATATATTTCGCAAACGGATTGTCCAAGACAATATATGACCACTCATTCGCAAAAGGGACATCTCTACGCGTAAAACCAATGGTAAGATTGTATATTTATTCAATGTTTAGTCCCAGATAGTGACTGTAGAATGACATGGAATAATTTAAAAAAAACTTTGTCTCGTTTATTTCGTTCTTCAGTGAGCAGAGTTTTCACTGCTGTATTGGCATATTTTAAGGCTAATGTCTGGTTTATCTTGTTGCTACGGAATATTACATTACATCTCAAATTACAGGCATTTGGCAGACGCTCTTATCCAGAGCGACGTACAACAACGTGTATAACCATAACCAGGAACAATTGTGGCGAAAACCCTAGAGGGCAGTAGCCTACCGTTCCAAGTGCAGGGAACAACCACATAGTTCAACTTGGACCCTGTAGGTTAAACTGATTAACACTAACACAAACAAGAACAGCAACAACGCAGTCTATGCAGAAATGCAAGCAATAGTTAAGACGAGTGCATTAACTAAGTCATCTACGAAACAGCTAAATAGTTACAACCTAAAGCTTACAGTCAATGTGGAGATTAAATTGAGAATACGATTTCTCTCAGCATAATGACGGATTTAAAGAGTAAACGAACTCACCCGATATTGTCTTCAAATGGATCCATGCCAAAGAAAAGTAATGATTCATCCTCTCAAAGCTTTTACTAACAAACTTATAGTAGCAAAAAATATCAACTCGCCATCCATGATAACTGCTTCATACGCTCAAAGTACCGTATTATTTATGTAGACATTGGTAGAGTACAGCATAAATTGCGTCTTATGTTTATATTCAATATTAGTAATTGCAGCGAGAAACTGCAGCTGTAGACACAAGATAGTCTGTTATGTTATGGTAGCAACGGAATGAAGCAGACTACATATGTAGGCTATATTTTACCGTCATTGTTTTATTATACCAGCGTGTTTTCGCGCGTTTCCAGAGAAACTCAATTACTATCAATAAAAATTGTTTAGCTTTTTCTCAGCATAATGACGGATGGGGATGGGACGAAAATAATTTTCAACCGTCTACCACGTTTTAGCAACGTTCCAACACTGTCGTCATCACTGTTCCATGGGTCACAAAAACTATTACACTGACGCTTACATTGCAGTGTGAAATATCCACATTATATAATACCACTAACCTATTTAAAGACACTCAATTTCAAAAATAAAGCATATAACCGAAATATTTTGAGCAGTAATACTTACATAGCAACATGACATTTTATCTGTGTTTAGTAGTACAGAGACAGAAAATCAATGACAAAGTCCTATCCGCTTCTGTTTTGCGTCAGAAAAACGATGTCAGATAGGTCTATCAGCAAAGAAATGGCTTAGCTATGCCCCGAAGTCCTCAATAATAATAGTACTCTCCAAGAAATTATGAAAATCGTTGACAACGTTTCGTTAGGTGCATCGTCTTTAATGCTACGCCACAGTGAATGCGATAAGAAAATATTCCATTACGCTGAACTATAACACGCTATTCCAAATGCAAAATCAGACATGTTATACATCGTTAGAAAGCTTATACTCTCATCTACTGAATAAATGAACTGTCAATCAAGCCAAATTGTACTAAAAACGGCGACAACGCTGCAAGCAACAGGAATCACAAACGGATTGTCCAAGACAATGTATGACCACTCAGTCGCAAAAGGGACATCTCTACGCGTAAAACCAATGGTAAGATTGTATATTTATTCAATGTTTAGTCCCAGATATTGACTGTAATATGAGATGGAATAATTTAAAAAAACTTTGTCTCGTTTATTTCGTTATTCAGTAAGCAGCGTTTTCACTGCTGTATTGGCATATTTTAGGGCAAATGTCGGGTTTATCTTGTTGTTACCGAATATTAGCCTACATTACATTACAGGCATTTGGCAGACGCTCATATCCAGAGCGACGTACAACAAAGTGTCTAACCATAACCAGGAACAAGTGTGTCGAAAACCCTAGAGGGCAGTATCCTACCGTTCCAAGTGCCCCAAGACCGTCCCCTCACTGATAAAAAAACTAACCTTATCGTGTCGGATTACTTGCGTCGCCATGGATGTCGCTTGCCGTAAAGAAGTTTACTAGATGTCGTAACACTTAGAATTTGGAGCTCCAGCTTTTCCGCACCCCACCTAATAGAAAAGTCCAAATGGCGGGCAAACCATATGGCGGACATAGGTGGTCCCAAAAGCAAAGTTGTAGAGCACATTCAGATGCATCAGTCGATGAAGTTTTGTGTTGATCGGACTTATAGTGTAACAGTTATAGCCTTTAAAAGAGTGATCCTTTGTTATAGCGCCACCATCTGGGCGACATAGGAGATTTTTCGTGCGTGAGTAGTGGGGGGCCATAGGAACCCACCTACCAAAGTTGGTTGGTCTACAACTTATGGTTGCTGAGCCTCAGACATTTAAGCAGAGAAAACTGCCACGCCCCAACGAAAAAGTCTAAATGGCGGGCAAATACTATGGCGGACATAGGTAGTGCCAATGGCAAAGTTGTAGAGCACGTTCAGAGGCATAGGTCGATGAAGTTTTGTGTTGATCTAACTTATTGTGTGGGAGTTATTCCCATTTACGCAAAACCCTTTGTTATAGCGCCACCATTTGGCCGACATAGGTGATTTTTAGTGCCTGAGTAGTGGGGGGCCATAGGAACCCACTGGCCAAATTTGGTTGCTGTAGGACTTATGGTTGCTGAGCCTCAGACACTTTTAGCGGAGAAAAATAAGAATAATTAAAATTAAAGCCGCAAGCGGCGTTGGGAGGGGTCCAAGCATTGGCACCGTCGCGCCCCCTATGAGGCGATTTTAAAATGGCTTTTTCCTCGTGATCATATGCCTTCACCCAACATATCTACTGAATATCACGATGAACAATGGATGGGAATATGTGTCTGACGTAGTAAAATATTGATGACTTGTGGCCAAATTTATGCTAAGACATGCTGGCCGATGACTTAGTTGCGTTGGCATCGGATGTGTCCTGGCCGCTTCTCGTAAAGGTCTTTACTATGTTGTAACACTTAGATGGCATGTCGTAACACTTAGATGGCCTGGTGTGTGTGTACAGCTGCAGCGCTTCCATGCCGCAACTAAAAAAGGCGTCACACTAGTGTTGTCACGATAGCAAAATTTTGATTTGATAACGATGCCAGGTTTAGTATCATGATAATTGATACTGAAACAATACTGATTCAATACTCGGTAACTAACGATACTGAAATTACCTTAATTGATCAGAAACGTAATGTCCACAAAGGTTGACCTCATTTTCGAATTCACGGTTTATTAAAAGCCTGGTTTATTAACATCCTTTAAGTTGAAGCCTGTTCAACATATCAATAAGCATAGGCCTATAGTGTTACAACACTAACCATAGAAAAAACTATATGAAATATATTTCAAAAATTAAACAATTGCAAAGTAAATTATCTTTAAACAGGTCTTTCACTTTTAAATAAATCTAAAAAACAGCATATTTCAATAACAATACAGCACCTTCCTATAATATAATATTTACAAATTAGAACACCTATTGCTACTGAAGTCAACTGAGTGTAAGCTTGCGCTGTATCAACCATGAAGAATGCACAAGCGCAGGTCACCTCACTTGCCAACCTTAGTTGCTACTCCCGCCTAGCGAAGATTCTGACAAATTGCACTTTTCATCCTCTAAATCAGTAATGCGGGAGACAATGTTCCCTGGCTTTTACATTTGACTCAAAACTACCGAACGTCGGAATATTCTAATAGCGAACCGTTTATTTTATTTTAATTTTTTTTTTAAGTACCGAGAAAGTGATGAAGTTTTGGAATACCGTGCAACACTACGTCAGACACATATTCCAATCCATTGCTCAGCTTAGCAGAGAATGGACATTTCAGAGCGCCACAGAGACAGATAGAATAATAACACATAAATACACATTTCAAATAATAAATGCGACATTAAGAAAAAACGAAACAAAAGACGAGATATCAAGTCGCGACCTACGCGCAGAGTAGCCTACCGTTTTATTTATGTAGACACTGGCATATAAGAAAATTTTCGGTTACGCTGACCTATAAAACGCTATTCCAAAAGCAAGAACAGACATGTTATACATCGTCAGAAAGCTTATACTCTCACCTACTGAATAAATTAATTGTCAGTCAAGCCAAATTGCACTACAAAGGGCGACAACGCCGTAAGCAACAGGTGTGGTATTACGCACAGCTATTTTTGAAGATAGCCCAGGCGTGACAAATGCGCGTAGCCTATATTTCTCAAACGGATTGTCCAGGACAATATATGACCACTCATTCGCAAAAGGGACAACTCTACGCGTAAAACCAGTCGTAAGATTGTATATTTATTCAATGTTTAGTCCCAGATATTGAATGTAGAATGACATGGCATAATTAAAAAAAACTTTTATGTTGTTGCTACGGAATATTATATTACATTATAGGCATTTGGCAGACGCTCTTATCCAGAGCGACGTACAACAAAATGTTTAACCATAACCAGGAACAAGTGTGTCGAAAATCCTAGAGGGCAGTAGCCTACCGTTCCAAGTGCATGGAACAACCGCATAGTTCAACTTGGACCCTGTAGGTTAAACTGGTTAACACTAACACAAACAAGAACAGCAACAACGCAGTCTATGCAAAAATACAAGCAATAGTTAAGACGAGTGCATTAACTAAGTCACCTACGAAACAGCTAACTAGTTACAACCCTAACCTGACAATACATTTAGAGATTAAATTGAGAATACGATTTCTCTCAGCATAATGACAGATTCAAAGACTAAACGAACTCACCCGATACTGTCTTCAAATAATGTCTGGCACTGTCTTTCACTGCTTCCCCGACGTTCAGACCGTCCCCTCACTGATAAAAACTAGACCCTACGGTGTCGGATTACTTGCGTCGCCATGGATGTCGCTTGCCGTAAAGAAGTTTACTCGATGTCGTAACACTTAGAATTTGGAGCTCCAGCTTTTCCGCACCCCACCTAATAAAAAAGTCCAAATGGCGGGCAAACCATATGGCGGACATAGGTGGTCCCAAAAGCAAAGTTGTAGAGCACATTCAGATGCATCGGTCGATGAAGTTTTGTGTTGATCTGACTTACGGTGTGGGAGTTATGGCCTTTTAAAGTATGACCCTTTGTTTATAGCGCCACCATCTGGCCGACATAGATGATTTTTAGTGCCCGAGTAGTGGGAGGCCATAGGAACCCACCTCCAAAAAATTTGGTTGGTCTACAACTTATGGTTGCTGAGCCTCAGACATTTTAGTGGAGAAAACTGCCACGCCCCAACTAAAAAGTCAAAAGGGCAGGCAAACAATATGGCGGCCATAGGTGGTGCCAATGGCAAAGTGATAGAGCACGTTCAGATGCATATGTCGATGAAGTTTTGTGTTGATCTAACTCATGGTGTGAGAGTTATGGCCTTTTACGCCTAACCCTTTGTTATAGCGCCACCATCTGGCCGACATAGGTGATTTTTAGTGCCTGAGTAGTGGGGGGCCATAGGAACCCACCTGCCAAATTTGGTTGCTCTAGGACTTATGGTTCCTGAGCCTCAGACACTTTTAGCGGAGAAAAATAATAATAAGAATAATAATAATAATTAAAGCCGCAAGCGGCGTTGGGAGGGGTCCAAGCATTGGCACCATCGCGCCCCCTATGGAGAGATTTTTAAATGGCTTTGTCCTCATGATCATACACCTTCACCCAACATATCTACTGAATATCATGATGATCGTATAAAATATTGATGACTTATGGCCAATTTTGTGGTAAGAGACGCTGGCGGATGACTTAGTTGCGTCGCCATGCATGTGTCCTGGCCGCTTCCCGTAAAGGCCTTTACTATGTCGTAACACTTAGATGGCATGTCGTAACACTTAGATGGTCCGGCGTGTATGCACAGCTGCAGTGTTTCTGCGCTGCAACTAAAAAAGCCGTCAGACTAGTAATGTCACGATACCAAAATTTTGACTTTGATAGTGATACCAGGTTTAGTATCACGATAGTCAATACTGAAATGATACTTGAAACTTAAACGATGCTCATTTGATACTCGGTACCTAACGATACTGAAATTACCTTAATAGATGAGAAAAGTAATGTCCACAAGGGTTGACCTCATTTTCGAATTCATGGTTTATTAACAACCTGGTTCATTAACAACCTTTAAGTTGAAGCCTCTTCAACATATTAATATGCATAGGCCTATAGTGTTACAACACTGAACAATAGAGAAATATGTTAAATATATTTCAAAAATTAAACAGTTGTAAAGTAAATAATCTTTAAAACAGGTCTTTCACCTTTAAATAGATTTAAAAACAGCATATTTTAATAACAATACAGCATCTATCTATAATAAAATATTTCCAAATTGGAACACCTATTGCTACTGAAGTGAACTGAGTCAAAGCTTGCGCTGTATCAAGGAGCTGAGTGCAAGCGCATGTCACCTCACTTGGCAACCTTAGTTGCTACTGCCTTCTAGCAAAGATTCTGACAAATTACACTTTTCATCCTCTAAATCAGTAATGCGGGAGACAATTTTCCTTGGCTTTTACATTTGACTCAAAACTACCGAACGTCGGAATATTCTAATAGCGAACCGTTTATTTTATTTTTTATTTTTATTTTTTTTTAAGTACCGAGAAAGTGCTGAAGTTTTGGAATACCGTGCAACACTACGTCAGACACATATTCCAATCCATTGCTCAGCTTAGCAGAGAATGCACATTTCAGAGCGCCACAGAGACAGATAGAATAATAACACATAAATACACATTTCAAGTAATAAATGCGACATTAAGAAAAAACGAAACAAAAGACGAGATATCAAGTCGCGACCTACGCGCAGAGCAGCCTACCGTTTTATTTATTTACACATTGGCAGATAAGAAACATTTTGGTTACTCTGACCTATAAAACGCTATTCCAAAAGCAAAATCAGACATATTATACATCGTTAGAAAGCTTATACTCTCACCTACGGAATAAATGAATTGTCAATCAAGCCAAATTGTACTAAAAAGGGCGACAACGCCGTAAGCAACAGGTGTGGTATTACGCACAGCTATTATTGAAGATAGCCAACCCAGGCGTGACAGATGCGCGTATATTTCGCAAACAGATTGTCCAAGACAATATATGACCACTCATTCGCAAAGGGGACATCTCTACGCGTAAAACCAATGGTAAGATTGTATATTTATTTAATGTTTAGTCCCAGATATTGACTGTAGAATGACATGGTATAATTTAAAAAATAAGAATTTGTCTCGTTTATTTCGTAATTCAGTGAGCAGCGTTTTCACCGCTGTATTGGCATATTTTAGGGCTAATGTCGGGATAATCTTGTTGCTACTGAATATTGCATTACATTACATTACAGGCATTTGGCAGACGCTCCTATCCAGAGCGACGTACAACAAAGTGTTTAACCATACCCGGGAACAAGTGTGTCGAAAACCCTAGAGGGCAGTAGCCTACCGTTACAAGTGCAGGGAACAACCGCATAGTTCAACTTGGATCCTGTAGGTTAAACTGATTAACACTAACACAAACAAGAACAGCAGCAATGCAGTCTATGCAAAAATACAAGCAATAGTTAAGACGAGTTAAATCACCTACGAAACAACTACTTAGTTACAACCCTAAGCTTACAG
Organism: Anguilla japonica; assembly: GCA_025169545.1. NCBI lineage: Eukaryota > Metazoa > Chordata > Actinopteri > Anguilliformes > Anguillidae > Anguilla > Anguilla japonica. Next base: position 7,331,109 of record CM045898.1, on the reverse strand, counting down.
TCAATGTGGAGATTAAATTGAGAATACGATTTGTCTCAGCATAATGACGGATTTAAAGAGTAAACGAACTCACCCGATATTGTCTTCAAATGGATCCATGCCAAAGAAAAGTAATGATTCATCCTCTCAAAGCTTTTACTAACAAACTTGTAGTAGCAAGAAATATCAACTCGCCATCCATGATAACTGCTTCATACGGTCAGAGTACCGTATTATTTATGTAGACATTGGTAGAGTACAGCATAAATTGCGTCTTTTGTTTATATTCAATATTAGTAATTGCAGCGAGAAACTGCAGCTGTAGACACAAGATAGTCTGTTATGTTATGGTAGCAACGGAATGAAGCGGACTACATATGTAGGCTATATTTACCGTCATTGTTTTATTATACCAGCGTGTTTTCGCGCGTTTCCAGAGAAACTCAGCTAAACCATTTTTATTGATAGTAATTATTTCTCAGCATAATGACGGATGGGGATGGGACGAAAATAATTTTCAACCGTCTACCACGTTTTAGCAACGTTCCAACACTGTCGTCAGCACTGTTCCATGGGTCACAAAAACTATTACACTGACGCTTACATTGCAGTGTTAAATATCCACATTATATAATACCACTAACCTATTTAAAGACACTCAAGTTCAAAGATAACGTATATAACCGAAATATTTTGAGCAGTAATACTTACATAGCAACATGACATTTTATCTGTGTTTAGTAGTATAGAGACAGAAAATCAATGACAAAGTCCTATCCGCTTCTGTTTTGCGTCAGGAAAAAACGATGTCAGATAGGTCTATCAGCAAAGAAATGGCTTAGCTATGCCCCGAAGTCCTCAATAATAATAGTACTCTCCAAGAAATTATGAAAATCGTTGACAACGTTTCGTTAGGTGCATCGTCTTTAATGCTACGCCACAGTGAATGCGATAAGAAAATATTCCATTACGCTGAACTATAAAACGCTATTCCAAATGCAAAATCAGACAGGTTATACATCGTTAGAAAGCTTATACTCTCATCTACTGAATAAATGAACTGTCAATCAAGCCAAATTGTTCTAAAAACGGCGACAACGCCGTAAGCAACAGGAATCACAAACGGATTGTCCAAGACAATGTATGACCACTCAGTCGCAAAAGGGACATCTCTACGCGTAAAACCAATGTAAGATTGTATATTTATTCAATGTTTAGTCCCAGATATTGACTGTAATATGAGATGGTATAATTAAAAAAAAACTTGTCTCGTTTATTTCGTTATTCAGTAAGCAGCGTTTCCACTGCTGTATTGGCATATTTTAGGGCAAAATGTCGGGTTTATCTTGTTGTTACGGAATATTAGCCTACATTACATTACAGGCATTTGGCAGACGCTCATATCCAGAGCGACGTACAACAAAGTGTCTAACCATAACCAGGAACAAGTGTTTCGAAAACCCTAGAGGGCAGTATCCTACCGTTCCAAGTGCCCCAAGACCGTCCCCTCACTGATAAAAAACTAACCTTACGGTGTCGGATTACTTGCGTCGCCATGGATGTCGCATGCCGTAAAGAAGTTTACTCGATGTCGTATCACTTAGAATTTGGAGCTCCAGCTTTTCCGCACCCCACCTAATAAAAAAGTCCAAATGACGGGCAAACCATATGGCGGACATAGGTGGTCCCAAAAGCAAAGTTGTAGAGCACATTCAGATGCATCGGTCGATGAAGTTTTGTGTTGATCTGACTTACGGTGTGGGAGTTATGACCTTTTAAAGTATGACCCTTTGTTATAGCGCCACCATCTGGCCGACATAGATGATTTTTAGTGCCCGAGTAGTGGGGGGCCATAGGAACCCACCTCCAAAATTTGGTTGGTCTACAACTTATGGTTGCTGAGCCTCAGACATTTTAGTGGAGAAAAACTGCCACGCCCCAACTAAAAAGTTGAAAGGGCAGGCAAACAATGTGGCGGCCATAGGTGGTGCCAATGGCAAAGTGATAGAGCACGTTCAGATGCATATGTCGATGAAGTTTTGTGTTGATCTAACTTATGGTGTGGGAGTTATGGCCGTTTACGCCTAACCCTTTGTTATAGCGCCACCATCTGGCCGACATAGGTGCTTTTTAGTGCCTGAGTAGTGGGGGGCCATAGGAACCCACCTTCCAAATTTGGTTGCTCTAGGACTTATGGTTGCTGAGCCTCAGACACTTTTAGCGGAGAAAAATAAGAATAATATTAATAATAATAATCCTAATAAAAACAATAGGGTTCCACCAGCTTCGCTGCTTGGACCCCTAATTAAAGCCGCAAGCGGCATTGGGAGGGGCCCAAGCATTGGCACCATCGCGCCCCCTACGGAGCAATTTTAAAATGGCTTTTTCCTCATGATCATATGCCTTCATCCAACATATCTCCTGAATATCATGATGATTGTATAAAATATTGATGACTTATGGCCAATTTTGTGCTAAGAGACGCTGTCGGATGACTTAGTTGCATCGCCAGGGATGTGTCCTGGCCGCTTCCCGTGAAGGCCTTTACTATGTCGTAACACTTAGATGGCATGTCGTAATGCACATATGGCCTGGCGTGTTTGTACAGCTGCAGCGCTTCCATGCTGTAACAAAAAAAGGCATCACACTAGTGTTGTCACCATACCAAAATTTTGACTTTGATACCGATACCAAGTTTAGTATCACAATAATTAATACTGAAACGATACTGATTCAATACTCGGTACCTAAAGATACTGAAATTACCTTAATAGATCAGAAACTCAATGTCCACAAGGGTTGACCTCATTTTCGAATTCACGGATTATTAAAAAACCTGGTTTATTAACAACCTTTGAGTTGAAGCCTGTTCAACATATCAATAAGCATAGGCCTATAGTGTTACAACACTAAACAACAGAGAAATATATGAAATATATTTCAAAAATTAAACAGTTGTAAACTAAATAATCTTTTAAAACAGGTTTTTCACCTTTAAATAGATTTAAAAACTGCATATTTAAATAACAAAACAGCATCTATCTATAATAAAATATTTGCAAATTGGAACACCTATTGCTACTCACGTGAACTGAGTGAAAGCTTGCGCTGTATCAAGAAGCTGAGTGCACAAGCGCAAGTCACCTCACTTTGGCAAACATAGTTGCTACTGCCTTACAGCGAAGATTCTGACAAATTACACTTTTCATCCTCTCAATCAGTAATGCGGGAGACAATTTTCCCTTGCTTTTACATTTGACTCAAAACTACCGAACGTCGGAATATTCTAATACCGAACCGTTTCTTTTTATTTTCTTTTTTTTTTTAAGTACCGAGAAAGTGCTGAAGTTTTGGTGTACCGTGCAACTCTAGGTCAGAAACATATTCCAATCCATTGCTCAGCTTAGCAGAGAATGCACATTTCAGAGCGCCACAGAGACAGATAGAATAATAACACATGAATGCACATTTCAAATAATAAATACGACATTGAGAAAAAACGGAAAAAAAGACGTAATATCAACTCGCGATATGTGTGCTGCGCTCAAAGTAGCCTACCGTTTTATTTATTTAGACATTGGCAGATAAGAAAAAATTTGGTTACGCTGACCTATAAAACGCTATTCCAAAAGCAAAATCAGACATGTTATACATCGTTAGACAGCTTATACTCTTACCTACTGAATAAATGAATTGTCAATCATGCCACATTGTACTAAAAAGGGCGACAACGCCGTAAGCAACAGGTGTGGTATTACGCACAGCTATTATTGAAGATAGCCGACCCAGGCGTGACAGATGCGCATATATTTCGCAAACGGATTGTCCAAGACAATATATGACCACTCATTCGCAAAAGGGACATCTCTACGCGTAAAACCAATGGTAAGATTGTATATTTATTCAATGTTTAGTCCCAGATATTGACTGTAGAATGGCATGGTATAATTTTTTTAAAAAGTTAGTCTAGCTTATTTCGTTATTCATGGAGCAGCGTTTTCACTGCTGTATTGGCATATTTTAGGGCTAATGTCGGGTTTATCTTGTTGCTACGGAATATTGCATTACATTACATTACAGGCATTTGGCAGACGCTCTTATCCAGAGCGACCTAGGCTACAACAAAATTTATAACCATAACCAGGAACAAGTGTGTCGAAAACCCTAGAGGGCAGTAGCCTACCGTTCTAAGTGCAGGGAACAACCGCATAGTTCAACTTGGACCCTGTAGGTTAAACTGATTAACACTAACACAAACAAGAACAGCAACAACGCAGTCTATGCAAAAATACAAGCAATAGTTAAGTCACCTACGAAACAGCTAACTAGTTACAACCCTAATCTTAGTCAATTTAGAGATTAAATTGAGAATACGATTTCTCTCAGCATAATGACGGATTTAAAGACTAAACGAACTCACCCGATATTGTCTTCAAATGGATCCATGCCAAAGAAAAGTAATGATTCATCCTCTCAAATAGCTTTACTAACAAACTTTTAGAAGCAAAAAATGAAATACCAACTCGCCATCGATGCTACCTACGCGCAGAGTACCGTGTTATTTATTCAGACACTGGCAACTACAGCATAAATTGCGTCTTTTGTTTATATTCAATATTAGTAATTGCAGCGACAAACAGCAGCTGTAGACACAAGATAGTTTATATTATGGTAGCAACGGAACGAAGCGGACTACATATGTCTTACCGTCATTGTTTAATTATACCAGCGTGTTTTCGCGCGTTTACACGAAACTCAAATACTATCAATAAAATGGTTTAGCTATTTCTCAGCATAATGACAGATTCAAAGACTAAATGAACTCACCAGATATTGTCTTCAAATGGATGCATGCTCAAGAAAAGTAATTATTCATCCTCTGAAAAAGCTTTTACTAACAAACTTTTGGTAGCCTCTTCCAGTGCTTCCCCGACGTTCAGACCCTACCCTCACTGATAAAAACTAGACCCTACGGTGTCGGATTACTTGCGTCGCCATGGATGTCGCTTGCCGTAAAGAAGTTTACTCGATGTCGTAACACTTAGAATTTGGAGGTACAGCGCTACCGCACCCCACCTAATAAAAAAGTCCAAATGGCGAGCAAACCATATGGCGGACATAGGTGGTCCCAAAAGCAAAGTTGTAGAGCACATTCAGATGCTTTGGTCAATGAAGTTTTGTGTTGATCGGACTTATGGTGTGGCAGTTACAGCCTTTAAAAGTATGATCCTTTGTTATAGCGCCACCATCTGGGCGAAATAGGTGATTTTTCGTGGCTGAGTAGGGGGGGGGCCATAGGAACCCACCTACCAAAGTTGGTTGGTCTACAACTTATGGTTGCTGAGCCTCAGACATTTTAGCGGAGAAAACTGCCACGCCCCAACGAAAAAGTCTAAATGGCGGGCAAACAATATGGCGGACATAGGTGGTTCCAATGGCAAAGTTGTAGAGCACGTTCAGCTGCATAGGTCGATGAAGTTCTGTGTTGATCTAACTGATGGTGTGGGAGTTATGGCCTTTTACGCAAAACCCTTTGTTATAGCGCCACCATCTGGCCGACATAGGTGATTTTTAGTGCCTGAGTAGTGGGGGGCCATAGGAACCCACCTGCCAAATTTGGTTGCTCTAGGACTTATGGTTCCTGAGCCTCAGACACTTTTAGCGGAGAAAAATAATAATAAGAATAATAATTAAAGCCGCAAGCGGCGTTGGGAGGGGTCCAAGCATTGGCACCATCGCGCCCCCTATGGAGCGATTTTAAAATGGCTTTTTCCTCATAATCATATACCTTCACCCAACATATCTACTGAATATCACGATGAACAATGGATGGGAATATGTGTCTGACGTAGTAAAATATTGATGACTTATGGCCAAATTTATGCTAAGACATGCTGGCGGATGACTTAGTTGCGTTGGCATCGGATGTGTCCTGGCCGCTTCTCGTAAAGGTCTTTACTATGTTGTAACACTTAGATTAGATGGCATGTTGTAACACTTAGATGGCCCGGTGTCTGTGTACAGCTGCAGCGCTTCCATGCTGTAACTAAAAAAGGCGTCACACTAGTGTTGTCACGATGCCGAAATTTTGACTTTGATACTGATACCAAGTTTAGTATCACAATAATTAATACTGAAACGATACTGATTCAATACCCGGTACCTAACGATACTGAAATTACCCTAATAGATCAGAAACGTAATGTCCACAAGGGTTGACCTCATTTTCGAATTCACGGATTATTAAAAACCTGGTTTATTAACAACCTTTAAGTTGAAGCCTGTTCAACATATCAATAAGCATAGGCCTATAGTGTTACAACACTAAACCATAGAAAATTATATTAAATATATTTCAAAAATTAAACAGTAGTAAAGTAAATTATCTTTAAACAGGTCTTTCACTTTAAAATAGAGCTAAAAACTGCATGTTTCAATAACAATACAGCATCTTCCTATAATAAAATATTTACAAATTAGAACAGCTATTGCTACTGAAGTGAACTGAGTCCAAGCTTGCGCTGTACCAACGAGTAGTGCACAAGCGCAAGTCACCTCACTTGACAACCTTAGTTGGTACTGCCATCTAGCGAAGATTCTGACAAATTACACCTTTCATCCTCTCAATCAGTAATGCGGGAGACACAGTTCCCTGGCTTTTACATTTGACGCAAAAACTACCGAACGTCGGAAAATTCTAATAGCGAACCGTTTCTTTTTTCTTTTTATTTTAAATACCGAATAAGTGCTGAAGTTTCGGTATACGGCGCAACACTACGTCAGACACATATTCCAATCCATTGGTCAGCTTAGCAGAGAATGCACATTTCAGAGCGCCTCAGAGACAGATAGGATAATAATACATATTTCATATAGCCTAATAAATACGACATAAAAAAACGAAACAAAAAACGAAAAATCAACTCGACATCACTGCTAGCATGCGTGCTGCGCGAAGAATACCTTATTATTTATTTAGACATTGGCAGACTACAGCATTTTGTTTAATATTCAATAGTAATTGCAGCCAGAAACTGCAGCTGTAGACACAAGAAAGTTTGTTATATTATGGTAGCAACGGAATGAAGCGGACTAAATATATAGGCTATATTTACCGTCATTGTTTTATTATACCAGCGTGTTTTCACGCGTTTGCAGAGGAACTCAATTACTATCAATAAAAATGGTTTAGCTATTTCTCAGCATAATGACGGATGGAGATGCGACGTAAATAATTTTCAACCGTCCACCACGTTTTAGCAACGTTCCAACACTCTCGTCATCACTGTTCCATGGGTCACAAAAACTATTACACTAACGCTTACATTGCAGTGTGAAATATCCACATTATATAATACCACTAACCTATTTAAAGACACTCAATTTAAAAAATAACGTATATAACCGAAATATTTTGAGCAGTAATAGCAACATGACATTTTATCTGTGTTTAGTAGTATAGAGACAGAAAATCAATGACAAAGTCCTATCCGCTTCTGTTTTGCGTCAGAAAACGATGTCAGATAGGTCTATCAGCAAAGAAATGGCTTAGCTATGCCCCGAAGTCCTCAATAATAATAGTACTCTCCAAGAAATTATGAAAATCGTTGACAACGTTTCGTTAGGTGCATCGTCTTTAATGCTACGCCACAGTGAATGCGATAAGAAAATATTCCATTACGCTGAACTATAAAACGCTATTCCAAATGCAAAATCAGACATGTTATACATCGTTAGAAAGCTTATACTCTCATCTACCGAGTAAATGAACTGTCAATCAAGCCAAATTGTTCTAAAAACGGCGACAACGCCGTAATCAACAGGAATCACAAACGGATTGTCCAAGACAATGTATGACCACTCAGTCGCAAAAGGGACATCTCTACGCGTAAAACCAATGGTAAGATTGTATATTTATTCAATGTTTAGTCCCAGATATTGACTGTAATATGAGATGGTATAATTTAAAAAAACTTTGTCTCGTTTATTTCGTTATTCAGTAAGCAGCGTTTCCACTGCAGTATTGGCACATTTTAGGGCAAATGTCGGGTTTATCTTGTTGCTACGGAATATTAGCCTACATTACATTACAGGCATTTGGCAGACGCTCATATCCAGAGCGACGTACAACAAAGTGTCTAACATATAACCAGGAACAAGTGTTTCGAAAACCCTAGAGGGCAGTATCCTACCGTTCCAAGTGCCCCAAGACCGTCCCCTCACTGATAAAAAACTAACCTTACGGTGTCGGATTACTTGCGTCGCCATGGATGTCGCTTGCCGTAAAGAAGTTTACTCGATGTCGTAACACTTAGAATTTGGAGCTCCAGCTTTTCCGCACCCCACCTAATAAAAAAGTCCAAATGGCGGGCAAACCATATGGCGGACATAGGTGGTCCCAAAAGCAAAGTTGTAGAGCACATTCAGATGCATCGGTCGATGAAGTTTTGTGTTGATCGGACTTATGGTGTGGCAGTTATAGCCTTTAAAAGAGTGATCCTTTGTTATAGCGCCACCATCTGGCCAACATAGGTGATTTTTCGTGGCTGAGTAGTGGGGGGCCATAGGAACCCACCTACCAAAGTTGGTTGGTCTACAACTTATGGTTGCTGAGCCTCAGACATTTTAGTGGAGAAAACTGCCACGCCCCAACGAAAAAGTGTAAATGGCGGGCAAACAATATGGCGGACATAGGTGGTGCCAATGGCAAAGTGATAGAGCACGTTCAGATGCATATGTCGATGAAGTTCTGTGTTGATCTAACTCATGGTGTGGGAGTTATGGCCTTTTACGCCTAACCCTTTGTTATAGCGCCACCATATGGCCGACATAGGTGATTTTTAGTGCCTGAGTAGTGGGGGGCCATAGGAACCCACCTGCCAAATTTGGTTGCTCTAGGACTTATGGTTGCTGAGCCTCAGACACTTTTAGCGGAGAAAAATAATAAGAATAATAATAATTAAAGCCGCAAGCGGCGTTGGGAGGGGTCCAAGCATTGGCACCATCGCGCCCCCTATGGAGCGATTTTAAAATGGCTTTGTCCTCATAATCATATGCCTTGACCCAACATATCTACTGAATATCATGATGATCATATGAAATATTGATGACTTATGGCCAATTTTGTGCTAAGAGACGCTGTCGGATGACTTAGTTACGTCGCCATGGATGTGTCCTGGCCGCTTCCCGTAAAGGCCTTTACTATGTTGTAACACTTAAATGGCATGTCGTAACACTTAGATGGTCCGGCATGTATGCACAGCTGCAGTGCTTCTGCGCCGCAACTAAAAAAGGCGTCACACTAGTGTTGTCACGATACCAAAATTTTGACTTTGATACTGATACCAGGTTTAGTATTACGATACTCAATACTGAAATGATACTTGAAACTTAAACGATGCTAATTCCATACTCGGTACCTAACGATACTGAAATTACCTTAATAGATGAGAAACGTAATGTCCACAAGGGTTGACCTCATTTTCGAATTCATGGTTTATTAACAACCTGGTTCATTAACGACCTTTAAATTGAAGCCTCTTCAACATATTACTATGCATAGGCCTATAGTGTTACAACACTGAACAATAGAAAAATATGTTAAATATATTTCAAACATTAAACAGTTGTAAACTAAATAATCTTTAAAACAGGTCTTTCACCTTTAAATAGATTTAAAAACAGCATATTTTAATAACAATACAGCATCTATCTATAATAAAATATTTCCAAATTGGAACACCTATTGCTACTGAAGTGAACTGAGTCAAAGCTTGCGCTGTATCAAGGAGCTGAGTGCACAAGCGCAAGTCACCTCACTTGGCAACCTTAGTTGCTACTGCCTTCTAGCGAAGATTCTGACAAATTACACTTTTCATCCTCTAAATCAGTAATGCGGGAGAGAATTTTCCCTGGCTTTTACATTTGACTCAAAACTACCGAACGTCGGAATATTCTAATACCGAACCGTTTCTTTTTTTTTTTTTTTTTTTAAGTACCGAGAAAGTGCTGAAGTTTTGGTATACCTTGCAACACTACGTCAGACACATATTCCAATCCATTGCTCAGCTTAGCAGAGAATGCACATTTCAGAGCGCCACAGAGACAGATAGAATAATAACACATGAATGCACATTTCAAATAATAAATATGACATTGAGAAAAAACGGAAAAAAGACGTAATATCAACTCGCGAAATGCGTGCTGCGCGCAAAGTAGCCTACCGTTTTATTTATTTACACATTGGCAGATAATAAAAATTTTGGTTACGCTGACCTATAAAACGCTATTCCAAAAGCAAAATCAGACATGTTATACATCGTTAGAAAGCTTATACTCTCACCTACTGAATAAATGAAGTGTCAATCAAGCCAAATTGTACTAAAAAGGGCGACAACGCCGTAAGCAACAGGTGTGGTATTACGCACAGCTATTGTTGAAGATATACGCGCATCTGTGACGCCAGGGTCGGCTATTTCGCAAACGGATTGTCCAAGACAATATATGACCACTCATTCGCAAAAGGGACATCTCTACGCGTAAAACCAATGGTAAGATTGTATATTTATTCAATGTTTAGTCCAAGATATTGACTGTAGAATGACATGGTATATATTTTTAAAAAGTTAGTCTAGTTATTTCGTTATTCAGTTAGCAGCGTTTTCACTGCTGTATTGGCATATTTTAGGGCTAATGTCGAGTCTATCTTGTTGCTACGGAATATTGCATTACATTACATTACAGGCATTTGGCAGACGCTCTTATCCAGAGCGACGTAGGCTACAACAAAATGTAAAACCATAACCAGGAACAAGTGTGTCGAAAACCCTAGAGGGCAGTAGCCTACCGTTCTAAGTGCAGGGAACAACCGCATAGTTCAACTTGGACCCTGTAGGTTAAACTGATTAACACCAACACAAACAAGAACAGCAACAATGCAGTCTATGCAAAAATACAAGCAATAGTTAAGACTAATTAAGTCACCTACGAAACAACTACCTAGTTACAACCCTAAGCTTACAGTCAATTTAGAGATTAAATTGAGAGTACGATTTCTCTCAACATAATGACGGATTTAAAGACTAAACGAACTCACCCGATATTGTCTCCAAATGGATCCATGCCAAAGAAAAGTAATGATTCATCCTCTCAGATAGCTTTTACTAACAAACTTTTAGTAGCAAAAAATGAAATACCAACTCGCCATCGATGCTACCTATGCGCAGAATACCGTGTTATTTATTCAGACACTGGCAACTACAGCATAAATTGCGTCTTTTGTTTATATTCAATATTAGTAATTGCAGCGAGAAACAGCAGCTGTAGACACAAGATAGTTTATATTATGGTAGCAACGGAACGAAGCGGACTACATATGTATTACTGTCATTGTTTAATTATACCAGCGTGTTTTCGCGTGTTTACACGAAACTCAAATACTATCAATAAAATGGTTTAGCTATTTCTCAGCATAATGACAGATTCAAAGACTAAACGAATTCACCAGATATTGTCTTCAAATGGATGCATGCTCAAGAAAAGTAATTATTCATCCTCTGAAAAAGCTTTTACTAACAAACTTTTGGTAGCCTCTTCCAGTGCTTCCCCGACGTTCAGACCCTACCCTCACTGATAAAAACTAGACCCTACGGTGTCGGATTACTTGCGTCGCCATGGATGTCGCTTGCCGTAAAGAAGTTTACTCGATGTCGTAACACTTAGAATTTGGAGGTACAGCGCTACCGCACCCCACCTAATAAAAAAGTCCAAATGGCGAGCAAACCATATGGCGGACATAGGTGGTCCCAAAAGCAAAGTTGTAGAGCACATTCAGATGCATCGGTCGATGAAGTTTTGTGTTGATCGGACTCATGGTGTGGCAGTTATAGCCTTTAAATGTATGATCCTTTGTTATAGCGCCACCATCTGGGCGACATAGGTGATTTTTCGTGGCTGAGTAGTGGGGGGCCATAGGAACCCACCTACCAAAGTTGGTTGGTCTACAACTTATGGTTGCTGAGCCTCAGACATTTTATTGGAGAAAACTGCCACGCCCCAACGAAAAAGTCTAAATGGCGGGCAAACAATATGGCGGACATAGGTGGTGCCAATGGCAAAGTTGTAGAGCACCTTCAGATGCATAGGTCGATGAAGTTTTGTGTTGATCTAACTCATGGTATGGGAGTTATGGCCTTTTACGCAAAACCCTATGTTATAGCGCCACCATCTGGCCGACATAGGTGATTTTTAGTGCCTGAGTAGTGGGGGGCCATAGGAACCCACCTGCCAAATTTGGTTGCTCTAGGACTTATGGTTGCTGAGCCTCAGGCACTTTTAGCGGAGAAAAATAATAATAAGAATAATAATAATAATCCTAACAGATACAATAGGGTTCCACCAGCTTCGCTGCTTGGACCCCTAATAATCCTAACAAATACAATAGGGTTCCACCAGCTTCGCTGCTTGGACCCCTAATAATCCTAACAGATACAATAGGGTTCCACCAGCTTCGCTGCTTGGACCCCTAATAATAATCCTAACAGATACAATAGGGTTCCACCAGCTTCGCTGCTTGGACCCCTAATAATCCTAACAAAAACAATAGGGTTCCACCAGCTTCGCTGCTTGGACCCCTAATAATAATAATAATCCTAACAAATACAATAGGGTTCCACCAGCTTCGCTGCTTGGACCCCTAATAATAATAATTAAAGCCGCAAGCGGCGTTGGGAGGGGTCCAAGCATTGGCACCATCGCGCCCCCTATGGAGCGATTTTAAAATGGCTTTGTCCTCATGATCATACGCGTTCACCCAACATATCTACTGAATATCATGATGATCGTATAAAACATTGATGACTTATGGCCAATTTTGTGGTAAGAGACGCTGGCGGATGACTTAGTTGCGTCGCCATGGATATGTCCTGGCCGCTTCCCGTAAAGGCCTTTACTATGTCGTAACACTTAGATGGCATGTCGTAACACTTAGATGGTCCGGCGTGTATGCACACCTGCAGTGTTTCTGCCCTGCAACTAAAAAAGGCGTCACACTAGTAATGTCACGATACCAAAATTTTGACTTTGATAGTGATACCAGGTTTAATATCACGATAGTCAATACTGAAATGATACTTGAAACTTAAACGATGCTCATTCGATACTCGGTACCTAACGATACTGAAATTACCTTAATAGATGAGAAACGTAATGTCCACAAGGGTTGACCTCATTTTCGAATTCATGGTTTATTAACAACCTGGTTCATTAACAACCTTTAAGTTGAAGCCTCTTCAACATATTAATATGCATAGGCCTATAGTGTTACAACACTGAACAACAGAGAAATATGTTAAATATATTTCAAAAATTAAACAGTTGTAAACTAAATAATGTTTAAAACAGGTCTTTCACCTGTAAATAGATTTAAAAAGCAGCATATTTTAATAACAATACAGCATCTATCTATAATAAAATATTTCCAAATTGGAACACCTATTGGTACTGAAGTGAACTGAGTCAAAGCTTGCGCTGTATCAAGGAGCTGAGTGCAAGCGCAAGTCACCTCACTTGGCAACCTTAGTTGCTACTGCCTTCTAGCGAAAATTCTGACAAATTACACTTTTCATCCTCTAAATCAGTAATGCGGGAGACAATTTTCCCTGGCTTTTACATGTGACTCAAAACTACCGAACGTCGGAATATTCTAATACCGAACCGTTTCTTTTTTATTTATTTATTTTTTTTTAAGTACAGAGAAAGTGCTGAAGTTTTGGTATACCGTGCAACACTACGTCAGACACATATTCCAGTCCATTGCTCAGCTTAGCAGAGAATGCACATTTCAGAGCGCCACAGAGACAGATAGAATAATAACACATGAATGCACATTTCAAATAATAAATACGACATTGAGAAAAAACGGAAAAAAGACGTAATATCAACTCGCGAAATGCGTGCTGCGCGCAAAGTAGCCTACTGTTTTATTTATTTAGACATTGGCAGATAAGAAAACTTTTGGTTACGCTGACCTATAAAACGCTATTCCAAAAGCAAAATCAGACATGTTATACATCGTTAGAAAGCTTATACTCTCACCTACTGAATAAATGAAGTGTCAATCAAGCCAAATTGTACTAAAAAGGGCGACAACGCCGTAAGCAACAGGTGTGGTATTACGCACAGCTATTATTGAAGATAGCCGACCCAGGCGTGACAGATGCGCATATATTTCGCAAACGGATTGTCCAAGACAATATATGACCACTCATTCGCAAAAGGGACATCTCTACGCGTAAAACCAGTGGTAAGATTGTATATTTATTCGATGTTTAGTCCCAGATATTGAATGTAGAATGACATGGCATAATTTTAAAAAACTTTGTCTCGTTTATTTCCTTATTCAGTGAGCAGCGTTTTCACTGCTATATTGGCATATTTTAGGGCTAACGTCGGGTTTATCTTGTTGCTACGGAATATTACATTACATTCCATTACAATACAGGCATTTGGCAGACGCTCTTATCCAGAGTGACGTACAACAAAGTGTATAACCATAACCAGGAACAAGTGTGTCGAAAACCCTAGAGAGAAATGCCGTTCCAAGTGCAGGGAACAACCGTTAGTTCAACTTGGACCGTGTAGGTTAAACTGATTAACACTAACACAAACAAGAACAGCAACAACGCAGTCTATGCAAAAATACAAGCAATAGTTAAGACGAGTGCATTAACTAAGTCACCAACGAAACAGCTAACTAGTTACAACCCTAAGCTTACTGTCAATTTAGAGATTAAATTGAGAAAACAATTTCTCTCAGCATAATGACGGATTTAAAGACTAAACGAACTCACCCGATATTGTCTTCAAATGGTCCGTATTATTTATTTAGACATTGGCATACTACAGCATAAATTGCGTCTTTTGTTTATATTCAATATTAGAAATTGCAGCGAGAAACTGCAGCTGTAGACACAAGATAGTTTGTTATGTTATGGTAGCAACGGCACGAAGCGGACTATATGCATTGTTTCATTGGACCAGCGTGTTTTCGCGCGTTTGCACAGAAACTCAGAACCTATCAATAAAATGGTTTAGCTATTTCTCAGCATAATTACAGATTCAAAGACTAAACGAACTCACCCGATACTGTCTTCAAATAATGTCTGGCACTGTCTTCCACTGCATCCCCGACGTTCAGACCGTCCCCTCACTGATAAAAACCAGACCCTACGGTGTCGGATTACTTGCGTCGCCATGGATGTCGCTTGCCGTAAAGAAGTTTACTAGATGTCATAACCGTTTAGATTTGGAGCCACAGCTCTTCCGCACCCCACCTAATAAAAACGGCCAAATGGCGGGCAAACCATATGGCGGACATAGGTGGCCCCAATAGTAAAGTTGTAGAGCACATTCAGATGCATCGGTCGATGAAGTTTTGTGTTGATCGGACTTACGGTGTGGCAGTTATAGCCTTTAAAAGTACGACCCTTTGTTATAGCGCCACCATCTGGTCGACATAGGTGATTTTTCGTGCCTGAGTAGTGAGGGGGCATAGGAACCCACCTACCAAATTTGGTTGGTCTACAACTTATGGTTGCTGAGCCTCAGACATTTTAGCGGAGAAAACTTCCACGCCCCAACTAAAAAGTCTAAATGGCGGGCAAACAATACGGCGGACATAGGTGGTGCCAATGGAAAAGTGATAGAGCACGTTCAGATGCATATGTCGATGAAGTTTTGTGTTGATCGGACTTATGGTGTGGGAGTTATGGCCTTTTACGCCTAACCCTTTGTTATAGCGCCACCATATGGCCGACATAGGTGATTTTTAGTGCCTGGGTAGTGGGGGGCCATAGGAACCCACCTACCAAATGTTGTTGCTGTAGGACGTATGGTTGCTGAGCCTCAGACACTTTTAGCGGAGAAAAAATAATAAGAATAATAATAATCCTAACAGATACAATAGGGTTCCACCAGCTTCGCTGCTTGGACCCCTAATAATAAAGCCGCAAGCGGCATTGGGAGGGGTCCAAGCATTGGCACCATCGCGCCCCCTATGGAGCGATTTTTAAATGGCTTTTTTCCTCATGATCATATGCCTTCACCCAACATATCTACTGAATATCATGATGATCGTATAAAATATTGATGACTTATGGCCAATTTTGTGCTAAGAGACGCTGTCGGATGACTTAGTTGCGTCGCCATGGATGTGTCCTGGCCGCTTCCCGTCAAGGCCTTTACTATGTCGTAACACTAAGATGGCATGTCGTAGCACTTAGATGGTCCGGTGTGTATGCACAGCTGCAGTGTTTCTGCGCCGCAACTAAAAAAGGCGCCACACTAGTGTTGTCACGATACCAAAATTTTGACTTTGATACTGATACCAGGTTTAGTATTACGATACTCAATACTGAAATGATACTTGAAACTTAAACGATGCTAATCCGATACTCGGTACCTAACGATACTGAAATTACCTTAATAGATGAGAAACGTAATGTCCACAAGGGTTGACCTCATTTTCGAATTCATGGTTTATTAACAACCTGGTTCATTAACAACCTTTAAGTTGAAGCCTCTTCAACATATTACTATGCATAGGCCTATAGTGTTACAACACTGAACAATAGAAAAATATGTTAAATATATTTCAAAAATTAAACAGTTGTAAACTAAATAATCTTTAAAACAGTTCTTTCACCTTTAAATAGATTTAAAAACAGCATATTTTAATAACAATACAGCATCTATCTATAATAAAATATTTCCAAATTGGAACACCTATTGCTACTGAAGTGAACTGAGTCAAAGCTTGCGCTGTATCAAGGAGCTGAGTACACAAGCGCAAGTCACCTCACTTGGCAACCTTAGTTGCTACTGCCTTCTAGCGAAGATTCTGACAAATTACACTTTTCATCCTCTAAATCAGTAATGCGGGAGAGAATTTTCCCTGGCTTTTACATTTGACTCAAAACTACCGAACGTCGGAATATTCTAATACCGAACCGTTTCTTTCTTTTTTTTTTTTTTTTTTTTTAAGTACCGAGAAAGTGCTGAAGTTTTGGTATACCGTGCAACACTACGTCAGACACATATTCCAATCCATTGCTCAGCTTAGCAGATAATGCACATTTCAGAGCGCCACAGAGACAGATAGAATAATAACACATGAATGCACATTTCAAATAATAAATACGACATTGAGAAAAAACGGAAAAAAAA
This sequence comes from Anguilla japonica, assembly GCA_025169545.1. Lineage (NCBI taxonomy): Eukaryota > Metazoa > Chordata > Actinopteri > Anguilliformes > Anguillidae > Anguilla > Anguilla japonica. The sequence goes on along the minus strand of CM045898.1, from coordinate 7,313,907 downwards.
AAAAAGACGTAATATCAACTCGCGAAATGCGTGCTGCGCGCAAAGTAGCCTACCGTTTTATTTATTTAGACATTGGCAGATAAGAAAACTTTTGGTTACGCTGACCTATAAAACGCTATTCCAAAAGCAAAATCAGACATGCTATACATCGTTAGAAAGCTTATACTCTCACCTACTGAATAAATGAATTGTCAATCAAGCCAAATTGTACTAAAAAGGGCGACAACGCCGTAAGCAACAGGTGTGGTATTACGCACAGCTATTATTGAAGATAGCCGAACCAGGCGTGACAGATGCGCATATATTTCGCAAACGGATTGTCCAAGACAATATATGACCACTCATTCGCAAAAGGGACATCTCTACGCGTAAAACCAATGGTAAGATTGTATATTTATTCAATGTTTAGTCCCAGATATTGACTGTAGAATGCCTTGGTATAATTTAAAAAAAAAAGATTAGTCTAGCTTATTTCGTTATTCATGGAGCAGCGTTTTCACTGCTGTATTGGCATATTTTAGAGCTAATGTCGGGTTTATCTTGTTGCTACGGAATATTGCATTACATTACATTACAGGCATTTGGCAGACGTAGGCTACAACAAAATGTATAACCATAACCAGGAACAAGTGTGTCGAAAACCCTAGAGGGCAGTAGCCTACCGTTCTAAGTGCAGGGAACAACCGCATAGTTCAACTTGGACCCTGTAGGTTAAACTGATTAACACTAACACAAACAAGAACAGCAACAACGCAGTCTATGCAAAAATACAAGCAATAGTTAAGACGAGTTAAGTCACCTACGAAACAACTACCTAGTTACAACCCTAAGTTTACAGTCAATTTAGAGATTAAATTGAGTATACGATTTACAGCATAAATTGCGTCTTTTGTTTATATTCAATATTAGTAATTGCAGCGAGAAACAGCAGCTGTAGACACAAGATAGTTTATATTATGGTAGCAACGGAACGAAGCGGACTACATATGTATTACCGTCATTGTTTAATTATACCAGCGTGTTTTCGCGCGTTTGCACAGAAACTCAGAACCTATCAATAAAATGGTTTAGCTATTTCTCAGCATAATGACAGATTCAAAGACTAAACGAACTCACCAGATATTGTCTTCAAATGGATGCATGCTCAAGAAAAGTAATTATTCATTCTCTGAAAAAGCTTATACTAACAAACTTTTGGTAGCCTCTTCCAGTGCTTCCCCGACGTTCAGACCCTACCCTCACAGATAAAAACTAGACCCTACGGTGTCGGATTACTTGCGTCGCCATGGATGTCGCTTGCCGTAAAGAAGTTTACTCGATGTCGTAACACTTAGAATTTGCAGCAACAGCTCTTCCGCACCCCACCTAATAAAAAAGTCCAAATGGCGGGCAAACCATATGGCGGACATAGGTGGTCCCAATAGCAAAGTTGTAGAGCACATTCAGATGCATCGGTCGATGAAGTTTTGTGTTGATCTGACTTACGGTGTGGGATTTATGGCCTTTAAAACTATGACCCTTTGTTATAGCGCCACCATCTGGCCGACATAGGTGATTTTTCGTGGCTGAGTAGTGGGGGGCCATAGGAACCCACCTCCCAAATTTGGTTGGTGTACAACTTATGGTTGCTGAGCCTCAGACATTTTAGCGGAGAAAAAACTGCCACGCCCCAACTAAAAAGTTAAAATGGCGGGCAAACAATATGGCAGACATAGGTAGTGCCAATGGCAAAGTGATAGAGCACGTTCAGAGGCATCGGTCGATTAAGTTTTTTGTTGATCTAACTTATGGTGTGGGAGTTACGGCCTTTTACGCATTACCCTTTGTTATAGCGCCACCATCTGGCCGACATACGTGATTTTTAGTGCCTGAGTAGTGGGGGGCCATAGGAACCCACCTGCCAAATTCGATTGCTCTAGGACTTATGGTTGCTGAGCCTCAGACACTTTTAGCGGAAAAAAATAAGAATAATAATAATCCTAACAGATACAATAGGGTTCCACCAGCTTCGCTGCTTGGACCCCTAATAATTAAAGCCGCAAGCGGCGTTGGGAGGGGTCCAAGCATTGGCACCATCGCGCCCCCTATGGAGCGATTTTAAAATGGCTTTTTCCTCGTAATCATATACCTTCACCCAACATATCTACTGAATATCACGATGAACAATGGATGGGAATATGTGTCTGACGTAGTGAAATATCGATGACTTATGGCCAAATTTATGCTAAGACATGCTGGCGGATGACTTAGTTGCGTTGGCATCGGATGTGTCCTGGCCGCTTCTCGTAAAGGTCTTTACTATGTTGTAACACTTAGATGGCATGTCGTAACACTTAGATGGCCCGGTGTGTGTGTACAGCTGCAGCGCTTCCATGCCGCAACTAAAAAAGGCGTCACACTAGTGTTGTCACGATAGCAAAATTTTGATTTGATAACGATGCCAGGTTTAGTATCATGATAATTGATACTGAAACAATACTGATTCAATACTCGGTACCTAACGATACTGAAATTACCTTAATTGATCGGAAACGTAATGTCCACTAAGGTTGACCTCATTTTCGAATTCATGGTTTATTAAAAGCCTGGTTTATTAACATCCTTTAAATTGAAGCCTGTTCAACATATCAATAAGCATAGGCCTATAGTGTTACAACACTAAACCATAGAAAACTATATGAAATATATTTCAAAAATTAAACAATTGTGAAGTAAATTATCTTTAAACAGGTCTTTCACTTTTAAATAAATCTAAAAACAGCATATTTCAATAACAATACAGCATCTTCCTATAATATAATATTTACAAATTAGAACACCTATTGCTACTGAAGTCAACTGAGTGTAAGCTTGCGCTGTATCAACCATGAAGAATGCACAAGCGCAGGTCACCTCACTTGCCAACCTTAGTTGCTACTCCCGTCTAGCGAAGATTCTGACAAATTGCACTTTTCATCCTCTAAATCAGTAATGCGGGAGACAATTTTCCCTGGCTTTTACATTTGACTCAAAACTACCGAACGTCGGAATATTCTAATAGCGAACCGTTTATTTTATTTTTATTTTTTTTTAAGTACCGAGAAAGTGCTGAAGTTTTGGAATACCGTGCAACACTACGTCAGACACATATTCCAATCCATTGCTCAGCTTAGCAGAGAATGGACATTTCAGAGCGCCACAGAGACAGATAGAATAATAACACATAAATACACATTGCAAATAATAAATGCGACATTAAGAAAAAACGAAACAAAAGACGAGATATCAAGTCGCGACCTACGCGCAGAGCAGCCTACCGTTTTATTCATGTAGAGACTGGCCTATAAGAAAATTTTCGGTTACGCTGACCTATAAAACGCTATTCCAAAAGCAAAAACAGACATGTTATACATCGTCAGAAAGCTTACACTCTCACCTACTGAATAAATTAATTGTCAGTCAAGCCAAATTGCACTACAAAGGGCGACAACGCCGTAAGCAACAGGTGTGGTATTACGCACAGCTATTTTTGAAGATAGCCCAGGCGTGACAAATGCGCGTAGGCTATATTTCTCAAACGGATTGTCCAGGACAATATATGACCACTCATTCGCAAAAGGGACAACTCTACGCGAAAAACCAGTGGTAAGATTGTATATTTATTCAATGTTTAGTCCCAGATATTGAATGTAGAATGACATGGCATAATTTAAAAAAAACTTATGTTGTTGCTACGGAATATTATATTACATTATAGGCATTTGGCAGACGCTCTTATCCAGAGCGACGTACAACAAAATGTTTAACCATAACCAGGAACAAGTGTGTCGAAAACCCTAGAGGGCAGTACCCTACCGTTCCAAGTGCATGGAACAACTGCATAGTTCAACTTGGACCCTGTAGGTTAAACTGGTTAACACTAACACAAACAAGAACAGCAACAACGCAGTCTATGCAAAAATACAAGCAATAGTTAAGACGAGTGCATTAACTAAGTCACGTACGAAACAGCTAACTAGTTACAACCCTAACCTTACAATAAATTTAGAGATTAAATAGAGAATACGATTTCTCTCAGCATAATGACGGATTTAAAAAGTAAACGAACTCACCCGTTATTGTCTTCAAATGGATCCATGTCAAAGAAAAGTAATGATTCATCCTCTTAAAGCTTTACCGTAGCGTATTATTTATTTAGACATTGGCAGAGTACAGTATAAATTGCGTCTTTTGTGAATATTCAATGTTAGAAATTGCATTGAGAAACTGCAGCTGTAGACACAAGATAGTCTGTTATCTTATGGTAGCAACGGAACGAAGCGGACTATATATGTATTAGGCTACCGTCATTGCTTCATTATACCAGCGTGTTTTCGCGCGTTTGCACAGAAACGCAGAACCTCTCAAAAAAATGGTTTAGCTATTTCTCAGCATAATGACAGATTCAAAGACTAAACGAAGTCACCCGATACTGTCTTCAAATAATGTCTGGCACCGTCTTCCACTGCTTCCCCGACGTTCTGAGCTTCCCCTCACTGATAAAAACTTGACCCTACGATGTCGGATTACTTGCGTCGCCATGGATGTCGCTTGCCGTAAAGAAGTTTACTCGATGTCGTAACACTTAGAATTTGCAGCAACAGCTCTTCCGCACCCCACCTAATAAAAAAGTCCAAATGGCGGGCAAACCATATGGCGGACATAGGTGGTCCCAAAAGCAAAGTTGTAGAGCACATTCAGATGCATCGGTCGATGAAGTTTTGTGTTGATCTGACTTACGGCGTGGGAGTTATGAGCTTTTAAAGTATGACCCTTTGTTATAGCGCCACCATCTGGCCGACATAGATGATTTTTAGTGCCCGAGTAGTGGGGGGCCATAGGAACCCACCTGCAAAATTTGGTTGGTCTACAACTTATGGTTGCTGAGCCTCAGACATTTTAGTGGAGAAAACTGCCACGCCCCAACTAAAAAGTCAAAAGGGCAGGCAAACAATATGGCGGCCATAGGTGGTGCCAATGGCAAAGTGATAGAGCACGTTCAGATGCATATGTCGATGAAGTTTTGTGTTGATCTAACTTATGGTGTGAGAGTTATGGCCTTTTACGCCTAACCCTTTGTTATAGCGCCATCATCTGGCCGACATAGGTTATTTTTAGTGCCTGAGTAGTGGGGGGCCATAGGAACCCACCTGCCAAATTTGGTTGCTCTAGCACTTATGGTTGATGAGCCTCAGACACTTTTAGCGGAGAAAAATAATAATAATTAAAGCCGCAAGCGGCGTTGGGAGGGGTCCAAGCATTGGCACCGTCGCGCCCCCTATGGGGCGATTTTAAAATGGCTTTTTCCTCATGATCATATGCCTTCACCCAACATATCTACTGAATATCATGATGATCGTATAAAATATTGATGACTTATGATCAATTTTGTGCTAAGAGACGCTGTCGGATGACTTAGTTGCGTCGCCATAGATGTGTCCTGCCGCTTCCCGTAAAGGCCTTTACTATATCGTAACGCTTAGATGGGATGCCGTAACACATATATGGCCCGGTGTGTATGTACAGCTGCAGCGCTTCTATGCTGTAACTAAAAAAGGCGTCACACTAGTGTTGTCACAATACCAAAATTTTGACTTTCATACCGATACCTGGTTTAGTATCACGATACTCAGTACTGAAATGATACTTGAAACTTAAACGATGCTAATTCGATACTCGGTACCTAACGATACTGAAATTACCTTAATAGATCAGTAACGTAATGTCCACAAGGGTTGACCTCATTTTCGAATTCATGGTTTAACAACAACCTGGTTCATTAACAACCTTTAAGTTGAAGCCTCTTCAACATATTAATATGCATAGGCCTGTAGTGTTGCAACACTGAACAATAGAAAAATATATTAAATCTATTTCAAAAATTGAACAGTTGTAAAGTAAATAATCTTTAAAACAGGTCTTTCACCTTTAAATAGATTTAAAAACAGCATATTGTAATAACAATACAGCATCTATCTATTATAAAATATTTCCAAATTGGAACACCTATTGCTACTGAAGTGAACTGAGTCAAAGCTTGCCCTGATTCAAGGAGCTGAGTGCACAAGCGCAAGTCACCTCACTTGGCAACCTTAGTTGCTACTGGCATCTAGCGAAGATTCTGACAAATTACACTTTTCATCCTCTAAATCAGTAATGCGGGAGACAATTTTACCTGGCTTTTACATTTTACTCAAAACTACCGAACGTTGGAATATTCTAATACCGAACCGTTTCTTTTTCTTTTCTTTTTTTTTAAGTACCGAGAAAGTGCTGAAGTTTTGGTATACCGTGCAACACTACGTCAGACACATGTTCCAATTCATTGCTCAGCTTAGCAGAGAATGGACATTTCAGAGCGCCACAGAGACAGATAGAATAATAACACATAAATACGCATTTTAAATAATAAATACGACATTGAGAAAAAACTAAAAAAAGGCGATATATCAAGTCGCGACCTGCGCGCAAAGTAGCCTACCGTTTTATTTATGTAGACATTGGCAGAAAAGAAAATTTTCGGTTACGCTGACCTATAAAACGCTATTCCAAAAGCAAAAACAGACATGTTATACATCGTTAGAAAGCTTATACTCTCACCTACTGAATAAATTAATTGCCAATCAAGCCAAATTGCACTAAAAAGCGCGACAACGCCGTAAGCAACAGGTGTGGTATTACGCACAGCTATTTTTGAAGGTAGCTGACCCAGTTATCACATATGCGCCTATATTTCTCAAACGGATTGTCCAAGACAATATATGACCACTCATTCGCAAAAGGGACATCTCTACGCGTAAAACCAGTGGTAAGATTGTATATTTATTCGATGTTTAGTCCCAGATATTGAATGTAGAATGACATGGCATAATTTAAAAAAAACTTTGTCTCGTTTATTTCCTAATTCAGTGAGCAGCGTTTTCACTGCTATATTGGCATATTTTAGGGCTAACGTCGGGTTTATCTTGTTGCTACGGAATATTACATTACATTCCATTACAATACAGGCATTTGGCAGACGCTCTTATCCAGAGTGACGTACAACAAAGTGTATAACCATAACCAGGAACAAGTGTGTCGAAAACCCTAGAGAGAAATGCCGTTCCAAGTGCAGGGAACAACCGTTAGTTCAACTTGGACCCTGTAGGTTAAACTGATTAACAATAACACAAACAAGAACAGCAACAACGCAGTCTATGCAAAAATACAAGCAATCGTTAAGACGAGTTCATTAACTAAGCCACCAACGAAACAGCTAATTCGTTACAACCCTAAGCTTACAGTCAATTTAGAGAAAACAATTTCTCTCAGCATAATGACGGATTTAAAGACTAAACGAACTCACCCGATATTGTCTTCAAATTGACCGTATTATATATTTAGACATTGGCAGACTACAGCATCAATTGCGTCTTTTGTTTATATTCAATATTAGAAATTGCAGCGAGAAACTGCAGCTGTAGACACAAGATAGTTTGTTATGTTATGGTAGCAACGGAACGAAGCGGACTATATATGTATTAGGCTACCGTCATTGTTTCATTATACAAGCGTGTTTTCGCGCGTTTGCACAGAAACTCAGAACCTATCAATAAAATGGTTTAGCTATTTCTCAGCATAATGACAGATTCAAAGACTAAACGAACTCACCCGATACTGTCTTCAAATAATGTCTGGCACTGTCTTTCACTGCTTCCCCGACGTTCAGACCGTCCCCTCACTGATAAAAACTAGACCCTACGGTGTCGGATTACTTGCGTCGCCATGGATGTCGCTTGCCGTAAAGAAGTTTACTAGATGTCGTAATCGTTTAGATTTGGAGCCACAGCTCTTCCGCACCCCACCTAATAAAAAAGTCTAAATGGCAGGAAAACAATATGGCGGACATATGTAGCCCCAATAGCAAAGTTGTAGAGCACATTCACATGCGTCGGTCTATGAAGTTTTGTGTTGATCTGACTTACGGTGTGGGAGTTATGACCTTTTAGGCAAAACCCTTTGTTATAGCGCCACCATCTGGCCGACATAGGTGATTTTTAGTGCCTGAGTAGTGGGGGGCCATAGGAACCCACCTGCCAAATTTGGTTGCTCTAGGACTTATGGTTGCTGAGCCTCAGACATTTTAGCAGAGAAAGCTTCCACGCCCCAACGTAAAAGTTAAAATGGCAGGCAAACAATATGGCGGACATGGGTGGTGCCAATGGCAAAGTTGTAGAGCACGTTTAGATGCATAGGTCGATGAAGTTTTGTGTTGATCTAACTTATGGTGTGGGAGTTATGGCCTTTTACGCAAAACCCTTTGTTATAGCGCCACCATCTGGCCGACATAGGTGATTTTTAGTGCCTGAGTAGTGGGGAGCCATAGGAACCCACCTGCCAAATTTGGTTGCTCTACGACTTATGGTTGCTGAGCCTCAGACACTTTTAGCGGAGAAAAATAATAATAATAATAATAATAATAATAATAATAATCCTAACAAAAACAATAGGGTTCCACCAGCTTCGCTGCTTGGACCCCTAATAATAATCCTAACAAAAACAATAGGGTTCCACCAGCTTCGCTGCTTGGACCCCTAATAATAATTAAAGCCGCAAGCGGCGTTGGGAGGGGTCCAAGCATTGGCACCATCGCGCCCCCTACAGAGCGATTTTAAAATGGCTTTTTCCTCATGATCATATGCCTTCATCCAACATATCTCCTGAATATCATGATGATTGTATAAAATATTGATGACTTACGGCCAATTTTGTGCTAAGAGACGCTGTCGGATGACTTAGTTGCATCGCCATGGATGTGTCCTGGCCGCTTCCCGTGAAGGCCTTTACTATGTCGTAACACTTAGATGGGATGTCGTAACGCACATATGACCTGGCGTGTTTGAACAGCTGCAGCGCTTCCATGCTGTAACTAAAAAAGGCATCACACTAGTGTTGTCACGATGCCAAAATTTTGACTTTGATACTGATACCAAGTTTAGTATCACGATAATTAATACTGAAACGATACTGATTCAATACCCGGTACCTAACGATACTGAAATTACCCTAATAGATCAGAAACGTAATGTCCACAAGGGTTGACCTCATTTTCAAATTCACGGTTATTAAAAACCTGGTTTATTAACAACCTTTAAGTTGAAGCCTGTTCAACATATCAATAAGCATAGGCCTATAGTGTTACAACACTAAACCATAGAAAATTATATTAAATATATTTCAAAAATTAAACAGTAGTAAAGTAAATTATCTTTAAAACAGGTCTTTCACTTTAAAATAGAGCTAAAAACTGCATGTTTCAATAACAATACAGCATCTTCCTATAATAAAATATTTACAAATTAGAACAGCTATTGCTACTGAAGTGAACTGAGTCCAGGCTTGCGCTGTACCAACGAGTAGTGCACAAGCGCAAGTCACCTCACTTGACAACCTTAGTTGGTACTGCCATCTAGCGAAGATTCTGACAAATTACACCTTTCATCCTCTCAATCAGTAATGCGGGAGACACAGTTCCCTGGCTTTTACATTTGACGCAAAACTACCGAACGTCGGAATATTCTAATAGCGAACCGTTTCTTTTTATTTTTTTATTTTTTTTAAATACCGAATAAGTGCTGAAGTTTCGGTATACGGTGCAACACTACGTCAGACACATATTCCAATCCATTGGTCAGCTTAGCAGAGAATGCACATTTCAGAGCGCCTCAGAGACAGATAGGATAATAATACATATTTCATATAGCCTAATAAATACGACATAAAAAAACGAAACAAAAAACGAAAAATCAACTCGACATCACTGCTAGCATGCGTGCTGCGCGAAGAATACCTTATTATTTATTTGAACATTGGCAGACTACAGCATTTGCGTCCTTTGTTTAATATTCAATAGTAATTGCAGCCAGAAACTGCAGCTGTAGACACAAGAAAGTGTGTTATATTATGGTAGCAACGGAATGAAGCGGACTAAATATATAGGCTATATTTACCGTCATTGTTTTATTATACCAGCGTGTTTTCGCGCGTTTGCAGAGAAACTCAATTACTATCAATAAAAATGGTTTAGCTATTTCTCAGCATAATGACGGACGAAGTAAATAATTTTCAACCGTCCACCACGTTTTAGCAACGTTCCAACACTCTCGTCATCACTGTTCCATGGGTCACAAAAACTATTACACTAACGCTTACATTACAGTGTGAAATATCCACATTATATAATACCACTAACCTATTTAAAGACACTCAATTTAAAAAATAACGTATATAATCGAAATATTTTGAGCAGTAATACTTACATAGCAACATGACATTTTATCTGTGTTTAGTAGTATAGAGACAGAAAATCAATGACAAAGTCCTATCCGCTTCTGTTTTGCGTCAGAAAACGATGTCAGATAGGTCTATCAGCAAAGAAATGGCTTAGCTATGCCCCGAAGTCCTCAATAATAATAGTACTCTCCAAGAAATTATGAAAATCGTTGACAACGTTTCGTTAGGTGCATCGTCTTTAATGCTACACCACAGTGAATGCGCAAGTGAATGCGAGAAGAAAATATTCCGTTACGCTGAACTATAAAACGCTATTCCAAATGCAAAATCAGACATGTTATACATCGTTAGAAAGCTTATTCTCTCATCTACTGAATAAATGAACTGTCAATCAAGCCAAATTGTACTAAAGACGGCGACAACGCCGTAAGCAACAGGAATCACAAACAGATTGTCCAAGACAATATATGACCACTCAGTCGCAAAAGGGACATCTCTACGCGTAAAACCAATGATAAGATTGTATATTTATTCAATGTTTAGTCCCAGATATTGACTGTAATATGAGATGGTATAATTAAAAAAAAACTTTGTCTCGTTTATTTCGTTATTCAGTAAGTAGCGTTTTCACTGCTGTATTGGCATATTTTAGGGCAAATGTCGGGTTTATCTTGTTGTTACGGATTATTAGCCTACATTACATTACAGGCATTTGGCAGACGCTTATACCCAGAGCGACGTACAACAAAGTGTCTAACCATAACCAGGAACAAGTGTGTTGAAAACCCTAGAGGGCAGTATCCTACCGTTCCAAGTGCCCCAAGACCGTCCCCTCACTGATAAAAAAACTAACCCTACGGTGTCGGATTACTTGCGTCGCCATGGATGTCGCTTGCCGTAAAGAAGTTTACTAGATGTCGTAATCGTTTAGATTTGGAGCCACAGCTCTTCCGCACCCCACCTAATAAAAAAGTCCAAATGGCAGGCAAACAATATGGCGGACATATGTAGCCCCAATAGCAAAGTTGTAGAGCACATTCACATGCGTCGGTCTATGAAGTCTTGTGTTGATCTGACTTACGGTGTGGGAGTTATGACCTTTTAGGCAAAACCCTTTGTTATAGCGCCACCATCTGGCCGACATAGGTGATTTTTAGTGCCTGAGTAGTGGTGGGCCATAGGAACCCACCTGCCAAATTTGGTTGCTCTAGGACTTATTGTTGCTGAGCCTCAGACATTTTAGCAGAGAAAGCTTCCACGCCCCAACGTAAAAGTTAAAATGGCGGGCAAACAATATGGCGGACATGGGTGGTGCCAATGGCAAAGTTGTAGAGCACGTTCAGATGCATAGGTCGATGAAGTTTTGTGTTGATCTAACTTATGGTGTGGGAGTTATGGCCTTTTACGCAAAACCCTTTGTTATAGCGCCACCATCTGGCCGACATAGGTGATTTTTAGTGCCTGAGTAGTGGGGGGCCATAGGAACCCACCTGCCAAATTTGGTTGCTCTACGACTTATGGTTGCTGAGCCTCAGACACTTTTAGCGGAGAAAAATAATAAGAATAATAATAATAATAATAATAATAATAATCCTAACAAAAACAATAGGGTTCCACCAGCTTCGCTGCTTGGACCCCTAATAATAATAATAATTAAAGCCGCAAGCGGCGTTGGGAGGGGTCCAAGCATTGGCACCATCGCGCCCCCTATGGAGCGATTTTAAAATGGCTTTGTCCTCATGATCATATACCTTCACCCAACATATCTACTGAATATCATGATGATCGTATAAAATATTGATGACTTATGGCCAATTTTGTGCTAAGAGACGCTGTCGGATGACTTAGTTACGTCGCCATGGATGTGTCCTGGCCGCTTCCCGTGAAGGCCTTTACTATGTTGTAACACTTAGATGGCATGTCGTAACACTTAGATGGTCCGGCGTGTATGCACAGCTGCAGTGTTTCTGCGCCGCAACTAAAAAAGGCGTCACACTAGTGTTGTCACGATACCAAAATTTGGACTTTGATACTGATACCAGGTTTAGTATTACGATACTCAATACTGAAATGATTCTTGAAACTTAAACGATGCTAATTCGATACTCGGTACCTAACGATGCTGAAATTACCTTAATAGATCAGAAACGTAATGTCCACAAGGGTTGACCTCATTTTCGAATTCATGGTTTATTAACAACCTGGTTCATTAACAACCTTTAAGTTGAAGCCTCTTCAACATATTAATATGTATAGGCCTATAGTGTTACAACACTAAACAACAGAGAAATATATCAAATATATTTCAAAAATTAAACAGTTGTAAAGTAAATAATCTTTAAAACAGGTTTTTCACCTTTAAATAGATTTAAAAACTGCATATTTAAATAACAATACAGCATCTATCTATAATAAAATATATGCAAATTGGAACACCTATTGCTACTGACGTGAACTGAGTGAAAGCTTGCGCTGTATCAAGAAGCTGAGTGCACAAGCGCAAGTCACCTCACTTGGCAACCATAGTTGCTACTGCCTTACAGCGAAGATGCTGACAAATTACACTTTTCATCCTCTCAATCAGTAATGCGGGAAACAATTTTCCCTTGCTTTTACATTTGACTCAAAACAACCGAACGTCGGAATATTCTAATACCGAACCGTTTCTTTTTTTTTTTTTTTAAGTACCGAGAAAGTGCTGAAGTTTTGGTATACCTTGCAACACTACGTCAGACACATATTCCAATCCATTGCTCAGCTTAGCAGAGAATGCACATTTCAGAGCGCCACAGAGACAGATAGAATAATAACACATAAATACACATTTCAAGTAATAAATGCGACATTAAGAAAAAACGAAACAAAAGACGAGATATCAAGTCGCGACCTACGCGCAGAGCAGCCTACCGTTTTATTTATGTAGACACTGGCATATAAGAAAATTTTCGGTTACGCTGACATATAAAACGCTATTCCAAAAGCAAAAACAGACATGTTATACATCGTCAGAAAGCTTATACTCTCACCTACTGAATAAATTAATTGTCAGTCAAGCCAAATTGCACTAAAAAGGGCGACAACGCCGTAAGCAAGAGGTGTGGTATTACGCACAGCTATTTTGAAGATAGCCCAGGCGTGACAAATGCGCGTAGCCTATATTTCTCAAACGGATTGCCCAGGACAATATATGACCACTCATTCGCAGAAGGGACAACTCTACGCGTAAAACCAGTGGTAAGATTGTATATTTATTCAATGTTTAGTCCCAGATATTGAATGTAGAATGACATGGCATAATTAAAAAAAAACTTTTATGTTGTTGCTACGGAATATTATATTACATTATAGGCATTTGGCAGACGCTCTTATCCAGAGCGACGTACAACAAAATGTTTAACCATAACCAGGAACAAGTGTGTCGAAAACCCTAGAGGGCAGTAGCCTACCGTTCCAAGTGCATGGAACAACCGCATAGTTCAACTTGGACCCTGTAGGTTAAACTGGTTAACACTAACACAAACAAGAACAGCAACAACGCAGTCTATGCAAAAATACAAGCAATAGTTAAGACGAGTGCATTAACTAAGTCACCTACGAAACAGCTAACTAGTTACAACCCTAACCTTAGAATAAATTTAGAGATTAAATTGAGAATACGATTTCTCTCAGCATAATGACGGATTTAAAAACGAACCCGTTATTGTCTTCAAATGGATCCATGTCAAAGAAAAGTAATGATTCATCCTCTAAGCTGTACCGTAGCGTATTATTTATTTAGACATTGGCAGAGTACAGTATAAATTGCGTCTTTTGTGAATATTCAATGTTAGAAATTGCAGTGAGGAACTGCAGCTGTAGACACAAGATAGTCTGTTATCTTATGGTAGCAACGGAACGAAGCGGACTATATATGTATTAGGCTACCGTCATTGTTTCATTATACCAGCGTGTTTTCGCGCGTTTGCACAGAAAACTCAGAACCTATCAATAAAATGGTTTAGCTATTTCTCAGCATAATGACAGATTCAAAGACTAAACGAACTCACCCGATACTGTCTTCAAATAATGTCTGACACTGTCTTCCACTGCTTCCCCGACGTTCAGACCGTCCCCTCACTGATAAAAACTAGACCCTACGGTGTCGGATTACTTGCGTCGCCATGGATGTCGCTTGCCGTAAAGAAGTTTACTCGATGTCGTAACCGTTTAGATTTGGAGCCACAGCTCTTCCGCACCCCACCTAATGAAAAAGTCCAAATGGCGGGCAAACCATATGGCGGACATAGGTGGTCCCAAAAGCAAAGATGTAGAGCACATTCACATGCGTCGGTCTATGAAGTTTTGTGTTGATCTGACTTACGGTGTGGGAGTTATGACCTTTTAAAGTATGACCCTTTGTTATAGCGCCACCATCTGGCCGACATAGATGATTTTTAGTGCCCGAGTAGTGGGGGGCCATAGGAACCCACCTCCAAAATTTGGTTGGTCTACAACTTATGGTTGCTGAGCCTCAGACATTTTAGTGGAGAAAACTGCCACGCCCCAACTAAAAAGTCGAAAGGGCAGGCAAACAATATGGCAGACATAGGTAGTGCCAATGGCAAAGTGATAGAGCATGTTCAGATGCATAGGGTGATGAAGTCTTGTGTTGATCGAACTTATGGTGTGGGAGTTATGGCCTTAAACGCAAAACCCTTTGTTATAGCGCCACCATCTGGCCGACATAGGTGATTTTTAGTGCCTGAGTAGTGGGGGGCCATAGGAACCCACCTGCCGAATTTGGTTGCTCTAGTACTTATGGTTGCTGAGCCTCAGACACTTTTAGCGGAGAAAAATAATAATAATAATCCTAACAGATACAATAGGGTTCCACCAGCTTCGCTGCTTGGACCCCTAATAATAATAATCCTAACAAAAACAATAGGGTTCCACCAGCTTCGCTGCTTGGACCCCTAATAATCCTAACAAAAACAATAGGGTTCCACCAGCTTCGCTGCTTGGACCCCTAATAATAATCCTAACAGATACAATAGGGTTCCACCAGCTTCGCTGCTTGGACCCCTAATTAAAGCCGCAAGCGGCGTTGGGAGGGGTCCAAGCATTGGCACCATCGCGCCCCCTATGGAGCGATTGTAAAATGGCTTTGTCCTCATGATCATATGCCTTCACCCAACATATCTACTGAATATCATGATGATCGTATAAAATATTGATGACTTATGGCCAATTTTGTGCTAAGAGACGCTGTCGGATGACTTAGTTACGTCGCCATGGATATGTCCTGGCCGCTTCCCGTGAAGGCCTTTACTATGTCGTAACACTTAGATGGCATGTCGTAACACTTAGATGGTCCGGCGTGTATGCACAGCTGCAGTGTTTCTGTGCCGCAACTAAAAAAGGCGTCACACTAGTAATGTCACGAGACCAAAATTTTGACTTTGATAGTGATACCAGGTTTAGTATTACGATACTCAATACTGAAATGATACTTGAAACTTAAACGATGTTAATTCGATACTCGGTACCTAACGATACTGAAATTACCTTAATAGATGAGAAATGTAATGTCCACAAGGGTTGACCTTATTTTCGAATTCATGGTTTATTAACAACCTGGTTCATTAACAACCTTTAAGTTGAAGCCTCTTCAACATATAAATATGCATAGGCCTATAGTGTTACAACACTGAACAATAGAAAAATATGTTAAATATATTTCAAAAATTAAACAGCTGTAAACTAAATAATATTTACAACAGGTCTTTCACCTTTAAATAGATTTAAAACAGTATATTTTAATAACAATACAGCATCTATATATAATGAAATATTTCCAAATTGGAACACCTATTGCTACTGAAGTGAACTGAGTCAAAGCTTGCGCTGTATCAAGGAGCTGAGTGCAAGCACAAGTCACCTCACTTGGCAACCTTAGCTGCTACTGCCTTCTAGCGAAGATTCTGACAAATTACACTTTTCATCCTCTCAATCAGTAATGCGGGAGACAATTTCCCTGGCTTTTACATTTGACTCAAAACTACCGAACGTCGGAATATTCTAATACCGAACCGTTTCTTTTTTTTTTTTTTTTAAGTACCGAGAAAGTGCTGAAGTTTTGGTATACCGTGCAACACTACTTCAGACACATATTCCAATCCATTGCTCAGCTTAGCAGAGAATGCACATTTCAGAGCGCCACAGAGACAGATAGAATAATAACACATAAATGCACATTTCAAATAATAAATACGACATTGAGAAAAAAAAACGGAAATAAAAGAGGTAATATCAACTCGCGATCTGCGTGCTGCGCGCAAAGTAGTCTACCGTTTTATTTATTTAGACATTGGCAGATAAGATAAATTTTGGTTACGCTGACCTATAAAACGCTATTCCAAAAGCAAAATCAGACATGTTATACATCGTTAGAAAGCTTATACTCTCACCTACTGAATAAATGAAGTGTCAATCAAGCCAAATTGCACTAAAAAGGGCGACAACGCCGTAAGCAACAGGTGTGGTATTACGCACAGCTATTGTTGAAGATATACGCGCATCTGTGACGCCAGGGTCGGCTATTTCGCAAACGGATTGTCCAAGACAATATATGGCCACTCATTCGCAAAAGGGACATCTCTACGCGTAAAACCAATGGTAAGATTGTATATTTATTCAATGTTTAGTCCAAGATATTGACTGTAGAATGACATGGTATATATATTTTTAAAAAGTTAGTCTAGCTTATTTCGTTATTCAGTTAGCAGCGTTTTCACTGCTGTATTGGCATATTTTAGGGCTAATGTCGAGTCTATCTTGTTGCTACGGAATATTGCATTACATTACATTACAGGCATTTGGCAGACGCTCTTATCCAGAGCGACGTAGGCTACAACAAAATGTAAAACCATAACCAGGAACAAGTGTGTCGAAAACCCTAGAGGGCAGTAGCCTACCGTTCTAAGTGCAGGGAACAACCGCATAGTTCAACTTGGACCCTGTAGGTTAAACTGATTAACACCAACACAAACAAGAACAGCAACAACGCAGTCTATGCAAAAATACAAGCAATAGTTAAGACTAATTAAGTCACCTACGAAACAACTACCTAGTTACAACCCTAAGCTTACAGTCAATTTAGAGATTAAATTGAGAGTACGATTTCTCTCAACATAATGACGGATTTAAAGACTAAACGAACTCACCCGATATTGTCTCCAAATGGATCCATGCCAAAGAAAAGGAATGATTCATCCTCTCAGATAGCTTTTACTAACAAACTTTTAGTAGCAAAAAATGAAATACCAACTCGCCATCGATGCTACCTATGCGCAGAGTACCGTGTTATTTATTCAGACACTGGCAACTACAGCATAAATTGCGTCTTTTGTTTATATTCAATATTAGTAATTGCAGCGAGAAACAGCAGCTGTAGACACAAGATAGTTTATATTATGGTAGCAACGGAACGAAGCGGACTACATATGTATTACTGTCATTGTTTAATTATACCAGCGTGTTTTCGCGTGTTTACACGAAACTCAAATACTATCAATAAAATGGTTTAGCTATTTCTCAGCATAATGACAGATTCAAAGACTAAACGAATTCACCAGATATTGTCTTCAAATGGATGCATGCTCAAGAAAAGTAATTATTCATCCTCTGAAAAAGCTTTTAGTAAAAACTTTTGGTAGCCTCTTCCAGTGCTTCCCCGACGTTCAGACCCTACCCTCACTGACAAAAAACTCGACCCTACGGTGTCGGATTACTTGCGTCGCCATGGATGTCGCTTGCCGTAAAGAAGTTTACTCGATGTCGTAACACTTAGAATTTGGAGGTACAGCGCTACCGCACCCCACCTAATAAAAAAGTCCAAATGGCGAGCAAACCATATGGCGGACATAGGTGGTCCCAAAAGCAAAGTTGTAGAGCACATTCAGATGCATCGGTCGATGAAGTTTTGTGTTGATCGGACTTATGGTGTGGGAGTTATAGCCTTTAAATGTATGATCCTTTGTTATAGCGCCACCATCTGGGCGACATAGGTGATTTTTCGTGGCTGAGTAGTGGGGGGCCATAGGAACCCACCTACCAAAGTTGGTTGGTCTACAACTTATGGTTGCTGAGCCTCAGACATTTTAGTGGAGAAAACTGCCACGCCCCAACGAAAAGGTCTAAATGGCGGGCAAACAATATGGCGGACATAGGTGGTGCCAATGGCAAAGTTGTAGAGCACCTTCAGATGCATAGGTCGATTAAGTTTTGTGTTGATCTAACTCATGGTATGGGAGTTATGGCCTTTTACGCAAAACCCTTTGTTATAGCGCCACCATCTGGCCGACATAGGTGATTCTTAGTGCCTGAGTAGTGGGGGGCCATAGGAACCCACCTGCCAAATTTGGTTGCTCTAGGACTTATGGTTGCTGAGCCTCAGGCACTTTTAGCGGAGAAAAATAATAATAAGAATAATAATAATTAAAGCCGCAAGCGGCGTTGGGAGGGGTCCAAGCATTGGCACCATCGCGCCCCCTATGGAGCGATTTTAAAATGGCTTTTTCCTCATAATCATATACCTTCACCCAACATATCTACTGAATATCACGATGAACAATGGATGAGAATATGTGTCTGACGTAGTAAAATATTGATGACTTATGGCTAAATTTATGCTAAGACATGCTGGCGGATGACATAGTTGCGTTGGCATGTGTCCTGGCCGCTTCTCGTAAAGGTCTTTACTATGTTGTAACACTTAGATGGCATGTCGTAACACTTAGATGGCCCGGTGTGTGTGTACAGCTGCAGCGCTTCCATGCCGCAACTAAAAAAGGCGTCACACTAGTGTTGTCACGATAGCAAAATTTTGATTTGATAACGACGCCAGGTTTAGTATCATGATAATTGATACTGAAACAATACTGATTCAATACTCGGTACCTAACGATACTGAAATTACCTTAATTGATCAGAAACGTAATGTCCACTAAGGTTGACCTCATTTTCGAATTCACGGTTTATTAAAAGCCTGGTTTATTAACATCCTTTAAATTGAAGCCTGTTCAACATATCAATAAGCATAGGCCTATAGTGTTACAACACTAAACCATAGAAAACTATATGAAATATATTTCAAAAATTAAACAATTGCAAAGTAAATTATCTTTAAACAGGTCTTTCACTTTTAAATAAATCTAAAAACAGCATATTTCAATAACAATACAGCATCTTCCTATAATATTTACAAATTAGAACACCTATTGCTACTGAAGTCAACTGAGTGTAAGCTTGCGCTGTATCAACCATGAAGAATGCACAAGCGCAGGTCACCTCACTTGCCAACCTTAGTTGCTACTCCCGTCTAGCGAACATTCTGACAAATTGCACTTTTCATCCTCTAAATCAGTAATGCGGGAGACAATTTTCCCTGACTTTCACATTTGACTCAAAACTACCGAACGTCGGAATATTCTAATAGCGAACCGTTTATTTTATTTTTATTTTTTTTAAGTACCGAGAAAGTGCTGAAGTTTTGGAATACCGTGCAACACTACGTCAGACACATATTCCAATCCATTGCTCAGCTTAGCAGAGAATGGACATTTCAGAGCGCCACAGAGACAGATAGAATAATAACACATAAATACACATTTCAAATAATAAATGCGACATTAAGAAAAAACGAAACAAAAGACGAGATATCAAGTCGCGACCTACGCGCAGAGCAGCCTACCGTTTTATTCATGTAGACACTGGCATATAAGAAAATTTTCGGTTACGCTGACCTATAAAACGCTATTCCAAAAGCAAGAACAGACATGTTATACATCGTCAGAAAGCTTATACTCTCACCTACTGAATAAATTAATTGTCAGTCAAGCCAAATTGCACTACAAAGGGCGACAACGCCGTAAGCAACAGGTGTGGTATTACGCACAGCTATTTTTGAAGATAGCCCAGGCGTGACAAATGCGCGTAGCCTATATTTCTCAAACGGATTGTCCAGGACAACATATGACCACTCATTCGCAAAAGGTACAACTCTACGCGTAAAACCAGTGGTAAGATTGTATATTTATTCAATGTTTAGTCCCAGATATTGAATGTAGAATGACATGGCATAATTATAAAAAATCTTTTATGTTGTTGCTACGGAATATTATATTACATTATAGGCATTTGGCAGACGCTCTTATCCAGAGCGACGTACAACAAAATGTTTAACCATAACCAGGAACAAGTGTGTCGAAAACCCTAGAAACCCTAGAGGGCAGTACCCTACCGTTCCAAGTGCATGGAACAACCGCATAGTTCAACTTGGACCCTGTAGGTTAAACTGGTTAACACTAACACAAACAAGAACAGCAACAACGCAGTCTATGCAAAAATACAAGCAATAGTTAAGACGAGTGCATTAACTAAGTCACCTACGAAACAGCTAACTAGTTACAACCCTAACCTTACAATAAATTTAGAGATTAAATAGAGAATACGATTTCTCTCAGCATAATGACGGATTTAAAAAGTAAACGAACTCACCCGTTATTGTCTTCAAATGGATCCATGTCAAAGAAAAGTAATGATTCATCCTCTTAAAGCTTTACCGTAGCGTATTATTTATTTAGACATTTGGCAGAGTACAGTATAAATTGCGTCTTTTGTGAATATTCAATGTTAGAAATTGCATTGAGAAACTGCAGCTGTAGACACAAGATAGTCTGTTATCTTATGGTAGCAACGGAACGAAGCGGACTATATATGTATTAGGCTACCGTCATTGTTTCATTATACCAGCGTGTTTTCGCGCGTTTGCAGAGAAACTCAGAACCTATAAATAAAATGGTTTAGCTATTTCTCAGCATAATGACAGATTCAAAGACTAAACGAACTCACCCGATACTGTCTTCAAATAATGTCTGGCACTGTTTTCCACTGCTTCCCCGACGTTCAGAGCTTCCCCTCACTGATAAAAACTTGACCCTACGGTGTCGGATTACTTGCGTCGCCATGGATGTCGCTTGCCGTAAAGAAGTTTACTCGATGTCGTAACACTTAGAATTTGCAGCAACAGCTCTTCCGCACCCCACCTAATAAAAAAGTCCAAATGGCGGGCAAACCATATGGCGGACATAGGTGGTCCCAAAAGCAAAGTTGTGGAGCACATTCAGATGCATCGGTCGATTAAGTTTTGTGTTGATCTGACTTACGGTGTGGGAGTTATGACCTTTTAAAGTATGACCCTTTGTTATAGCGCCACCATCTGGCCGACATAGATGATTTTTAGTGCCCGAGTAGTGAGGCGCCATAGGAACCCACCTCCAAAATTTGGTTGGTCTACAACTTATGGTTGCTGAGCCTCATACATTTTAGTGGAGAAAACTGCCACGCCCCAACTAAAAAGTCGAAAGGGCAGGCAAACAATATGGCGGCCATAGGTGGTGCCAATGGCAAAGTGATAGAGCACGTTCAGATGCATATGTCGATGAAGTTTTGTGTTGATCTAACTTATGGTGTGAGAGTTATGGCCTTTTACGCCTAACCCTTTGTTATAGCGCCACCATCTGGCCGACATAGGTGATTTTTAGTGCCTGAGTAGTGGGGGGCCATAGGAACCCACCTGCCAAATTTGGTTGCTCTAGGACTTATGGTTGCTGAGCCTCAGACACTTTTAGCGGAGAAAAATAATAATAATAATAATAATAATAATCCTAACAGATACAATAGGGTTCCACCAGCTTCGCTGCTTGGACCCCTAATAATCCTAACAGATACAATAGGGTTCCACCAGCTTCGCTGCTTGGACCCCTAATAATCCTAACAAAAACAATAGGGTTCCACCAGCTTCGCTGCTTGGACCCCTAATAATCCTAACAGATACAATAGGGTTCCACCAGCTTCGCTGCTTGGACCCCTAATAAACGGTTCTGTGGGTGTAGTTGGGTTTGGTTTCATTATTGCCAATCAGATCACCCGATTTCTGTCCCTTTAGGAAACACAGCCAAATGCTAATGTCACCATGGCTGAAGAGCAAGCGTGTTGTGATCATCTCTACTGAAGGGAGAAGAGTTTTCTCTAGCATAACTAGAATTCTGTACAACACTAAATTCTTAGGCCTTGCAGCAGGGCCCCTCCGAAACTCCCAAGGACAAGAATTTAGAAATATTGCATGTACGTGTGTGTGTGTGTGTGTGTGTGTGTGCATGTCTTTTTTTCTTTCTCTCTGTCTCTTATGTATTTCTAGGAGTCCAAACTGGTGAGCTTGGCCTTCCTCCTTATCCTCCCCGTTGCCATCCTGCCAGGGAGAAACCGGCTATGACGCCATGCTGCCCAGGACTCTGAAAGCAACCGATTGATAAAAACCGAACTATTATATCTGATATAAAGTTTGTTTATGTAACACTGAAGACTAAGAGGTCATTGTGTGCTTATTCGGTATTCATGCTATATGACTAGACACAGACAATCATTAATTTTGTTAAATCGTATGATATGCATATGTATTAACCATATGCCAAAATTATGTATGTTATTGTTAACCACTTTTTGCTAAAAAAAAAAAAAAAAGAGATTGGGCTTATCCATCTTGTTGTGTGTAGGTTCCAGACTCTTTCTGCAGAACTAAGTCCTATTTTTTACATGGATATACCTCATCATGCTGGTTATTCTAAGTGTAGAAATTTCTCTGCCCAACACTATGAACTATTACAACTGTTATGAGGACCTCTACAAACCAATGAAGATGAAACTGAATAGTTTTGATTAATTATTTTGTTAATATTTAAACCAAAGTGTATTTTCTGTTCATATGCCAGTGCTAAGAGGCATAATAGACGGTTCTGTTCCCATGAACAGTTCCGCAGGGAGAATATTCCCAGACTGGCCAGGAGCAGGAGGCAGCTGGCAGAGACAGCCTCCAGTCGGCCTCTCCATCCTGCTGCTGCCGCTACTGTTTCAGCTAGGCAGGCATCGCGCTTGTGCACCAGAGGACAGGAATGAAGCATTTTGTCTGGATTTACTAGAGCTTTTTTTAAAAAAAATTTTTTACAGTGTTTCACACCACTATTTAAAATAAACCAAAAATTCTCTACTTCAACTAAGTGTCATTCATTTCAGACACGCACTTGATAAGATGAATGAACACTCACTAGTGAAACAGCTCCACAGCCAACCAGTCCCTGCTCTCTCGTGCACTCTGTACTCTGTAATCTCTGTAGCAATCGTCACATGCGACTCTGCTTCTCTCTGTATGAAAGTCCTGTAATGTGTCCTCTGTGAGGTCTATGTCATATCCATGGCATATGGCTATGTAGTGTAGAACACAGCACACCACAAAGAATGCACTGACTTTCTGAGGGCTGTACAGTGATGTACCAACCAATCCATCCAAAATTCTAAAATGCATTTTCAACATTCCAAAGGTCCACTCAATCATTGACCTAGCCCAGCCAAACACATGATTAAAAGCAAGTTTCCAGTGCGTTCTGGGCTCATTGTAAACACTATCTGAGGGGTGTAAAGCCGGTCTCCCTCCTACCTCATTCAAGTAGCTTACACAATTAACTCCACTGCCTAAATAGCCAGCAATGGACTGCATAACTGAATACAGCTTTTCTTTAAAATAGTTAAACTGAAATAAACAAAATATTTCTTGTATCTGTGTAACGTGTTTATGGATTCACAGTTATATGTGTGGCACAGTTAAAATGCCAAAATAGCACGAGTTAAGACCTGGTATGGGTTGGTTTGACTGCAAATGCATTACTCAACTCCAAACTCACATAGTGAAAGTTTCTATTGACATATCCCTGATTGCACCAACAAACCCATGTTGACACAAGCAGATTAACCGCAGACCATAAAACAAACAACCATGGTGAAATTGAAAAATATGACACTAGCAATTCCAATTGTGTTTGTGTCTATGCTGTCACCAAAATAGGGCCCCTTTTCTTAATACTGTAACTTAATATAGCATCTCTTCATTTTAATCTGCTTGAATTGTATGTTCTGACAAAGGTTGATCCATCAGATTACTCTGCATATCAATGAACTCCTTATTTATTTCACAATTGCTATCTTTGCAAATAATTAGTAAATGTATTAATCAGTAAATAGTAATAGTAAATAAAATAAAATATATGGTAAGTGCTGAGGTTTTGCATTTTATGCTGCTTATGTTCTCGATATAAACACTAAATGAGGGCACGAGTTAAAACATCTTGATTCAGAAATCTTTTTTTAACCAAATTTTCTCTTGCCCAAAAATCTTTATTCTCACTAGAAATAGAAAGTGGGAAAAGATGTGGCCAATCACCTACATTATTAATGATATAATACTCACATGGCCTTCCTGCAGTTCCTGATTACTGGTAGCAGTCTCTGATGACCTGCTGCTGATGTTTTGTAGGTCTTCAAGTCAAACTCATCCAGCGTCTCCTCTGACGTCAGTAACACAAAGGCCAGAGCTGAACACTGGTCTGGTTCCAGATATTTATCAGAAAGTTTCCCTGATCTCAGGGAATTCTGGATTTCCTGCACTACGTAGTTGTCATTCAGTTCATGGAGACAGTGGAACAGATTGATAGTCCTCTCTGCTGAAGACTCCTTTCTGATCCTCTCCTTAATGTACAGGAATGTTTTCAAAATGCTCTTTGATCTGCTTCCTGTCTGTGTCTGTGGGTCTGGTACAGGTGATCTGCTTCTTGTCTGTGTATGTGGTTCTGGTACAGGTGATCTGCTTCCTGTCTGTGTCTGTGGGTCTGGTACAGGTGATCTGCTTCCTGTCTGTGTCTGTGGGTCTGGTACAGGTGATCTGCTTCCCTTCTGTGTCTGTGGGTCTGGTACAGTTGATCTGCTTCCTGTCTGTGTATGTGGGTCTGGTACAGGTGATCTGCTTCCTGTCTGTGTCTGTGCGTCTGGTACAGTTGATCTGCTTCCTGTCTGTGTCTGTGTGTGTGGTACAGGTGATCTGCTATCTGTCTGTGCCTGTGTGTGTGGTACAGGTGATCTGCTTTCTGTCTGTGTCTGTGGGTCTGGTACAGGTGATCTGCTTTCTGTCTGTGTCTGTGGGTCTGGTACAGGTGATCTGCTTCCTGTCTGTGTCAGTAGTCCTCCTAAGAGGGTCTGAATGGAGGCCAGAGAGAGGCCAAGAAGGAATCGGAGGAAAAGGTCCAGGTGTCCATTCTTACTCTCTAAGGCCTGATTCACTGCAGTTATGTGTAACTCAGGCAGCTGCACTCTGTCACTGTGAGGTGTTGATTCTTCTGCTCTGAGTACATTTCTGTTCTCATTTACACATGAATGAAACACAAACAAGGCAGCCAGATACTCCTGAATGCTCAGATGCACAAAGCAGTAGACCTTCTCCTGATACAACCCACACTCCTCTTTAAAGATCTCTGTGCACACCCCAGAGTACACTGAAGCCTCACTGACATCAATGCCACTCTCTCTCAGGTCCTCTTCATAGAATATCAGATTGCCCTTTTCCAGCTGTCGAAAAGCCAGCTTCCCCAGTTTCAGGATGATTTCTGTATCTGATGCTGACATCTTCTTTGGGTCTGTCTCATCAGTGCCATGATACTTCTGATTCTTCACATTAGTCTGAATGAGCAGGAAGTGTGTGTACATTTCAGTCAGCGTTTTGGGCAGATCTCCACTCTCTACTTTACCCAACATTGTCTCCAGAACAGTAGCAGAAATCCAGCAGAAGACTGGTATGTGACACATGATGTAGAGACTCCTGGATGACTTTATGTGTGAGATAATACTGCTGGCCAGGTTCTGATCTCTGATTCTCTTCCTGAAGTACTCCTCCTTCTGTGGGTCATTGAACCCTCGTACCTCTGTCACCTGGTGGACACACTCAGGAGGGATCTGATTGGCTGCTGCTGGTCGGGATGTGATCCAGAGGAGAGCAGAGGGAAGCAGATTCCCCGTAATGAGGTTGGTCAGCAGCACATCCACTGATGATGACTCTGTTATATCCCAGCACTTCATATTGCTTCGGAAATCTAGAGGAAGTCGACACTCATCCAGACCATCAAAGATAAATAAAACTTTGACTTCATCACCTACAACATTTTTGATCTCTTTCACTTGTGGAAAGTAGTGCTGTAGAAGTTGTATTAGACTGAATGCTTTTTCCTTCTTCAAATTCAGATCTCGGAAAGGAAGGGTGAAGATGAAATCAACATCCTGATTGGCTTTTCCTTCTGCCCAGTCCAGAATGAACTTCTGCACAGAGACGGTTTTCCCAATGCCAGCGATGCCCTTTGTAAGCACAGTTCTGATGTGTTTCTCTTGTCCAGGTAAAGGCTTAAAGATGTCATTGCAGAGGATTGCTGTCTCCTGTGTGGTTTGTCTCTTGGATGCTGTCTCAATCTGTCTGACCTCGTGTTCATTATTAACCCCCCCACTTCCCCCCTCTGTGATATAGAGCTCTGTATAGATATCATTGAGGAGGGTTGGGTGGTCCTGCTTTGCTAAACCTTCAAATATGCATTCATACTTCCTCTTCAGATGAGTTTTCAGTGCCTGCTGGGCTCTTTTTATGGATTCATCTGAAGAGAGGAAATATGAGAAATAATTATGTTTAAAAGATGATAAACATTTCAATTGTCCATTTACATTTCATTTCTCAGGTTTACATTGTGGACGTATCGGTGTGGTAAATACTTTCTTCAAATATCACATGGTGATTTTAAAATCTAATATTGTTATCCTCAGTGCTCTTTAGCCCTGGATACAAACTCAGGGCAGTCTGTCTGATGGGACAGTGGTTTAATCACCAGCTTTTGAGCACAGGGTTCATGCTTTAACACTAGAAGCGCCGAGACACTGAGATATATCCGAGTTTAGGATTTTGTTCATTTAGTTACTAACAAGCTACAGCATCTGCATTCACTGACTTTTCCTAGATATTTGTTCTTTACATTCCAGCGTTGCAGGAATGTTAAAGTCACGTTTGGAAAACGATAAAAACACCTTACTTCACCTCCGAGTGTGTTATAATACTGTTGTTACATTTCGGCCATCTTCAGACTAACGAGTCAGTTCTCCTCCACCACACCAGGAGGCGCAAGAATTCACTTTTCATCACAGTGGACACGCTGTTTCATTTTTATTTATATAAATATTTTATTTATTGCATTTTGTTATTAGAAATATTAGTTTATGTTTATTTTGAAGAATAAATTATATCATTTTTTGTTCTCTTTAAAAATATTTTTATATTGCTTTCGTTTTGTGATCATTTGTTTATGCCTATGCCTTTCCCTTATGTTCTGAAATCATTTTATTTTATTTATTTACTTATTTTTACAGTTATTATGCAACTGGAAATTTTTTAATAAGGGTTAAAATAAAATTGATCCGTCTTCAAATGCAAGGTTTTCCATCCATCCATTATCTATGCCCGCTTATCCTGAGCAGGGTCGCGGGGGGTGCTGGAGCCTATCCCAGTGTGCATTGGGTGAGAGGCAGTAATACACCCTAGACAGGCATCCAATTTATCGCAGGGCACACACACCATTCACACACACATTTATACCTATGGGCAATTTAGAGTCTCCAATTGGCCTACTTGCATGTCTTTGGACTGTGGGAGGAAACCGGAGTACCCGTAGGAAACCCACGTGGACACAGGGAGAACATGCAAACTCCACACAGAAAGGCCCCAAGCCAAGATTCAAACACACGACCTTCTTGCTGTGAGGCGACGGTGCTACCCACTGCACCACTATGCGTCAAAAAACTAAATCTAAAACATTAGTAAAACAAGTGCAAATCCGCAATAGCTGTTGTTTTGGCTGGTAATTTGTTTATTCATAGAGTGTTACAGTGAAGACTTTTTTGTAGGCCAACCCGGACGTTTCCTCCGCCATGGGTTCCCTCGGCAAATTTCCTATGGATTTTTCCCAGAGGGATTACGTTTATTTAGTGCACTTGTTATCAGTGGACTTTCATGCCTCGCTCATTGATATTGTTGAGCCTTCCACCCAGTCGTATAGAGACTTGTGTAAATTTGCCATTTGCCAAATTACAGATTATAGTGAACGTACTTTTCAAAATATGCTCAAAATTATAGCTGTATCATATCCTATTCTCTGTGAGGTAAAAATGAAGTTGTGAAAAGTGAAGTTGTGACATTTTTCTCGAGGGACCAGAAAGGAGGGGACATTCATTTCAGGGACTAAAGGTTTTGGAAAAAAACATCCATCACAGCCTGTGAGTGTGTCGCACGTGAGTGGTGACATGATGTCCGGTTAGGCTAGGCTTTGCAGTTGCTTAGAATAAACAGCATACACATTACAAATATTGCTATTATGTGTAACTTCAGAGATTTTTTTTACATAGTATTAACCTTTACGCTACTTGGGAGAAAAATAAATGTCACTATTACATACAATCAAAAAAGATTTTTCAAATGCGAAGTGTCTTGTGATGTGTTTGTGTGGTGTATGCTATTATTCTGTCGAGACTGGATAAAACAGTATAAGCCAAATGGAAAAAACTAAAAAAGTATAAGCAAGAGAGAGAGAGAGAGATTGCTGCGTAACAAAAAGTAATACAAGGTATACTTTGTAGCGTAACGAACTACGGCTAAGTAAAGTACTTTTATTACTTTTGAAGTAAGTAACGAGTAATATTACACTTTATAGTTGATAATAATATTTATAATAATAATAATAATAATATGTACTGGACTAATAGAACATTTTATCTCTCCCTGGAGAGATATCAAATATCAACCATTCACATGCCGTGGCATAAGTGCACCATTCTCAAGTGGGACATTCACATGTCAATCTAAGGGTAAGACCACTGAACTGTATGGGTAAGACATTCAGCGCTCACCCCTCCCCCACCCGAGAACACAGAAAACTTCAGCTGCTTTAGCGAAGCATGGCACGTGTGAATGCTCCATGAGAGCATTCTTCAATTATGCTGAGCGTAATTTTTCACTTATTTAGAAACGAAAGCACACATTCATTCATGCATGCGCGTATAAAGATGAGACGGCGTCTTAAGCAATGTGCTATCGACCAAGCTGGCAATGTCAAGTCACATGATGGCAAAGGCAGCTCTAAGCTTACAAACTCCACGGCATAGAGGCAATCAGCAGCTCTTTAGGCTAGCTCTCTCTGTTGGTCGGTTGGTCCACAGAAGTGTCCTCCTGTGGATGCATGCACGGTCGCATTTATTGCAGATTTGCGCTTGTTTTTACAAATGTTTTATATTTACTATTAACATTTACTGATGTTTACTAATATTAACATTTACTAATGTTTACTAATATTAACATTTACTAATATTTACTAATATTAACATTTACTAATGTTTTATATGGATTTTTCTTATTTTTTGATTTGATATCAATAAATAAATTTGCTTACTCATAGATTGAATGGAAATTTCTCAATATTGTTTTCACAGTTGAAAATGTAGGTTTTGAAAATATAAGTTAGGCCTATTGAAGTGTCTATTTGAAGTCTCCAATCGCCTTCACTGGTGTCGTGGATAGGAACAAAGTCACGCCCCTCTGCGAAGTGGAACATTCACACCTGCTGAAAGTTTGGCTCAGAGCCATAGAGAAAAACTATCAGCTCTGGTTTCGCTAAAGGCAGCTGAAGAATTCTGTATTCTGGGGCTGGGGGAGAGGTGAGGGCCGATTCAATGGATGAGCGTGAACGATCGTACGTGAATAGCTGGTAGTTTTGCTGAAGCTATTATCATAAGTAGGCCTTTTACTAAGTAGTACAAAATAAATGTCCAAAACAAAGATACAAAAGTCGTAGTTTTACTTGTTTTATTTCTAGTCATAATAGGTCCGAACCTTGTTTCATATAAAAAATAAGAGCCTTGCACATTAGGAACTGTGGTAGAAGACTGTTCACGCTGTCTGTGTAGATGCAAAAACACATGCACAAACCATCAGGATGCGTTTTGTGGGAATATAGGCATCTGTGCGCTTTGCCATGCCCGCGCAACCATTGATAGAGTTTATGGAGTTTATGAAACTAATTGTCCACATAATTACTATTCCAATTTCAGCAATACTTTTACAGTTACCAATCGGAGAAACAGGTCACTACCACTAATGTTTCTAATGTTCAGCACATCACCATTGTGATGAGCAGTTTTCTTACACTATCATAAGATTGACAGCCCAAGCAAGAACCACGTCAAAGAACCAGGAATAAATTCATTATTTATATTCCTTTTAAAAATATTTTAAATATTGCAATCATTTCGTTATCATTTGTTTATGCCTATGCATTTCACTTGTGTTCTGAAATCATAGTCCTACATAGTTATTAAGTGGAAAAAATTCATATAAGGGTTAAAATGAAATGCATCCATGTTAAAATACCACACAATGGAAACAAATATCCTACACCTTGCACATGTTGCTATTATGTGTAACTTGATTCATTTTATTTTATTTTACGCAGAGTATTCATATTTACGCAATTTGAGACAATATAGGCTACATAATTATCCAAGTTTTAATCAAAAAGATTATTAATGTAACATGTTATGGATGTTAAACCCTATCAAAAAATTGGCTTTTCACGCACCACACCACGCCCCTCACACCTGAAACTATAATGGCACGGGTGGGGCTGTTATAATAATTTCTATTCAAATTACTTCTGGGCTATGAAAACAGGGCTATAAAGGAGAAGCATGATTATTTCGGCAACCAGTTCAGTTTGGTATCGGTTGCAAAGATGTACAGACGAGCACAGCGATACTCTGCCAAGCAAGCTTTAGACCTGATTCAGAATGCAAATGAAATGCATTCGGGCGATGAGGAGATGGAGCTTGATACTGATTATGATTCAGGTTCTGATTCTGATTCTGAAGTTGAGACTGAGACTGAGACGGAGCTTGTCTCAGAGAGAGGAAAGGGCAAACGATGGAACAGTTTGGTTTGAACAGGCTGCTGGTAATGCTCTGGGCAGGGCACCATCATGCAATGTCTTACAGAAAAAGGCTGGGCCCACACGGTGCGCCAAGGAGGGCACTGAAAGTCCGCTGAGCAGTCTGCTATGTCTGATTGACATTCCGATGTGGGAGCAGAGTCAAGTATACTGTGGCAGAGGCCCACAGAGATGGGGCAGAAAATTGGGACCTGTCGGTCACTGAGTTGAAAGCTTTCGTGGGACTGCTGTATTTACGAGGCATCAGTGGCGGCATTGAAACCAAGTATATGCTGAACGCTTTCCCATCCCTTGGGAATGGTGAGACGAGGCCTGTTGGTGAACAATTAGCTGACAATGTGGTCATGCACCTTGTGGAACCCTTCATTGGGAAAGGAAGAAATATAACCTCAGACAATCTATATGCAAAAAAAACTACATTGGTTGGTACCATGAACAAAAAAAGGAGAGAAGTGCCCCCTTCTGCGAAGGCACAAAATAAAGAGAGATTTTCCGCCACAATCTGGAGAGCTGAACATGCTGCACTCACTGTTTATCAGTGCAAGCCCAAGAAAAATGTATGCATCTTGGGCACTATGCACAAAACAGTATCGATCG
This sequence comes from Anguilla japonica, assembly GCA_025169545.1. Taxonomy (NCBI): domain Eukaryota; kingdom Metazoa; phylum Chordata; class Actinopteri; order Anguilliformes; family Anguillidae; genus Anguilla; species Anguilla japonica. The sequence goes on along the minus strand of CM045898.1, from coordinate 7,282,075 downwards.
ACAGTGATCCAAAAAAACTGCCAGAAACAATCGCCCATTATAATGCAACAAAAATTGGAGTGGATGTTTTAGACCAGATGGCACAGCTGTATTCGGTCAAGGGGGGCAGTCGTCGTTGGCCAGTTGCCATTTTTTTTACAACATTTTAGATCTGGCTGCTATAAGTGCCCATGTTTTGTACACGCAGTGCATGGACAAAACAATTTAGAAGATTTAGAAGATTTCTTGAGTTGCGAGCCAAGGAGTTGCGTGCAAGTCATATGGCAGCAAAGGCGGTTCTAGGCTTCCAAACTCTGTGGCGTACCGTCCTAACGCCACTGTGCATTCCACAAGCCCCTAACACACTGCAGTGAGAGCAGTCACTGAAAAGAAAACGCTGCCAGGTATCCAGATGTGGAGGGAACAAAACCTGTGACATCTGTGACAAGTGTAAATGATTGTCTGTGGAAAATGTAAAAAAACAGAAAACTCGACCCTAAAAGTCGCACAGGTGATGATGCGTTTCCCTCCAACCACAGTGATTACATGTAGAGGGAAGCGGCTAATTTAAAAAATTGTATTATAGGAAACAACAGTTCTGGCAAATCGGCAATTATATGTTGTTATTTGATTATACCTTAGCATTTATGACTTTATGCATGAAGAAAGATCGCCAAGCAGGTTTGACCTCCCTACTATCTGTTCATTATTAGCTTTTCATGAATCGTTCACTTCAAAAGGTCTTCAAATTTGACGTTTAGCCAATCAATTTATTCCAAACACATTTAGTTTGTAACAATGTGCTGGCTAGAATGCCAAGCCATAACTAAAACATAGCTTTTATATTTCATAAATATTTAATTTGCACAATGGGCTGGCAACCTTTGTCAGCTCGTGTCTGATAAGCGCCATCTAGCAAACAATTCAAACATTTCCCGTTTGAAGTCTCATGTGTCATGTGACCCAGGCCGCGCCTTAAGCGATTTCAATCCTGCGGAATGGTCTGGAGCTCCTGGTGTTAAATCCCCTTCAGGCACATTTCATCTTGTTCATATGCCTGTCCCCACAATCACTGCTCCAGGCTATATTTTCTATACATACGTGTGAATGCTATAAATCAGAACATTGATCACTGTCAGATTTGTTTGCTAAATTCATTTCAGCATTCTAATGGAGACACAGAACCAATGAGAGAAAACTCTTACTGAGCTGCTCATCTCTCTCCAGTGAGTTGGTGAGATCCTTCTGCTTCATGTTCCTCAGGATGTGGAGTGTGATCTTCAGGGACCTCTCACTGCCACAGGTCTCCAGCATCTTCTCAACTATGTACAGGGCCCCAGGATCCTCCTGCTCTCTCTCAGTGCATTCTTCATCAATTTGATGACTCTTGAACAATTCCTTCATCTTCCTAAACTTAGCCAGCTCAGAAGGATCTTCAGACAGACTCTTAAAACATTCTGGGCAATCCTGACTCAGATGACTCTGAAACAGTTTCAACTTCTCATCCTTCTTCAGCTTCATCAGAGTGTGCAGGAGAGACTGAAACAAACACACGTAGAGGTCTGCTATATCAGTGTGAAACAAACACATGAAGTACTGTGTGCTATATCATAGTAATTGAAATAAAACCTCAACTAAACAAACTAGGATCCTTGCCTTTTGTGTCATGTGTTTTTGACAGCCAGAACAGGGACAGATACACTATATGACCAAAAGTATCTGGACATTCCTTGGTCTGGAGCTGTTATTCATGGTTTGGGCCAGACCCCTTAGTTCCAGTTAAGGCAATGCTGCAGCATACAATCACATTCTGGACGATTCTGTGCTTCCCCAACAGTTTGGGCAAGGCCCTTTCCTGTTTAAACATGACAATGCCCCCAGGTACACAGTGAGGTCCATATTGAAATGGTTTTGTCCAGAACGGTGAGGAAGAACTTGACTGACCTGTATAGAGCCCAGACCTCTATCACATCCAAAACCTTTGGGATCAATTGGAAAGCCAGGCCTAATCGCCCAAGCAGTGCCCAACCTCACTGCCCTTCTGGCTGAATGGAAGCAAATTCCTACAGCAATGCTCCAACATCTAGCGTAAAGCCTTCCTTGAAGAGTGGAGATTGTTACAGCAGCAAAGGGTGGACCAACTCCACATTAATGCCCATACTTTTGGACGAGATGTTAGGTGTCCACATACCTTTGGCCATGTAGTGTCGTGTATTTTCTCTGGAAGCATTTCATGCAGCCTCTATAGTTTGGTTGTTTACTACCACTCTGAGACACACACACGCATGCAGACCCAAACTCACACATACACACACATTCACACCTCCAATGGCTACCACCCCCTCCCTGCCCCCTGCCCCCCTGCTCTGTATCACACAGGCTATGCTGGCCGAGCACTCTGAAACTGACAATGGCTGAAAATGGCCAAATAGTGAATTAGATGTCTGACAAGAGTAATCTTTGGAAAAGGCACGGTATGTTATTCAAGTTAAATGCAATATTGGGAACCTAAAAACATTATCTCTGCATTGTACATGTTATATGTCTCATATCATCAAAGGAAACTTGCTGTATGAAGAAAACACATAATAACAAATTAAATACAATGAAGAAAAATGCAGATCACACACCTCTTTTGAGGAAGATAGTTTCTCTGAACTCGTCTCATCTAAAGAGCTAGGCTCCTGTGACTGCCGTATCCTGTGAACAAAACATGGAAACAGGGTTTCTGGGTAAACTCGTCCTCTTACTGCAGCTCCCAGTCACTGAACATCTGACTGTGACATAATAAACCCCACATACACCTGAATGTGATATAATACACCCACCTACACCTGAAAGGTGACAATGACATTGCAGTGTAAGATCCCCCACTGCCCCCTAGTGGTATGGGCAGCAGCACCAACAGAATGGGGATAAATTAGAGATTTGCAATTTATTTAAAAAAGGGGCTACAAACACATCACAAATTCGAGCTCAACGGCTGCAACAGACTCTCTTTTGGCCAACAACACCACTCGTTCCCTTATCAGCGCTAATGGCAATAAATGTCAGTAAAATAAAAGGAGCCTCCCCATCCCCCAATCACTTATTGCACACTAACCCACATCATAAAACATGTTGTTTATACTTTCCATAGTTACTTTGCCTTTCTTATTTTTGCATGAAAAATGTATTCCATTTAAGCTTTCAGAACAACACCTCTATTTACATTTTTAATCATATTTTATTTATGTTTTCTAAGAAAATTTCCCATTAATTAACACTAGTGGAATGTTTGGAATATAAACAACATACTTGCAGCTGACATTGCAATCAGCCACTGCAGCAGCAACAGATACAGAATGTCTCTTTCTTTTGCAAAGCTTCTAATGGATGAAATCTCTAGCAAAATGAGTAACGGCAGCAGCAGCAAAGCAAGTTCAACTCAAACTAATATTAGTTTTGTTATAATTTCTAATTCCTTCCAGCTACTGTAACATTTGTATTTCAACATTCAGCATAATGTTAACTGCTATAAGAAATCAATTCCCAAAACATGTCAGAACTGATTCACCTCTGTTATTTATTCAAAATATGTGATTTTGAGAGAAGAAAACTTCTTTTATAGTGTAGATAACCCGTTCAAAACGTTATCTAAAATGTGCAATTTGGAAAAGTTTTGGGATGTCTTGGAAAATCGATTGCAACATTTCACTGCTTTTAGTTATTGGCACAACAATCTGTGAATTCTTTGCTGATGTGTCATTTTATTACTGTTTTACATTCACGAATGGCCCAGAAATACTTTCAAACGATTATTGCAAAAAACAAAAAAACAAAAAACAAATAAAAGCCTATGCCGAAATTGGCTTGCTCTCCCCCTTGGCTAAACGCAAGGTTTTCAATGGGCAGGGTTCATTGGGTGTTAGTTATGTAACAAAACCCTTAAGTCCAGTGAAATTCTTTCTATATGTAATGTGTAAATAATGCTCTTGCCACTTTTGTGCACGCTAGGCAAGCTAAATTGAAAATGCCTAAGCATTGCCCCTTTTCTGGATGTGGAGAAAGCAATACATTCTTTTGTTTTGCCAAAAATGAAGAGACCTACAAGAAATGGGTTTTAATTCTGGAGCCCACAGGCACTCCAGTATTACAATAACCAGTGCAGTTAGTATTTGCATTGCCCATTTTCTCTGAACAAAAGTACTTTTCGCAGAACGTGCTGGATCGGTAAGTATGCCTACCATTAGCTAGCGACAATTAAAACGTTTTCAAGCTAAGACATGTGGAATCAAAGCCTGTCTTTATTTGGGTGTAATGTCCAGAATTTGAGACTGCTATAGAGTGTAATGTTAGCAGAGGTGGGTAACCAAAGACTGACCATGTATTTGCTCCATCACCATGCACTAAACCAGCTGATTCTAATTAGCATAACTCTTCAGCATGATAGGAGAACTAATTATTGTAATCAGCTGGTTTAGTGCATGTTGGTGGAGCAAATACATGGTCAGTCTTTTTACTCTTTGAAGCCGGGTTACCCACCTCTGAATGTTAGTGTACAGTAGCTCAGTGTTACAATGCTATTACAAGTTGAAATACTCTTCAGGTTTAATTATATGATGGGAATGCCTAGTTTATGTTGCTTTCTTTCATTTTGTTGGGTACTGCATGGGACAATCTGCTCTAACCAGCTCTAACCGAGCTAGCGATGAGAAATGGTTTACATATGACCTGTCTTACAAGTATGAATGTTAATGAGCGCAGGATAAACACCCAACCTGCCCATGTCTGCTAAACAGGTCACAATAATCTAACCGTGTCTATTACAATTCAATGGTTCTAATTCGGTTAAAAACGTGAAAGAAGCATTAAGAAGAAAATCTGTCGTCACTTCTGGGGAATATAACAACAGTCTAGTTTCCTGGACCTTTAAGAGCACTGCAAACCAGGTGGAAATTGCCTTTTTAAATGCTTGGGGTTAAGGGGTTAAATAGTAGCATCAATTTAAGCCTATTTAATTACCTTTGATCACCTGTGAACTCTCCTCTGATATTGAGTGGAAGTGGCATTGAATGATCACTCTTCAGAGACACACAGCTGGATACAGGTGACCCAGCTCTTTCTACCTGGAGCCTGTGAACAAAACACAGAGACAGAGATTCCAGTTAAATTCATCTTCTTACCACAGCTCTATGTCACTGCACATCTGGCGATGACATAATAAACCCCACATACACCTGAATGTGACATAATACACCCACCTACACCGGAAAGGTGACAGTGACACTGAAAGGTATATTTCCCTCCTGCCCCCTAGTGGTAGGGGCAGCATCGCCCACAGAATGGGGATAAAGTAAAGATTTGCAATTTATTAAAAAAGGGGCTACAAACACGTCACAAATTCAAGCTCAACGGCTGCAACAGCCTCCTTTTTGGCCAACAACACCACTCGTTCCCTTATCAGCGCTAATGGCAATAAATGTCAGTAAAATAAAAGGAGCCTCCCCATCCCCCAATCACTTATTGCACACTAACCCACATCATAAAACATGTTGTTTATACTTTCCATAGTTACTTTGCCTTTCTTATTTTTGCATGAAAAATGTATTCCATTTAAGCTTTCAGAACAACACCTCTATTTACATTTTTAATCATATTTTATTTATGTTTTCTAAGAAAATTTCCCATTAATTAACACTAGTGGAATGTTTGGAATATAAACAACATACTTGCAGCTGACATTGCAATCAGCCACTGCAGCAGCAACAGATACAGAATGTCTCTTTCTTTTGCAAAGCTTCTAATGGATGAAATCTCTAGCAAAATGAGTAACGGCAGCAGCAGCAAAGCAAGTTCAACTCAAACTAATATTAGTTTTGTTATAATTTCTAATTCCTTCCAGCTACTGTAACATTTGTATTTCAACATTCAGCATAATGTTAACTGCTATAAGAAATCAATTCCCAAAACATGTCAGAACTGATTCACCTCTGTTATTTATTCAAAATATGTGATTTTGAGAGAAGAAAACTTCTTTTATAGTGTAGATAACCCGTTCAAAACGTTATCTAAAATGTGCAATTTGGAAAAGTTTTGGGATGTCTTGGAAAATCGATTGCAACATTTCACTGCTTTTAGTTATTGGCACAACAATCTGTGAATTCTTTGCTGATGTGTCATTTTATTACTGTTTTACATTCACGAATGGCCCA
>CM045898.1:7200116-7275402 GCA_025169545.1 Anguilla japonica | reverse complement strand
GGCCTGCTCTGTGCCCCTGTGCTGGAGGTCTGCTCTGTGTCCCTGTGCTGGAGCTGTGTCACAGCCAGCTCGTTTGGGGGCAGCACAGAGCGGACGGTCTCATCTGCACCAAACCATTAGTGCAGGTTCTGAGGAGAAGGCAGCGTGTCATAATTGCCCCTGATCAGGAAGCTAAGCCTGGTTTGTGGTATCTTCCACCAGCCTGACCCACAGAGCGATCGGTCCTCCACACTTTCCCACGCTGTCCATCCTCCGAGACCACCTTAGCAAACTGCTAAAACCTGCTACCTCTCCTGCGCCATCCATGGTGGGATGACCCAGAGTCTTCTGTGCCCCTCTGTTTCTCTGCTGGGGGAGTTGTGCCCCTCTGTTTCCCTGATGGGGGGGCTGTGCCCCTCTGTTTCCCTGCTGGGGGGAAGCAGTCAGGTAGAAGCAAACTGAATGTAAGCAAACATAGAATGCATATCAGGCCACTGCTATATGTACCACAATTAAACCATCAGTGAAAGCCCAGGATATACTGGTATATTTATAAATCAATGACAAACTGTGTTCTACAGCATATCCACCAATTTACCCACCCAGATATAATTTCTGATTAACAACGTTGTACATTTTAAGCTCTCATAAAACGCCAGTAGTACAGATTCTGATGTAGTCAGCTGAAAGGAACTTCTTAGCTTACAAAGGAGATGGTACAGTAGAATGGGTGAATCCAATTTGTTCAGGTGCAGGGCATAAACAATAAGTAGAGTAAAAAAATGTCTGATGTTTGAACAGACGAGGCAGAATTTGTGTCATTTCAAACAGATTGGAATATGGGTTTATCATCAGCATGCCTTTGGAGCTGAGACGCGCAAGTGAGTACGTTTAACATGGTCGGTGAAAATAGCGGTGATGTGTGTTATTCAACCAATCATTTAAACAGAAACATTTACACTCTAGACATTTGACACGTGAACAGTAAAATTAACACATACAAATGCAACATTACAAACTTGCACCAGCAGGCCTTATCTGATAGAAGAAAAATAATAACATTATCAGAACAGACAGAACAGACATTGCCACAGGAATACCTAACACAAACACAATTTTCCCCCATGTGGAATAAGCCGGCATTTTGGAAAAACAGAGTTGCACGGTCTCTAATAAAAATGATTAGCATGGCTTACAGGCTCGTCACGGAACAGAAATAATATAAAATGACACCAACACAACAATCCTGTAATGTAATTACAGTATTACATTTTGCAGTAAATTATTGACTTATCAATGTTCAGTCCAAAAGCTCTTATTAGATGCCACTGTTGACATTTTTAAGTTGGGCCTTACAATCCTTCCAGCTGCTCCCATTGTCATGCCTGGATTTATGACATGGTCAATCACTGTGGCTCTGAATTCATTCGGTACAACAATATTTGTATTGTGAAAACTGAGAGTGATTTAGAGTTGTGGACTTTGTGGGTATGTACTGCAATTAGTGTCTTAGGGTAAGAATTTTGCCAGTCAGTTTGGCAAATTGAGTTTTCCACATTGAGCCAAAGCAATCATAACATACTGTAATGCATTTGTAATGTGTGACTGCAGATATTAGAAATGCATCTGAAAAAATGAGAAAAACTGCAGGGTGTCAGGAACATCTCATAGAATGGATGTCATGCAAACCACACTTCTGCCTTGATTTTGGCTTAGTGGTCTAATCCATTCAATTGATGTTCAGCAGATCCAGGGTCAAACCTACAGGAAAACCATTTATTTGAGAGGTAACATAAACATACCAGCTCAATAGACAAGCAGTGACGTTTCAAAATGTATTGCGTTGTGATTACACTACAGTAACAGAAGCAAGCATTCATCAGACACTACACAACTTTTCTCATAATGGATTTTATTTCCAGTACTGTAGATGAATGTCATTGCTTCAACTGCAGATTTTAGCCCCATGCTGATCTACTCATATTGAGCACAAACATAATCCCATACAGAATATGAAATAAGTACTATGTGTCACAGGAGTTCAATACATCACACAATAATAAATCACAACAGCAAAACATTAGTTATTTTTATAATTCAGGTTTAATCATTGCATATTATTGTCTGAAAATACAGAAAATTAAAGCAAAAGAAAAAAAAAAATCAATCCTAACAGAATTAATAAGGAAACTCAATCCATCGTTGTTTACAGTTGTTTACAGTAATGAAATAAAATAAGTACACTGCAGTTATCATTCTGCATTCTCCCTAACAGCTGCACTTGCCCACAGAAATTTGCACATTGGAACTCTTGTGAAAATGAATGAAAGCAACTGTAGAAACTAGTAAAATGCACATTTAAGTGGAGGAGTTTGCCACTGGCTTCTTTTAAAAAAGATGCAGGTACAGGAGACAGAATTATTACTTCAAAAACATTTTACTCTGCCATCTTTTGCCATTATTACTCTCAATGTTATATGAATGTTTTAATAATCAAAAGTACATAAACACACCTTGAACATTTGCAATATAAATGTATTAAAATGTAAAAAAAATAAAATCATATTTAAACAGCGAGTGCTTAACCTGAACCTGCTAAAAGATCATACTCTCATGTACAGGGTTTAAGCTGTACTGAGGCTAATATTGGGCACAGCTGAAATTGAAGTGGTAAGGCATTGGTCAAGGAAGGCTGCAAGTGTGTCGACGTGTGTGTGTGTGTGTGTGATTGGGTGAGAGTGTGTTTCTGTGTGTGTGCATGCGTACGTTTGTGGGAGTGACTGTTGATGTGAACATGTGTGTGAGTGCGTGAGTATGCGTGTGTGTGTGTGTGCCCGGGTTGCATGTGTGAATGGGTAAGAGAATGTGTGTGTGTGTGTGCACACATGTATGTGTGTGTGCATGTGTTAGGGTATGATTGAGTGCATGAGTATGTGTGCACACAGGTGCGTGTGTGTATGGGTAAGAGAAAGTGTGTGTGCGTGCGTTTGTGTGAATGTGTGTGAGACTGTGTATTTGAGTGTGTGCGCGTGCAAGAGAATGAGTGTATGCATGTGTATGTGTGTGTGTGTGTGAGAGTGCCTTTGTGAATGTGTGTGTGTTTATACGTGTGTGTGTGTGTTTGCATGTATGGGTATGAGAATGTTTGTGTATACATGTGTATATGGTGTGTGCACGCATGTAAGTGTATGCATGTGTGTGCATGTGTGAGTGCATGAGTATGTGTGTGTGCGTATAGGTAATAGAATGTGTGTGTATACATGTGTATGCTTGCGTATGGGAATGAGAATGTGTCTGTGTTGACACATGTTTGTGTTTGTGCGTGAGTGCATGAGTGTGTGTGCGCATGCGTTTGCGAATGTGTTTGTCTGTATACTGTATGAGAGTGTGTGAGTGAGAGAAAGAGTATGTGTGTGTGCATACGGGTATGAGCGTGTGTATGTTTGCATGCATGTGTATGTGTGTGCGTGAGATTGTGTGTGTCTGTGTGGAGGTGTGTGTGAGTGACTGGGTGTGAGAGTGTGTGCGTGCGTAGGTGTGAGAGAGAAAGGGTGTGTGTGAGAGTATGTGTGTGTGTGATGGAGTGTATGTGAGAGAGAGGGTGTGTGTGTGTGTGTGTGACTGAGTGTGCGAGAGTGTGTGTAGGTGCGTGAGTGCGTGTGTGTGTGGGTCTAGGTGCATATGAGTGTGTGTATATATATATGTGAGTGTGTGATTGAGTGTGTGTGTGTGTGTGTATGTGTATATGAGTGTGTGTGTATATAAGTGTGTGTGTGTGTACGAGTGTGTGTGTATACGTGTGTGTGTATGTGTGTGTGTGTGTGAGTAGGTGTGAGTGTGTGAGGGTCTAGGTGTATATGAGTGTTTGTGTTTATATATGTGTGTGAGCGTGTGATTGAGTGTGTGTGTGTGTGTGTATATGAGTGTGTGTATATATGTTTGTGTGTGTGTGTGTGCATGCGTTCGAGTGTGTATGCGCACGTGTGTGTGTGTATGCGTGTGTGTGTGCATGTTTGTGTGTGTGCGCATGTGTGTGTGTCTCTACTCCAGTTAGCAGTTAGAGGGACACTGAGGAGTGTGTGCGTTGACACGTGTTTGTGTCTCTGCACGCATGTATGTGTGTGTGCGTGAGTGCATGAGTTTGTGTGTGTGTGTGTGTGTGTGTGCGTTTGTGTGAATGTGTGTGGATGTGAGTGTGTGTGTGTGAGAGAGAGGGTGTGTGTGTGTGAGTGACTGAGCATGAGAGAGAGAGAGTGTGTGTGTGTGCATACGGTTATGAGCGTGTGTACGTATGCATACATGTGTGTGTGCGCGTGAGAGTGCACTGGTGAATGTGTGTGTTTGTGTGTGCGAGAGATTGTGTGTGTCTGTGTGTAGGTGTGTGTGTGCATGTGTGTGATTAGGGGTGTGAGTGTTTTGGTGTGAGAAAGTGTGTATGTGTGTGTAAGTGTGTGTGCACAAGTGTGTGCGTGCGTGGGTGTGTGAGAGCGTGTGCATGAGTGTGAGTGTGAGTGTGAGTGTGAGAGAGAAAGGGTGTGTGTGAGAGTATGTGTGTGTGGATGTGTGTGTGTAGGTGTGGGTGTGTGTGTCTATGTGTATCTGTGTGTGTGTGTGAGTTTGTGTGTATGTGTATATGAGTGTGTGTGGTGTGTGTGTGTGTGTGTGTGTGTGAGTGGGTATGTGTGTATGCGTGTGTGTGTGTGTGCGTGCATGTTTGTGTGTGCGTGCATGTGTGTGCATGTTTGTGTGTGCGCGCATGTGCGTGTGTGTGCATGTTTGTGTGTGCGCACGTGTGTGTGTATGTGTGTGTGTGAATGTGTGTGTGTCTACTCCAGTTGGCAGAGGGACACTGAGGATCTCCACACATAAAATCCAGCACAGAGGGGTGTGTGTTGAGTGAAGTGTGTGTGGAATCTGTGCAGGAGGGTCAGTGTGTCAGAGTCAGAGACGCTGTAGAAGGACAGAGTGCCGGCCGGACGGTCCACACACACTCCTACCCTGTACACACACATTCCTCTACCCTCATCATCATCACACACTCCTGCTCTGCGGTAGGAGGGGGGGGCAGGTATGAGTGTTTCGTTCTTATTGTGCCAGACAGAGTAACTGAGTTCATCAGAGTCTCTGGGTTTAAAGCAGCTCAGACTCCAGGAGTTTTTATTGTATCCAAAATCACAGTCATAACGCTCTCCTTTCCTGCTGATTCCTTTATATGTCACTGCTATATAAACCCTTCCCCACTCCTCAGACACACTGAGCTCAGCCTCCCAGTAACAGCGCTCACACACACTCTCTCTGCACACAACCTGCCACGCAGACTCAAATCTCTCTGGATGACCAGGATATGGCTGCTCTCTCCCAAGTGTGTGTGTCACCCTCCTGTTCCCCTCAGACAGAGACAGCCATCTGTGCGCTGTGTTTGGATCCAGTGTGAGCTGACAGCCGTCTGCACACCAGAGACATTAATGAGATTAATTATCATTATTAATATTCACCTCATTATGCGTGAGAGAGAGAGAGAGCTGTGATAGTATCTCTGTGTGTGTGATTGTGTACATGTGTGCTTCTGTTTGTGTGTTTATGTGTGTAAGAGAGAAGTCTCTCTCTCTCACACACACACACAAACACACACACACAGCAGAGTGTGTACCCATGGAAAGTGTTCTGTGTCGATACACACTCACATTTCCTGGGTCCAGGTTTGGTCCTGTTCTCTCCTCCATGGTCCACACTGTAAGAACAGCAGAACAGAATTCTGAAATTTAACGATCCTTTATTTCCACTCTCAACACACCAATGACATCACATAAATAAAAACAAAGACACAATAAAACACAAAACCACGATCATATGAAAAACACACACATCTGTCACAAAGGAAACATATTCCATTCCCTCACCCTATTCCATGTGCAAAAATAGCTCCCCTCCCTCCACTGAACATAAAACATCCTTATAACACACACACTCTGAAACACACTCAGGTTCTCCATTGCTTTGTAATACTGAAACTCCACCATCACTGTGTCCCTGACCAAATCCCTAACTACAACAACCACATTGGGATGGCAGGTATGCCATCCCGCCAAGTTACGCCTTGGCGGGGGCATGCCCCATACCTATACAGCACCGAGAGTTTGGCACTTTTCAGGGTTCCTGTTATGGTTCCCTGACCTTGTGCCCTAGTGGCTGAATGTGGTGTTGCAACCTTTCTTTGATTATCTTCCTAATAGGAAATGAGTGTCACCTGGAAGGGGTCCTACTTAAGGGGCCCTCTGGCTGATACTCACTCTCTCTCCATTCAGAGGACAACCTGCAGTCTGGGAGCATTTCCTACACTGTGCATTTTGTAGTGTTCTTTAATTAAAGATTTTGAATTGTGACTATTTTTGCGTTATCTCGTTTATGTTGCGACTGGCCAGGGGCTGATCGTAACAGTTCCCCACAGAAATAACCACAACAGCCACAGACACTCAGCCCTTAAAAACATTAAATTCTGTACATTCTGACCCCATTTCAACAGACAGATTTCATAAACAACTTTCACATGTCCACACAATAAAGCCCCAAACTAAGGGGATTTTGCGTTTTCTCCTTCTTCTCCTTCTTCTTCTTCTTCTTCTCTTTCTTCTTCTTCTTCTTCTTCTCATTCTTATTTTTCCTGCCGCCTATCCCACTAATAACATGTCTGCCCATTGGACATTTTACCGACACCCGCCAAATCTTCACGTACACGACCCAATGAAAAACTTGCATACACACGCAAAATACCCATATCTTTTTACTCTGAAACATTTTCAGTACAAACAGTTAGTCCGCTTGTGGCCTAGTGGGTAAGGTAACAGTCTTGGGAACACAGGGTCCTAGGTTCAAGCCTAGCTAGGAACGCGTTTCATTAACCTGCTTTTACCCTCACGAATAATTGTCTACTACTTCTCAATTATTGCTTTTGCACCATATCTACCAGCCGTTCCCCGAACGTATACACTGTATTATGACGTACCGTCTGCACGTTCAATTGTTAACCGGCTACAATATTGCAAAGCCATATGGATTCAACGGGAGCTCTTCTGTACTTACTCGCCTGTGTTCTTCTTTAAAACCACGGACAGGTTTGCTAATGATATTTCACTCATTGCATAGGTATGTCATGGTGCTGCCCTAACAAAGTCACAGACTGGTAAACTTGTGGTTGACGGATCGAATCCCGCCTCGCCCTCAGGTAGATAATTTCCTCTTTTACACTAACGTTCTCTTACGCTTATATTTGCTTTACCAAAACTCACTCATGGCCACCCATATGCATTTAATGACGGCAAATGTATTCCTTTTATTCAAAAGTTACACCAGTTCACCGCTGTGCCATTTCTACTAACTACATTTCTTCACTTGGCTACCGTACAAAACCCTCTTATCAGCAAACGCCACGTTTCTACATTCATGTTACCTCGCCCTGTTCTCTATCTAGCCACATACAAACAATTACTACATATGTACGTTCTGCAACTCCCCATTAAAACATTACATTTAAAATCATGACTCACTCATAATTATAACTACTACTGAACATGACAAAAGCACATAAGTGCAATAGATTACACATGTTACTTAACCCTCCACTTCAACAACTAATGGTTTACACAGACTGTTATATATACCGTTCGATAAGGAAACTAGGCTCGCTCATGGTCACTTCATTTACTTTGCACTATAGTCTGTGATCATGTCAACCTTCACCTACATGCCCATTCTGCTAAAAACATATTGTTTCAACTACACAATTTCATCATTTCTCCTAATTTCTCTCACACTGTTATTTTCTCATATGCAAAGCCTGCTGGGACATATGCGTCTGCTCCTATTCTCCACTATCATGTTTTCCGGTTCTAGCTTAGCAAAACAGCGAACAGGATTCCTACCTGCAGATAAGCCTATCAAAATGCCTTATAAACCTTACAAACACTAAAAGTGCATCTCCACGAAATAACAGACAACGGAGCAGGACAGAAGGGTACACAAGTTGCGACCTAGGGAGTTATAATTCTACGGGCTTGCTGATTCTTTTGTCAGTCAAGGCTCGTTGGATGGACGTCAAATCCGTGAGTACATACACTGGCCATATTTCATCTGCGTTTCTGATGCGTTTACGCTTACGCCACCGCACCCTTTGTCACAGCCACTGTTTTCACATATATAGCAAACCGAAACTGCTAAACAGTACACGCTCATCAGACTGTACAAATTCACACAAGGATAGCCATAATCCACAACCGTTTCTTACAGGCAGGGTCACTTCGCATTTCTCACTCTCATAATAAAACGCTTTGCAAAAAGAAATGATATCTCATAAAAAACACGTTTTCAACGTAAAGAAATGCCAAGTTACTCAAAAGTATTGATATCAAAATGACACCAAGTTACGGTACTACAAACAATATAGGCTATCTTGCCTCACCGAAATTACATAAGATGTATTTCAAAGCAATGCTACCCAATATTTCCTCAATTCTTTCAAGTCACTTGGCCCTGTGTTTTGTAATGTTACCATTTTACAATGTGATGCAAACTTTGTGTCAGATCAAAGAGTCAAATATTTCGAATTGCCTCATGGAACACATTGAAATTAATGTACAAACCTGCTGCTGAGTAACTACAGGAAGCAAATTTCTCCAGAAAACATGTTTATACTTGCTTCTGAACTGAATTTGAGTACATGTGCAAGTTATTGTATATTTGCTACATACAATAAATACTGCATGTAAAATACATATTGTACATACATACATAGAGAACTTCTTTATCCCCATGGGGACATTTCCCTCGCAGCATGTTACATTCACATTTACGAACACACACTTATACCAAGAAACATACTATCATTCACGCAACAGAAAGGCTGGGCAGCGAAATACATACATACCAATACAAATTGGACTTATGCACGCCTATTCAATCAATCTTGACTGTGAGAGAGCCATCCACACATGTTTGGCCTGTCCATGTAGTGCATGCTTATACACACAGGGCCAAGTGACTTGAAAGAATTGAGGAAATATTGGGTAGCATTGCTTTGAAATACACCTTGTCATTTTGGTGAGGCAAGATAGCCTATATTGTTTGTAGTACCGTAACTTGGCGTCATTTTGATATCAATACTTTTGAGTAACTTGGCATTTTTGTACGTTGAAAACGTGTTTTTTATGAGATATCTTATTTACAGCAGTGATCCCCTGCAGCACCCTCCACAGGAGATCCCAACCCTCTTGAGTAACGCTGGTTTGAACAGTGCCCTCCATGCCCCCCCCCCCCCCCCCCCAACTCCTTTTGTGTGTATGTGTGTGTGTGTGAGGCGCAGTGTGGAAACTCTACTTAAAGCAATGTGAGTGTGCGTGTGTGTGTGTGTGTGTGAGAGGTGCAGTGTGGAAACACTCTGTACTTACAGCAGTGTGAGTGTGTCCAGTTTAGCAGCAGACAGCGCTCTCACTCCTGAGTCTCCTGGGTGATTGTATCTCAGGTCCAGCTCTCTCAGGTGTGAGGGGTTTGAACGCAGAGCTGAAGCCAGAGAATCACAGCCTGTCTGTGTGACTCTACAACCTGACAGCCTGCAGACAGAAGGACACACACACCTTACACACATTAATATAAACTAACAATGCTGTGTGTGTCAAACACATAGCAGTGTGTTACACACCTTACACACATTAATAGAAACTAACAGAGCTGTGTGTGTCAAACACAAAGCAGTGTGTTACGCACCTTACACACATTAATATGAACTAACAAGGCTGCGTGTGTCAAACACATAGCAGTGTGTAACACACCTTACAAACATTAATATAAACTAACAGGGCTGTGTGTGTTAGACACATAGCAGTGTGTTATACACCTTACACAAATTAATATAAATTAACAGGGCTCTGTGTGTCAAACACAAAGCAAAGTGTTACACACAGTACACACATTAATCTAAACTAACAGAGCTGGGTGTGTCAAACACATAGCAGTGTGTTACACACCTTAGAAACATTAATATAAACTAACAGGGCTGTGTGTGTTAAACACATAGAAGTGTGCGACACACATTAATATAAACTAACAGGGCAGTGTGTGTCAAACACATAGCAGTGTGTTACACACCTTACACACATTAATATAAACTAACAGGGCTGTGTGTGTCAAACACATAGCAGTGTGTTACACACCTTACACACATTAATATAAACTAACAGGGCTCTGTGTGTAAAACACATAGTAGTGTGTTACACAGCTTACACACATTAATATAAACTAACAGGGTTGTGTGTGTTAGACACATAGCAGTGTGTTACTCTCCATACACACATTGATATAAACTAACAGGGCTGTGTGTGTCAAACACATAACAGTGTGTTACACACCTTACACACATTAATATAAACTAACAGGGTTGTGTGTGTTAGACACATGGCAGTGTGTCACTCACCTTACACACATTGATATAAACTAACAGGGCTGTGTGTGTCAAACACAAAGCAGTGTGTTATACACCATACACACATTAATATAAACTAACAGGGCTGTGTGTGTCAAACACATAGCAGTGTGTTACACACCTTACACACATTAATATAAACTAACAAAGCCGTGTGTGTTAGACACACAGCAGTGTGTTACACACCTTACACACATTAATATAAAGTAACAGAGGTGCGTGTGTTAGACACATAACAGTGTGATACACACCTTACACACATTAAAATAAACTAACAGGGCTGTGTGTGTCAAACACATAGCAGTGTGTTACACACCTTACAGCACATTAAAATAAACTAACAGGGCTGTGTGTGTCAAACACACAGCAGTGCGTTACACACCTTACACACATTAATATACACTAACAGGGCTGTGTGTGTCAAACACAGCAGTGTGTTACACACCTTACACACATTAATATAAACTAACAGAGCTGCGTGTGTTAGACACATAACAGTGTGTTACACACCTTACACACATTAAAATAAACTAACAGGGCTGTGTGTGTCAAACACATAGCAGTGTGTTACACACCTTACAGCACATTAAAATAAACTAACAGGGCTGTGTGTGTCAAACACATAGCAGTGCATTACACACCTTACACACATTAATATAAACTAACAGGGCTGTGTGTGTCAAACACAGCAGTGTGTTACACACCTTACACACATTTATTGTCTTCAACCTTCCCAAGTCCTCCCCTGCTGAGGTCACTCCACTGGCTACCAGTCACGGCAGGTTCAAAGTCCTGACCCTCACCTACACTGCAGCCAACAGGAGGGCCCCCGTCTACTTACAGCACATGATTAAATCCTATACGCCCACTTGACCACTGCCTTGCACCCCCTGCCATCCGGGTAAAGGGTTCAATCTTGTCTCTACCACGGAGCTTCTCCACCCTAGCTTTCCAGTGGTGGAACGAACTCCCTGTTCCTCTACGAACCTCTCCCTCACTACCCATCTTCTGCCGTGGTCTGAAGTATCTCTTCAGACTATACCTGGATCACCACTCTGTATATCATTTCTATCATTTAAATCCCCCTATTTCTACACATGTACCTCCTGTGCCACTCATGTTACATGTACCTCCATCCAGCACTTATTGTGCCTTGTATCATTGTCTAGATGTTGCTTGTAATGCCTCCTAGTTTGACTTAGCATAGGTTAGGTCAGAGTAATGTTCACTGTGTGAACTGGACTTAATGTGTTCATGGCTATGAATAACTGCAAAATATTGTACCTTATCGGACCTGTGTTTTGTAGTTGTTCCAATTACCTTTTGTATGCACTTATTGTATGTCACTTTGGATAAAAGCGTCTGGCAAATAAATGTAATGTAACATAATATAAACTAACAGGGCTGTGTGTGTTAAACTAAAATAACATGAATGTGGAATGAGTCATTATCAAACACATTTGAGTTTACACCCCACTACAGTTCGGTAAATAGGACTAATTCATTTTCTTCATTCATTTGTGTAGTCAAATTCTACCAAGATGAAGAACAGGAACATGCTGTTTCAGTTCTGTGGAGTGTCTGTTTTCACATTAGAAACATTGACATCAGCGTTGTATTTAGTTACATTGTAGCCCTTTGGATTGAAGGGGTTTGTGTTTGTACTCACCCCAGTCTCTGCAGTTTACAGTATGGGTCCTCCAGTCCAGCAGACAGCGCTCTCACTCCTGAATCCTGCAGCTCGTTGTCTCTGAGCTCCAGATCTCTCAGCTCTGAGTGAGGAGAACGCAGGACTGAGGCCAGAACATCACAGCAGCCCTCTGTGAGATTACACCAACCCAGCCTGTGGAGAGACCACACACACACAAACACGCACGCACGCACACAAACACACGCACAAATTCTTTGTGACACTGTTCACCTTGACAGTTGATACATATGTACCTACGCATTCCTGAGATGTACACACAAAAACAGGGAGGGGGGTGTGTAAATTAAGTTCATAAAGTATTGTGACTAATCCACAATAGTCTAAGGCAATTACTGGGCTCTAATAACCCTTTCCATGTGATGAACTTATCTGATTTGCAAACATATTAATTTAATCTGCAAACACAAAAAACAGCATTTTTGTGGTGCACTTTACCTCACCTGACATGTTCTTCAGTTCATAAACAAATGCTGAATATTCATCACTATGGATAGATAAATATAACTGTTAATGTACTCGTATAACCCATTAGCTAAATACATTACTGTCATCATGATAATATTTTCTTCCTAATCTTGTAACCATCAAGTTATCAACCAATTTAAGTTTAACAAATTATACAGTCTGTCAGGGTTTTTGAAATTAATTTTAAAATATTCAGCAAGGAGAAATGAAACCGCATTCAATACAAAATTGCGCTCTTCCTTATTTACCTCTCGCCAAAGTAACGTGACAGTAACCATGACGACGATGTTTAAAATGTGGCCGTTAGGCGGGTCGGTTGGTTACCATGGCGATGCCAGCTCGCTCTGAGCTGTTTACTGTTACCTCAGCTAGTTCATTCTTTGAAAATACAGAACTACAGTTACATAACACAATTATTTGATAATAACTATTAACACTTTGCAAATATCATTTGTTTACCATTTACATCAAACAACATGACCCTCAAGTTGACACTTGTTGCCGTTGTTCTAAGTTCAGCTTTCGCTTTGACTCACAGTCACAGGCACGAGTTAGCTAGCTAGCCTGCCCAACCTACCTTAACGTTACTTCATGACGCCACCTAGCTAGTGGAGGCAGAGAGGAACTAAGCAGCTAACTGTCACGGACAACTTAAATATATACACCAGTATATAAAATAAGGTTATTAATATAAGGTTTTATCTAACCAGTCATGATATTATTGGTCAGACCTGCGGTACTGTACCTGCTAACAGCTGAAGCATTGCCGGAGCCGTGTACGAGCTGTGCTACACTTCAGTTCAT
The DNA here is from genome assembly GCA_025169545.1 of Anguilla japonica. Classification (NCBI taxonomy): domain Eukaryota; kingdom Metazoa; phylum Chordata; class Actinopteri; order Anguilliformes; family Anguillidae; genus Anguilla; species Anguilla japonica. The sequence continues at coordinate 7,261,972 of CM045898.1, read as the reverse complement.
CTGGCACGATCTTACAGCAATGCAACTACGGCATCAACTGGAATTACACTGCATTGCCATCTAGTGGCTGTATCTGAACAGCACAACTGATTACTGCCACTTTTATTTAACTTTTATTGCTGGTAGACACTAGATTTTCAAAGATGTTGTGTCTTTTGAAACATCCACACATTGCACCTATGTTCTCCATGTCTTTACGCTATAATCCATCCAATGATTTTATTCTCGCACGCTTTTGCGAATATAATAGGTTAATTACTGCGTTACATTTAATTCTTTTTGTATCGATGATAATAATAATGAAAATAAAAGCCTGATGTATTAGGTCATTTCTTTCTATAAAAAACCCCTTATCAACACGTTTGGTAGCTTTGTGGAGTAATATAAACTGCACAAAAAATGTAATAAGTGGGAGCATTTGAGGTTTATTAGAATACTTATCTAAGAAATACTCCTGTAAATGATGTTATTCTTTAGATGATAGAAGCTAGAGCCAGAATATTTATCTCTGAATCAGACTATTCCACACAGTATGACTGCTTACAAAGGTATAATATCCAGGCTATGACTTGGGACTGGAACCACAGAAAAATGACTAAACTAAACGATGTAACACTGCATCTAAACAGCAGCTCACATGTTGTTCAGATGGATACTCTCCCACCAAGATGTACACACATACCGTGCCGGTGAGTTAATGCCTGGCTTTACCAGCAGAATAAAATATCATTTTATTCACAATCCTTTCAGAAACACCACAATCCTGAAAATTAAACATCCTGCTGGACTGAACTCTGACAGTTCTATAGATGTAATTCTGACCCAAATGGGCCCTTTTCCTATACTGTAAGCTCTCTGAATTGGGGCAATGGGCTCATCTACCTTTTCTATGATCTTTTCTCTGGGCTTAAGCCTCCCATCCCATACTAGACGTGCAGCTGCCACCTTTCAGAGTGGACAGTGAGTTAGTTTTCAGTGCTGTAGGATGTTTGGCCACCACAAAAAGACAACACACATTTTTCATGTGTGGACAGTCAATTTGCTCATTTCCTTTTAGTTTTCTGTGACAAACTTCCCACAGCACTGCAAGCTAACACAGCTAAAGGCAGATTCACTGTAGAAACAGGAAGTAATGCACATGCTCATATATATGTATTGTGGTGTGGGCCTCTGGAGCCCCGCCCCTCCCTGCTATGAGCCGCCACTCAGCTCCACTTCACCTGTGTCTCACCGGCCCAGCCTGCTGCCCCATGGACAGCGCCGGAGGGACAGGGCTGAGTTTCAGCACCTCCACTCCACACTCAAACCTGGACAGCGCCGGAGGGACAGGGCTGAGTTTCAGCACCTCCACTCCGCACTCAGACCTGGACAGCGCCGGAGGGACAGGGCTGAGTTTCAGCACCTCCACTCCACACTCAGACCTGGACAGCGCCGGAGGGACAGGGCTGAGTTTCAGCACCTCCACTCCACACTCAGACCTGGACCTGAGATACAATCAGGCCGCCAGCAGCACACCAGTGCTTTTTCCACACCACTTTCCCCTTTGCCTGAGTAGCTGCTGGCCCTATATAGGCCTCATGGTCTCACTCCAGGGGTGTTCTGGCTTTCCCCTCACTGAGTGACTAACAGAGTCTCAGATTCTCTTTTTTTTTTTTTTTTTTGTGGCAGACTCAGACGTGCCCCTCCTCGTGGCCTGAATTTTGGACCCACCTGCACTTCCCTAGCACGTTGCTTTCCCCAACATTTGAGTAGCCTGATCTCTCTCTTTGAGTAGTCTTTCACCTCGTCTTTCGTGATTCACTTTTCCCCTGTCTTCATTCATTGTGATACCGCTGTCACAATAAAAATCCTCAACAGGCATGTTGCCAGCACTGTCTACCTCGTCTGTGCCTCGTTCCCATAGCATACAGTATGGATGTGATAAAAGTTTATTAAAGGATATGAAAGATATGGAATTGAAGGTATCTGTAAGTGGGTGGAAAATCACAACCTGTACCTGTACAACATGCCATATAAATGCTCTGCCCGTTTGCAAATGTTGCACACAATGCAAATCATGCAAACTATGAAGACTACACAGAAGTATAAAACAGTCCTTAGAAGGACCATCACTGTAAAACCTTGCAGGAGGAGTATGCAAAACATACAGGAATTATATATTCAAACATTAGGGCACACCAGTAGTACAATGCCCCTTATTTACTGTAAGTATAATTATCATGCAGCACTCCTGTCCCTGTAGGGTGGGGGGGGGGGGGGGTCTCCTGGGGATGGCGGTAGGTACTAGAGTCTTGTTCAGGTTAGACTTTATTTTGTCAAATGTAAACTAGTGTGGATTGTGGGAGATGTTCTCTGGATGGCATTTAAGGGAAGCTCAAACAATTTACTGCATTATCCAAAGTCCTTTCTTAAAAAGCATTTTTGGTATGCATCACAATTTCTTTGTGTTCTGTTTCTTCCGTTTCACGTAAGCATTTATCCCCCTCACACAAAATTCCTCCGCTTCACCCATTGTGGTGTTTGCTACAAATACACAGTTCTACTCTTCGGTCTTTCCCTGAGTTCACGGGTGTTCTGTATTTGTGTAGAGGCGGGTCTGGCTCCACTCAGACTAATGAGGCTCAGAATAATGACTTATATAGACAATTAGCTGATTATTGCCAATACAAAACCCAGAGTTGTGCAGAACACTCAGCGAGTTCTGACGCATATGTTGTCTCTTGGTTTCAGAGCAATCTCTCCCCATCCTGGAGCGTAACGTTCTTGGGAGTGGATTTATACTCTGTATCCATGTGATCTTGCCGATCAGCGGACTGCATTTTAACTCTCAGAGTATGTCTCTCTCAGTTCAAGCCCGTCTCCAGAGTACAGAATCAAACGTGCCTAACACTATAGGGGCTGATGGTGCCAGCCTCTCAGGTTTTGCCACTGGGGCTGTTAAGAATGAGGGGCTTTTTGAGGTGGATTTCATCCCCCCACCTCAGCCCTGTGTGCGATCTCCATCGCTGTCTCACAGTGAAAAACAAGCACTCAGCAACTCTGAGTCACTGGGAAAACACAGACTTTTACTGTACACTCAGGGAACCCCTCTCAGGATCGTTTTCATACAGAAAAAAGGACAGACACATCCTTCTCTAGGGTGGGGGGTCTCAGGAGGGTTACATGGTGAATCAATTTTCTTTTAGCTATTATCTATATTGACAGCTCTCAGATATTTTCTTCCCTGTCTAAGAGGACATCATGTGCTTGTATGGTGCGATAATGACTGCGGTAGCATATGTCAATCACCAAGGTGGCATGCGCTCCCTCCAGCTCCATGGTCTAGCCCACAAACTGTTGGTCTGGAGCAGCCGTCACTTTCTGTGGTTACGCGTGACCCATGTTGCTTTAGGCTTGCTCCTGTGGGGGTCTAGGCCAGGGTTGTCTGTGAAGCGCATTGTGACAATTGCTGTGAAATACACTACACAAATAAAATTTGATTGATTGATTGATGTTCCAGGAATTCTGAACATGAGCGCTGATCTGCTGACAAGGGGAAACCCACTGTACGAGGAATGGTGTCTCCATCCCCAGACTCTGGAAATGTTACTGCAGTGATTATCCCTCTCCTTTATGTACAGCCATGCGTGCTCCCGCTACGCACGGACCTCCTGTCTCAGGTGAACGGGGAAATACACCACCCCTGCCCCGAGCGAGTAGCTCTATGGGCTTGGCCTGTGAGAGACATAACCTCAACACATTAGGGCTTCCCCCTCGCGTGACTGCAACCATCCAGAGCACGAGAGTGCCCTCTACCAGGTCACTTTATGAGTAAGTGTCAGGTGTTTTAAAGATGGTGTGCCTCTTGTCAGTCAGTGCCTTACCAGTGCTCTGTTACTGACGTGCTGTGCTTTTCAAAGAACCTTATGGATAAAGAGAAATCCTTTTCTACCATTAAGGTCTACCTGGCAGCTATCACTGCTTGACATGCTGGTTTCAGAGACTATGCAGTGGGGCATCACCCCCTCATTCACAGGTTCATGAAGGGGGCTCACTGTTCTCTACCTGTTGCTAAAAAGCTTGAGATTTATCACAGGTGCTGAAGGCTCGGTCTGTAAGGCCGTTTGAGCTTATAAATGAGATTAAAATTGTTGTCTCTCCTGACAGCGTTGATGCTTGCACTAGCCTCAGATAAGTGAGTCAGTGACCTCCATGCGCTCTCAGTGCAACTCTTCTGCACAATATTCTCCCCTACGATGGATACGGTTTTTCCTAAGCCCAATCCAGCCTTTATGCCTAAAAGCTTCCCAGCTTTCACATGTGAGGTGTTGGAGCTTGCTGCTTTTCACCCACCACCTTTCTACTCTGAAGAGCAGCATAGGCTGCATATGCTGTGTTCTCGGCACGTATATGACAAAGACTAAGGCTTTTAGAAAGAGCGACCAGCTCTTAGTCACCTGGGCCCCTGCCTGCCCAGGAAACGTATCTCTAAGCAGCGGCTGTCCCATTGGCTTGCGGAAGCTCGTTATGGCATATGATTCAAAGAGGATAACACCCCCTTGGGCCTCAGGGCTCATGCTACGAGGGGCATGGCTGCATTGTGGGCCCTATTCCATGGGCTCTCCTTACAGGATATTTATTCAGCCGCAGGCTGGGTTTCTCCAGATACTGTTGCTAGGTTCCACTGTCTGAGGCCGGTAGCCCACTCAGTTCTGGGGGTGAGCTCTGTGTGAGGTGCACACATCTTCCCTCATCTGCTATGGGTTTTAGTACTTCACATCGTTCCTGGGTCCTGGCTATAGCTTTGGGCAGTGGAAAGTCTTCAGTACTTCCCTACATGGGATGTGCCAGACACCACCCTCCCCTCAGGGGAGAAGGCATCCTTTGCTGGCCTGACAGCATCTCAGCTGTGAGCATAAGGCATTCTGGGAGCTGTCTATATGTCCCCATAGGTGTATCTCAGACACGAGATGATAAAAGAGAACTTTAGGTTACTGTTGTAACCCCGGTGGAGAGATCCACCAAGACTGCCCTGCTTGCCGCACATGAGAAGTGAATATGAAGAGTAGTAGCACTGCAGTGTCCCATATGTTCTTCCAGGAGGGCAGTAGTCTCCTGTAACATTGAATGCACTGCTGGCTGTCAGAACCATACTTGGTGAAATTGGATTACCGGATGTCATTCCCCATACATGGATCTCTCTATTCTGTGTTTCGGAGAACCGGGGTAGCGACAGTGACTTAAAGTTTTGGGGTAACACCCTTACTGAGGTACTCATTGGGCATATTCTTAGTTTCACTAGCAGGATATGCAGCTCATGTAGGATAGCAGCTTGGGTCAATCAAATGTTATTTAATAGAAAAATACACAAGTCATGCCTTGTGATATTTATATAGTCTCGGTACCCAAACGGGGTAAATCTTAATTAGGTTAATCCCAGGGATAGTTGATGGTTTTAGATTCCTGGATGAGCAGGATATTTACCTCCCAGGATTGAAGGTATTAATGTCAGAGAACATTTAGATGAATGCCTGGCTCTCAAATGCAAGTAGCTAGTCTCTCTCTCCAGGATACAGGTTCAAGCTGCCCATCATTTCATAGCACACCCCAGTCAATATTTTTATATATAAACTCACATTCACACAAACATTCAGGTTACAGGCTCTGAAAATGAATGGGGTCAGGAAATTAGTCTTCCCTGTGACAAAATTCAAACCCTTACATTGCCATAATCATTAATTCTATTTAGTAATGATCACACAGTACCCAGCACTACTCACCCCAGTCTCCGTAGTTTACAGTTTGGACTCCTCAGTCCAGCAGAGAGCAGCTCCACTCCTGAATCTCCCAGGTTATTGTAGCTGAGGTCCAGATCTGTCAAAGGTGAGTTTGATGACTGGAGAGCTGAGGCCACAATATTACAGCACTTCTCTGTGAGGTCACAGCTGTTCAGTCTGCAAAGAAGAGTTCATACATTCAAGTAATGAAGAATTATTGGCACTCTTCATTAAAATGAGCATAAATGATTGTATGAAAAAAACATTTAAACATGATGATTTTAATGTTCTGCTCAAACATTTGTAGAAACTGCTTACTTTCACTTATAAAAAACTTACAAAAATAGTATTTTTCTCAAAAACATAGGGGTCAAAATTATTGGCACCCCGAAAGAATATTTAAAATAAAGCCAAACAAAGTGGCATCTAATGAAATTTGATTTTAAAAAAATTGATCAGTCCCCCGGAACTGTTTACTGCCTTTCATCATTTCCTGTTTCACTGGGGTACAAATATGAGGTTGCACAAATGTAAAATCCCTTTGTCATCCATCACTACGGGCTAAGGGATCAGCTGAGCCCCTGTGCTGAGGCCGTCTCAGGACCCCCTGGTGCTGCACACTGCTAAGGGATCAGTGGGCAGGGAGTGGGGGAGCCCCGATACTCCCAGGGAGAGTAGGGCAGCAGTGAAGTACTGTATAATAGGGGAACATCTGCACATTGTGTTTATACATTAAAATATACAGGAATAAGCAGTGAGCAGGCTGTACGGACCCAGCGGCAGTTTATGTTGAGATTAAAGCTCAGACAGCAGTGTATTTAAAACTCCAGGAGGCACTGTCGGGCAAGCAACAATTAAGTAAAAATATGTTTATTTTGTGAATCCAGTGCTTCGGTCAATGCCCTTGTTAAAATATTCAGCACTCTGAATACTGAACACAAGTGGTATTGCGTGCTAAAACCCCTCACTTAACCTTCATATAAAATATATTTTATGTGATTTAATTTAACAAGTATTATTGATAATGACAATTATGAATTTAATCATTGATAGGTCAGTCGACAGTAACCTGGTGGAATCCACTGACAAACCAAAACAAAAACAAAACAAAACAAAACAGAAGACATCAAACAAGATGCTAAATTTAGATTACCAGAAAAGAAAGACTGAAGAGTCAGACCTTATCAAAGTATTCCCCTCTTACAGTGCCACAGGAACAAAGGACATGAGCTAAAACACACAACCAAGAAACCACCACCAAAATAAAGACCAACTTCAACACAACACAACACAACTTTTTCCTGAGGCCATCATAAACACTTGACGCTACATGGCTTGAGCATGTTTGCCCTGTTTGGGCAATGCCACGTTCAGATGTAGAAAGGGAGGCAGACTCATTTATGACAAGGACTGGCCTATCTAAAAGCTGACTTTTTAATGAAAGTGACCTTATGTTGTTGAAAGCATGGCTAAGAACCATGTTATTACCAAAATATTCAGGAATTTAGTTCCTTTCTAACAAGACAAAACATGAATATATTAGGAGGTAATTCAGTTAAGTTAGCTTTCCACCAAAAGTACCTGGAACTTTTAGTCCCAGGAACTACTTTTCAAGGAACTAAAAGGTTCCTTCAGACCATTGTTGTCTGCGTTTCCACCGCGGTCTAAAGTCCTGAAAAGATTAGGCAAATTAGCCCACTGACGCATGAAAAAGCGACGTTGTCGTCGGTCCATCTGTCCTATGATTTCTTCTGTAACCCCATACTACCACCAAAGTAGCCTACATTATTTTCTAATAACCGAGACAGCCTGGAGGGGTTTATTCCACTTATATACAACGGGTTACCAACAATGACTATATATGGTTACTTTTGTATTTATTGATTTTTATCAATTTAATCACCTGGAATTGAAATATTCTTCTGCAGCCGTTTGGGCATATTTTACCATTGTCAAGCAAAACTGTCGTTGGTAGTTAAACTTAGACCGTTGTTATGCAACAAAGGGGATATAACAGGCCAATAGTCAGATTGTAACTGTTTTATATATCCTCTCAAACACATTCATTATGTTTTTATGCGAACATTCACTTTCATGTCTTGACATCCGAGGCGACAGAATGCATTCACATTTCCAATATAACTGGCAACAACAGCAGAAAACATGCACATGTTGTAAACAATTTGCTGTATGATTACTTTCTTATCGTCAATTCCATATAGGCTAATCGCAAAATGACAAGAATAGAACGAAAACTCGGACTTGCGTGAAAATTTAAATTAGCAGTGGTACAGCCACCGTTTGCTTTCCTTCGAAGTTACTGCTAGCCGAGCAGCGAAATGTGCCCTCCAGATGCGAACCATGCACCATAAATTAGTCCATAGTCTTCCTGGTCTTTTTGTGGAATTGAAAATGGCAGAGTAAAATTACGGCAGTCTGAAAAAGCTAAAGGGACGATTACTAGAATTACCCTGTTATTTTACCCTGACAAAAAGTGCGGAAGGTGATTTCCAGTTTGCTTTTACTGTATCACCAATGTGAATTACGCAGAACTACCGCATATCTCACATAACTGTATCAAACGTTTTGAGTCAATTACAACGGGCTAACAAAGAAAATCTGGAAGAAAATATTCAGTAACCGAATTAATCCGTTTGAATGTTTTGGTACATAATATGCTGTCCCAGCACGAATCTTTAGCATTTTATTAAACGAATACTAAAGCAAGAAAAGAACAGAAAAGCACACGTTATAATTCCAAGACGTTGGCAGGCTATAACCAAATCTAGGCTACTGTGCCGCATAACATACAAGTTTGATTTGAAGTTATTATGAAAATAAATCGGTTTGCGGCTGCAGATTTTTAAACATGGCGGTTGAAATAAAACAAATAACACAGCAAGTATTTGACCAATCAGAAATTTTCCGCGCTTGCGCCCCACCCCAAAGGTTCCAGTACTTTTGGAAAGTACTACCCCCCGAGCAGGAACTTTTTTGGGGGTAAAATAAAGTCCCCGGAACTAAATTTAGACCCTAGTTCCTGCGGTCGCAACACATTGAGTTCCTCAAAAGGTTCCTAGTTCCGGGGTAAAGTTCCTGCGGTGGAAACTCGGCTTTTGTCTTCTGGTGTGTCTCTCCTGAGACAAACTCTGCAGGAGGTAGGACCCATAGATTGCCTGCCTAGATAAGGGTATCAGAGTGGCGTAAAGGACGTTTCCTTTAATGTTCATGGAGGGGAAGGTAGGCAGCATTCTTCAAGACAATATTGTATCCAGTTCACTGTTTCTCTCTCTGAGGCCATAATCTAAACACTTGATATCTGACATACTGTAGATAAGTTAATTGCTCATTTCGCCCCGTCCCACAGGTGGACCATTTCTGAGCAGCCAGCAGCTCAGTGGTTGCAGTCTCGTCAGAGGCAGTTCAGGAAAATGAGAGGTATTGTGTAGTAATACTCATTTGAGCACCCTGGGGCAATACAAAAGGACTCTCTATGCATTTTTTGTTTTGTTTCTTTCCTCCTGATTCATCGCTGAGCTCACTGAAAGTCAGCCATCTACCAATAGGAACTGAGCAGCTGAGACTAATGCCAATGATGTCACAAACTAGCTTGTTCCAAGATGGCTGCAGCCTCATGTAAAAAAGGGAATTTTAGCTTTTTTCCTGGCAAATACGGATCAATTTCAGATTTGAATGCAGGGCCATATCTTATTTAAGGTAACAAGCGTGAATCCACAATAACTGCGACCGCACACGCGCATGCATCCATGCACAATTAGGGGCACAATTAGAGCGGGGGGCATGGGGATCCTTCCCCAGAAAAAAAAGAAAATTGCAATTTTCTGCAATTTGACATATACATTCAAAGACTTTGGGGGGGTTATTTTAAAACTTCACTAAATCAGTTTTTGTAGCTCGGTAATCTCCCACTTTATATTAGGGTAAATACTGTATATTTATTTAGAGATTTTCATGTCAATTATTTGTGCTGTTATGGTTATTGAAAATGGCACTCACTTATTCACTCACTTCTACACTGCTGCCACTTTTCCTGAAAAAAAGCTAAATCTGGTCTGCTTCACCCAAAACTTTTAAGGGGCATAAATTCACATAAAAAGACTATATCCACAATGCAAATTAATTTAGAGAACATAGATAATAAAGCCACAGATGAGAGGAACCTGCCAACATGGTAATAGCTGTATTTTCAAACACAATGCATAGGAAGCAGCATGAGTACATACGAGACTGTGCTGACATCACATAGCAGTATCTGCTCCATTGCCAATAAAAGCTCAGACTGAGCAGCAGTAACCTATTTTCCAAACTGCTCAGCCTCCATGAAAGATCCATCATCACCACTAGCCTATACATATAACCTGTAACCACACCTACACACAATTAAATCTTTTAAATCTGCACACATTTTTCATGAAGGAAAAATAGCCTATCACTATAAATCTCACCTAAGATAAACTACCTCTTGCACTATCAACCTCCTGACTGAGGACAGGGATGGGGCTTTCTGTCGTTTTTTTGAAGAATGACGAGATTTTCCTCTGCATCTTGACCTGGAGATATCAAATGGAATTCAGTGTTTTGCTAACTATAACCTGTGATAGTGGTGGTAAAAACTATCAGCTCACTGCCATGAGATTCACACAGCTCTCCTTTACCAATGTTAAATAGCATGCTATGTTATCACAAATCACGACTAGCTAGCGAGCCAGAAGGCTAAACAACCGGACTGAGGGATGGCTACTAACTTTAGCTGGTACTAGCCCACTATCTTGCAAAGCAAACTATGCCTATATTTCTCAAATGCAATTAAGTGTCTATAACTAATTGCATTTCATTTTCACATGTTTGAAAAAGGGATTGATGCTCTACTAACCACTTCAGCAGCACACCGTTAAGCTGTAGCCTACATCTCCTCCAGCACTGATGCGCAACAGAGTGCTGTGTGTGTGTGTGCGTACCTGCTGTTACGAACCAATTTCATCCAGCAACTTTTGGAAGAAACCAAAACCAATGCACGTTGAGCATGCATGAGCTTAATCTTTAATGTTCTTCAGAGACAACTTCCTTTGTTGCCCACAGTCATATAACTATACTTCTCGAAAAGTAATACACTACAAAAAAATATATTAAAACATACAGACACATGGCACAGACATAAGAGGTAATTATATATGTATGTATTGTGTGTATTTAAGATTATGATGAAATTAATATTTAACTGAACTCTCATTCATTGTTTTATTGCAGAGAGAAGCATGAGGGCTGCCAGGATTGACAAAGCTGTGGGAGTTTGTAAAAAAGGTCGTCAGTGCATTCTCGCACAGCTGGAAAAGGCAACGGGCACTCAAATATGCTCAAGAAGAAATTGGCCTCCCACAGCATAAACTGGTGATGGAATCTCCAACACGATGGAGATCAAGGCAAAAGATGATTCAGTGACTGCTTGAACAAGAAAAGGCCCTCACACAAGTCTTAGCTGCTGATAGGTCAACCAGGCATCTGGTGCCTACATGGCAGGACATTGATGTCTTTGATTCTGCGAGTAAGGCACTAGGGCCTCTCCTTGATTTCACAGATGCTCTCTCTGCTGAAAATTATGTCGCTGTGTCATGCTTGAAGCCTGTTCTTCAGCTATTCAACAGTGAGCTGCTACAGGGGAAAGATGAAGACACAGATCTCACCAAGACAATTAAACGTTCAATACTGGACTATCTGAACACCAAGAACACCAAGGAGCCAGAGACTGAGAAACTGATCAACATGGCAACAATGCTTGATCCACGCTTCCGCACTCAGCACATGAGTCAAGAAGAGATCCTGGTCATCAAAGCCAGAGTAGCCAGAGAGGTGGAATCCCTTTCTGTCATGCCAAGTGACACTGCTGCCCCTGAAAAATCACCTGGATCTACAGGACAAGCCCAAAGTGCATCTAAGAGGGAGAGGAAGAGTCTTGGAAGATTTTTCAAGAAAACAGCTGCTGAGCTGACCAGCCGTTCTGACACAGAGAAAATTGAGGCTGAATTAAACAGCTATTTGCTTTGTCCACTGGCAGATGGTGAGAGCGATCCCCTCGCATGGTGGAAGCTACAGAGGTGAATTTTCCTCAGATCAGTGGTTTGGCAAAAAAGTACTTGTGTATCCCTGCCATAAGTACAGCCACAGAGAAGCTATTCAGTGCTGGGGGAAATATAGTAACACGCCAAAGGTCTGCTCTGAAACCAGCCACAGTTAATATGCTAGTCTTCTTAACCAAAAATCTTCAGCTGTGATGTCCTGTTCTCTTTTTGATAGCTACCTCTTACTGAATCACATGCTTTAGTAGTATGTGTGTGATAACTTGCACTACCTAATTTGTGGCATGTTCCAGCCGCAACCTCATTTCCACATATCAGTGTTTACATTTTCATTGAACTTGTATGTTATTTGTTAATTTGTTGTTAATTTATCCGGTTGTTTTTGCACTGTTTTGTAGTTTTGTAACCTAACTGAAGACATGTTTGGGACTGTTACTTTTTGATTTTCTGTTTGCGCTGTTTTTACGACTATTTGTGCCATGACAGTACAACAGAGGTTTTATAAGTGTTTACGTTTTCATTTGTTGTATGTAGTTTATGATTAAAGTCAGTATTTACATTTCAAACTTGTACTTGATTTGAATCATTATTGTGTTTATATACTGTTTTGATGTTTTGCAGCATAGTTAAAGACTTGTTAAGTTTGCACTATTTAAACATTATTTGCACTTTTACAGAAAAAAAGTATTTTTACAACATTTCCATTTCTTTTTCCTGGGGTTAGATTATGAATCATGCGAGTACTAGTGTTTGCATTTTCACTAAAATTTTAATTTGTGAATAAAATTCATATTCTATTTTTTAGCCTACTTAATTGGTATAGTTTAGTATTTGATGATGGTCAGGATTAAGTTTTACTTTTTTGGATCAATGTTTGTGTTTGCACAGCTCTCTATGCTGAAGTGACTTGTGGCCAGAAAGATAGTGTTGAATGGTACTATTTTCATATCGTCATTTATATTGTTACCACAAAAAATACCATGAAATATCGTGATATAGTTTTAAGTCTATATCGCCCAGCCCTACTCACTACCCAGATAAGTCTTAATTTGGTTGATCCCTGGAATAGTGAGTTTTGGCACTTACATCTGCTGATTTTACAGGTTAAGTTGCTCCTTCAGGGCAGAAGTCTATGAATCACAAGATTGCTGGATGAGCGGGACATTTACCTCCTATGACTGATGGTCTTAATGTCAGAGAACACTTAGATCAGTGTTACTCATTACGCGGCTTGTGAGACTTTGTTTTGCGGCTCATATAGATCCACTGATAACAATAAGAATATAGCTATAACTTACTTCTATAGGTCCCGTGTATGTCCTGTTTTAGCACATTGAAATGAATTATCCAGCAGATGGCAGCATACTGAAGATATGTAAAAGAACGTAGACTACGTAACAGCGAGGGATCATGGGTAGACGTATAGCCTATGTGCGTAGCTTTGCATTTGTGAATGGTTTTTGTAAGTTTAGCACGTAAGTCTAAGTTATATATTCCATAATGGCGTACGTCGTAAGGTTATATCAAATTTTGTCTCGGCCTCTGCCCACTCAAAATGGACAGATTAGAAAAAAGCAGAACGAGAAAAGTGATTCTTCATTAGCTGACGGTGACGGAGTTAGAAACAGGCCCGAGGAGAAAGAGCAACGTGAGGAAAGAACGGGGGAAATGCAGATTAGTTTGTAGGAGAAGCCCAAGACGCCGATGCTGCACCAGCAAAGAAAAAGGTGCGGTCAATTCAGGACGAACACCGAAAATTTCAGGATACATGGACTGATGAGTTTTTCTTTGTGCAATACGAATCCACTCCATTCTGCCTAATTTGCCAGAAGACTAGTGCCAACTGTAAATGGTCTAACCTTGAACGCCACTTTAGTGCTTTTCACGCCAAGTACAACATGTTGTACCCGCCAGGTAGCAACCTGAGGACTAATAAAAGTAAACAGTTGACACAGACTCTGACTGAGCAGCAAAAAATGATGGCGAGATCAGTCTCTGTTGCCGAAAAATCGACTGAGGCCACTTATGAGATCGCATGGATTTTCGCAAGGCATAAAAAGGCTTTCACGGACGCTGAAATTGTTAAACAATGCTTTTTGACCTCAGCTCAGATAATGTACCGTGACTTCACCAATAAGGACGCAATAATAAAGCAAATACATGCACTGCAGCTTTCAGATTCGACATTAATGAGGAGGATCGAGTTTATTGGGAAAGATATCCAGGAACAGCTAACTGCAGATCTTGCAGCGGCTCCATGTTACAGCATTGCACTCGATGAGAGCACGGATGTAAGCGACATGGTGCAATTGTGTGTGGGTTCGCTTTATTCAAAAGGACGAATTTCGGGAGGAGCTGAGAACCCTTTTAATGTGCCATTGTCAAGCCTTACACCTGCTCTGAAAAACCTTTGTCCAGACTTTGCTGTAATACAGAGTGAGATTCTTGAGCTGCAGGTCAGCGATGTACTGAAAACTGAGCTCAGATCAGGCATTGCTCATTTCTGGAGCATGGTCCCAGGCTCAGATTATCCACGTTTAAAGCTTTGTGTGCAGAAGGTAATGAGCTTTTTTTGTGAGCACTTACTCATGTGAGGCAACATTTTCTATAATGAGCATTGTCAAAAGAAAACATAGAAGTAGGCTTACAGATGTGCATCTTGATTGTTTGACTAGGATTGCAACCACTAACTACAAGTTTTGCATGGAGAAAGTCAAGGGACAGCTAAAACACATGAGAGCCTCAACATATTGATACAAATGTAACAGAGAAAAATAAGTTTTTCATCTCTATTAGTAGGCCAATATATACATTTTTGGGAACTTTTCTTTTTATTTCATGTTGATAATGCTTATGTATAATTGCATATGTACATACATACATGAGTTCCACTCCCAGCCTTACACACTCACACACAAGTATTATATCTTTTATTAATGCAATCTATTATGAATTGAGAATATAAAGAGATTCAAGGATGGAAAGCGTGGTACTGTATTTTTTTTAAAAAACATACACAAAGATGGTAAATATCTTGAGAGTGATGATAAAAAAACACCTGAGTTATATCTGCAATCTCTGTGGCTCTTTGAGTAATGGTCTTACTCATAAGTGGCTCTCCTAAGAAAATTAGTGAGTACCACTGAACTACGGCATCAACTGGAATTACACTGCATCGCCATCTAGTGGCTATATGAGAACACCACAACTGATTACTGCCACTAACTTTTACTACTGGTAGACACTAGATTTTTAAAAACGTGGTGTCTTTTGAAAATTCCACACATCGCACCTGTTTTCTGCGTGTCCTTGCCCTATAATCCATCCATTCATTTTATGCTCGCACGCTTTTGCGAATATAATTCACTAATTATTGCGTTGCATTTAATTATTATTGTAACAATGATAATAATAATGATAATAAAACCCTTATTTATTAAGTCATTTTTTTCTTTCGATACCCCTTATCAACATGTTTGGTAGACCTTGTGGAGTAATATAAACTGCACAAAAAATGTAATAAGTCGGGGCATTTGAGAGTTATTAGAATACTTATCTAAGAAATACTCCTGTAAATGATGTTATTCTTTAAATGATAGGAGCTAGAGCCAGAACATCGATCTCTGAATCAGGCTACTCCACACAGCATGCCTGCTTACAGTGGTATTATATCCAGACTATGGCCTGGGACTGGAACCACAGAAGAGTGACTAAACTAAACGATGTAACACTGCATCTAAACAGCAGCTCACATGTTGTTCAGATGGACACTCTCCCACCAAGATGTACACACATACTGTGCCGGCCAATAGTTAATGCCTGGCTTTACCAGCAGAATAAAATACCATTTTATTCACAATCCAATCAGAAACACCACAATCCTGCAGCACACACAGGTGTGTGATAAAGGAGTAAAACTCACCTTCATCAAAAGGTCAGTGTGTGAAAGAGAGTGGGGTAAATGTATGGATTTCATTAGAGTTCATAGCGGGTAGTGAATAATGGAGATGGATGTAGACTGCAATGTTTGACAGACCTGAAACATTTTACTATGCAGGTGGTCAATCTTTTACCATGTCAATCAGACACTCAGCATCCAGTCATCACCTGTGACCTGATACTACAGACTCCACTGAAACCTTACATTCTGCTTAGGAACCACAAACCTGGCAACCCTCATAAGGTTTTATCCTGCTTTTATTTGCTTGTTGTGATAGAGGAGTAAGGTATATATGGGCAAAGAAAGAATGCTGGTGGACAGAGGAGTAAACAGAGAGATAAAGAGCTTTTTAACATTTCACTGAATAGAACCATAATCACAAATTCTATTTAGTTAAGATCACACAATACACAGCACCACTCACCCCAGTCTCTGTAGTTCACAGTTTGGACTGATCAGTCCAGCACAGAGCAGCTTCACTCCTGAATCTCCCAGGTTATTGCAGCTGAGGTCCAGATCTCTCAGGGGTGAGTCTGATGACTGGAGAGCTGAGGCCACAATATTACAGCACTTCTGTGTGAGGTCACAGCTGTTCAGTCTGCAAAGAAGAGTTAATATATTATAGTATTATTATATTAGGTATACATGAAGCATGTATCTAATATGGGAAATGTGCCAATGACAGTGTTCAGTAATGAGGAGTGAAATTGAGGATTTTAAGGTTGATGATGCTCTGAGGAAGATGTCTGTGCTACACTCTCCAACTGCAGTATTTTGAAGAGCAAGCGTGTTGTGATCATCTCTACTGAAGGGAGGAGAGTTTTCTCTAGCATAACTAGAAGTCTGTACAACACTAAATTCCTAGGCCTTGCAGCAGGGCCCCTCCGTCTCCAGGCACCGAACCTCCCAAGGACAACAAGAAGTTATAAATACTGTCTGTACGTGTGTGTGTGTGTGTGTGTGTGTCTATGTGTGTGTCTGGTTTTCTTTAACTCTGTCTCTTATGTAAGCTCTGGAGAGCTTGGCTTTCCTACTTATCCTCCCCCTGCCATCCTGCCAGGGAGGAACCAGCTATGGCACCATGCTGCCCAGGACTCTGAAAGCAACTGATCGATAAAGACCAAACTATTATATCTGATATAAAGCTTGTTTATGTAACACTGAAGACTAAGAGGTCACTGTGTGCTTATTCAGTATTCACGCTATATGACTAGACACAGCCAAACATTTACTTTGTTAAATCGTACAATATGCATATGTATTAACCATGTACCAATCAGAATTATGTATGTTATTGTTAACCACGTTTTGCTAATAAAAGCAGGGACTGGATTTATCCATCTTGTTGTCTGTGCCAATCAGATGTAGAATTATGTATTTTATTGTTAAAACACTTTTTGCTTATGAAAGCAGGGACTGCCCCTGCTTTCTCCAGTTCAGGCTTATCCATCTTGTTGTGTGTAGGTTCCGGACTCTTTCTGCAGAAATAAATCCTATTTCTTACATGGATATACCTCGCCGTGCTGGTTATTCTACGGGGAGAATTTTCTCTGCCCAACATTATGAACAATTACAACCATTATGAGGACCTCTACAAACCAATGAAGATGAAACTGAATAGTTTAGATTTATTATTGTGTTAATATTTAAACAAAAACAGTGTATTTTCTGTTCATATGCCAGTGCTAAGAGGTATAATAAATGGTTCTGTTCCCAAGAACAGTTCCGCAGGGAGAATATTCCCAGACTGGCCAGGAGCAGGAGGCAGCTGGCAGAGACAGACTCCAGTCGGCCTCTCCATCCTGCTGCTGCCGCTACTGTTTCAGCTAGGCAGGCATCGCGCTTGTGCACCAGAGGACAGGAATGAAGCATTATGTCTGCAATTACTATAGCTTTTTTGTTTCTTTGCTGTCAATTTTTGTTTCATACCACTATTTAAAATAAACAAAAAAATTATTTACTTCAACTAAGTGTCATTCATTTCAGACACGCACTTGATAAGATGAATGTACACTCACTAGTGACACGGCTCCACAGGCAACCAGTCCCTGCTCTCTCGTGCACTCTGATTGTCACATGCGACTCTGCTTCTCTCTGTATGAAAGTCCTGTAATGTATACTCTGTGAGGGTCTATGTCACATCCATGGTGTATGGCTATGTAGTGTAGAACACAGCACACCACAAAGAACGCACTGACTTTCCGAGGGCTATACAGTGATTTACCACCCAGTCCATCCAACATTCTAAAATGCATTTTCAACATTCCATAGGTCCACTCAATCGTTGACCCAGCGCAGCCAAACACATGATTAAAAGCAAGTTTCCAGTGCGTTCTGGGCTCATTGTAAACACTATCTGAGGGGTGTAAAGCCGGTCTCCCACCTGTCTTATTCAAGTAGCTTACACAATTAACTCCACTGCCTAAATAGCTGGTATTGGACTGCGTAACTGAATACATCTTTCCTTTAAAATAGTTCAACTGAAATAAATGAAATATTTCTTGTATCTGTGATATGTGTTTATGGACTCACATGTGTGGCACAGTTATAATGCCAAAATAGCACGAGTTAAAACCTGGTATGGGTTGGTTTAACTGCAAACGCATTATTCAACACCAAACTAACACAGTGCCAAATGTTTCTATTGGCACATCCCCGATTGCACCAACAAACCCATGTTGACACAACCAGATTAACATTACATTACATTACAGGCATTTAGCAGATGCTCTTATCCAGAGCGACGTACAACAATTAACCACAGACCATAAAACTAATAACCCTGGTGAAAGTGAAAAATATGACACAAGCAATTCCAGGTGTGTTTGTGCCTGTGCTGTCACCAAAATAGGGCACCTTTTCTTAATTCTGTAACTTAATATAGCATCTCTTCATTTTAATCTGCTTGAATTGTATGTTCTAATAAAGGTTGATGATTAGATTTACTCTGATATCAATATTATATGATAAGTGATGAGGTTTTGCATTTGATGCTTCTTATGTTCTGGATATAAAACATCAAATGAGGGCACTAGTTAAAACATCTTGATTCAGAAATCTTTTTTTTAAAACCAAATTTTCACTTGCCTTTATTGCACTTTATTCTTACTAGAAATTGAAAGTGGGAAAAGATGTGGTCAATCATCTACATTATTAATGACATAATACTCACATGGCCTTCCTGCAGTTCCTGACTACAGGTACCAGTCTCTGATGACCTGCTGCTGATGTGTTGTAGGTCTTCAAATCAAACTCATCCAGGATCTCCTCTGACATCAGTAACACAAAGGCCAGAGCTGAACACTGGTCTGGTTCCAGCTTTTTATCGGAAAGTTTTCCTGATCTCAGGGAATTCTGGATTTCCTTCACTAGAGAGTTGTCATTCAGTTCATTGAGACAGTGGAACAGATTGATGGTCCTCTCTGCTGAAGACTCCTCTCTGATCCTCTCCTTAATGTACTGGACTGTTTTCTCAATGCTCTCTGATCTGCTTCCTGTCTCTGTCAATATTCCTCCTAAGAGCGACTGAATGGACTCCAGAGAGAGGCCAAGAAGGAATCGGAGGAAAAGGTCCAGGTGTCCATTCTTACTCTCTAAGGCCTGATCCACTGCACTCCTGTGTAACTCAGACAGCTGCACTCTGTCACTGTGAGGTTTTGATTTTTCTGCTCTGAGTACATTTCTGTTCTCATTTACACATGAATGAAACACAAACAAGGCAGCCAGATACTCCTGAATGCTCAGATGCACAAAGCAGTAGACCTTCTCCTGATACAACCCACACTCCTCTTTAAAGATCTCTGTGCACACCCCAGAGTACACTGAAGCTTCACTAACATCAATGCTACTCTCTCTCAGGTCCTCTTCATAGAATATCAGATTGCCCTTTTCCAGCTGTCGAAAACCCAGCTTCCCCAGTTTCAGGATGATTTCTGTATCTGATGCTGACATCTTCTTTGAGTCTGCCTCATCAGTGCCATGATACTTCTGATTCTTCACATTAGTCTGAATGAGCAGGAAGTGTGTGTACATTTCAGTCAGCGTTTTGGGCAGATCTCCACTCTCTGCTTTACCCCACATTGTCTCCAGAACAGTAGCAGAAATCCAGCAGAAGACTGGTATGTGACACATGATGTAGAGACTCCTGGATGACTTTATGTGTGAGATAATACTGCTGGCCAGGTTCTGATCTCTGATTCTCTTCCTGAAGTACTCCTCCTTCTGTGGGTCATTGAACCCTCGTACCTCTGTCACCTGGTGGACACACTCAGGAGGGATCTGATTGGCTGCTGCAGGTCGGGAGGTGATCCAGAGGAGAGCAGTGGGAAGCAGATTTCCCTTAATGAGGTTGGTCAGCAGCACATCCACTGATGATGACTCTGTTATATCACAGCACTTCTTATTGCTTCGGAAATTTAGAGGAAGTCGACACTCATCCAGACCATCAAAGATAAATAAAACTTTGACTTGATCACCTTCAACACTTTTGATCTCTTTCAGTTGTGGAAAGTAGTGCTGCAGAAGTTGCATCAGACTGAATGCTCTTTCCTTCTTCAAGTTCAGATCTCGGAAAGGAAGGGTGAAGATGAAATCAACGTCCTGATTGGCTTTTCCTTCTGCCCAGTCCAGAATGAACTTCTGCACAGAGACGGTTTTCCCAATGCCAGCGATGCCCTTTGTAAGCACAGTTCTGGGTTTCTCTTGTCCATGTAAAGGCTTAAAGATGTCATTGCAGGGGAATGCAGTCTCCTGTGTGGTTTGTCTCTTGGATGCTGTCTCGATCTGTCTGACCTCGTGTTCATTATTGACCCCCACACTTCCCCCCTCTGTGATGTAGAGCTCTGTATAGATCTCATTGAGGAGGGTTGGGTGGTCCTGCTTTGCTAAACCTTCAAATATGCATTCAAACTTCCTCTTCAGATGAGTTTTCAGTTCCTGCTGGGCTCTTTCTATGGATTCATCTGAAGAGAGGAAATATGAGAAATAATTATGTTTAAAATATGATAAACATTTCAATTGCCCATTTATATTTCATTTCTCAGGTTTACATTGTGGACGTATCAGCGTGGTAAATACTTTCTTCAAATATCACATGGTGATTTTAAAATGTAATATTGCTATCCTCGGTGCTCTTTAGCCCTGGATACAAACTCAGGGCAGTGTGTCTGATGGGACAGTGGTTTAATCACCAGCTTTTGAGCACAGGGTTCCTGCTTTAACACTAGAAGCGCCGAGATACTGAGATATATCCGAGTTTAGGATTTTATTTTTTTCATTTAGTTACTAACAAGCTACAGCATCTGCATTCACTGACTTTTCCTAGATATTTGTTCTTTACATTCCAGCGTTGCAGGAATGTTAAAGTCACGTTTGGAAAATGACAAAAACACCTTACTTCACCTCCGAGTGTGTTATAACACTGTTGTTACATTTCGGCCATCTTCAGACTAACGAGTCAGTTCTCCTCCACCACACCAGGAGGCGCAAGGATTCACTTTTCATCACAGTGGACACGCTGTTGCATTTTTATTTATACAAATATTTTATTTATTGCATTTTGTTATTAGAAATATTAGTTTATGTTTATTTTGAAGAATAAATTATATCATTTTTTGTTCTCTTTAAAAATATTTTTATATTGCGTTCATTTTGTGATCATTTGTTTATGCCTATGCCTTTCCCTTATGTTCTGAAATCATTTTATTTTATTTATTTACTTATTTTTACAGTTATTATGCAACTGGAAATTTTTTAATAAGGGTTCAAATAAAATTGATCCGTCTTCAAATGCGAGGTTTTCCATCCATCCATTATCTATGCCCGCTTATCCTGAGCAGGGTCGCGGGGGTTGCTGGAGCCTATCCCAGTGTGCATTGGGCGGGAGGCAGTAACACACCCTAGACAGGCTTCCAATTTATCGCAGGGCACACACACCATTCACTCACACATTTATACCTATGGGCAATTTAGAGTCTCCAATTGGCCTACTTGCATGTCTTTGGACTGTGGGAGGAAACCCACGCGGACACGGGGAGAACATGCAAACTCCACACAGAAAGGCCCCAAGCCGAGATTCGAACCCACGACCTTCTTGCTGTGAGGCGACGGTGCTACCCACTGCACCACCGTGCGCCCAAAAACAATAGAGTCACGCCCCTCTGCGAAGTGGAACATTCACACCTGCTGAAAGTTTGGCTCAGAGCCATAGAGAAAAACTATCAGCTCTGGTTTCGCTAAAGGCAGCTGAAGAATTCTGTATTCTGGGGCTGGGGGAGGGGGGAGGGCCGATTCCATGGATGAGCGTGAACGATCGTGCGTGAATAGCTGGTAGTTTTGCTGAAGCTATTATCATAAGGAGGTCTTTTACTAAGTAGTAAAAAATAAATGTCCAAAACAAAGATACAAAAGTCGCAGTGTTACTTGTTTTATTTCTAGTCATAATAGGTCCGAACCTTGTTTCATATAAAAAATAAGAGCCTCGCACATTAGGAACTGTGGTAGAAGACTGTTCACGCTGTCCATCTAGATGCAACAACACATGCATAAACCATCAGGATGCGTTTTGTGGGAATATAGGCGTCTGTGCGCTTTGTCATGCCCGCGCAACCATTGAGTTTATGAAGTTTATAAAACTAATTGTCCACATAAGTACTATTCCAATTTCAGCAATACTTTTACAGTTACCAATCAGAGAAACAGGTCGCTACCACTGATGTTTCTAATGTTCAGCACATCACCATTGTGATGAGCAGTTTTCTTACACTATCATAAGATTGACAGCCCAAGCAAGAACCACGTCAAAGAACCAGGAATAAATTCTGTCATTATTTATATTCCTTTAAAAAATATTTTAAATATTGCAATCGTTTCATTATTATTTGTTTATGCCTATGCATTTCACTTGTGTTCTGAAACCATAGTCCTGTCCTACATAAGCCGTGTTTCCACCGCAGGAACTTTCCCCAGGAAGTAGGAACCTTTTGAGGAACCAGGGTCTAAATTAAGTTCTGGGGACTTTATTTTACCCCCAAAAAAGTCCCTGCTCGGGGGTAGTACTTTTGGAAAGTACAGGAACTTTTGGGGTGGGGCGCAAGCGCTGAACATTTCTGATTGGTCGAGTACTCGCAGCATTTTATTTCAACCGCCATTTTTAAAAATCTGCAGCCGCAAACCGATTTATTATTTTCTAAATAATAACTTGAATTCAAGCATTAGTAGCCTACTTTTGGTTATAGCCTGCCAATGTCTACAGATGAGAAATTAAGATTGAGGATTATTTTGTGTGTTCTTCTGTTCTTTTCTTGCTTTAGCATTAAGTCTGTTTTATAAAATATTAAGCATTCGTGCTGGGACAGCATATTACCTACTGAAACATTCAAACGATTTAATTCAGTTGCTGAATATTTCCATCCGGATTTTCTTTGTTAGCCCGTTATAATTGACTCAAAACGCTTGACACATTTATGTGAGGTATGTGGTAGTTCTGCATAATTTACGTTGGGTATACGGTAAAAGCAAACTGGAAAAAATCACCTTCCACACTTTTTGTCAGGGTAAAATATCAGGTTAATTCTAGTAATCGTCCCTTTTGCTTTTTCAAACTGTCACAATTTTACTCTGCGATTCTGCAATTCCACAAAAAGACCAGGAAGACTAGACATATGGACTTGAATTTATGGTGCATGGTTCGCATCTGCAGGGCACACTTCAAGTATTTAGCTGCTCCGCTAACAGTAACTTTAAAAGATGAAAGCAAACAGTGGCTGTAACACTGCAATATTAATTAAAATTTTCACGCAAGTCTGAGTTTTCATTCTATTTATTCTTGTCATTTTGCGATTATATGGAAATGACGATGAGAGACGAATTAATCAATTCAACAGGCAAAATTGTTTACGACGTGTGCATGTTTTCTGCTATAAATGTTGTTACTAGTTATTTGTGGAATGTGAATGCATTCTGTCGCCTCGGATGTCAAGACATGAAAGTGAATGTTCACGTAAAACATAATGAATGTGTTTGAGAGGATACATAAAACGGTTACAATCTGACTATTGGTCTGTTATATCCTGTTTGTTGCATAACAACGGTCCAAGTTGAACCACCAACAAGAGTTTTGCTTGACAACGGTAAAATAATATGCTCAAACGGCCGAGGAAAAATATTCCAATTTCAGGTGATTAAATCGATAAAAATCAATAAACACTAAAGTAACCATATATAGTCATTATTGGTAACCCGTTGTATAAGTGGAATAAACCCCTCCGGGCTGTCCTGTCATTGGAAAATAACATACTTCAGTGGCTGTATGAAGTTACAGAAGAAATCATAGGACAGATGGACCAACGACGACGTCGGTTTTTCATACGTCAGCGGACTAATTTGCCTAATCGTCGCGGGACTTTAGACCGCAGTGGAAACGCAGACAACAATGGGCTGAAGGAACCTTTTAGTTCCTTGAAAAGTAGTTCCTGGGACTAAAAGTTCCGGGTACTTTGGGTGGAAACGCGGCTATAGTTATTATGCAAGTGGAAAAATTTATATAAGGGTTAAAATGAAATGCATCCATGTTAAAATACCACACAATGGAAACAAATATCCTACACCTTGAAGATGTTGCTATTATGTGTAACTTGATTTATTTTATTTTATTTTACGCAGAGTATTCATATTTACGCTATTTGAGACAATATAGGCTACATAATTATCAAAGTTTTAATCAAAAGGATTATTAATGTAACATGTTATGGATGTTACACCCTATCAAAAAATTGGCTTTTCACGCACCACACCAGGCCCCTCACACCTGAAACTATGATGGCACGGGCGGGGCTGTTATAATAATTTCTATTCAAATTACTTTTGGACTATGAAAACAGGGCTATAAAGGAGAAGCATGATTATTTTGGCGACCAGTTCAGTTTGGTATCGATTGCAAAGATGTACAGACGAGCACAGCGATACTCTGCCAAGCAAGCTTTAGACCTGATTCAAAATGCAAATGAAATGCATTCAGGCGATGAGGAGATGGAGCTTGATACTGATTATGATTCAGGTTCTGATTCTGATTCTGAAGTTGAGACTGAGACTGAGACGGAGCTTGTCTCAGAGAGAGAGGAAAGGACAAACGATGGAACTGTTTGTTTTGAACAGACTGCTGGTAATGCTCTGGGCAGGGCACCATCATGCAATGTCTTACGGGAAAAGGCTGGGCCCACATGGTGCGCCAAGGAGAACACTGAAAGTCCGCTGAGCAGTCTGCTATGTCTGACTGACATTCCGATGTGGGAGCAGAGTCAAGTATACTGTGGCAGAGGCCCACAGAGATGGGGCAGAAAATTGGGACCTGTCAGTCTCTGAGTTGAAAGCTTTCGTGGGACTGCTGTATTTACGAGGCATCAGTGGCGGCATTGAAACCAAGTATATGCTGAACGCTTTCCCATCCCTTGGGAAAGATGAGACGAGGCCTGTTGGCGAACAATTAGCTGACAATGTGGTCATGCACCTTGTGGAACCCTTCATTGGGAAAGGAAGAAATATAACCTCAGACAATTTCTTCACCTCAATAGCCCTGGCGAACAATCTATATGCAAAAAAAAAAACTACATTGGTTGGTACCATGAACAAAAAGAGGAGAGAAGTGCCCCCTTCTGCGAAGGCACAAAATAAAGAGAGATTTTCCACCACAATCTGGAGAGCTGAACATGCTTGCACTCACTGTTTATCAGGGCAAGCCCAAGAAAAATGTATGCATCTTGAGCACTATGCACAAAACAGTATCGATCGACAGTGATCCAAAAAAACTGCCAGAAACAATTGCCCATTATAACAAAAATTGGAGTGGATGTTTTAGACCAGATGGCACAGCTGTATTCGGTCAAGGGGGGCAGTCGTCGTTGGCCAGTTGCCATTTTTTTACAACATTTTAGATCTGGCTGCTATAAGTGCCCATGTTTTGTACACGCAGTGCATGGACAAAACAATTTAGAAGATTTATTCTTGAGTTGCGAGCCAAGGAGTTGCGTGCAAGTCACATGGCAGCAAAGGCGGCTCTAGGCTTCCAAACTCTGTGGCGTACCGTCCTAACGCCACTGTGCAGTCCACAAGCCCCTAACACACCGCAGCGAGAGCGGTCACTGAAAAGAAAACGCTGCCAGATATCCAGATGTGGAGGGAACAAAACCTGTGACATCTGTGACAAGTGTACATGACTTGTCTGTGGCAAATGTACTAAAGTCCAACCCAAGCTCTGCTTTGAATGCTGACGCAGTTGAAAATTTCAGTAAGGCCTATTGAAGTGAAGTCTCCAATCGCCTTCACTGGTGTCATGGAGAGGAACAAAGACAATTCTGTATTCTGGGGCACAGGGAGGGGTGAGGGGCGATTCTAAATAATTCAGCTTGCTAGCTATATACTTAGCTACCGTTATATTTTCAAAATCGTTTCAATTTCCTAACAATGTGCCGTATGCTAGTGGTTTCGATATAATAAAGCAAATCACTGAAGACACGTGTCTCGTCTTTTTACTTTGTTGCTATCTCAATGTCACTTTCTGTGTGCGCTGAAGCGATATATTGTACTATATTCAGTTTTGAAATCCCACTTTTTCTGCTGTGTTTCGTAGGGAGCATTATTATGAACTTCAGCCTGCAACTGAGAATGCTGTTGTTATTGGCACTGCTGATTAGATTAGACGCACCCATTGTCATGATATAATTTGCATATTGCTCAAGACGCTGGAAGCACAGCCCCCCTCCCCCAAAATGGTCCCATTTTTTACTTGCATGTACTGCATTTCATTGCGTGAAATGTGACAGAATGAATGTGCGCTATGTGCAAACTAATGTGAACGGAACATTCGTGAAAAACATCCGTGTTAAAATACCACCAATGTTGCGAGGTTTTGTTTTTTCATACATCCCGTTTTTGTAACTATTATTTCTGGTGGCTAAGTCGCCGGGAAAACTCGTTTGAACAACAAGATCCTTACATGTATTTCTTTGTATTTTAGTTTTACGAATGGTTGTTTTTTGTAATTATGATGAATAGGAGACATGCACCGTCTTTGGATTTCAAATCGCCAGTATACATGTTTTCTGGTGGCTAGGTCACCGGGAAAACTGGTTTGAACAACAATATTTTTACATATATTTTTATAAAACAGAAAACTCGACCCTAAAAGTCGCACAGGGTATGATGCGTTTCCCTCCAACCACAGTGAGTACATGTAGAGGGAAGCGGCTAATTTTAAAAATGGTCTTGTAGGAAACAAGTTATATTCTGGTAAATTGGCAATTTATATGTTGTTACTTATACGCATTTATGACATGCATGAAGAAAGATCGCCAAACAGGTTTGATCTCCCTACTATCTGTTCATTGTTAGCTTTTCATGAATCATTCACTTCAAAAGGTCCTCAAATTTGACGTTTAGCCGATCAATTTATTCCAAACACATTTAGTTTGTAACAATGTGTTGGCTAGAATGCCGAGCCATAACTAAAACATAGCTTTCATATTTCATAAATATTTCATTTGGACAATGGGCTGGCAACCTTTGTCAGCTCGTGTCTAATAAGCGCCATCTAGCAAACAATTCAAACATTTCCCGTTTGAAGTCTCATGTGTCATGTGACCCAGGCCGCGCCTTAAGAGATTTCAATCCTGCGGAATGGTCTGGAGCTCCTGGTGTTAAATCCCCTTCAGGCACATTTCATCTTGTTCATATGCCTGTCCCCACAATCACTGCTCCAGGCTGTATTTTTATTTAAATGGCTTTGTGCACATGTTGGTTTTCTATACATAAGTGTGAATGCTATAAATAAGAACATTAATCACTGTCAGATTTGTTTGCTAAATTCATTTCAGCATTCTAATGGAGACACAGAACCAATGAGAGAAAACTCTTACTGAGCTGCTCATCTCTCTCCAGTGAGTCGACGAGATCCTTCTGCTTCATGTTCCTCAGGATGTGGAGTGTGATCTTCAGAGACCTCTCACTGCCACAGGTCTCCAGCATCTTCTCAACTATGTACAGGGCCTTAGAATCCTCTTGCTCTCTCTCAGTGCATTCTTCATCAATTTGATGACTCTTGAACAATTCCTTCATCTTCCTAAACTTATCCAGCTCAGAAGGATCTTCAGACAGACTCTTAAAGCATTCTGGGCAATCCTGACTCAGATGGCTCTGAAACAGTTTCAACGTCTCATCCTCCTTCAGCTTCATCAGAGTGCGCAGGAGAGACTGAAAAAAACACATGAAGAGGTGTGCTGCATCAGTGTGAAATAAACACATGTAGAGGTGTGCTGTATCAGTGTGAAACAAACACATGAAGTACTGTGTGCTCTATCATAGTAATTTAAATAAAAACTCAACTAAACAAACTGGGATCCTTGCCTTTTGTGTCATGTGTTTTTGACAGCCAGAACAGGGACAGATACACTATATGACCAAAAGTATCTGGACACTCCTTGGTCTGGGGCTGTTTTTCATGGTTTGGGCCAGACCCCTTAGTTCCAGTTAAGGCAATGCTGCAGCATACAATCACATTCTGGACGATTCTGTGCTTCCCCAACAGTTTGGGCAAGGCCCTTTCCTGTTCAAGCATGACAATGCTCCCAGGTACACAGTGAGGTCCATATTGATATGGTTTTGTCCAGAACGGTGAGGAAGAACTTGACTGACCTGTATAGAGCCCAGACCTCTACCACATCCAACACCTTTGGGATCAATTGGAAAGCCAGGCCTAATCGCCCAATCAGTGCCCAACCTCACTGCCCTTCTGGCTGAATGGAAGCAAATTCCTACAGCAATGCTCCAACACCTAATATAAAGCCTTCCCAGAAGAGTGGAGATTGTTACAGCAGCAAAGGGTGGACCAACTCCATATAAATGCCCATACTTTTGGATGAGATGTTGGATGTCAGGTGTCCACATACTTTTGGCCATGTAGTGTAGTGTATTTTCTCTGGAAGCATTTCACGCAGCCTCTATAGTTTGGTTGTTTACTACCACTCTGAGACACACACACGCATGCAGATCCACACTCACACACACACATTCACACCTCCAATGGCTACCACCCCCTCCCTGCCCCCTGCCCCCCTGCTCTGTATCATACAGGCTATGCTGGCCGAACGCTTGGAAACTTCCAATGGCTGAAAACGGCCAAATAGTGAATTAGATGTCTGACAAGAGTAATCTTTGGAAAAGGCACGGTATGTTATTCAGGCTAAGTGCAATACTCGGAACCTAAAAGCATTATCTCTGCATTGCACATGATATATGTCTCATATCATCAAATGAAACGTGCTGTATGAAGAAAAAACATAATAAAAAATTGAATACAATGAAGAAAAATACAGATCACACACCTTTTTTGAGGAAGATAGCTTCTCTGAACTCATCTCATCTAAAGAGCTAGGCTCCTGTGATTGCTGTATCCTGTGAACAAAACATGGAGACAGAGCTTCCAGTTAAACTCATCCTCTTACTGCAGCTCTAACTCACAGCACATGGAGACTGAGCTTCCAGTTAAACTCATCCTCTTACTGCAGCTCTCAGTCACTGTACATCTGACTGTGACATAATAAACCCCACATACACCTGAATGTGACATAATACACCCACCTACACCTGAAAGGTGACAGTGACACTGGAAGGTATATTTCCCTCCTGCCCCCTAGTGGTATGGGCAGCAGCGCCCACAGAATGGGGATAAAGTAAAAATGAGCAATTTATTAAAAAAGGGGCTACAAACACGTCACAAATTCAAGCTCAACGGCTGCAACAGCCTCCTTTTTGGCCAACAACACCACTCGTTCCCTTATCAGCGCTAATGGCGATAAATGTCAGTAAAATGAAAGGAGCCTCCCCATCCCCCAATCACTCATTGCACACTAACCCACATCATAAAACATGTTTTTTATACTTTCCATAATTACTTTGCCTTTCTTATTTTTGCATGAAAAAATGTATTCCATTTAAGCTGTCAGAACAGCACCCCAGATCACCAAAACAATCATTCAGAAAAAAGTTTTAAACTCCATATGTAATGTACTTACACTGCAGTCACTTTTGGTATATCCAATACTTGCATCTTTATGGCTCTTTTGTCAATGTAAGAGTTTCTGTAATCCCAAATGCCCTTGCTCATGTTCAAGCTAAGACTGTTAGCCAGTTCAGGTGCCATTTTCAACTCAATCTGTCATGCATCCACCTGAAACTTGGCCGGCATATCTGACCACCCGATGCTGTCTTTACATATACTATTTTGTTCAGTAGGCATTTGGTTATCTGAACAACGGTAGGTTTACTTTTAAGTCAATCAAGTTACAGAACGAATTAAACAAGACTGTCACCTGTCAAATGAGCCCTCGTTGCTGTCTGTGGGTCCTGCCATTTGCTAGTAACCTAAGTGCGTATCTGCCTCCACTCCCTGTGCGTAATGCAGATTGTGCTGACAAGCAGAGAGTGCATGCAGACTGAAGCGAACTCGCTCTCAAAACAGCTTAGCATTGTACTATGAAGTGAATTCATAACTATGGTGGATCGAAGAAAAGGGTTTTTCACTGTGATAACAGTAATTGAAGAGCTCGAAAAAGCAAATCTCAATTAGAGGCATTATTTCCATATTTAGAAAGTTCCGATTGGTTTGGAGAGTGTGCTCTAGACCATGTGAGAGCCATACTGGTGGGCATGTAAGTTTACTGAAGTGAATTTAGTGTTCTCCTTATTATTTCTTCTTATTCCACATCAAGTCAACATCCTGTACCCTACTCCTCCTTCAGTTTTTCAGCAAGACCTACCTTTTTTATCTCGTAGCTTCACCTAGTTGCTTGTGCTTTTCTTGCCAGTAGTGCAAATATTTTTGAGATATTTACCATTTTTATTTATATTTTATTTATGTTTACCAAGAAAATTTCCCATTAATTAACACTAGTGGAATGTTCGGAATGTAAACAACACACTTGCAGCTGACATTGCAATCAGCAGCTGCAGCAGCGACAGATACAGACCGTCTCTTTCTTTTGCAAAGCTTCTAATGGATGAAGTCTCTAGCAAAGTGAGTAACGGCAGCAGCAGCAAAGCAAGTTCAACTCAAACTAATATTAGTTTTCTGTTATAATTTCTGCTAATTCCTGCCAGCTACTGTAACATTTGTATTTCAACATTCAGCATAATGTTAACTGCTATAAGAAATTAACTCCCAAAAACATGTTCACCTCAGTTATTTATTCAAAATACGTGATTTTGAGAGAAGAAAACTTCTTTTGTAGTGTAGATAACCTGTTCAAAACGTTATCTAAAATGTGCAATTTGGAAAGGTTTTGGGATGTCTTGGAAAATCCATTGCAACATTTCACTGCTTTTAGTTATCTGCACAACAATCTGTGAATTCTTTGCTGATGTGTCATTGTATTACTGTTTTACATTCACAAACGGCCCAGAAATACTTTCAAATGATTATTGCAGAAAACAAAAAAGAAAAAACAAATAAAAGCCTGTGCCGAAATTGGCTTGCTCTCCCCCTTGGCTAAACGCCAGGTTTTCAATGGGCAGGGTTCATTGGGTGTTAGTTATGTAACAAAACCCTTAAGTCCAGTGAAATTCTTTCTACATGTAATGTGTAAATAATGCTCTTGCCACTTTTGTGCACGCTAGGCAAGCTAAATTGAAAATGCCTAAGCATTGCCCCTTCTCTGGATGTGGAGAAAGCAATACATTCTTTTGTTTTGCCAAAAATGAAGAGACCTACAAGAAATAGGTTTTAATGGGGAGCCCACAGGCACTCCAGTATTACAATAACCAGAGCAGTTAGTATTTGCATTGCCCATTTTCTCAGAACAAAAGAACTTTTCGCAGAACGTGCTGGATCGGTAAAGATGCCTACCATTAGCTAGCGACAATTAAAACGTTTTCAAGCTAAGACATGTGGAATCAAAGCCTGTCTTTATTTGGGTGTAATGTCCAGAATTTGAGACTGCTATCGAGTGTAATGTTAGTGCACAGTAGCTCAGTGTTACAATGCTATTACAAGTTGAATAATCTTCAGGTTTAATCATACGATGGGAACGCCTAGTTTATGTCGCTTTCTTTCATTTTGTTGGGTACTGCATGGGACAATCTGCTCTAACCAGCTCTAACCGAGCTAGCGATGAGAAATGGTTTACATATGACCTGTCTTACAAGTATGAATGTTAATGAGCGCAGGATACACACCCAACCTGCCCATGTCTGCTAAACAGGTCGCAATAATCTAACCGTGTCTATTACAATTCAATGGTTCTACTTCGGTTAAAAACGTGAAAGAAGCATTAAGAAGAAAATCTGTCGTCACTTCTGGGGAATATAACAAACATCTAGTTTCCTGGACCTTTAAGAGCAGTGCAAACCAGGTGGAAATTTCCTTTTTAAATGCTTGGGGTTAAGGGGTTAAATAGTAGCGTCAATTTAAGCCTATTTAATTACCTTTGATCACCTGTGAACTCTCCTCCGAAATTGTCTGGAAGTAGCATTGAATCAACACTCTTCATAGACAGACAGCTGGGTGCAGGTGACCCTGCTCTTTCTACCTGGACCCTGTGAACAAAACACAGAGACAGAGATTCCAGTTAAATTCATCTTCTTACCACAACTCTATGTCACTGCACATCTGGCGATGACATAATAAACCCCACATACACCTGAATGTGACATAATACACCCACCTACACCTGAAAGGTGATAGTGACACTAGAAGGTATATTTCCCTCCTGCCCCCTAGTGGTATGGGCAGCAGCGCCCACAGAATGGGGATAAAGTAAAGATTTGCAACTTATTAAAAAAGGGGCTACAAACACGTCACAAATTCAAGCTCAACGGCTGCAACAGACTCTCTTTTGGCCAACAACACCACTCGTTCCCTTATCAGCGCTAATGGCGATAAATGTCAGTAAAATGAAAGGAGCCTCCCCATCCCCCAATCACTCATTGCACACTAACCCACATCATAAAACATGTTTTTTATACTTTCCATAATTACTTTGCCTTTCTTAATTTTGCATGAAAAAATGTATTCCATTTAAGCTGTCAGAACAGCACCTCAGATCACCAAAACAATCATTCAGATAAACGTTTTAATTCCATATGTAATGTACTTACACTGCAGTCATTTTTGGTATATCCAATACTTGCATCTTTATGGCTCTTTTGTCAATGTAAGAGTTTCTGTAATCCCAAATGCCCTTGCTCATGTTCACGCTAAGACTGTTAGCCAGTTCAGGTGCCATTTTCAACTCAATCTGTCAAGCATCCACCTGAAACTTGGCCGGCATATCTGACCACCCGATGCTGTCTTTACATATACTATTTTGTTCAGTAGGCATTTGGTTATCTGAACAACGGTAGGTTTACTTTTAAGTCAATCAAGTTACAGAATGAATTAAACAAGACTGTCACCTGTCAAATGAGCCCTCGTTGCTGTCTGTGGGTCCTGCCATTTGCTAGTAACCTAAGTGCGTATCTGCCTCCACTCCCTGTGCGTAATGCAGATTGTGCTGACAAGCAGAGAGTGCATGCAGACTGAAGCGAACTCGCTCTCAAAACAGCTTAGCATTGTACTATGAAGTGAATTCATAACTATGGTGGATCGAAGAAAAGGGTTTTTCACTGTGATAACAGTAATTGAAGAGCTCGAAAAAGCAAATCTCAATTAGAGGCATTATTTCCATATTTAGAAAGTTCCGATTGGTTTGGAGAGTGTGCTCTAGACCATGTGAGAGCCATACTGGTGGGCATGTAAGTTTACTGAAGTGAATTTAGTGTTCTCCTTATTATTTCTTCTTATTCCACATCAAGTCAACATCCTGTACCCTACTCCTCCTTCAGTTTTTCAGCAAGACCTACCTTTTTTATCTCGTAGCTTCACCTAGTTGCTTGTGCTTTTCTTGCCAGTAGTGCAAATATTTTTGAGATATTTACCATTTTTATTTATATTTTATTTATGTTTACCAAGAAAATTTCCCATTAATTAACACTAGTGGAATGTTCGGAATGTAAACAACACACTTGCAGCTGACATTGCAATCAGCAGCTGCAGCAGCGACAAATACAGACCGTCTCTTTCTTTTGCAAAGCTTCTAATGGATGAAGTCTCTAGCAAAGTGAGTAACGGCAGCAGCAGCAAAGCAAGTTCAACTCAAACTAATATTAGTTTTCTGTTATAATTTCTGCTAATTCCTGCCAGCTACTGTAACATTTGTATTTCAACATTCAGCATAATGTGAACTCCTATAAGAAATTAACTCACAAAAACATGTTCACCTCAGTTATTTATTCAAAATATGTGATTTTGAGAGAAGAAAACTTCTTTTGTTGTGTAGATAACCTGTTCAAAACGTTATCTAAAATGTGCAATTTGGAAAGGTTTTGGGAAGTCTTGGAAAATCCACTGCAACATTTCACTGCTGTGAGGCTCTGCAAAATGCGCGTCCATGACTATTCAATTAGAGACTGACACTGCTAGTTTAGGAAACCCTTCTCAGCTCTGTATTAATAAATAATCATTTTCTCTATTTAAACATCTGCACGCCGATTGCATCTTGGTGTTGTGGTTGTGGTGGTTTAATGTTACGACCAATTCCGCCCTCTGTGTTATTGCAACACTGCTGGGTTTTCGGGTCGTAACAGGTTCTAATTCGGTTAAAACGGTGAAAGAAGCATTAAGAAGAAAATCTGTTGTCACTTCTGGGGAATATAACCACAATCCAATTTCCTGGACCTTTAAGAGTATTGCAAACCAGGTGGAAATCGCCTTTTTTAAATGCTTGGGGTTAAGTGGTTAAATAGTAGTGTCAATTTAAGCCTATTTAATTACCTTTGATCACCTGTGAACTCTCCTCTGAACTTGAGTGGAGGTTCAATTGAATGATCACTCTTCACAGAAAGACAGCTTGGTACTGGTGACCCTGCTCTTTCTACCTGGACACTGTGAACAAAACATGGAGACATGGAGATTCCAGTTAAACTCATCCTCTTACTGCAGTTCTAACTCACAGCACATGGAGACAGAGCTTCCAGTTAAACTCATCCTCTTACTGCAGCTCTAACTCATATCACGTTAAATATCTGATTCATGCATTTGTACCTCTTCCTCTCACTGCTGAGGGTTCCTCCTTTGGTCTTTGGCTCCTCTGAGAGATTCATTTTAGAAACAGCGCCCCCTATCTAAGGAGACAGGAACACATCAGACCAGACTGGACCACAAGTGGCTTCCAACCCAAATTTGCCTGGAAACACACAACATAAGCACACACTGAACACTCGCTTGGACAC
This sequence comes from Anguilla japonica, assembly GCA_025169545.1. NCBI lineage: Eukaryota > Metazoa > Chordata > Actinopteri > Anguilliformes > Anguillidae > Anguilla > Anguilla japonica. The sequence continues at coordinate 7,226,867 of CM045898.1, read as the reverse complement.
ACAGAGACACACACACACAATATAGCATAGTTTTGACTGGAAGCAATGCAGAATTTAAATGGGCCCTGAACATGTACTATACAGACATCTCAAAAGGAGTGTTACCCTTGATATGAAGCTCAGGAGCGTGTGTCAAGAAAAACACCAGAGCGCACTAGAAACAGTGTGCTGAGGCTTGATTAGTTTCTGCCATAAACACGTGATCAATGACATCCGAAGCTTCATTCGGTACACACAACCATGTGACCGCTTTGGTAACTGACTCAAAGGAAGCAAAGCTTTGGCGCAGGTTTCGTGGGTAGAGCAAGCAGTTTGTGTCAGACGTGAGCTAGTGAGTCACAGTGACTGCTTTAAGAATCCGAGACATTGTGCAGAGATGGAACCAGCCAGGAACAGAGAGCGGTCTGCAGTTTTGGAGCATTTTAAAATGATATCAGCAACTAAGCTTTGTCCTCCTGAGACCCAGGCGAAAATAGGTTAAAAATGACATTTTTTCTAGATTTTTTGTGTTATTGGGATGGCAGGTATGCCATCCCGCCAAGTTACGCCTTGGCGGGGGCATGCCCCATAACTATACAGCACTGAGAGTTTGGCACTTTTCAGGGTTTCCCACAGAAATAACCACAACAGCCACAGACACTCAGCCCTTAAAAACATTCAATTCTGTACATTCTGACCCCATTTCAACAGACAGATTTCATAAACAACTTCACATGTCCACACAATAAAGTCCCAAACTAAGGGGATTTTGTGTTTTCTCCTTCTTCTTCTTCTTCTTCTTCTTCTTCTTCTTCTTCTTCTTCTTCTTCTTCTTCTTCTCTTTCTTCTTCTTCTTCTTCTTCTTCTCATTCTTATTTTTCCTGCCGCCTATCCCACTATCAACATATCTCCCCATTGGACATTTTACCGACACCAGCCAAATCTTCACCTACACAACCCAATCAAAAACACGCATACACACACAAAATACCCATACCTTTTTACTCTGAAACATTTCCAGTTTAAACAGCTAGTCCGCCTGTGACCTAGTGGGCAAGGTCCCAGTCTTGGGAACGTGGGGTTCTAGGTTCAAGCCTAGCTAGGAACATGTTTTTTCAACCTGCTTTTACCCTCACTAATAATTGTCTACTACTTCTCAATTATTGCTTTTGCACCATATCTACCCGCCGTTCACCGAACGTATACACTGCATTATGACCTACCGTCTGCACATTCAGTTATTAACTGGCTACAATATTGCAAAGCCATATGGATTCAACGGGAGCTCTTCTGTGCTTACTGGCCTGTGTTCTTCTTTAAAACCACGGACAGGTTTGCTAATGATATTTCACACATTGCATAGCTATGTCATGGTGCTGCAATAACAAAGTCACAGACTGGTAAACCTCCGGTTGAAGGATTGAATCCCGCCTCGCCCTCAGGCAGATAATTTCCTCTTTTACACTAACGTTTTCTTACGCTTTTATATTTGCTTTACCAAAACTCACTCACGGCCACCCATGTGCATTTCATGAAGGCAAATGTATTCATTTTAATAAAAAGTTACACCAGTTCACCACTGTGCCATTTCTACTAACTATATTTCTTCACTTGGCTACTGTACAAAACCTTCTTATCAGCAAACGCCACGTTTCTACATTCATGTTACCTCGCCCTGTTCTCTATCTAGCCACATACAAACAATTACTACGTATGTACATTCTGCAACCCCCCATTAAAACATTACATTTAAAATCATGACTCACTCATAAGTATAACTACTAGTACTGAACATGAGAAAAGCACATCAGTGCAAAAGATTTCACACGTTACCTAACCCTCCACTTTAACAGTTGGTGCTTAACACCGACTATTATATATACCGTTCCATAAGGAAACTAAGTTCGCTCATGGTCACTTTATTTACTCCACACTATAGTCTGTGATCATGTCAACCTCCTCCTACATGCCCATTCTGCTAAAAACATATTTTTTCAACTACGCAATTTCATCATTTCGTCCTAATTTCTCTCACATTGTTGTTATTTTCTCATATGCAAAGCCTGCTGGGACTATTGCGTCTGCTCCTATTCTCCACTATCAAGTTTAACCGGTTCTAGCTTAGCAAAACAGCGAACAGGATTCCCACCTGCAGATAAGCCTATCAAAATGCCTTATAAACCTTACAAACACTAAAAGTGCATCTCCACGAAATAACAGACAACGGAGCAGGACAGCAGGGTACACAAGTTGCGACCTAGGCAGCTCTAATTCTACGGGCTTGCTGATTCTTTTCTCAATCAAGGCTCGTTAGATGGCCGTCAAATCCGTGAGTACATACACTGGCCATTTTTCACCTGCGTTTCTGTTGCATTTACACTTATGCCACCGCACCCTTTGTCACAGCCACTGTTTTACATATATAGCAAACCGAAACTGCTAAACAGTACACGCTCATCAGACTGTACAAATTCACACAAGGATAGCCATAATCCACAACCGTTTCTTACAGGGTCACTTCGCATTTCTCACTCTCATAATAAAATGCTTTGCAAAAAGAAATGATATCTCATAAAAAACACGTTTTCAACGTACAAAAATGCCAAGTTACTCAAAAGTATTGATATCAAAATGACGCCAAGTTACGGTACTACAAACAATATAGGCTATCTTGCCTCACCGAAATTACATAAGATGTATTTCAAAGCAATGCTACCCAATATTTCCTCAATTCTTTCAAGTCACTTGGCCCTGTGTTTTGTAATCTTACCATTTTACAATGTCATGCAAACTTTGTGTCAGATCAGAGAGTCAAATATTTCAAATTGCCTCATGGAACACATTGAAATTCATGTAGAAAACTGCAGGTCAGTAACTACAGGAAGCATATTTCTCCAGAAAACATGTTTATACTTGCTTCTGAACTGAATTTCAGTACATGTACAAGCTATTGTATATTTGCTACGTACAATAAATACTGCATGTAAAATACATATTGCACATACATACATAGAGAACTTCTTTATCCCCATGGGGACATTTCCCTGGCAGCATGTTACATTCACATTTACGAACACACACTTATACCAAGTAACATACTATCATTCACGCAACAGAAAGGCATACATACATACATACCAATACAAATTGGACACATACACGCCTATTCAATCAATCTTGACTGTGAGAGAGCCATCCACACATATGTTTGGCCTGTCCATGTAGTGCATGCTTATACACACAGGGCCAAGTGACTTGAAAGAATTGAGGAAATATTGGGTAGGACTGCTTTGAAATACATCTTATGTAATTTCGGTGAGGCAAGATAGCCTATATTGTTTGTAGTACCGTAACTTGGCGTCATTTTGATATCAATACTTTTGAGTAACTTGGCATTTTTTTACGTTGAAAACGTGTTTTTTATGAGATGAATACATACAACAATAACCCTTAATTTCAATGACCTGTTCAATGTTGCATAAGCACCTCCTCTCCCCATTTAATAGTTATTACTCCGAAGTTTCAAGTTGGACACGATGCTGATGACTATCTTTTATAAGTCTTTTATTGAATCTCTTTTAACCTTTAGTATGATCTGCTGGTTTGGTAACCTAAATCTTAAGTACAAGAGTTGACTGGCCAACATTGAAAAATTAGCTGGCAGGATCATCTGATACAGCTGACCCCTCCCAGCTGCATCAGATAGGATCTATAAGGACGGCCCAGTCCATTCTGAGGGATTCCCAGCATCCCCTGTTCAATCAATTTGTATTACTGCCCTCAGAGCGCAGATATACACCGATCAGCCACAACATTAAAACCACATACCTAATATTGTGTAGGTCCCCCTCGTGCCGCCACAACAGCTCTGACCCGTCTCCACCTCTGAAGGTGTCCTCTGTTATATTTGTATTTCTGTACATATTTGTATCTACTGTATATTTGTATCTGATATTTTGTATCTACTGTAAATTTGTATCTGATTGTGTTACTTTATTGTCTTTTATGCTGCAACAGTGCAAATTCCCCCTGGGGATCAATAAAGTACACTACTACTACTACTACTACTTATTACATTATTGGTTTTTATTACATAAAAAATTTGAAATGGATTACATTATTGGGAGTTATTACACTGTTGGTAGTTTATTACATTATTACTCTCTACAGGGCTATAAAAAGCCAAGATATTGTTAGAGGGTGAATTATTTCCACATGATTATAAAAACTCTCGACGGGTCAGAGCGGTTTTGGCGGCACGAGGGGGACCTACACAATATTAGGCAGGTGGTTTTAATGTTGTGGCTATCGGTGTAGGCTCCCTATTTTAAAATAGGATCCCTATGTTAAAAACAAACAGGATTAAACACTCTTTTATCCCAGGTGTCACTGGCTTTCTTAATAAGTTATAGTGATATGTTTTGCAGTGATTTTAATGTTTATCTGTTGTCATAAATATAGTTATTGCTATTTATTATATACTATGCTGCAGTACAAATTGCCCCATGGGGACAATAAAGACTCTATCTAACACCAAACCTGTATCCTTTGTGTTATATACCGGCACATTTATTCGGAATACCACCTCATTAATGCAAATAGGCTACTCCTAACTGCACATTATGTGGCTGTAACTCAATATAGACACTAAATTACATTACAGGCATTTAGCAAACTCTCCTATCCAGAGCGACTTACACAACTTCTTTTTTGCCGCATATTTTTTAAAATTACGTCCATACAGCTGGATATATACTGAAGTAATGCAGGTTAGGTACCTTGCTCAAGGGTACTACGGCAGTGTCTTACCTTGGACTCGAACCTGTGACCTATAGGTTACAAGGCCAGCTCCTTACCTATTAGAATGGGCAAGATGTGTGATCTAAGCGACTTTGACTGTGCCAGATGGATGGTGCCAGATGTGGTGGTTCCAGCATCACAGAAACAGCTGCCCTCCTGGGATTTTCATGCAGTACAGTCTCTAGAGTTTACATAGAATGGTGTGATAAACAAAAAACACATTGTTAATGAGAGATCAGAGGAGAATGGGCAGCCTAGTTCAAGCTAACAGAAAAGCCACAAATGAAATAACAGCTATGCTTGGCCAAAGAGCTCTAATGTCATCTCTCAGGACCACAGTAGATGAGACAAAGGAGACAATTTAGATTCTTGAAACTGTCTCCCAGTAAAACCATTTTTCCTGAAGCCATTCCAAATAGCCTTTTGGCATGGAGGTAGCATCTAATTTTGGAGCATCTAATGTAGCAATTAATAGAAACTTGGTGACCCCCTGATGCAACCAAGTTCTGTAATTCTCCAGCTGTGACCACTGGATATTTCTTTGTCCCCTGAACCATCTACCTCACTGTGCGTTGGCTAAGATCACTAGCGCCATCTACTGGGCAGGTTTAACACTACTCCAGGGGTTTTGAAATTATTCATATTTGGTCTCACAGTAGTAAGTCGTATATTTCTTTGTTTAGTTTTTGACCCACTTCCTTATTTTTGAAGGTCAACAACCATTTTTTTCTTCATTTGTCAGTTTGTTGCTTTTGATGAAAAATGGATTTTGTAAGCGTGTTGCCTCAGTTTTGTACTCCAGTGAAGCAGCAAGCCATGGAAGAGCACAACACAGTTCCTTAGGCCTGAGATCAGCTTAATGTCTTATATACATGCTGGTGTAAACTTCACTCTGTTAGATTTTATTTTAAAAAATCTTTAAGTTTGCCAATAATTGTGACCCCTACAAAGTCAGTATCTGAGATGCATGTATTTTGCTTGTAGGCGTATGCGATATGCTAGTGACAATTTATAGCCGACTGATATCCCTGTTATTGCGTTTCATGTAACATTTAAAAACATTTGGCAACGTTAACTACCCGTGCTTCCAGTCAGTGTTTCGACCGCACATTTACCCATAAACAACCTCCCTAACATACACGAACATGCTCGTGAGAAATCTTGGAAAACATCCAAAAACGACCCAAATCAATAATTCATGAAAGTAGATCATTATTTTTCCTTAAGTAGCCCAATTTTATCTCAAGAAAGTCATTGTATCATGTGTTTTCCGTTTCTGAGTAGTTGTAATTCGGTTCGACATCGCTGCAGTACAATTTATGTTGTATTTTAATTTCAACTTCAATCCAACTCAGGCAAAACGTAAATTCGGTGTGACGTCGTGGCTTTGAAATCAGACGCTTTCGTGCTTTTAAGTAGACCTACATGCACAGCTACATGCTACCACCTTGTGGTTCACACAAGAAACGGTGTGTTAATGCAACTATAACCGCAGTTCTTATCAGTTCTTGCTACTATTACAGTAGTTGAATTTATTATCTTTGAAACTTGTACGAATTCAATAGAACAGAATTAATTGGTAAGGACATGGCCACTAGGTCTTTGTGAACTAAAACTAGTCAGAGTTGGGTAGCAAATATGTAAACGAATATCCTTTAAGCATATTTTAGCATGTTCCTGTATACAGAAGCTAATGTCTCGTTTCAAATAATAGAAGACCAGCTATGAAAGCTCCATAGGCTACGTGAATTAACTACCAACCACCGACTTTAACATGGCAGACATCAAGTTATGTCTTAATCCAAACTGTGAATACAGAGCAAAAATGGCATTTTTACTTCACAATCCGTGCAGTTAAAATGTTCGGTCTGTTTTTGTTACAGTAGCAGATGTCATAATGTAGCCGACGACAGGCCTGTGACTTCCGTCATATCCAAATAGGTAAAATTATCATGAAATACCAAATCAATGCTAAAAAACGTTAAACTTTTTAAAAGTCATTTGAAAGGGTATTTTTTGTGTTTGGTCCCAAATGGGGAATTTGAAAAAAAAAATATTACTCCTCGTCTACTCCTCGGGCAATATTTTATTACCTGTTTTATTTCACTAAATTAAGCGTTATTGCGATCATAGTTGCAGATTCCTATTCCTCCAAACACCCCTTCTCATCTAGCTTCTATTCTCCCAGCTGCAATGACTGAAGCCCCCAGTGAGGCTTGGCTTTGGGTCTGGTTTTACCCACATTAGTGTTTATGTGTGGCTCCCTAGAGAGAAATTAATTCAGTTTTTGGGCAAAACGTGTAATCCTGAAATCACACACGGCAAAACAATGTGTGTGACGATTAAAAAAGCCAAGTTAGTGTCCCGGTTTGCATCCTCTCTGCATTGTGCTAGCAAGTTCCTGTGCATGTGCTGGTTTCCTCTGGGTACTGGGTCACTGTGTCCATATACTCCTAATAAAGAAATAATTACACAATTCTGTCTACAGATGTTTAAAAGCCAACACTGAATCTCTAATTTTACACAACATAAAGTTTCCCTTCAGATTGGGAAACATCAGTGTCCATGTTCTTGCCCACAAGTGAAAACATGGAATCATTTATGCTTTCTGCAACAACAATTTGATGACATTCGTAGTGCAACAGTAATGCACAAAAAGCCAAACTTCATGCTGACCAGAGAAAGCTTCTGTAATCCATCTATTGACAAGTTATTACAAGGCTATCTCTCAGAACTCTGCAAAATGATTCTTGCTGCTTAATGTACTTGTTATGCAGATTCTCTTATTTTTGCCATGCAGACAAAAGGAACATGAGATTATGGTTCAAACTAGCAAGCGCCCATGAGACAATAGCTGAAACTGAACCTGAACTTCCATTACCATCTAGTGGCTGTTTAAAGGAACTAAAATATTATTTTTTCAACAGTCTTTTCTAGAACTCCACAGGAGTTCTCATGTCTTAATAATTGCAGTAGATGTGACTTTAAACCAAAATGTTTTACAAATAATCCAGACAATGTTTTATTGATCAAAAACAGTTTTCATGTCTATATGAGCACACATAGTGAATCACTGCCCATTCTTTCACTGCTCCGCCTCAGTTCCTGTTGATTCAGTGGGAAACCTGCAGTGATTAATGCACTTCAGACTGTGTTCTGCAGTGTTCAGCTGCTTGGAGGCTTAAGGTAGTGAAGGGAAGTGTATGTTTCTGTATTTCTGTATGCACTCTTGGCCAATTCTGCCTAGGCCTGTGGCCTTGTCCCAGTCTCCACATTCCCAGTTACCGTGACGATGAGGGAGAAAAGCGATGGAGAGCTACGGGGAGGATGGAATGCAGGGCCGTCCCGAGTGCACTCCTGAGAGGACCCGAAAAGCTTTGGCACCCACCATGGGGATATACCACCCCTGTCCCAGGCACTATACTGTGCTGTCATTTTGTGTGCTGAGAGGCCTAATTACTGATGTAACATGCGTGTGTGACCCCAGACAGAGCCTCCATGCTTGTGAGATGTGACCTTATGAGGTGTGATCCTTGGAAACTACTATCAAGATTAAGACAACTTAGTCAGTCTTTGGAGAATGCCTCTGCATGCTGTGTAGTGGGTATTTCCCTGGTGCATATTGTACTAAAGTCTGTTATAGTGGGAAAATGTCGTCTGACCTGATGATTTCCTGTCTACCTCATGTACCTGCTTTCAGTGGTTCTTATCAATTCAGTGATTATTTGGCACATTGTATGGTAGTCTGCATTTCTTATGGATGCTGATAAATTGTAATTTTATTGAAATTAGGCTTGGGGCTGCTGGATGGCTCATTCGGTTAAGGCACCACGCTGAGGTGCATGGATGAGCCTCACGGCCTCGGGTCGAATTCGGACTGTGCCAGTGCCGACTGTGGCCGGTAGCTCCACAGGGAGACGTGCGATTGGTGCCTGTGTTGCCCAGGGTACGGGAGGGTTCAGTCAGACAGGGATCTGTGTTTCATCACTCTCTAGTGACCCCCCTTGGGCGCTCGTATGACTGCATGTCAGAGCCGCTTATGAAAGGTCTTCCTCCGGCATGAAAAACAGCTTTTCTGTTCTATTACATTAGAAAATATATGCGCACAAGCTGAAATGTGGTAAATGTTAAAATTAGCTTTTAATGTGTAGGCTTGTTATCATAACAACGGTGAAATTTATTTTAAAGCAAAGCATCAAGATTAAACATAAGGCCATGTCATGGTTCTGGCTCCATCACATGTGTGTTTGATGTAATTACAAACAGGGAAACATTTACTCAGACAAGCTCGTTCATGTTAATAAAAGTACTGGTGTATGGCATTAGCAAACTTCCAAGAATTCCTCTGCAAGCTGTGGCATGTGTACCTCTCTGGTGCTCCTTGTAATAAACCTGTGACTGTGGGAAACTGTTGTCTGATCTAGTATTTTCCTGTCTACCTCGTGTACCTGCTTTAAATGTTTCCTGGAAATATGTTCAAAAATGCCCTGTCAAACCAGACATTTAAACTTTGCAACAGTAAGATTTAAATTGAACTGCCAGTGCCTTAAAGTACTGCAGTCCTTAATGTGTTCATCTGTCATTTGTACACCTCATGTTGCACACAGTTGTTCTCATGTTTTAAGCATTGCAGGAGATACAGTATGGCTGTAAATTGCTGTTTCACAAATGATCCAGATGATGTTTTAACAATCAAGAACAGTTTATATATAGATGGGATTACACATAGTCTATCGGTGCTTTTTCATTGATTGATGCTGCATTGCGACCACGTACTTCTAAAGCATAGTACTGTCCAATCATGTTAAAAATCCAACATGATCACTCTGACATCACTTGCAGTAGTTTTTTTGGAGAGAACAGTGCTGTCATTTATACTCAAGGATTCCAAAAACAAGATGGACCCACTGCACTTTGCACACAAGGTGAGGCACAGCATTGATGATTCTCTACTTTTTTTCAGTTCAGTGAACTCTTGAGAACCTGTCAACTTCTGCCTTGAAACTCAACCTCTGGAGTTCAGTCACTTGCAGTAGTATCACAAGGCCACCAGGTGGCAGAATACATCTGCTTTGTGTTTACAGTATTCCAACAAACTCAGAGATTTGATAGTTGTCAAAAAATACTCTGATACTTTTGACCATTTCCAGCTCCTGCCACGGTACATAATGGTTTCATTAAATTCCATTTATCTTGAGGATGGAGGTGCAATTTCAAAGAAATTCACTGGTCGACGCACTGAAGATGCTCATTGTTGTTGTATGCAGAGGACACACACAGCACACTGATGCACACAGCCTCAGAGTACATTAACACACAGCCTGCCAGGCCCCAGCCACACACACACACACACACACACAGCACACTGATGCACACAGCCTCAGAGTACATTAACACACAGCCTGCCAGCACCCAGCCACACACACACACACACACACACACACACACACACTCACACACACAGCACATTGATGCACACAGCCTCAGAGTACATTAACACACAGCCTGCCAGGCCCCAGCAACACACATACACACACACACACTCACGCACACACACACACACACACACACACACACACACAGCACACTGATGCACACAGCCTCAAAGTACAGTAACACACAGCCTGCCAGACCCCAGTCACACACACACTTGCTTGCTTGCGACTGTCCATCGTTGCCAAAGATAACGTCACTTCCTTGGGGGGGGGGGGGGGGGGGGGGGGGTGGTTAGTGGAGTGTTGTGGCTACCGCTGCTGTCGGAGGTGCCATTGGAGGTGGCTGTGAAGCCCGATCCTTGACCCGCATGTCCTGCCACAGCTGGGGCACGTGAGGGCTGGGTCTGGTGATGCTTGGGGTTGTTGCGCGTGATGATGTCTGCGCTGTCGTTGCGCTTCTCTCTGGGACGTGCGTTTTGATTCAAGGAGGTCGACGCCAGAGTTCACGGGTGCGGTCCAGGCTCGGCGGTCCATGGCGCTTGCTTCAAGGGCCCCTGGCTTTATTCCACATTTCTTGAGTGACTCTCTAAGATGGTCCTTGTACCTCCGTTTTCAGCCTCCAGGTTTCCTGCTGGCTCCCAGGAGCTGACCATATAGGTTTGTCTTGGGAGACGATGTTCAGGCATCCGAATGACGTGCCCGACCCAGCGGAGTTGGCGCTGTAGCAAAGTTGCTTCCACACTGGTTGTCTGGGTACGCTGGAGGATGGATGTATGGGGTATGCGGTCCTGCCAGGTGACTTTTAGGATACGCATGAGGCACTTGATGTTAAATGATTCCAGCTGGCATATGTGATGTCAATAGGGGGTCCGTGCATTGGCACCGTATAATAGGGTGGAGACACAGACTGCTTGGTAGACTGCTACCTTTGTGGACAGCTTTAGGTTGCAGCTCTCGAAGACGCGAGAGCGCAGTCTGCCATAAGAGGAGGAAGCACGATTCGAGCTTGGATGTCAATTTGGCAGTTTGATGCAAGGAATGCTGCCTAGGTAGCAGAACTGGTGGACCACCTTTAATGGTGTGCCGTGGATGCTAAACACTGAGGGGATGGATACAGGAGCTGTAGTCTGGACAATAATTTCTGTCTTTTGGGTGTTGATCTGAAGGCTGATGGCACTGTAGATTTCAGATATTGTCTAGTGCGTGTTGCATTGCAGCAGGGTTGTGGGCAAGGAGGGCGCAGTCATCTGCATATTGAAGCTCTTGTATGCTGGTGGTTGTGGTCCTGGTGAAGGCTTGTAGACGGCGGAGGTTGAAAAGGTTGCCACACACACACACACAAACACTCACACACCACACACACACACACACACACTCACAGCACATTGATGCACACAGCCTCAAAGTATATTAACACACAGCCTGCCAGGCCCAGGCACACACACATTGTTCTCCTGATCACATGGATAGTCGGTTTGATACAGTGGTTTATGTCTTTGGAGGCCCGACTAGACTGAAGGCTTTTCTTTCTGGGGAGGTTACGCTCCTTCGGTGTGTGTAGCAGGATGCTGGCCATGTTCTACCAGATCATTTCTACATGATGAAACCAAAATGTCTGTATAAACTGGCAGAAACTAATAAAAAATCTTTTTTTATAGATTCTCCAACCTGATGCACATATTCTAGCAGTCCCATGCCAACCACAGGCAGTGGGAATAACCAGGGAGGAACAGGGGACACCACCACGCCAGCCCAACCTCCCCCCCCACCAGACCCTATGCTGTTATGAAATGCTATCAAACTCCGTCCGCTTCTCACATACATTCCCCCACTGGCTCAGAACAGCTCATCAGCGATTCAGTCTGTCCTCCCCCAAATTTGCTTTCTCTTTCCCAGACCTGGCAACACAATCTCCATCCACCAAAACTGGGATTTAAGTGGCCTTAGACACCCCTGTCATTTTCCCAATCGTACCCCACACCTCCCCAGCCTCTGTGCCCTGGCCTATCCAAGAGCAGTACTCCCTCCAGCACTTCCTGTTTGGTGCCTCGATGACTCTCCTGGCCACTGCTCTCGCCCTGTGATACTCCAGCACAGTCTGGAGGAAGATTCCTGTGCAGGACCCTGAGAGCAGGGCTGTGTGCTCAAACAGCCTTAGAACATTCCGGTGACCACCACGGCACCACCTTCCTCATCCTTCTCCCTTCAGACCAAGGGACAGCAGCTGACAAGGCAGCTAACAGAACTTCAGATGATGCAGTTACTGAATCATCTATATCACCCCCCACCTGGATCTGTGCTGCTCCAGTTTCAAAGACCTGACTGAACACCTCCCAGTCTCCTTTTTCCCAGCACCATCTACCCAGGGACACCCACTCCCAAGATGCTTCTGCCCCTATTTTACACAGTATTGGATAACGGTCAGTCCCTACAGCTTAATCCTCCCAGACCTCCATTCACACCCACCAGCCATAGAGCTGCACACTAACGTACTGTAAGGTCCAACACTGATGATGGCCCCAAAATAACATTAGGCTGTGTATCCCCGCCCATCATTCAGGCAAACCAATACCAGGCTATCCATAAATTTCTCCATAACAGGCACCATTTCTGTTAGTCAACTCGCTACCCCAAAGTATATTATAGGAATTAAAATCTCCACTCCAAATCACCTTATTAGCCCTAAGCTTGAGTATTCCCTCAAGGTAATGAAGGGACAGGTCCAAACTCTGGACCTGTACCCAACCACACCTCCACCACCACTCATTCACTCTCAGCGCTTACAACCACCTCTCTAAATGATAACCCATCATTCACAAAGGTGCAGCATCCTCCCCCCTGACCAACTTGTCTGCCCCTCCGCACTGATCTATATCCTGATAGGACAAACGGCAGGTGTGCAGTTAGCCAAGTTTCTTCAATGCAGAGAAGGTCAGACAACTCAGGCAACTCTTAAGCAATTTTTTAAAATCCCTGCCCGTTGGCCACCTAACACAAGTGGAGACGTTTAAAAAACACCAGTTGTAAACTAAACTGTCAATCACCACTTTGAGATGCATGTGCCATCGCTGGAGTCAACAACCCTGTCAAGTCCTCCAGTGTCACTCCAGTTCTCCCTAAATGCACACCCACAGCAGTCACAGTGATTTTTTTGTGATTTGTATCAGTTTGGGCAGAACAGTTAATTACATTAGCCAGAAAATCTGTCTGTACCAGGCTGTCTGTCTGGGGCACCTGTGTGTACAGGCCTGTGTGTTCTCTTCACTGATCTCCCATCCTGCCTTGTTGAAGGTGCTGTGGAACCACACACCTGTCTGACTTCCCTCACAGCTTCAGCATATGATACCTGACTGACAGCCTTGTACCTGTATCTCCTGCACCTGCTGTTGCATTACACAACCCCTAAAGGCTGCATTGATTACTGAAATTAGACCCAACCCCTCCCCCACATTGAGTAGTCATGGTTCCCCCCACACCTGAAGCAGCGGCTCTCTGCACACTGAAGTCACATGACCTAACCTCTGACACCTGAGCACCGCAGTGGGGCTGGCACTAACGGCCTGACTGGGTAACGGACATAACCCATCTCCCCTCTCTCCGGCTAGTTTAGTCAGTCTCATCAGGTTAGAATCATCATTGCTCATGTCTGACTGAAACCAATACCTTAAACTCCTCACCCTCCACTCTCCTAACTTTAGCATTGCTTTTGGGGCTATCCCCACCACGCTCGCTGAATGGTTTCCTCTTATTCCCCTTAACACTACTCCAAGAACTTTCTTCCTCCATCGACTCTCCCCCGCAAACCTTGCTATCCCCGCTGTCTGACTTTCCTACAAAAAAATACTGAAATAAAGCAGGAGAGACGGCCAGCCAACGCTCACGCATTGGTGAAGGAGGAAATGCCAGCGTGTGTTGCCTCTTCCAGACTCCACTGCTGAGTTAGCTTGGCAACATGTCAAAAATACTGGGGAGAAAACTTGTAGGGGACTGAGTTTTTATGTGCATTAAAAGGGTACTCCTCTGTTTTTAATTATTTTTAAAAGTTACTCTTAAGAATTCTTGGAGTTGACAGCTAACATGCCAGAATAGTTACAGTATAGCCTGTAGATGACACTCTGTATCAGCAGTAAGAGGAAAAACTATGGTTCTCGTGACGACGCTGTCACAAAGACTCTTTACAATGGCTTTACCAGGCCTGAACCCCCCAAAAAAGTTTGTGCTGACTGTAATTGCAGCGGCAAAATTTGCTTTCAACTCAAGAGGCGTTGATATTATTCAAGGTTAGTTCATCTATTTTCACGGTTTCATTACATTACAGGCATTTAGCAGACTTACACAACTTTTACATAGCATTTTACACTGCATCCATTTATACAGCTGGATATATACTGAAGCAATTCAGGTTAAGTACCTTGCTCAAGGGTACAACTGCAGTGTCCTACCCAGGAATAGAACCTATGAACTTTCGGTTACAAGCCCAGTTCCTTACCCACTGTGCTGCACTGCCGCCCCGGTTAAACAAATATCCGTACATCAACCCTGAAGAATATTCAAATATCAAATTGTGTAAGAATGCACATCTGAAGCTGGATTCCTCCTGAGATTTCTTTTTTCTGGCCACCGCTTGAGTGTTTTTTCTTCCCATCTGAGAGTTCATATCTTTACCTCTGCTTGTTTTTGGGGGTTCATACCTGGATATTGCCAAATTTTCTTTCTTTCCTTCTGTTACTCTTTAAAACATAAATATCATGAATGTGGGAGAGTGAGTAACTGGATGTGCATCGTAATAACAAAAATACTGTAATGTGTGAATAGCAGGATGTGTATTATAATAACACAAATACGGTAGTATGTGAATATCAAACGTGTGTATTATAATAACACAAATACTGTAGTGTGTGAATAGCAGGGTGTGTATCATATTACCAGTTTGACCTCAGTATCCTGTGCTTTAGCTAAACCTGCTGTGTTAGCCAAATAGCATTAACACAAAATCTGTAACAGTAACACGCCACATACTGTACAGTCTGCCCACATTTTACATTTCTACATTCTGCACAAATCCAAACTGCTTGATTATAGAGAAAACTAAATTCTGACTTCCCTTTCCACAAAGTGAAGACTGTCCACACAAGGCTCATCATGTGCAAAAAATCTGTTATTCTATCCATAAATCTCTATTCTAGAGATATAGGCTTCCATAGGCCTATTATTGCCATGTGAGAAAATCCAGTTGTTCCCAATGTGTCTTAATTATTTTCTGAAAAATAAATTCATTAATAAATATGACACTAGTTGGAAAAGAAAAACTTCTGACAAAACGATGGACTGAATTTAATATGTGCATTGTTAAATAAATAGATATATCAATTAAAATTAATAAATAGATTAACTGAAATAAAATCCACAGATGTTAGTGCTGAATCATCACTGCGTGTTTGCTCACATTACTTTTATTTATTTACCTGATTCCAGTGCAAAATGAATATCTGTTAGACAGGCTACTGTTTGACAAAACATTCGGAATGTCTTTCAATGTTACGGTGTCAAAATGTAGCCTGCACTTTTAATCAAATTACTAGGCCTGTGGCTACCATCATATCTCACAAGCTAATATTATCATAAACTATTTACAAAATACTGAAGTAAACATAAACTTTTTAAAAATTATTTTTAAATTACTTTTGGTCCCAAATGAAATATAAAAAAAGAAGAAGCCAATTGCACCCAGACCGCCATTTTGTTGTCAGTTTCCTGTTTTGCTGAATTAGGCGTGTTAATGCGATTATACTGGAATATTGCCATTCCTCCCCACACCTCTTCACCTTCAGTTTATATTCTCTCCATCCCACTCCACAACAGGCTACTTAGTCCGTTCTTTTTTCAGTTTTATTCCTTCTTTTACTCCGTCTTCTTTCTCGTCCGTCTTTAAAATGGTGTTTGAGTTTGAAACACTCCCAGGTGCTTTTGGACTTTGGACCATCTCACCCTTTCAGTATGCCTTGCCCATTCACTTCCTCATGATAAGTTATGGCCCTTACGTAATATGCTAAAGTTTGTGGTGAATAATGTCTGTTAATACTAAAGTTATTTATTAGCTCCAGTTCTTAACTGACTGGTTTTGTTCATAAGTTTTGGTGTAAGGTTTGCTATTATAATGTCTGTACATTGGTTATGTGACATTTCCAGTCATTGACTGTTTGATTTTTTTTTTAGACAGCCTGGAAGGTTATTTGTCATTTTCATGTTTGTCATCCTGGAGGCCAGGATCAAGGAATTGCGGCACTCATATAGTAAAATTATGTGATGAAGTTTATGTCATTATTTCAACAATGCATCATACTTAACAATGTTCAACTGCAGAAAAAAAATGGCTAAACATTTAAAGGGACAAATTTTGCAATGACAGCAATGAAAAGCAATGACAACAGAGTAAGCAGAATAGCCTATGACAGAGTGAGCTGAATAGCCTATGACAAAGCGAGCTGAATAGCCTATGACAGAGTGAGCTGAATAGCCTATGACAGAGCGAGCTGAATAGCCTATGACAGAGTGAGCTGAATAGCCCATGATAGAGTGAGCTGAATAGCTTATGATAGAGTGAGCTGAATAGCCTATGACAAAGCGAGCTGAATAGCCTATGATAGAGTGAGCTGAATAGCCTATGACAGAGTGAGCTGAATAGCCCATGATAGAGTGAGCTGAATACCCCATGATAGAGTGAACTGAATAGCCTATGACAGAGGGAGCTGAATAGCCTATGAAGGAGTGAGCTGAATAGCCTATGACAAAGTGAACTGTCCCCCTTTCAAATGGAAAGAAAGACAGCTTATGTGAAGGGGCTACTAGAGCTTACCTCTGTTAAATTTAGTTCTTTAGTTGAAAGTCCGTCCTGTGGAAATTGTCTCTGCTGTTGTCCCTGCAAGTATCAAAATGTGTCAGTTGCTCTGTGCTGTCAGTGGAACCATCGCCTGACCTAACTAGGCAACAGATAACATTTGAATGTGCAGCCTTCTTCTCTATGGAGAATTATAAAACTGTAACACTAATGCTGCATTGCTTGTGTAGCTCTGTATTACCAGTTTGACCTCAGTATCCTACTATGCTTTAGCTAAACCTGCTGTGTTAGCCAAATAGCATTAACACAACAACTGTAACAGTAACATGCCATGTTCTGTACATTCTGCCACATTTTACATTTCTACATTCTGCACAAATCCAAACTGCTTGATTATAGAGAAAACTAAATTCTGACATCCCTTTCCACAAAGTGAAGACTGTCCACACAAGGCTCATTATGTCCAACTGAACTGTTTTTTTCTATGTTATTCAGTGCAAAATCAGTGTCTGTTAGACAAAACTACTACTGTTTGAAAAAAGTTTGGAATGTTATTCAATGTTACAGTTGCAGGCATCAAAATGTAGTCTTCTCTTTAAATCAAATTACTAGGGCTGTGACTACCGCCACATCTCACAAGGTAAAATTATCATAAACTATTTTTTTTTAAACTGAAACAACACATAATTATTTAAAATTATTTTTTAATTACTTTTGGTCCCAAATGAAAAATTAGAAGAAAAAAAAAGAAGCCTATTACACCAAAACCGCCATTTTATTGTCAGTTTCCTGTTTTGCTGAATTAGGCGTGTTAATGCGATTATGCTAGAAGATTCCCATTCCTTCCCACACCTCTTCACCTTTAGTTTATATTCTCTCCATCCCACTCCACAACAGGCTACTTACTCTGTTCTTTTTTCAGTTTTATCCCTTCTTTTACTCCATCTTCTTTCTCGTCCGTCTTTAAAATGGTGTTCAAGTTTGAAACACTCCCAGGTGCTTTTGGACTTTGGACCATCTCACCCTTTCAGTATGCCTTGCCCATTCACTTCCTCATGATAAGTTACAGCCCTTATTGGGATGGCAGGTATGCCAAGTTACGCCTTGGCGGGGCATGCTCCATACCTATACAGCACCGAGAGTTTGGCACTTTTCAGGGTTCCCCACAGAAATAACCACAACAGCCACAGACACTCAGCCCTTAAAAACATTAAATTCTGTACATTCTGACCCCATTTCAACAGATAGAATTCATAAAAAACTTCACATGTCCACACAATAAAGAGGATTTTGCGTTTTCTCCTTCTTCTTCTTCTTCTTCTTCTCATTCTTATTTTTCCTGCCGCCTATCCCACAAACAAAATATCTCCCCATTGGACATTTTACCGACACCAGCCAATCCTTCACCTACACGAGCCAATCAAAAACTTGCATATACATGCAAAATACCCATACCTTTTTAGTCTGAAATATTTCTAATCTAAACAGCTAGTATGTTCATGGCCTAGTGGTCAGGGTTACAGTCTATGGTCCCTGAGATATCAGGTTTGAACCCAGCCAGGTACAAGTTTCTTTAACCTGAGACTTGAAAGAATTGAGGAAACATTGAGTAGCATTGCTTTGGAATACAGCTAATTTAATTTCGGTGAGGCAAGATAGCCTATATTGTTTGCAGTACAGTAACTTGGCGTAATTTTGATATCAATACTTTTAATGGTAGGTCTAGATTTTGGCAGTTTGAATGAATGAGTTATAGACGGTGTATGTCTTGTATGTGTGAGTAACTTGGCATTTTTGTACGTTGAAATCATGTTTTTTATGAGATATCATTTCTTTTTGCAAAGCGTTTTGTTATGCGAAAGTGAGAAATGCGAAGTGACCCTGTAAGAAACGGTTGTGGATTATGGCTATCCTTGTGTGAATTTGTACAGTCTGATGAGCGTGTACTGTTTTAGCACTTTCACTTTGCTATATATGTAAAAACAGTGGCTGTGACAAAGGGTGCGGTGGCGTAAGTATAAACGTATGAGAAACGCAGCTGAATTATAGCCAGTGTATGTACTCACAGATTTGACGGCCATCCAACGAGCCTTGATTGACAAAATTATCAGCAAGCCCGTAGAATTAGAGCTCCCTAGGTCGCAACTTCTGTCCTGCTCCATTGTCTGTTATTTCGTGGAGATGCACTTTTAGTGTTTGTAAGGATTATAAGGCATTTTGATAGGCTTATCTGCAGGTAGGAGTCCTCTTCGCTGTTTTGCTTAACTAGATCAGTCAGATTACGTGAGAATTGGAGTGAGTAGAACTGGAAGACTTGATAGTGGAGGAATAGGAGCAGACGCATATGTCCCAGCAAGCTTTGCATATGATAAAATAACAATAGTACGAGAGAAATGATGAGAAATTATGAAATTGAGTAGTTGAAACAATATGTTTTTAGCAGAATGGGCATGTAGGTGAAGGTTAACATGATCACAGACTATAGTGCAGAGTAAATAAAGTGACCATGAGCGAGTTTCCTTATGGAACGGTATATACATAGCAGACAGTATAAAGTATCAGACGTTAAAGTGGTGGGTAAAGTAACGTGTGATAATGCATAGGAAATCTTTTGCACTGATGGACGTTTCTCATGTTCAGTACTAGTAGTTATAATTATGATTGAGTCATGATTTTAAATGTAATGTTTTAATGGGGAGTTGCAGACCGTACATACATAGTAATTGTTTGTATGTGGCTAGACAGAGAACAGGACGAGGTAACATGAATGTAGAAACATGGCGTTTGCTGATAAGAAGGTTTTGTACAGTAGTCAAGTGAAGTAATGTAGTTAGTAGAAATGGCACAGTGGTGAACTGGTGTAACTGAAAATGAATACATTTGCCGTCATGAAAGCATATGGGTGGCCGTGAGTGACTTTGGTAAAGCAAATATAAGCGTAAGAAAACATTAGTGTAAAATATGAAAATATCTGCCTGAGGGCAAGGCAGGATTTGATCCTTCAACCTCAGGCTTATCAGTCTGTGACTTTGTTAGTGCAGCACCATGACATAGCTGTGCAATGCATGAAATATCATTAGCAAACCTGTCCGTGGTTTTAAAGAAGAACACAGGCCAGTAAACACAGAAGAGCTCCGGTTGAATCCATATGGCTTTGCAATATTGTAGCCGGTTAATAAATGAACGTGCAGACGGTACGTCATAATGCAGTGTATACGTTCGGTGAACGCCGGGTAGATGTGGTGCAAAGGCAAATTGTTGAGAAGTAATAGAGAATTATTAGTGAGCAAAAAAGCAGATTAAAGAAACTTGCTTCTGGCTGGGCTTGAACTGGCAACTTCATGATCTGTAGATAGTGAGACTTACGACTAAGCCACGAACTGACTAGCTGTGTAGAGTGGAAATATTTCAGACTAAAAAGGTATGGGTATTTTGCGTGTGTATGCGAGTTTTTGATTGGCTCATGTAGGTGATGGATTGGCTGGTGTCGGTAAAATGTCCAACGGGGAGACATTTTGTTTGTGGGATAGGCGGCAGGAAAAATAATGATAAGAAGAAGAAGAAGAAGAAGAAGGAGAAAATGCAAAACCCCCTTAGTTTGGGGCTTTATTGTGTGGACATGTGAAGTTGTTTATGAATTTTGCCTGTTGAAATGGGGTCAGAATATTTAGAATTTAATGTTATAAAGGCTATAAAATCATCTCAAAAAGATTTGAGCTCCATCAGTCCACTGTGAGGCAGAGCATTTACAAATGGAGAGCTTTTAACATGACAGCACCTCGGACTAGAAGTGGATGCCCTTCTAAAATATCCGGACCTCCCTTGCGGCATCTCAGATAACTGCGCATGTTTCAACAATAAGAAGAACACTGAATCAAAATGGGATGGGATGGAAGAAGCCTCTGCTGTCAAAAAGGAACCAAACTGCCCGTTTTAACTTTGCCAGAGGCCACCTGGACAAACCTGAAGGTTTCTGGAAGTCGATTCTCTGGACAGATGACACAGGTCACAATAAAAATCGTTATGTTTGGTGAAAACTTGGCACTGCCTACCACCAAAAGAACCTTATCCCAACAGTCAAGCATGGTAGTGGGAACGTCAGACTCTGGGGCTGCTTTTACCTCCTCTGGACCTGGACGACTCCGCATCATTAACGGAACCATGAATTCTGAGGCATGCCAGGAGATTCTTGAACAGAACGTCTTTCCATCAGTCAAGGAGCTAAAGCTGGGCTGAAAATGTGTCTTCATACAAGACAACGACCCAAAGCATTCAAGCACATCAACCACAGAATGGCTCAGGAGAAGGAAGATTTTTAGTTTTGGATTGACCAAGTCAAAGTCCTGACCTAAATTCAGCTGAGATGCTGTGGCAGGACCTGATGCTGGCAGTTCATACCAGACACCCTCAAACCTCATTCAATTGGCAGAGTTCTATAAGGAGGAGTGGGCAAAAATTCTTCAAAACAGATGTCAGACACTGATTAGTGGCTACAGGAGACCATTACTCCAAGTTATCACAGCTAATGGAGGCGCCACATGCTATTGACTGACTATTAAGGGGTTCACATAATTTTGCACACATGAAATTTGCGTTTTTGTTAAACAAAATACTTTTGTTATATAAACAATGAAAATAATGTATTGTTTTGGGGTTTTTTTTGTTTGCGTCCTTTATTTGGAAAAACTTTATTACAAATTGGGGTTTAGATAAAGATTTTATAAGTTTATTTAAACATTTTATACAAAAATAATGACCATCCCTTCAGGGTTCACAAACATTCAAGCAGCAGTGTATATATCCCCTGATAGAGCCACGGGGGTGTTATATGCTGGGGAAACTGCTCTCCAGGAGAAATTGGGCCTTTGCATCAACGTGTCTTGATTGAACTTCCCTTTGACTGGTTTGACTTGATTTCTGTGCTCTGGAATCCGATGTACAGTGCCCTGCAAGTCACTGGCTCCTGGGTTACTTTTTCGCAACAGTAAAACCAATTATGTTTATTAGTATTGCTTTCACAGAATGCTGTTGGGATTAACTGTCACTTTAATATGGTGTCAGAGGTATGCTTTTAAGTGTAATTATTTGGAATGCATACTTAATTTTATATGCTTTTCGTTTTAGCACTGATATTTTGACAGTGCTGATTTTTCATCGTCACACTAGTTCTTGATAGTCATTATGTTCTGTCTCTGTTAATGCCGCTGTTCCTGTGATGTAATATACATATTTAATAAATCATAAAAAATAACTTGTTAAAATAAATTTGTGTGTGAATCACTTCATGTTGACCTGCAGTCTAAATTTAGTGTCATACACAGAAGTGAATGTTTTATTTTACACCGTTGTAACTTTCAGTTTGTTCTGATTGATACATCTTTTATTGTGTAGAGGACAGTACAAACTTTTGAACGGGTATGGCATGCTTCATTTTAATTTTATTAAAAAGCGTAAGAGCCCCGTGTATCTGCAGGAGTGGTTGCTTCAGCACAGCATTGTGCATTCAAGTGACATTACGCATTTATATACGAGCACTCGTGGAGGCATAATTGGTCTTTTCACAATATTTTACTAATTTTGCTGGCTGATCAGCATGGCTAAAGCAAATCCTCTGGGGGTGGATCAGAAGAACAGGAAGTATTCAGTCTAACTAGGATATACAGTATGTGAACATGTATGAATTACTGCTTGTAACATTTTTATTATTTATGCTTTTGATATTGTTATATTCACATTGGTTGTAACAGACAACTGTTAGCCTTTCCTAATAATCCATCCATCCATTACCTATACCCACTTATCCTGGGCAGGGTCGCTGGGGGTGCTGGAGCCTATCCCAGCGTGCATTAGGCGAGAGGCAGGAACAGACCCTGGACAGGCCGCCAATCCATCGCAGGGCACACACACCATTCACTCACCAATGACTCTCACACTCACACTTATGGGCAATTTAGAGTTCCCAATTAACCTACCAGCATGTCTTTGGACTGTGGGAGGAAACCCACGTGGACACATGCAAACTCCACATTTGTATTGGGGGATAACTAACAGCCCTAGCTGTTAGTATGGGATGGAAATGATATAGAATATACTCATTAAAATGTACTGTGTGCTGATATGTGCTAGATGAATGTAAAATATCCCTTGAAGTGATATGACATCTGTAAAATGCTGTCTCATCCCCATGCAACAAAATATTACATACTGTAGTGTACCAAAAACATACTGGAGTGAATGATTACATATGTTTACGTATGTGTACCACTGTGCATCACAATGTTTTTTCATATCATTTTTCAATGTCATATTAATGTTTCACCTTAAACTATCATAATGGATAAAAATCATTTTTTGCAAAAGTTTTGGATGGGTTTTTAGTCCCCTAAACATCTTACAACTCTGTACTGAAGAAGAAATTCTCATTATCATTTTAAAATAATGCAAAGGTAAGTTTCATGAGTCAAAACAGTTTATTTGTAGTGAAATATATGAGGTTATGATTTACAGCAATGCACAATTTAGACATTTTAGATTTTGAGACACTAAGGAACACCAGGGTACATTGCTTACTCTTTGATTATTATATCTTTAGTTGTTTTGCATGTCACCCTCAGATTTTGCATACTTGCTCTCAAGGAGTTTATAATTCAGGACATGCTATCCTGTACATGTGTGATCTCTCAGTATTTAAAAACTGAAGGAGAACAACATCATTTTTGCATCGCCCAGATAATTTCATTTGTGACTCTTTATTTCTGCCCGTAAATGTAAAGTGTCTTGCTTCATTTAAGCCAAGTCTCTGTGATTCTCAATTCTGGAGTTAGATAGCCTGAAATAGAACACCCCTTTAATGGGTAAGAATTGGCCAGATTTGGCACCAGCATGAAAAGGGAGAGTTTCTCAGAATAGCCACCTGTAAGCTGTCCTCCTACTAATATCATATTTTACCCAAATGGAATAGAATCATATTTGAAAATATATTATATATTCATAATATTCATAGTATAAAGATTTTTAGAATGGAACATATTTTAAATATGTATTTCAAATATTTGAATGTAAAAATATTATTTCATCAATGTATTTGGGCATATTCAGAAATATTTTAGTGTCATTTAATACAGAACAATGTTAAGACAGTTACAATTACAATAAATATTACAATTATTGTTTTAAATATTAAAGGGCAATTGTATGATGGTATAAATCCTGTAAGCCAGTGAATTTATTGGTATTGACAAAATGGAAAACCTAAAACAAGTAATTGAATTTTAACATTTCAATTGTACCATCTACAGTACAATAAATTTATTCATGAAAATATGATAATTGGTCTTATTACTACAGATTGGCTTATGTTATTAAAATTGAATTTGGACAGTCTTGAAATACTCAAAACAGGTACATAAAAACCATCAAACTTTTAGCAGAATACATTGCTGCATGTTTGTGCAAGAATGCAAATGTATTGCAAGCATTTTGTAGGCATTCTGTTTAAATTGAAACACATAGCAAAGCATTTACTCAAGAGTGTAATTGTATTGCAATGCATTTGGAATACATTCGGTTTAAACTGACATACATAGCAATGTATTTATTTTCCATATGGGATAAAATATATGGGCTATGAAAGGCAAATATTAGATCAAAAGGGTTTGAAGAGGCTTTTGGCCACCAGAGTTAAATAAGCGTTTGGAATTCACTGTGTGTTTCAGCAGTTATCCCGTGTGAGTTCAGGTAGGACCTCTGTGGGTCTGCCGAACTTCAGCGAGGGGCTCAGCCCATCCTTTCTCTTGAGCATCAGCGCTTTAGTGCGCATACGTTTCTTATCATTGTTGCAGGAGCAGGGATTTTTTTCCCCTGCCTTGGAAGTTTAAAAACATATTTTTTGTCTTTATTCAATAAGGAGTCAGGAGTAAACCCTGTGAAGTACCTCTGAGCATTCCGGTTTCCTCCCACAGTCCAAAGACATGCAGGTTAGGCTAATAGGAGAGTCCAGTCCCCTAGGCATGAGTGTGTGAGTGAATGTGTGTGTGTGCCCTGTGATGGACTATCGACCTGTCCAGGGTGTATTCCTGTCTCTCGCCCAATGCATGCTGAGATAGGCACAAGGCTACCTGTAGAGAAACTAATAAAAGCTATCCATAAATGTTTTCAGAAAAATGTGTAATAAATATAATTGTTTATGCATAAAAAGAATATACTTCATACATTTGTGATATAATCAAAACCAACAAGAACTTCATTTTTATATTTTACATACCACCTCTACACAACTGGAGACAAATACAGAAAGTCAGTACAAATGTTCTTATCGCTCATACTAGAAACCTAAAAAAAAAAGGAGAACAACCAACCACTTCCAAAATGACCCAAATACTAAAATACACTGTACAATAAAAATACATCCCCTATTTATAGTGAACTTTTCACATGTCATATTTACAAGGGAAATACATGTTGCCAGCCCTAGCAACAGCACAGAAGAACAGCAGTTAAGGAACATACAGTTCAGATATTTTCACATTTTCAAAAAGAAGAGAAGAGGCAGCTTAAATTCTGTGCATTGACGCTTCATGACATGGCATACTTTGGGTTGGGTTTATGTTGGGACTTCTTCACTTTGGCTATGAGCAGCAGACTGTGTGACCCATTGCATTGGATTACGATTCTTTAGGAAACAATTCAATGCATCACAAAATCTCTCATTTTAGCAAGATTCAATTTAGTTTGATTATCTCAATCAATTTCATTTTAAAAATTCATTGAAGAAAAAATGTGACTGGAAGAACTTATTTATGGAGTGTTAGTGGAATATAGACATTAAAGTCAAGACTCCAAACGTTAAGTTCTCTGCATATTTATTTTCAAGTAGTGCCATATTTAAATTTTAAGAAAAACCTTCAATACCAAAGGCCAACATGTGATTAAGTCCTACTGTGGCAAAGTTGTAGCCAACAATTAGTTAAAAGGACAGTTAGCAGGACCCCCTTCTTGCATATAAAGCTTAAATGAGCACATTGCCTTCTTGGAATTGTTATTATAATTATAGTGGATTCTATCATTCCAAATACAGTTGAATCACCACCGTAAGATCGATGCATCACACTGCATCAGTGCATTTTACACCCCTAGTATAGCACCAGGAAAAGTAGAGACAAAAAGCAGAGGCAAAGTCCGTATCCAAACCCCTGAGCACCCCCCACCCCCTTGCTGTTTGGAAAGAGCCTACTTAGACACCTACCTTCCCATTATTACTCACTCTGTGCAGTCCAGCGAATTGGCCTCAAGATACACAACTGACCGCCTCAGATATTCTGTCATGGTTCTGGCATCAAGCACACAAGCTATCTTTGAAACTCATTTCAAAAGAAGAAAAAGGGAAACATGTTCCTGCAGTGCACACAATGCGTGTGTTTTTGCATTTGTTTTTACTTTTTTATTTTCAGAATATAAGTTACATATTTTTATAAGCTGCCATATCTGGAGAGTATTTACATTTCCGCCTGTGAAAAACGTAATGAAAAATTTAAAACCCCCACAAGGACACAATAGCTGGCTTTGTTTTGA
Organism: Anguilla japonica; assembly: GCA_025169545.1. NCBI lineage: Eukaryota > Metazoa > Chordata > Actinopteri > Anguilliformes > Anguillidae > Anguilla > Anguilla japonica. The sequence continues at coordinate 7,200,245 of CM045898.1, read as the reverse complement.
AAAAAAAAGAAGTAAATTATTCAAAACAATAAATTGATGTGTCCTTAAAAATGTTCTATTAATTTCAATGTGAATATTTTGTCAGTAAAAGGTCTTTATTTAAAAAATAATAATCTATTTCTTGATTGC
>CM045898.1:7139122-7199616 GCA_025169545.1 Anguilla japonica | reverse complement strand
ATTTGTAAGTAATAATGGTCCATTATGAGACTATAATGCAAATTTTGAACATCTGTTCTTTTGGAATGTTTCAGGTTTTCAATAGTTGGTGATTTGGCAAAGGACAATCAAGAAATAGATTATTATTTTTTAAATAAAGACCTTTTACTGACAAAATATTCACATTGAAATTAATAGATTTATATATATTTATTAATAGAAAATATGATATTAATAGGAGGACAGCTTACAGGTGGCTATTCTGAGAAACTCTCCCTAACCTTTTCATGCTGGTGCCAAATCTGGCCAATTCTTACCCGTTAAAGGGGTGTTCTATTTCAGGCTATCTAACTCCAGAATTGAGAATCACAGAGACTTGGCTTAAATGAAGCAAGACACTTTTTACATTTACGAGCAGAAATGAAGAGTCACAAATTAAATTATCTGAGCGATGCAAAAATGATGTTGTTCTCCTTTAGTTTTTAAATACTGAGAGATCACACATGTACAGCATATCATGTCCTGAATTATAAACTCCTTGAGAGCAAGTATGCAAAATCTGAGGGTCACATGCAAAACAACTAAAGATATAATAAGCAAAGAGTAAGCAATGTACCCTGGTGTTCCTTAGTGTCTCCAAATCTAAAATGTCTAAATTGTGCATTGCTGTAAATCATAACCTCATATATTTCACTACAAATAAACTGTTTTGACTCATGAAACTTACCTTTGCATTATTTTTAAATGATAATGAGAATATCTTCATCAATACAGAGTTGTAAGATGTTTAGGGGTCTAAAAACCCATCCAAAACTTTTGCAAAAAATTATTTTCATCCATTATGACAGTTTAAGATGAAACATTGATATGACATTGAAAAATTATGTGAAAATACATTGTGATGCACAGTGGTACACATCCCTAAATATGTAATCATTCACTCCAGTATGTTTTTTGTACACTTCAGTATGTAATATTTTGTTGCATGGGGATGAGACAGCATTTTACAGATGTCATATCACTTCAAGGGATATTTTACATTCATCTAGCACATATCAGCACACAGTACATTTTAATGTGTATTATCTATACCATCTCCATCCCATACTAACAGATAGGGCTGTTAGTTAGCCCCCAATACAAATGTGGAGTTTGCATGTGTCCACGTGGGTTTCCTCCCACAGTCCAAAAACATGCTGGTAGGTTAATTGGGAACTCTAAATTGCCCATAAGTGTGAGTGTGAGAGTCATTGGTGAGTGAATGGTGTGTGTGCCCTGCGATGGATTGGTGGCCTGTCCAGGGTCTGTTCCTGCCTCTCGCCCAATGCATGCTGTGATAGGCTCCATCACCCCCAGCGACCCTGCCCAGGATAAGTGGGTATAGATAATGGATGGATGGATTATTAGGAAAGGCTAACAGTTGTCTGTTACAACCAATGCAAATATAACAATATCAAAAACATAAATAATAGAAATGTTACAAGCAGTAATTCATACATGTTCACATACTGTATATCCTAGTTAGACTGAATACGTCCTGTTCTTCTGATCCACCCCCAGAGGATTTGCTTTAGCCATGCTGATCAGTCAGCAAAATTAGTAAAATATTGTGAAAACACCAATTATGCCTCAACGAGTGCTCGTATATAAATGCGTAATGTCACTTGAATGCAATGCTGTGCTGAAGCAACCACTCCTGCAGATACACTGGGCTCTCGCGCTTTTTAATAAAATTAAAATGAAGCATGCCATATACCGTTCAAAAGTTTGTACTGTCCTCTACACGATAAAAGTATCAATTAAATCAGAACAAACTGAAAGTTACAACGGTGTAAAATATGACTGTAAAACATCCACTTCTGTGTATGACACTAAATTTAGACTGCAGGTCAATATGAAGTGATTCACGCACAAATTTATTTTAACAAGTAATTTTTTATGATTTATTAAATATGTGTATTACATCACAGGAAAAGCGGCATTAACAGGGACAGAACATAATGACTGTCAAGAACTAGTGTGACAATGATGAAAAATCAGCACTGACAGAATATCAGTGCTAAAACGAAAAGCATATAAAATTAAGTAGCATTCCAAATAATTACACTTAAAAGCAAGCCTCTGACACCACATTAAAGTGACAGTTAATCCCAACAGCATTCTGTGAAAGCAATACTAATAAACATAACTGGTTTTACTGTTGCCAAATAGTAACCCAGGAGCCAGTGACTTGCAGGGCACTGTACATCGGATTCCAGAGCACAGAAATCAAGTCAAACCAGTCAAAGGGAAGTTCAATCAAGACACGTTGATGCAAAGGGCCAATTTCTCCTGGAGAGCAGTTTCCCCAGCATATAACACCCCCGTGGCTCTATCAGGGGATATATACACTGCTGCTTGAAAGTTTGTGAACCCTGAAGGGATGGTCATTATTTTTGAATAAAATGTTTAAATAAACTTATAAAATCTTTATCTAAACCTCAATTTGTAATGAAGTTTTTTCCAAATAAAGGACGCAAACAAAAAAAACCAAAACAATATATTATTTTTATTGTTTATATAACAAAAGCGTTTTTGTTTAACAAAAACGCTAATTTCATGTGTGCAAAATTATGTGAACCCCTTAATAGTCAGTCAATAGCATGTGGCGCCTCCATTAGCTGTGATAACTTGGAGTAATGGTCTCCTGTAGCCACTAATCAGTGTCTGACATCTGTTTTGAAGAATTTTTGCCCACTCCTCCTTATAGAACTCTGCCAATTGAGTGAGGTTTGAGGTGTGTCTGGTATGAACTGCCAGCATCAGGTCCTGCCACAGCATCTCAGCTGAATTTAGGTCAGGACTTGGTCAATCCAAAACTAAAAATCTTCTTTCTCCTGAACCATTCTGTGGTAGATGTGCTTGAATGCTTTGGGTCGTTGTCTTGTATGAAGACACATTTTCAGCCCAGCTTTAGCTCCTTGACTGATGGCAAGACGTTCTGTTCAAGAATCTCCGGGCATGCCTCAGAATTCATGGTTCCACTAATGATGTGGAGTCGTCCAGGTCCAGAGGAGGAAAAGCAGCCCCAGAGTCTGACGTTCCCACTACCATGCTTGACCGTTGGGATAAGGTTCTTTTGGTGGTAGGCAGTGCCAAGTTTTCACCAAACATGATGATTTTTATTGTGACCTGTGTCATCTGTCCAGAGAATCGACTTCCAGAAACCTTCAGGTTTGTCTAGGTGGTCTCTGGCAAAGTTAAAATGGGCAGTTTGGTTCCTTTTTGACAGCAGAGCCTTCTTCCATGAATCCCATTTTGATTCAGTGTTCTTATTATTGTTGAAACATGCACAGTTATCTGAGATGCTGCAAGGGAGGTCCGCAGCTCCCTAGATGTTATGTTTGGGTTGGCTTTTACCTGATTCATTATTTTTATTGTGGCTTTTGGGGATATTTTAGAAGGGCATCCACTTCTCGTCCGAGGTGCTGTCATGTTAAATGCTCTCCATTTGTAAATACAGTGGACTGATGGAGCTCAAATCTTTTTGAGATTATTTTATAGCCTTCCCGAGACTGATGTGCTCTCACTGCCCTCTTCCTGAGACTCCTCTTTCCTCTTGGCATGGTGTGTGTTGCATTCATGGGTGTATGGGTTATACCACACTGACTAAGTTTATTACCTCTATCCCACCCAAACTTTTTCCTGAAGACCTCTCCTTTGATTGGATCATTTGATACACAATGATTTACCTACCTGATTCTACTTGATGCAACCAATCAATTTAGGGTTCACTTATTTTTGCACTAATTCCTTTTTCATTTTGTTTTTCTACTACACTCATGATTTCCTCTCAACCAAAATATGGAATTGTTAAATATAAACCTGTTATGTCAGATTAAAAAAAAAAGACTGGTTCTCTAAATAAAGATTTCATGGTTCACATACTTTCAAGCAGCACTGTGTAGTATACAGGAAATACCCAACAGAGGCCAGAGAAGAGAGTCTCCTTATCTCGAGGCACCAATAGCAGAATGTCAGCCAATGGACAGTCTCACTATCTGGCAACCCCTAATGCCAGAATACAAAGCCAATGGAGTCTCACTATCTGGCAATCTGTAATTGGGATGGCAAGTATGCTATCCCGCCTAGTTACGCCTTGGCGGGGTATGCCTCATACCTATACAGCACCGAGAGTTTGGCACTTTTCAGGGTTCCCCACAGAAATAACCACAACAGCCACGGACACCCAGCCCTTAAAAACATTAAATTCTAGATATTCTGACCCCATTTCAACATACAAAATTCATGAACAACTTCACATTTCCACACAATAAAGCCCCAAATTGAGGGGATTTTGCGTTTTCTCCTTCTTCCACTTCTTCTTCTTCTTCTTCTTCTCATTCTTATTTTTCCTGCCGCCTATTCCACAAACAAAATGTCTCCCCATTGTACATTTTACCGACACCAGCCAATCCATCACCTACACGAGCCAATCAAAACTCGCATACACACAACTGTAACTTATCATGAGGAAGTGAATGGGCGAAGCATACTGAAAGTGTGAGATGGTCCAAAGTCCAAAAGAAAGACGGACGAGAAAGAAGAGGGACTAAAAGAAGGAATAAAACTGAAAAAAGAACGGAGTAAGTAGCCTGTTGTGGAGTGGGATGGAGAGAATATAAACTAAAGGTGAAGAGGTGTGGGAAGGAACGGGAATCTTCTAGCATAATCACATTAACACGCCTAATTCAGCAAAACAGGAAACTGACAATAAAATTGCGGTTTTGGTGCAATAGGCTTCTTATTTTTTTTTAATTTTTCATTTGGGACCAAAAGTAATTAAAAAATATTTTTAAATAATTATGTGTTACTTCAGTTAAAAAAAAAAAAAAACTAGTTTATGATAATTTTACCTTGTGAGATGTGGCAGTAGTCACAGCCCTAGTAATTTTATTTAAAGAGAAGGCTACATTTTGACACCTGCAACTGTAACATTGAATAACATTCCAAACTTTTTTCAAACAGTAGTAGTTTTGTCTAACAGACACTGATTTTTCACTGAATAACATAGAAAAAAACAGTTCAGTTGGACATGATGAGCCTTGTGTGGACAGTCTTCACTTTGTGGAAAGGGATGTCAGAATTTAGTTTTCTCTATAATCAAGCAGTTTGGATTTGTGCAGAATGTAGAAATATAAAATGTGGCAGAATGTACAGAACATGGCATGTTACTGTTACAGTTGTTGTGTTAATGCTATTTGGCTAACACAGCAGGTTTAGCTAAAGCACAGTAGGATACTGAGGTCAAACTGGTAATACAGAGCTACACAAGCAATGCAGCATTAGTGTTACAGTTTTAGAATTCTCCATAGAGAAGAAGGCTGCACATTCCAATGTTACCTGTTGCCTAGTTAGGTCAGGCGATGGTTCCACTGACAGCACAGAGCAACTGACACATTTTGATACTTGCAGGGACAACAGCAGAGACAGTTTCCACAGGACGAACGATCAACTAAGGAACTAAATTTAACAGAGGTAAGCCCTAGTAGCCCCTTCACATAAGCTGTCTTTCTTTCCATTTAAAAGGGGGACAGTTCACTCTATCATAGGCTATTCAGCTCACTCCTTCATACACTATTCAGCTCACTCCTTCATACGCTATTCAGTTCACTCTATCATAGGCTATTCAGCTCACTCTATCATAGGCTATTCAGCTCACTCTGTCATAGGCTATTCTGTTTACTCTGTTGTCATTGCTTAAGCATTTAAAATTTGTCCCTTTAAATGTTTAGCCATTTTTTCTGCAGTTGAACATTGTTAAATATGATGCATTGTTGAAATAATGGCGTAAACTTCATCACATAATTTTACTATATGAGTGCTGTAATTACTTGATCCTGGCCTCCAGGATGACAAACATGACAACCTTCCAGGCTGTCTAAAAAACAAATCAAACAGTCATTGACTGGAAACGTCACATAACCAACGTACAGACATCATAATAGCAAACCTTACACCAAAACTAATGAACAAAACCAGTCATTTAAGAACTGGAGCTAATAAATAACTTTAGTATTAACAGACATTATTCACCACAAACTTTAGCATATTACGTAAGGGCCATAACTGATCATGAGGAAGTGAATGGGCAAGGCATACTGAAAGGGTGAGATGGTCCAAAGTCCAAAAGCACCTGGGAGTGTTTCAAACTCAAACACCATTTTAAAGAGAACAACATGTGAAGTTGTTTATGAATTTTATCTGTTGAAATGGGGTCAGAATGTACAAAATTTAATGTTTTTAAGGGCTGAGTGTCTGTGGCTGCTGTGGTTATTTCGGTGGGGAACCCTGAAAAGTACCAAACTCTCGGTGCTGTATAGGTAGGGGGCATGCCCCGCCAAGGCGTAACTTGGCAGGATGGCATACCTGCCATCCCAATAAGCGCTGTAACTGATCATGAGCAAGTGAATGGGCAAGGCATACTGAAAGTGTGAGATGGTCCAAAGTCCAAAGGTAAAAACAAAAAAATCTATAATTGCACAAGGGGTTCACATACTTTCAAGCAGCACTGTATAGTATACAGGAAATACCCAATAGAGGCCAGAGAAGAGAGTCTCCTTATCTCGAGGCACCAATAGCAGAATGCCAGCCAATAGAAAGTCTCACTATCTGGCAACCCCTAATGCCAGAATACAAAGCCAATTGAGTCTCACTATCTGGCAATCTGTAATTGGGATGGCAAGTATGCCATCCCGCCAAGTTACGCCTTGGTGGGGTATGCCCCATACCTATACAGCACCGAGAGTTTGGCACTTTTCAGGGTTCCCCACAGAAATAACCAGAACAGCCACGGACACTCAGCCCTTAAAAACATCAAATTCTAAATATTCTGACCCCATTTCAACAGACAAAATTCATAAACAACTTCACATGTCCACACAATAAAGCCCCAAACTAAGGGGATTTTGCATTTTCTCCTTCTTCTTCCACTTCTTCTTCTTCTTCTTCTCATTCTTATTTTTCCTGTCGCCTATCCCACAAACAAAATGTCTCCCCATTGGACATTTTACCGACACCAGCCAATCCTTCACCTACACGAGCCAATTAAAAACTCGCATACACACGCAAAATACCCATACCTTTTTAGTCTGAAACATTTCCAGTTTATACAGCTAGTCAGTTTGTGGCTTAGTCGTAAGTCTCACTATCTACGGATCATGAAGTCGCCAGTTCAAACCCAGCCAGAAGCAAGTTTTTTTAATCTGCTTTTTTGCTCACTAATAATTCTCTATTACTTCTCAACAATTTGCCTTTGCACCACATCTGCCTGGCGTTCACCAAACGTATACACTGCATTATGACGTACCGTCTGCACGTTCAGTTATTAACCGGCTACAATATTGCAAAGCCATATGGATTCAACCGGAGCTCGGCTGTGCTTACTGGCCTGTGTTCTTCTTTAAAACCACGGACAGGTCTGCTAATGAAATTTCATGCACTGCATAGCTATGTCATGGCGGTGCCCTAACAAAGTCACAGACTAATAAGCCTGAGGTTGAAGGATTGAATCCCGCCTCGCCCTCACGCAGGTATTTTCATATTTTACACTAACATTTTCTTACACTTATATTTGCTTTACCAAAAGTCACTCACGGCCACCCATATGCATTTCATGACGGCAAATGTATTCATTTTATTAAAAAGTTAAACCAGTTCACCACTCTGCCATTTATACTAACTATATTTCTTCACTTGGCTACTGTACAAAACCTTCTTATCAGCAAACGCCATGTTTCTACATTCATGTTACCTCGCCCTGTTCTCTATCTAGCCACATACAAACAATTACTACGCATGTACGGTCTGCAACTCCCCATTAAAACATTACATTTAAAATCATGACTCACTCATAAGTATAACTACTAGTACTGAACATGAGAAACGTACATCAGTGCAAAAGATTTCCTATGCATTATCACACGTTACTTTACCCACCACTTTAACGTCTGATACTTTATACTGTCTGTTATATATATACCGTACCACAAGGAAACTCGCTCATGGTCACTTTATTTACTTTGCACTACAGTCTGTGATCATGTGAACCTTCACCTACATGCCCATTCTGCTAAAAACATATTGTTTCAACTACTCAATTTCATCATTTCTCCTCATTTCTCTCGTACTATTGTTATTTTATCATATGCAAAGCTTGCTGGGACATATGCGTCTGCTCCTATTCTCCACTATCAAGTCTTCCAGTTCTACTAACTCCAATTCTCACGTAAGGTGACTGATCTAGTTTAGCAAAACAGCGAAGAGGTCTCCTACCTGCAGATAAGCCTATCAAAATGCCTTATAAACCTTACAAACACTAAAAGTGTATCCCCACGAAATAACAGAAAACGGAGCAGGACAGAAGGGTACACAAGTTGCGATCTAGGGAGCTCTAATTCTACTGCTGATAATTTTGTCAATCAAGGCTCGTTGGATGGCCGTCAAATCCGTGAGTACGTACACTGGCTATATTTCAGCTGCGTTTCTCATACGTTTGTACTTACGCCACCGCACCGTTTGTCATAGCCACTGTTTTTACATATATAGCAGAGTGAAAGTGCTAAACGGTACATGCTCATCAGACTGTACAAATTCACACAAGGATAGCCATAATCCACAACCGTTTCTTACAGGGTCGCTTCGCATTTCTCACTTTCTCATAACAAAACGCTTTGCAAAAAGAAATGATATCTCGTAAAAAACATGAGTTCAACGTAAAAAATGCCAAGTTACTCACACATACAAGACATACACCATCTATAACTCATTTATTCAAACTGCCAAAATCTAGGCCTGCCATTAAAAGTATTGATATCAAAATTATGCCAAGTTACTGTACTACAAACAATATAGGCTACCTTGCCTCACCGAAATTAAATAAGCTGTATTCCAAAGCAATGCTACCCAATGATTCCTCAATTTCTTTAAGTCTCAGGTTAAAGAAACTTGTTGCAGGCTGGGTTCAAACCTCGTACCCCAAAGACCATAGCCTGTAACCCTGACCACTAGCCTATGAACAGACTAGCTGTTTAGATTAGGAATGTTTCAGACTATAAAGGTATGGGTATTTTGCATGAGTATGCGAGTTTTTGATTGGCTCGTGTAGGTGAAGGATTGGCAGGTGTCGGTAAAATGTCCAATGGGGAGACATTTTGTTTGTGGGATAGGCGGCAGGAAAAATAAGAATGAGAAGAAGAAGAAGAAGAAGAAGAAGAAGAAGGAGAAAATGAAAAATCCCCTTAGTTTGGGGCTTTATTGTGTGGACATGTGAAGTTGTTTATGAATTCTTGAAATGGGGTGAGAATGTAAAAATTTAATGTTTTTAAGGGCTGAGTGTCTGTGGCTGTTGTGGTTATTTCTGTGGGGAACCTTGAAAAGTGCAAAACTCTCGGTGCTGTATAGGTATGGGGCATGCCCCACCAAGGCGTAACTTGGCGGGATGGCATACCTGCCATCCCAATAAGGGCTGTAACTTATCATGAGGAAGTGAATGGGCAGGGCATACTGAAAATGTGAGATGGTCCAAAGTCCAAAAGTACCTGGGAGTGTTTCAAACTCAAACATCATTTTAAAGACAGACAAGAAAGAAGAGGGAGTAAAAGAAGGAATAAAAAAGTAAGTAGCCTGTTGTGGAGTGGGATGGAGAGAATATAAACTAAAGGTGAAGAGGTGTGGGAAGGAACGGGAATCTTCTTGCATAATTGCATTAACACGCCTAATTCAGCAAAACAGGAAACTGACAATAAAATGGCGGTTTTGGTGCAATAGGCTTCTTTTTTTTTCAAATTTTTCATTTGGGACCAAAAGTAATTTAAAAATAATTTTTAATAATTATGTGTTTCTTCAGTTTAAAAAAAAAGAAACTAGTTTATGATAATTTTACCTTGTGAGATGTGGCGGTAGTCACAGCCCTAGTAATTTTATTTAAAGAGAAGGCTACATTTTGACACCTGCAACTGTAACATTGAATAACATTCCAAACTTTTTTCAAACAGTAGTAGTTTTGTCTAACAGACACTGATTTTTCACTGAATAACATAGAAAAAAACAGTTCAGTTGGACATGATGAGCCTTGTGTGGACAGTCTTCACTTTGTGGAAAGGGATGTCAGAATTTAGTTTTCTCTATAATCAAGCAGTTTGGATTTGTGCAGAATGTAGAAATGTAAAATGTGGCAGAATGTACAGAACATGGCATGTTACTGTTACAGTTGTTGTGTTAATGCTATTTGGCTAACACAGCAGGTTTAGCTAAAGCACAGTAAGATACTGAGGTCAAACTGGTAATACAGAGCTACAAAAGCAATGCAGCATTAGTGTTACAGTTTTAGAATTCTCCATAGAGAAGAAGGCTGCACATTCCAATGTTACCTGTTGCCTAGTTAGGTCAGGCAATGGTTCCACTGACAGCACAGAGCAACTGACACATTTTGATACTTGCAGGGACAACAGCAGAGACAGTTTCCACAGGACGGACGTTCAGCTAAAGAACTACATTTAACAGAGGTAAGCTCTAATAGCCCCTTCATATAAGCTGTCTTTCTTTCCATTTGAAAGGGGGACAGTTCACTTTGTCATAGGCTATTCAGCTCACTCTATCATAGGCTATTCAGCTCGCGTTGTCATAGGCTATTCAGCTCACTCTATCATGGGCTATTCAGCTCACTCTGTCATGGGCTATTCAGCTCACTCTGTCATAGGCTATTCAGCTCACTCTGTCATAGGCTATTCAGCTCGCTTTGTCATAGGCTATTCAGCTCACTCTGTCATAGGCTATTCTGTTTACTCTGTTGTCATTGCTTAAGCATTTAAAATGTGTCCCTTTAAATGTTTAGCCATTTTTTTCTGCAGTTGACCATTGTTAAGTATGATGCATTGTTGAAATAATGGCGTAAACTTCATCACATAATTTTACTATATGAGTGCCGTAATTCCTTGATCCTGGCTTCCAGGATGACAAACATGAAAATGACAAATAACCTTCCAGACTGTCTAAAAAAGAAATCAAACCGTCAATAACTGGAAATGTCACATAACCAACGTACAGACATCAAAATAGCAAACCTTACACCAAAACTTATGAACAAAACCAGTCAGTTAAGAACTGGAGCTAATAAATAACTTTAGTATTAACAGACATTATTCACCACAAACTTTAACATATTACGTAAGGGCCATAACTGATCATGAGGAAGTGAATGGGCAAGGCATACTGAAAGTGTGAGATGGTCCAAAGTCCAAAAGCACCTGGGAGTGTTTCAAACTCAAACACCATTTTAAAGACGGACGAGAAAGAAGATGGAGTAAAAGAAGGAATAAAACTGAAAAAAGAATGGAGTAAGTAGCCTGTTGTGGAGTGGGATGGAGAGAATATAAACGAAAGGTGAAGAGGTGTGGGGAGGAATGGCAATCTTCCAGTATAATTGCATTAACACGCCTAATTCAGCAAAACAGAAAACTGACAACAAAATGGCGGTCTGGGTGCAGTTGGCTTCTAATTTTTTTATATTTCATTTGGGACCAAAAGTAATTTAAAAATAATTTTTAAAAAGTTTTTGTTTACTTCAGTATTTTGTAAATAGTTTATGATAATATTACCTTGTGAGATATGATGGTAGCCACAGGCCTCGTAATTTGATTAAAAGAGTAGGCTACATTTTGACACCTGCAACCGTAACATTGAAAGACATTCCGAACTTTTTGTCAAACAGTAGCCTGTCTAACAGATATTCATTTTGCACTGGAATCAGGTAAATAAATAAAAGTAACGTGAGCAAACACACAGTGATGATTCAGCACTAACATCTGTGGATTTTATTTCAGTTAATCTATTTATTAATTTAATTGATATATCTATTTATTAAACAATGCACATATTAAATTCAGTCCATCGTTTTGTCAGAAGTTTTTCTTTTCCAACTAGTGTCATATTTATTAATGAATTTATTCTTCAGAAAATAATTAAGACACATTGGGAACAACTGGATTTTCTCACATGGCAATAATAGGCCTATGGAAGCCTATATCTCTAGAATAGAGATTTATGGATAGAATAACAGATTTGTTGCACATGATGAGCCTTGTGTGGACAGTCTTCACTTTGTGGAAAGGGAAGTCAGAATTTAGTTTTCTCTATAATCAAGCAGTTTGGATTTGTGCAGAATGTAGAAATGTAAAATGTGGGCAGACTGTACAGTATGTGGCGTGTTACTGTTACAGATTTTTTGTGTTAATGCTATTTGGCTAACACAGCAGGTTTAGCTAAAGCACAGTAGGATACTGAGGTAAAACTGGTAATATGATACACACCCTGCTATTCACACACTACAGTATTTGTGTTATTATAATACACATGTTGATATTCACATACTACCGTATTTGTGTTATTATAATACACATCCTGCTATTCACACATTACAGTATTTCTGTTATTATGATGCACATCCAGTTACTCACTCTCCCGCATTAATGATATTTATGTTTTAAGGAGTAACAGAAGGAAAATTTGGCAATATCCAGGCATGAACCCCCAAAAACAAGTAGTGAGGTAAAGATAAATTCCCAGATGGGAAGAAAAAACACTCAAGCGGTGGCCAGAAAAAAGAAATCTCAGGAGGAATCCAGCTTCCGATGTGCATTCTTACACAATTTGATATTTGAATATTCTTCAGGATTGATGTACGGATATTCATTTAACCGTGGCGGCAGTGTAGCACAGTGAGTAAGGAACTGGGCTTGTAACCGAAAGTTCATAGGTTCTATTCCTGGGTAGGACACTGCCGTTGTACCCTTGAGCAACGTACTTAACCTGAATTGCTTCAGTATATATCCAGCTGTATAAATGTATACAATGTAAAAATTGTGTGCTAAATGCCTGTAATGTAATGAAACCGTGAAAATAGATGAACTAACCTTGAATAATATCAACGTCTCTTGAGTTGAAAGCAAATTTTGCCGCTGCAATTACAGTCAGCACAAACTTTTTTGGGGGGTTCAGGCCTGGTAAAGCCATTGTAAAGAGTCTTTGTGACAGCGTCGTCACGAGAACCATAGTTTTTCCTATCACTGCTGATACAGAGTGTCATCTACAGGCTATACTGTAACTATTCTGGCATGTTAGCTGTCAACTCCAAGAATTCTTAAGAGTAACTTTTAAATGATAACAGAAAAATAATTAAAAACAGAGGAGTACCCTTTTAATGCACATAAAAACTCAGTCCCCTACAAGTTTTCTCCCCAGTATTTTTGACATGTTGCCAAGCTAACTCAGCAGTGGAGTCTGGAAAAGGCAACACATGCTGGTGTTTCCTCATTTGCCAATGCGTGAGCGTTGGCCGGCCGTCTCTCCTGCTTTGTTTCATTATTTTTTTTCAATAAGGCAGGATGGGAGATCAGTGAAGAGAACACACAGGCCTGTACACACAGGTGCCCCAGACAGACAGCCTGGTACAGACAGATTTGCTGGATAATGTAATTAACTGTTCTGCCCAAACTGATACAAATCACAAAAAAATCACTGTGACTGCTGTGGGTGTGCATTTAGGGAGAACTGGAGTGACACTGGAGGAATGACAGGGTTGTTGACTCCAGCGATGGCACATGCATCTCAAAGTGGTGATTGACAGTTTAGTTTACAACTGGTTTTTAAACGTCTCTATTTGTGTTAGGTGGCCAATGGGCAGGGATTTTAAAAATTTGCTTCAGAGTTGCCTGAGTTGTCTGACCTCCTCTGCATTGAAGAAACTTGGCTAACTGCACACCTGCCGTTTGTCCTATCAGGATATAGATCAGTGCGGAGGGGCAGACAAGTTGGTCAGGGGGGAGGGTGCTGCACCTTTGTGAATGATGGGTTATCATTTAGAGAGGTGGTTGTAAGCGCTGAGAGTGAATGAGTGGTGGTGGAGGTGTAGTTGTGTACAGGGGAATGCTGTAGTGGTGAATTTTTATAACCAGAGTTTGGACCTGTCCCTTCATTACCTTGAAAGAATATTACCTTGGCGTGGTGGTGTCCCCTGTTCCTCCCTGGTTATCCCCACTGCCTGTGGTTGGCATGGGACTGCTAGAATATGTGCATCAGTTTGGAGAATCTATAAAAAAAGATTTTTTATTAGTTTCTGCCAGTTTATACAGACATTTTGGTTTTATCACGTAGAAATGATCTGGTAGAACATGGCCAGCATCCTGCTACACACACCGAAGGAGCGTTACCTCCCCAGAAAGAAAAGCATTCAGTCTAAATGGACTGCATTTATATAGCGTTTTCATCCAAAGTGATTTACAATTGATGCCTCTCATTCTCCAGAGCAGTTAGGGGTTAGGTGTCTTGCTGAAGGACACTTCGACACGCCCAGGGGTTTGAACCGGCAACCCTCCGACTGCCAGACAATCGGTCTTACCTCCTGAGCTATGTCACCCAGGTAGGTCTAGTAGGGCCTCCAAAGACACAAACCACTGTATCAAACCGACTATCCATGTGATCAGGAGAACAATTTGTGTGTGCCTGGGCCTGTGTGTGTGGCAACCTTTTCAACCTCCGCCGTCTACAAGCCTTCATCAGGACCACAACCACCAGCATACAAGAGCTTCAATATGCAGATGACTGCGCCCTCCTTGCCCACACCCCTGCTGCAATGCAACACGCACTGGACACAATATCTGAAATCTAGAGTGCCATCAGCCTTCAGATCAACACCCAAAAGACAGATATGATTGTCCAGACTACAGCTCCTGTATCCACCCCCCCCCAGTGTTTAGCATCCACGGCATGCCATTAAAGGTGGTCCACCAGTTCTGCTACCTAGGCAGCATCCTTGCATCAAACTGCCAAATTGATGATGACATCCAAGTTCGAATCAATCGTGCTTCTTCCTCTTATGGCAGACTGTGCTCTCGCGTCTTTGAGAGCTGCAACCTAAAGCTGTCCACAAAGGTAGCAGTCTACCGAGCAGTCTGTGTCTCCACCTTATTATACGGTGCCAATGCATGGATCCCCTATCGACGCCACATACGCCAGCTGGAATCATTTAACATCAAGTGCCTCATGCGCATCCTAAAAGTCACCTGGCAGGAACGCATACCCCATACATCCATCCTCCAGCGTACCCAGACAACCAGTGTGGAAGCAACTTTGCTACAGCGCCAACTCCGCTGGGTCGGGCACGTCATTAGGATGCCTGAACATCGTCTCCCAAGACAAACCTGGCTCCTGGGAGCCAGCAGGAAACCTGGAGGCTAAAAACGGAGGTACAAGGACCATCTTAGAGAGTCACTCAAGAAGGGTGGAATAAAGCCAGGGGCCCTTGAAACGAACGCCATGGACCGCCCAGCCTGGACCGCATCCGTGAACTCTGGAATCGGCCTCCTTGAATCAAAACGCACGTCCCAGAGAGAAGCGCAATGACAGCGCAGACATCACCACGCGCAACAACCCCATGCATCACCAGACCCAGCCCTCACGTGCCCCAGCTGTGGCAGAACATGCGGGTCAAGGATCGGGCTTCACAGCCACCTCCAATGGCACCTCCGACAGCAGCGGTAGCCACAACACCCCACTAACCACCCCCCAAGGAAGTGACGTTATCTTTGGCAACGATGGACAGTCGCAAGCAAGCAAGCAAGTGTGTGTGACTGGGGTCTGGCAGGCTGTGTGTTACTGTACTTTGAGGCTGTGTGCATCAGTGTGCTGTGTGTGTGTGTGTGTGTGTGTGTGTGTGTGTGTGTGTGAGTGTGTGTGAGTGTGTGTGTGTGTATGTGTGTTGCTGGGGCCTGGCAGGCTGTGTGTTAATGTACTCTGAGGCTGTGTGCATCAGTGTGCTGTGTGTGTGTGTGTGTGTGTGTGTGGCTGGGTGCTGGCAGGCTGTGTGTTAATGTACTCTGAGGCTGTGTGCATCAGTGTGCTGTGTGTGTGTGTGTGTGTGTGTGTGGCTGGGGCCTGGCAGGCTGTGTGTTAATGTACTCTGAGGCTGTGTGCATCAGTGTGCTGTGTGTGTGAGTGTGTGTGTGTGTGTGTGGTTGGGTGCTGGCAGGCTGTGTGTTAATGTACTCTGAGGCTGTGTGCATCAGTGTGCTCTGTGTGTGTGTGTGTGTGTGTGTGTGTGTGTGTGTGTGTGTGTGTGTGTGTGTGGCTGGGGCCTGGCAGGCTGTGTGTTAATGTACTCTGAGGCTGTGTGCATCAGTGTGCTGTGTGTGTCCTCTGCATACAACAACAATGAGCATCTTCAGTGCGTCGACCAGTGAATTTCTTTGAAATTGCACTTCCATCCCCAAGATAAATGGAATTTAATGAAACCATTATGTACCGTGGCAGGATCTGGAAATGGCCAAAAGTATCAGAGTATTTTTTGACAACTATCAAATCTCTGAGTTTGTTGGAATACTGTAAACACAAAGCATATGTATTCTGCCACCTGGTGGCCTTGTGATACTACTGCAAGTGACTGAACTCCAGAGGTTGAGTTTCAAGGCAGAAGTTCATAGGTTCCCAAGAGTTCACTGAACTGAAAAAAAAGTAGAGAATCATCAATGCTGTGTCTCACCTTTTGTGCAAAGTGCAGTGGGTCCATCTTGTTTTTGGAATCCTTGAGTATAAATGTTCTCTGTTCTCTCCAAAAAACTACTGCAAGTGATGTTAGAGTGATCATGTTGGATTTTTAACATGATTGGACAGTACTGTGCTTTAGAGGTATGTGGTCGCAATGCAACATCAATCAATGAAAAAGCACCGATAGACTATGTGTAATCCCATCTATATATAAACTGTTATTGATTGTTAAAACATCATCTGG
The DNA here is from genome assembly GCA_025169545.1 of Anguilla japonica. Classification (NCBI taxonomy): domain Eukaryota; kingdom Metazoa; phylum Chordata; class Actinopteri; order Anguilliformes; family Anguillidae; genus Anguilla; species Anguilla japonica. The sequence goes on along the minus strand of CM045898.1, from coordinate 7,182,815 downwards.
ATCATTTGTGAAACAGCAATTTACAGCCATACTGTATCTCCTGCAATGCTTAAAACATGAGAACAACTGTGTGCAACATGAGGTGTACAAATGACAGATGAACACATTAAGGACTGCAGTACTTTAATCCACTGGCAGTTCAGTTTAAATCTTACTGTTGCAAAGTTTAAATGTCTGGTTTGACAGGGCATTTTTGAACATATTTCCAGGAAACATTTAAAGCAGATACACGAGGTAGACAGGAAAATACCCGATCAGACAACAGTTTCCCATAGTTACAGGGTTATTACAAGGAGCACCAGAGAGGTACACATGCCACAGCTTGCAGAGGAATTCTTGGAAGTTTGCTAATGCCATACGCCAGTACTTTTATTAACATGAACGAGCTTGTCTGAGTAAATGTTTCCCTGTTTGTAATTACATCAAACACACACGTGATGGAGCCAGAACCATGACATGGCCTTATGTTTAATCTTGATGCTTTGCTTTAAAATAAATTTCACCGTTGTTATGATAACAAGCCTAAACATTAAAAGCTAATTTTAACATGTACCACATTTCAGCTTGTGCGCATATATATTTTGTAATGTAATAGAACAGAAAAGCTGTTTCATGCCGGAGGAAGACCTTTCATAAGCGGCTCTGACATGCAGTCATACGAGCGCCCAAGGGGGGTCGCTAGAGACCGATGAATCACAGATCCCTGTCTGACTGAACCCTCCCGTACCCTGGGCAACACAGGCACCAATCGCACGTCTCCCTGTGGAGCTACCGGCCACAGTCGGCACTGGCACAGTCCGGATTCGACCCGAGGCCGTGAGGCTCATCCATGCACCTCAGTGCCTTAACCGAATGAGCCACCCAGCAGCCCCAAGCCTAATTTAAATAAAATTACAATTTATCAGCATCCATAAGAAATGCAGACTACTATAAAATGTGCCAAATAATCACTGAATTGATAAGAACCACTGAAAGCAGGTACATGAGGTAGACAGGAAATCATCAGGTCAGACGACATTTTCCCACTGTAACAGACTTTAGTACAATATGCACCAGGGAAATACCCACTACACAGCATGCAGAGGCATTCTCCAAAGACTGACTAAGTTGTCTTAGTCTTGATAGTAGTTTCCAAGCATCACACCTCATAAGGTCACATCTCACAAGCATGGAGGCTCTGTCGGGTCACACACGCATGTTACATCAGTAATTAGGCCTCTCAGCACACAAAATTACAGTACAGTATAGTGCCTGGGACGGGGGTGGTATATCCCCATGGTGGGTGCCAGAGCTTTTTGGGTCCTCTCAGGAGTGCACTCGGGACGGCCCTGAGCTGCATTCCATCCTCCCCGTAGCTCTCCATCGCTTTTCTCCCTCATCGTCACGGTAACTGGGAATGTGGAGACTGGGACAAGGCCACAGGCCTAGGCAGAATTGGCCAAGAGTGCATACAGAAATACAGAAACATACACTTCCCTTCACTACCTTAAGCCTCCAAGCAGCTGAACACTGCAGAACACAGTCTGAAGTGCATTAATCACTGCAGGTTTCCCACTGAATCTACAGGAACTGAGGCGGAGCAGTGAAAGAATGGGCAGTGGTTACATATGTGCAATATAGACATGAAAACTGTTTTTGATCAATAAAACATTGTCTGGATTATTTGTGAAACATTTTGGTTTAAAGTCACATCTACTGCAATTATTAAGACATGAGAACTCCTGTGGAGTTCTAGAAAAGACTGTTGAAAAAATAGTATTTTAGTTCCTTTAAACAGCCACTAGATGGTAATGGAAGTTCAGTTTCACTCTAAAATATTGTCTCATGGGCGCTTGCTAGTTTGAACCATAATCTCATGTTTGTGACAAAAATAAGAGAATCTGCATAACAAGTACATTAAGCAGCAAGAATCATTTTGCAGAGTTCTGAGAGATAGCCTTGTAATAACTTGTCACTAGATGGATTACAGAAGCTTTCTCTGGTCAGCATGAAGTTTGGCTTTTTGTGCATTACTGTTGCACTACGAGTGTCATCAAATTGTTGTTGCAGAAATCATAAATGATTCCATGTTTTCACTTGTGAGCAAGAACATGGGCACTGATGTTTCTTAATCTGAAGGGAAACTTTATGTTGTGTAAAATTAGAGATTCAGTGTTGGCTTTTAAACATCTGTAGACAGAATTGTGTAATTATTTCTTTATGAGGAGTATATGGACACAGTGACCCAGTACCCAAAGGAAACCAGCACAAGCACAGGAACTTGCTAGCTCCATGCAGAGAGGACACAAACCGGGACTCTAACTCGGCTTTTTTTTTTTTTTTTAACGTCACAGAGATTGTTTTGCCGTGTGTGATTTCAGGATTACACGTTTTGCCCAAAAACGGAATTGAAGAGCATCAGTGCTCTTATTTCTCTCTAGGGAGCCACACATAAACGCTAATGTGGGTAAAACCAGACCCAAAGCCAAGCCTCACTAGGGGCTTCAGTCGTTGCAGCTGGGAGAATAGAAGCTAGATGAGAAGGGGTGTTTGGAGGAATAGGAATGTGCAACTATGATCGCAATAACGCTTAATTTAGTGAAATAAAACAGGTAATAAAATGGCGCCCGAGGAGTAGACGAGGAATAATATGTTTTTTTTTTCAAATTCCCCATTTGGGACCAAAAACAAAAACGAAAAAATTACCCTTTCAAATTAAAATTTTAACGTTTATTTTAGCATTTATTTGGTATTTCATGATCATTTTACCTATTTGGATATGACGGAAGTCACAGGCCTGTCGTCGGCTAGATTATGACATCTGCTACTGTAACAAAAACAGACCAAACATTTTAACTGTGTGGTTTGTGAAGTCCAAATGTTATTTTTGCTCTGTATTCACAGTTTGGATTAAGACACATTAACTTGATGTCTGCCATATTAAAGTCAGTGGTCGGTAGTTAATTCACGTATGGAGCTTTTATAGCTGGTCGTCTATCATTTGAAACGAGACATTAGCTCCTGTATACAAGAGCATGCTAAAAAGATGCTTAAAGGATATTCATTTGCATATTTGCTACCCAGCTCTGACTAGTTTCAATTCATGAAGACCTAGTGGCCATGTCCTTACCAATTAATTCTGTTCTATTGAATTTGCACAAGTTTCAATGATAATAAATGCAACTACTTTAATAGTAGCAAGAACTGAAAAGAACTGCGGTTATAGTTGCATTAAGACGCCATTTCTTGTGTGAACCACAAGGTAGCAGCATGTAGCTGTGCATGCAGGTCTACTTAAAATAACGAAAGCGTCGGATTTCAAAGCCACCACGTCAAAGCGAATTTACGCTTTGCCTGAGTTGGATTGAAGTTGAAATTGAAATACAACATAAATTGTACTGCAGCGATTTCGAATCGAATTAGAATTACTTAGAAACGGAGAATACATGATAAAATGACTTTTATGAGATAAAATTGGACTACTTAGAAATAATGATCTACTTTCATGAATAATTGATTTGGGACGTTTTTGGATGTTTTCCAAGATTTCTCACGAGCATGTTCGTGTTTGTTAAATGTGATGTAAGGGGGGTTGTTTATGGGTAAATGTGCGGTCAAAACACTGACTGGAAGCATGGGTAGTTAACGTTGCCAAATGTTCTAAAATTTTACATGAAACGCAATAACAGGGATATCAGTCGGCTATAAATTGTTGCTAGCATATCGTATACGCCTACAAGCAAAATACATGCATCTCAGATACTGACTTTATAGGGGTCACAATTATTGGCACCCTTAAAGATTGTAAAAAATAAAATCTAACAGAGTGAACTGTACACCAGCATGTAGATATGAGATGAAGCTGATCTACACCAGCATGTATATAAGACATTAAGCTGAGCTCAGGCCTAAGGAACTGTGTTGTGCTCTTCCATGGCTTGCTGCTTCACTGGAGTATAAAACTGAGGCAACCTGCTTATAAAATCCATTTTTCATCAAAAGCAACAAACTCAGAAATGAAGAACAAAATGGTTGTTGACCTTCAAAAATAAGGAAATGGGCCAAAAACTAAACAAAGAAATATACGACTTACTACTGTGAGACCAAATATGAATAATTTCAAAACCCCTGGAGTAGTGTTAAACCTGCCCACTAGAGGGTGTTAATGTATCTTAGTCTCATGCAGAGTGAGGTAGATGGTTAAGGGAGCAAATAACAATCCAGTGGCCACAGTTGGAGAATTACAGAACTTGGTTGCATCGGGGGGTGACCAAGTTTCTATTAACTGCTACATTAGATGCTCCAAAATTAGATGCTACCTCCATGCCAAAAGGCTATGTGGAATGGCTTCAGGAAAATGGTTTTACTGGGAGTAATTGACAGTTTCAAGAATCTAAATAGTCTCCTTTGTCTCATCTACTGTGGTCCTGAGAGATGACATTAGAGCTCTTTGGCCAAGCATAGCTATTATTTCATTTGTGGCCTTTCTGTTAACTTGAACTAGTCTGCCCATTCTCCTCTGATCTCTCATCAACAATGTTTTTTTGTTTATCTCACCATTCTCTGTAAACTCTAGAGGCTGTACAGCATGAAAATCCCAGGAGGGCAGCTGTTTCTGTGATGCTGGAACCACCACATCTGGCAACATCCATATGGCACAGTCAAAGTCGCTTAGATCACACATCTTGCCCATTCGAATAGGTAAGGAGCTGGCCTTTTAACCTATAAATCACAGGTTCGAGTCCCAGGTAGGACACTGCCATAGGACCCTTGAGCAAGGTACCTAACCTGCATTACTTCAGTATATATCCAGCTGTATGGATGTAATGTAAAACAATATGTGACAATAAAGACGTTGTGTAAGTCGATCTGGATAGGAGAGTTTGCTAAATGCCTGTAATGTAATGTAATGTCTATATTGAGTTGCAGCCACATAATGTGCTGTTAGGAGTAGCCTATTTGCATTAATGAGGGGGTATTCCGAATAAATGTGCCGGTATATAACACAAAGGATATAGGTTTGGTGTTAGTTAGAGTCTTTATTGTCCCCATGGGGCAGTTTGTACTGCAGCATAGTATATAATAAATAGCAATAACGATATTTATGACAACAGATAAACATTAAAATTACTGCAAAACGTATCACTATAACTTATTAAGAAAGCCAATGAGACCTGGGATAAAAGAGTGTTTAATCTTGTTTGTTTTTAACATAGGGATCCTATTTTAAAATAGGGAGCCTACACTGATCAGCCACAACATTAAAACCACCTGATTAATATTGTGTAGGTCCCCCTCGTGCCGCCAAAACGGCTCTGACCCGTCGAGAGTTTTTAAAATCATGTGGAAATAATTCACCATCTAACAATATCTTGGCTTTTTATAGCCCTGTAGCAACTATTAATGTAATAAACTACCAATAGTGTAATAACTCCCAATGATGTAATCCATTTCAATCTTTTTATGTAATAAAAACCAGTAGTAGTAGTAGTAGTGTACTTTATTGATCCCCGGGGGGAATTTGCACTGTTGCAGCTTAAAAGACAATAAAGTAACACAATCAGATACAAATTTACAGTAGATACAAAATATCAGATACAAATATACAGTAGACACAAATATATACAGAAATACAAATATACCAGAGGACACCTTCAGAGGTGGAGACGGGTCAGAGCTGTTTTGGTGGCACGAGGGGGACCTACACAATATTAGGTAGGTGGTTTTAATGTTGTGGCTGATCGGTGTATATCTGCGCTCTGAGGGAAGTAATACAAACTGATTGAACAGGGGATGCTGGGAATCCCTCAGAATGGACTGGGCCTTCCTTATAGATCCCATCTGATACAGCTGGGAGGGGTCAGCTGTATCAGATGATCCTGCCAGCTAATTTTTCAATGTTGGCCAGTCGACTCTTGCGCTTAAGATTCAGGTTACCAAACCAGAAGATCATATTAAAGGTTAAAAGAGATTCAATAAAAGACTCATAAAAGATAGTCATCAGCATCGTGTCCACCTTGAAACTTCGGAGTAATAACTATTAAATGGGGAGAGGAGGTGCTCATGCAACATTGGTCATTGAAATAAACGGTTATTGTTGTATGTATTCACATAATACTTTTCTCTCATTCTTCTGAGACAAAGACATTCATGTCTGTCCTCTGTGGAGCACGTGAAATTTCTAGTTGTATCTTCAAGCCTTCATGATAGCTTTATTGTCTCTGTGTCTATAATACATTATTGTCTTTAAATGTCATAAATTTGGACGTGAGATTACATGTTCTTGGACCTGGTGGTCATTCCGGAGTAAAACATTTACTGTGTATTTTTTTAAATTGTTGTCATAATAAGAAAAACTGCAATTATATATCATTATTCATGACAGATTGTTTTTATTGTTTTTTATTTTATTTATTTTGTATTTTTATACATTTTTATTACTATATATATTATAACACAAAGAATATAGAAAAAAATGTCATTTTAAACCTTTTTTCTCCTGGGTCTCAGGAGGATAAAGCTTAGTTGCTGATATCATTTTAAAATGCACCAAAACTGCAGATCGCTCTCTGTTCCTGGCTGGTTCCATCTCTGCACAATGTCTCGGATTCTTAAAGCAGTCACTGTGACTCACTAGCTCACGACTAACACGAACTGCTTGCTTTCCCCACGAAACCTGCGCCAAAGCTTTGCTTCCTTTGAGTCAGTTACCAAAGCGGTCACATGGTTGTGTGTACCGAATGAAGCTTCGGACGTCATTGATCACGTGTTTATGGCAGAAACTAATCAAGCCTCGGCACACTGTTTCTAGTGCGCTCTGGTGTTTTTCTGGACACACGCTCCTGAGCTTCAGTATCAAGGGTAACACCACTCCTTTTGAGATGTCTGTATAGTACATGTTCAGGGCCCATTTAAATTCTGCATTGCTTCCAGTAAAAACTACACTATATTATGTGTGTGTGTGTGTCTCTGTATCCATGTGAGTGTTTAGTGTGTTCTCATGTTGTGTATTTGCAGGCTAATTTGGGTTTGAAGCCACCAGTGGTCCAGACTGGTCTGATGTGTTCCTGTCTCCTTAGATAGAGGGCACTGTTTCTAAAATGAGTCTCTCAGAGGAGTCAAAGGCCAAAGGAGGAACCCTCAGCAGTGAGAGGAAGAGGTATAAATGCATGAATCAGATATTTAATGTGATATGAGTAAGAGCTGCAGTAAGAGAATGATTTTAACTGGAAGCTCTGTCTCCATGTGCTGTGAGTTAGAGCTGCAGTAAGAGGATGAGTTTAACTGGAAGCTCTGTCTCCATGTGCTATGAGTTAGAGCTGCAGTGAGAGGATGAGTATAACTGGAAGCTCTGTCTCCATATGCTGTGAGTTAGAGCTGCAGTAAGAGGATAAGTTTAACTGGAAGCTCTGTCTCCATGTGCTGTGAGTTAGAGCTGCAGTAAGAGGATGAGTTTAACCGGAAGCTCTGTCTCCATGTGCTGTGAGTTAGAACTGCAGTAAGAGGATAAGTTTAACTGGAAGCTCTGTCTCCATGTGCTGTGAGTTAGAGCTGTAGTAAGAGGATGAGTTTAACCGGAAGCTCTGTCTCCATGTGCTGTGAGTTAGAGCTGCAGTAAGAGGATGAGTTTAACTGGAAGCTCTGTCTCCATGTGCTGTGAGTTAGAGCTGCAGTAAGAGGATGAGTTTAACCGAAAGCTCTGTCTCCATGTGCTGTGAGTTAGAACTGCAGTAAGAGGATAAGTTTAACTGGAAGCTCTGTCTCCATGTGTTTTGAGTTAGAGCTGCAGTAAGAGGATGAGTTTAACTGGAAGCTCTGTCTCCATGTGCTTTGAGTTAGGGCTGCAGTAAGAGGATGAGTTTAGCTAGAAGCTCTCTCTCCATGTGCTGTGAGTTAGAGCTGCAGTAAGAGGATGAGTTTAACTGGAATCTCTGTCTCCATGTGCTGTGAGTTTGAGCTGCAGTAAGAGGATGAGTGTAATTGGATGCTGTGTCTTCTTGTTTTGTTCACAGGGTCCAGGTAGAAAGAGCAGGGTCACCTGTACCTAGCTGTCTGTCTATGAAGAGTGATCGTTCAATGGATCATCTAATCGAGTTCAGAGGAGAGTTCACAGGTGCTCAAAGGTAATTAAAGAGGTTCAAATTGACACTAATTTTTAATCATACTTCAATGTTACTGGCACCATTCAGTTGCATGTGAGCTGTTTTATACAATATTCAGATCTGCAGTAACTAAGAGCTGCAGTAACAGGATGAGTTTAACTGGAAGCTCTGTCTCCATGTGTTTTGAGTTAGAGCTGCAGTAAGAGGATGAGTTTAACTGGAAGCTCTGTCTCCATGTGCTGTGAGTTAGAGCTGCAGTAAGAGGATGAGTTTAACTGGAAGCTCTGTCTCCATGTGCTGTGAGTTAGAGCTGCAGTAAGAGGATGAGTTTAACTGGAAGCTCTGTCTCCATGTGCTGTGAGTTAGAGTTGCAGTAAGAGGATGAGTTTAACTGGAAGCTCTGTCTCCATGTGCTGTGAGTTAGAGCTGCAGTAAGAGGATGATTTTAGCTGGAAGCTCTGTCTCCATGTGCTGTGAGTTAGAGCTGCAGTAAGTTGGATGAGTTTAACTGGAAGCTCTGTCTCCATGTGCTGTGAGTTAGAGGTGCAGTAAGTTGGATGAGTTTAACTAGAAGATCTGTCTCCATGTGCTGTGAGTTAGAGCCGTCTCTTAGCTATTATTTTGAAATGACGTCTTATGGAAATAAAGTAGATACGCTAAATGACGTAACACAGAAAATGAATGGTAACATGAAATGTGTGGAGTTGTGAAAAAGTGCCAAGGTGTATGTAAACTTTTGGCCTCTACTGGATGAGGCATGCCCCACCAAGGCGTAACTTGGCTGAATGGCATACCTGCCATCCCAGTTTACCTTAATTCGGCTTTATGTTGCACACCTTTCCAGCACGATGCAATCCTCAGTGTTAATTTCCTTTTCTGCGTGACCGTGCTGTACAAATAATGCATTGCGCACGCATGACATCAGCGGACAAGGGATTGTTTCATTTTAGGGAGGTGTACACGTACTATTAGGAATTAAATTCTGAGCCAAAGCTACATACATGTTCTTAGCTGATCAACTAGCAAATACGCAAGCATAGTTGTTATAGTTAGGCTACCTGGCTCAAACAATTCATATTGAGTTTGACGATAAAATGCTGTCTGTTCAACTGGCCTACCACAAGAAATACACCTCACTGAGTCAGCTATGTCAGTGGAGTCACTTGATCAGTGACCCACGGAGGCTGTTTCTAATTATTAATCTCTGTATTACGAAACATTCAGCGCTTAGTTGCATTGCATTCACGTTAGTCAGTAGCTATGCGTTATTAGCCTGCCTTGCTCAGTGAACAAATAACTATTGCCTCATAGAAGAGTAGATACGGATATTCTCCGCCTTTGAAAAACTGACAAAAAAAAAAAGTGTGTCTCTGGTTAATTCATTGCCTCTTTTCTTTTCTAAAGGACACATCAATAGCGAAACACAATCTGCTGTTGTCACATTAATTAAATAAATACAGAAGTATGTCGGTCTGAGCAATCGATTTGCAGTATTCCTAGTTCTACTGCCAGTTAAAAATTTGCCAAATATTTATTGTGAATTTTTGCTTCAAACAGCTCTGGCATGTCAGGATTCTCCCATTTCAGTTGTTCATGAATTAATCATGTCAGATAATTTATGCTGGATTTTTATTACCATTACCGCAAATTACTGTAGCCTATATCAAACTTCCATGTAGCCTACTGTTGTAAGACAATGTACTGACCTGTGAATTAAATTACGTTCATTGTTTTACTGCATTGCAAAGGGATGCATTTATCTTATCAACAACAGACCATTCCATTTTGACCAAGATTAGGTTACTTACATGAAATAAATTAAAAGTTTGATTAATTTGTCCATAGCCTATTTATGCATTAAAAACAAACACAAAGCTAAAAAGAAAAAGTAAATAGTCTACTATACAGACCAATCTGGTGTGTGCTTATAAATCAATGCATGTGACCAGTTTCTTTTCTATAAATCATTTGGTATAGGGCTGAATTTCACGTATACAATCTTCAAATAGTGACTGTATTAGCAGTGTACTAAAAGTTATTGACTGTGTTACATTTACGATCCGTTACATTTATACTGACTCTTCCCTATATCCTAAGTGAAACTAACATGGATAAGGTTAGACTGTGCTCAAAACTATCTGACTAGGCTGATAGTCTGACCACAAAGTTTGTTGAATAACCGTACACGTACATTTCACTCAGATACACACAAAAATGTTACGGGTAAGAAACATATACCTAATTACAGCATGTCTCTAAAATGTATTTTCCTCCTTTCCCGTTAAAATAAGAGCAGCGGAAATTTGTCGCAAGTCACTGTTCTAGTTTGCTAGTGAGTGCCACAGTTGAAGGGTTAACTGTCAGAAATGTTTTTGGTTTTTTTTGGCCCACCACCACCCCCCTCTTCGGAGTACATCTTTATTAATAGTTATATATTTTACAATATACTTCACATGTCCCCCTAGAGCATACCCACCCCGCCACCCCCCCCCCCCCCCCCCCCCATTACAAAGAGGCAAAACAATGAATAAACATACAAAAACAAAACAAAGGAGAAACAAAACAAAAACAAAACCAAACAAATGAGAAACAAACAAAGAAAGCACTGAATTAAACATAAGCATTGGTGATAGTTAATGGCAGAGTTTATGTGTTGATGTAGGGGATATGAGATCAGGGAGTAAGATGATGAGAGGAAGAGAATAAGATTTTGGTGTGAGATTGTAATGTGTGTGTGTGTGTGTGTGCGTGTGTGTGTGCTGGTGTTAGTGGGCAGTGATGTGCAGTCAGGGTAGGCAAGGTAGGCAGTGCCTACCCTGTGAAAATCACTGAATTGAGCTTTTCTGAAATAAAGACATTTAAAAAAACTTGTATGTATATTTTGTGCTTTTTATGTTCTTTCTCTGTATAGTTGCAATGGTTTTAAGATTTTTGATTAGAAAATATCCGCTAACGCTGCTTCAAATATGAATAATAATAATAATAATACATTTTATTTATCAGGCGCCTTTCTGAACACTCAAGGTCACCTTACATGGTATTAAAATGGATAGAAGTATGACAAGACACTACAGATACATACATGATATTAAAAACAGTTTGAAAAGATAAAAAATAAAAAAATAAATAAATAAAATAAAATAATAGTAATAAAATAAATAAGTGCCATGGAGGAGTGGATAGCTATGTCCTGTTCAGGCAAAAGCTAGTGTGAAGAGGTGAGTTTTTAAATGTTTCTTAAAAGTGGTGAGAGTCTCAGCATTACGGAGGTGGGGAGGGAGTGTGTTCCAGAGTTTGGGTGCTGCACAGGAGAAAGCCCGATCACCAAGAGTGGAGTGGCGAGATGTGGGGACAGTTAGAAGTCTTGCAGAGGAGGAGCGAAGCGAGCGAGTGGGTGTGTGGGCCAGGAGAAGATCAGTGAGATAGGCTGGAGCTAAACCATGAAGTGCACTGTAGGTTAGCAGGAGGGTTTTGAATTGTATTCAAAATTTTACTGGCAGCCAATGAAGTTTGTACAGGATTGGAAAGATGTGATCGTATGTTTTATTGTGGGTCAGTATTCATGCTGCAGCATTTTGAACTAACTGAAATTTGCGTATTGATCTGAGAGAGTGGAGTCAAGAATGACACCAAGGCTCTTCACATGAGTGGAAAGTGGGATGGGGAAACAGTCAATAGGAAGGGAAAAGTTTGGAGTTTTGGATAGTGTGGATTTAGACCCTATAAGCATTATTTCAGATTTGTCACCGTTCAGTTTGAGGAAATTGCAGGTCATCCAGATTCTAATGTCCTGCAAACAGTTGATGAGAGATGGGGGAGGAAGTGCAGAGGAGGGTTTGGAACTTATATAAAGCTGTGTGTCATCAGCGTAGCAGTGAAAACTAACACCATGACGACGCATGATCTGACCCAGTGGTTGCAGATAAATAATGAAGAGGAGAGGACCCAGCACCGAACACTGTGGAACACCCTTAGTGACAGAAGCAAAGTCAGATCTGTGATTCTTTATGGATATGTATTGCTGCCTATCTGAGAGGTATGAGTTCAGCCAGGAAAGTGCAAGATGGGTGATACCAAGATTAGCCAAGCGTTCAAGCAAAATATTGTGACAGACTGTGTCAAAAGCAGCACTCAAATCCAGTAGCACTAAGATGTTTAAGAGGTTGTTGTCAGCTGCATGGAGAAGATCATTGATAACTTTCACCCAGGCAGTCTCTGTGCTATGTTTTGTGCGAAAACCAGATTGAAAAGGTTCAAGTAACTGATGGGTGAAAAGATGGTCCTGAAGCTGAATGGCAACTATTCGCTCCAGTGTTTTGGCTAAAAAGGGCAAATTTGAAATGGGTCTGAAATTGTGAAGGTTTTCAGGGTCAGCTCCTGTTTTTTTACGAATAGGTGTGACTGCTGCCACCTTCAGGCTACTAGGTACAGTGCCAGAGGTGAGAGAGGACTTGATAATAGCCAGCAACAGGGGAAGGAGGGCAGGGAGGCAAGATTTGACTAGTGAGGTGGGCATTGGGTCTAGCTGACATGTGGATAGAGTGGAATCATTGACTGGGAGGAACTGAGCGAGAGAACCTGTCTGAACTAGCTCCAAAGTGGGAGAGAGGACATCATGTTCAGTGCTAGTAAGGAGGAGCTGTTGGTGGATTGCATCAACTTTATTATGAAAGAAGCTAAGGAATTTATTGCAAAGATCAGTGGAAATGCAGAGTGGAAAATTGTCAGGGGGCTGCAGCAATTTGTTAACAGTAGAGAAGAGAACTTTTGAATTGCCATTACTTATGTGAATGACGTTGGCGTAGTAAGAAGATCTGGCAGCTGAGAGGGCATTTTTGCAATTTGTTAGATGTTCAGAATAGGCCTCAGCATGAACAACTAGACCAGTTCTCTTTGTCAGATGTTCTAAGTGACGGCCATGGGACTTCATCAGTCGTAATTCAGGTGTGTACCAGGGTGCAGTGCGAGTGAAGGAAACAGTGCGATATTTAAGAGGGGCAAGTGATTGTAGATATGTGGAGAGGAGATCATTATAATGAGAGACTAGCTCATCAGTAGGGGTGGAGACGGGGTCGGGAACAGGACATTCATTTAAAAGTTCCATCATTAAGTCAGGGTTGATGTTTTTTACATTTCTGAAGGCAATAATACGTTTGGTGTTGTTCAGGGACTGAGGCATGTACATTTCAAACATCATTTTGTGATCAGAAATGGGGGAAATCACTGCCAGTGAGATTAGAGGGAGTTACACCACAGGAACATACCAGATCTAGTATATGTCCCCCTTGTTATGCGTGGGGAAATTGACATGTTGTTTAATGTCAAAACAGTCTAGTAGGGGTAAGAAGTCCGTAGCAAAATTACATGCAGCGGAATCAACATGAATGTTAAAATCACCCAGCACTAATACATTTGATGACATAGGACAGACAGTGGTCAGTAATGATGCGAACTCAGAGAGAAATACAGCTTAAGGTTTTGGATAGATTACAGCAATGTACAGAGGTTGAGTACCGGATTATTTTTACGACAAGACATTCAAACGATGAGGGAGTTGGTATGGCAACAGCATTCATTTTGATATTACCGCGGTGTAAAACAACTACTCCTCCTCCACGGCCGGAGGAGCGGGGTTTTTCAATGAATGAGTACCCTGCGGGAGTCGCCTCATTTAAATGAATAAATTCTTCAGATTTCTGCCATGTCTCAGTTAAACACATTATGTCAACTTTTTGATCGGTGATGTAATCATTTAGCAGTGGTGCTTTGTTGTTCAACGACCGTACGTTGAAAAGACCGAATTTAAAATATCTATTCTTAAAATCAATCTGTGCGGAAAGCAACGGGCGAAGTACACTGCAGTCGACCCCACGTTTGACAACATTGAGTCGTGCAGAGCGGGAGGTAGACCAGAGTGTTCGTTTTGCTGTAGGTAAAGTTCCGATGAGAGCCGCGGTGTAGATATTTCGGACGGGATACTATGTCCAAATCACTGCGTGCAAGCAAGTCAGGAGGAATTCTGGTCTTAGTTGGTTTTAAACGAAGAAGTTCCGTAACTGAGTATTGCAGTGCCCGGTTGGTAATTATGGTAGCACTTAGTATGATCCAAAAAAATGGATTAGTCTACATTTTGGCTGCAGGGCGCGCTAAGAGATCACCGTAGAGCTCGGGAGCAGAACCCGTACCTCGTTCCCCGAAGAGCACTGAGACAGAACAACTCCAACCTATCACTACGCCCCAACCAGCAAGCAATGACAGTAGGAAAGCGGAGACCTTTACTCACCGAGCTGAGTGCTGGCGGCCCACAAACTCAAGGAGATAGCGGTAGCTAGCACACCAAGCGAGGCCGAAAGCGTTGCAGGAGACTAGGTGAGTGTCAGCTACAAGTGTCAGTCGGGGACACGGACAGGTACATTCGGAGCAGGTGATAGTATCTGCAGGAGTAGTCAACCCGCGATCGGAAACAGCCAGACAGCGATCACAGAACTGGATTCCAGAGGGCGGGAGGCAGGCTAGGGAAGCTGGCAGCAGTGGCCTCGCAAGTCAGCACGGTGAAGGCCGGTGATCGGCAAACAGAGGTAGGGTGAACCGGCAGATGTGAGAGCGGGTTGGGTAGGATCCAAGTCAGAACTCACAGCGATGTAAGAAAAAAGTTAAAAAGTAAATAAATAAAATAAATAAATACATAAAAATCAAATGGCAGTACAAAATAGATCGAGGATTGACGATAGTTTCTTGAATACTCAAAAAATAAAAATGCGTTAAAGACAGGTAGAAAGACAGACAGGTACAAGAGCCAGAGAGCAGCGGCAGCTAGCAGTGCCAGCGTTCACTCAACTGGAAATGAGTATAATTAAACCTGAAAATTATTCAACTTGTTATATCATTGTAACACTGAGCTACTGTACACTAACATTACACTCTATAGCAGTCTCAAACTCTGGACATTACACCCACATAAAGACAGGCTTTGATTTCACATGTCTTAGCTTGAAAACGTCTTAATTGTCGCAAGCTAATGGTAGGCATACTTACCAATCCAGCACGTTCTGCGAGAAGTTCTTTTGTTCAGAGAAAATGGGCAATGCAAATACTAACTGCACTGGTTATTGTAATACTGGAGTGCCTGTGGGCTCCAGAATGAAAAGCCATTTCTTGTAGGTCTCTTCATTTTTGGCAAAAGAAAAGAATGTATTGCTTTCTCCACATCCAGAGAAGGGGCAATGCTTAGGCATTTTCAATTTAGCTTGCCTAGCCTGCACAAAAGTGGCAAGAGCATTATTTACACATTACATGTAGAAGGAATTTCACTGGACTTAAGGGTTTTGTTACATAAATAACACCCAATGAATCCTGCCCATTGAAAACCTGGCGTTTAGCCAAGGAGGAGAGCAAGCCAATTTCAGCACAGGCTTTTATTTGTTTTTTCTTTTTTTGTCTTTTGCAATAATTGTTTGAAAGTATTTCTGGGCCATTTGTGAATGTAAAACAGTAATAAAATGACACATCAGCAAAGAATTCACAGATTGTTGTGCCGATAACTAACAGCAGTGACATGTTGCAATGGATTTTCCAAGATATCCCAAAACCTTTCGAAATTGCAAATTTTTTAAATTGCATATTTTGAATAAATAACTGAGGTGAATCAGTTCTAACGTTTTTGGGAGTTAATATCTTACAGCAGTTAACATCATGCTGAATGTTGAAATACAAATGTTACAGTAGCTGGCAGGAATTAGCAGAAATTATAACAGAAAACTAATTAGTTTGAGTTGAACTTGCTTTGCAGCTGCTGCCACTGTTATTCACTATACTAGAGATTTCATCTATTAGAAGCTTTGCAAAAGAAAGAGACGGTCTGTATCTGTCGCTGCTGCAGCGGCTGATCGCAATGTCAGCTGCACATGTGCTGTTTACATTGTGAACATTCCACTAGTGTTAATTAATGGGAAATGTTGTTGGTAAACATAAATAAAATATTAATAAATATGGTAAATATCTCAAAAATATTTGCCCTACTGACAAGAAAAGCACAAGCAACTAGGTGAAGCTACAAGATAAAAAAGGTAGGTCTTGCTGAAAAACTGTAGGAGGAGTAGCGTACAGTATGTTGACTTGATGTGGAATAAGAAGAAATAATAAGGAGAACACTAAATTAACTTCATTAATCTTACATGCCCACCAGTATGGCTCTCACATGGTCTAGAGCACACTCTCCAAAACCAATCGGAACTTCTAAATATGGTCTCATCATGGTGATCATCTGCAAACTTCATTCTGGCTTTTTAATGCCAGTCCTTGAGTAGGGGCTTCTTCCTTGTGTGACAGCCTATCAGGTCATGGCGATGTAGGATTCTCTTAATGGTGGATGTAGATACTTTGGTATTGTCGTGGTCTAGGAAAACGACAGAATTCTGAGTCCAATCGCCAATCTGTAGAAAACTACTTCACGAGGGAAAAGACACCACGGCAGCAAACTCTTCAGAAAAGTTAGACTTTATTAGCGCCGGCGCAACACAAAGCCGGATCAATTCTGCCGAATTGAACCTCGACTGTCAGTTTTACAATCCTTTTATACACAAAATGTATTCCACAAACTCCCTCACCCCTTATACATTTACATATTCTCAGCCACCTGTTCTTCTTGGCACCCTCTGATGTTATTCTATCCTGACCTACTTGGCACAAAAATGGCTTACGCTGCTCTAATTTTATAATGCCAGTGTGGGAAGTTACCCCAACTTTCTTGTAAGAAGTAGTGTTCTTTTGTTCTGTATATTTTCCAGTATGCATATAAGTCTCAGCTTTCTGTAATTTTTTCATTTAAGCATACAAGTTACATATGGGTCACTGTAAAATATTAGTATATTAGTTCTCTAACACTTTTATCTAGCATTTGCGTTTTTGTTAGTTTTTGATTATAGTTTTCTGCTATAGTTTGGCAGTATATGATTAGTTTATTGTTAGTGTTCATCTGTTGAAATTTTTAGGAAATTGGGTATGATTAATATTTAATTAGTATTTTCTGCTGAATAAGCAGTTTTTCTTTTCTACTGAGTAAGCAGTCTTTCTGCTGAGTGAGTAAATATGTAAATTCAACTTCTAAGATTATATGATTCTAAGAGTATATGATTAGTTTTATTGTTAGTATTCATCTGTTGAAATTTTTAGGAAATTGGGTATGATTAATATTTAATTAGTATTTTCTGCTGAATAAGCAGTTTCTCTTTTCTACTGAGTAAGCAGTCTTTCTGCTGAGTAAATATGTAAATTCACTTCTAAGAGTATATGATTAGTTTTATTGTTAGTGTTTTATTGTTAGTGTTCATCTGTTGAATTTTTAGGAAATTGGGTATGATTAATATTTAATTAGTATTTTCTGCTGAATAAGCAGTTTCTCTTTTCTACTGAGTAAGCAGTCTTTCTGCTGAGTGAGTAAATATGTAAATTCAACTTCTAAGAGTATATGATTCTAAGAGTATATGATTAGTTTTATTGTTAGTATTCATCTGTTGAAATTTTTAGGAAATTGGGTATGATTAATATTTAATTAGTATTTTCTGCTGAATGAGTAAATATGTAAATTTAACTTCTAAGTCTACTGCATTCTCTTGCTCTGTTTTTTCTACAGTGAGTACTGTGGGTTCTTGCATTACCATAAGCTTATCTACAACTACTGATATAGGATTAATGGATTATATCTTGATTAATGTTAGTATATGATTATACTTGTTATATATTTTATCATGAAGCATTAAGAGTTTTGGAGGAATTCAGTTTGATCAACATTGATGGGAACACCCTAATTTTAACATGTGACGTCATCACAATCATGGGGAGTCTCAAAATTTTCCCCTACAGTACCTGATGCCTCCAACTCCTTCACCAGTTCCTTTGTTGTTGTCTTAGGGTTCAGTTGAACCTTACTGACCAAAGCTCATTCAGCCCTGGGAGTTAATTTGTGCCTCCCTCCTGAACGATGCAGTGTCTGTGTGGTCCCAAGATTTTTATATTTGCATACGTACAATTGTTTGTACAGATGCTCGTAGTACCTTCAGTTGTTTGTAAATTGCTCCTAAAGAGGAACCAGGTCTTGGCTGAGTTGCTTGGATTTTCCCATGATATCAAGGGCAAAAAGGCAGTGGCTCTAAAGGTAGGCCCTTAAATACAGCCCCAGGTGGCAATTAACCCCCAATTAAGTCCTAATTATGACAATTAGCCAATCAGAAGCTTCTAAAAGTCATTACATCAATCTCTGGAATCTTCCAGAGTGTTTAAAGAGACAGTCAGCTTGGTGTATGTAAACATCTGACCCACTGGAATTCTGAAATAGCGAATTAAAGCTGAAATAAATCTGTCGCTAATTGATTGTTTTAAAATGACCTCTGATGTGAACAAAGTAGGTGTCCTAATTGGCTTGCCAAAAGATATGCATAGTAACATGAAATGTGCGGAGTTGTGAAAAACTGAGTTTGAATATCTTTAGCCTAGGAGTATGCAAACTTTTGGGCTCAATCGTATATTATATCACATTCAGGTGTTGGTGGGGTTTATTATGTCACAGTCAGATGTGCAGTGACATAGAGCTGTGGTAAGAAGATGAATTTAACTGGAAGCTCTGTCCCCATGTTTTGTTCACAGGGTCCAGGTAGAAAGAGCAGGGTCACCTGTACCCAGCTGTGTGTCTCTGAAGAGTGATCGTTCAATGGATCCTCCAGTCGCTTTCAAAGGAGAGTTCACAGGTGATCAAAGGTAATTAAACAGGGTAAATTGACACTACTATTTAACCCCTTAACCCTCTGGGGTCGGGAGCTCCGCCGGCGGAGCTCGACAAGATTAAATCAACTTTAGTTTCTATTTGGATGATTAACTTCACGAGCTGTTATCATACAGACGCAACAAAAACATTGACAGAAACCTTAGAATCGCGACTTTCCAATGCGCCCATTGGCAAATAATATGAATTGTTTTAAAAGTTTTAAATTTGATTAAGTAAACCATGTATGCTTCGTTAATCCTTACTCATTACTATGTTGAAATGGGGTGAGAATGTAGAGAATTTAATGTTTTTAAGGGCTGAGTGTCTGTGGCTGTTGTGGTTATTTCTGTGGGGAACCCTGAAAAGTGCCAAACTCTCGGTGCTGTATAGGTATGGGGCATGCCCCCGCCAAGGCGTAACTTGATATACAATATGAAACACTTTGGAATCACTGCATATAAAGTTGATGAAATTTACACAAATGTCAGAGCATGGCACAATCACAGGTGTGCCTCATTTTACCCTCAGACGCCAGAGGGTTAAGCCCAAACATTTAAGAAGGCGATTTTCCCCTGGTTTGCACCATACATTTTAAAACAGTTTAACTTCGCACCTCTGACGTCTGCTTCCCTCGTAGCTTAGTGGGTACTACCTTTGCCTTAGGAAATAGCGCATTGGTCTCTGTTGGGCTCCCAACAATATAAACGAGTAACCAATAATGACCCTGCGACGACAAGGGTTTGAATACAACACAAATCGCGCATTTTTCAAAAAAGCACAAAACTAAATGCGGTTAAAAAGTTAACTAATGATGTCTTGTGTAGGTGGGTGTAATATGGCATGTTCAGAGGTAGGTGGGTGTATTATGTCACATTCTGGTCTAGGTAGGTGTATTAGGTCACATTCAGGTGTAGGTGAGTGTATTATGTCACATTCCGGTCTAGGTAGGTGTATTAGGTCACATTCAGGTGTAGGTGAGTGCATTATGTCACATTCCGACATTGGTGGTTGTATGTCACATTCCGGTCTAGGTGGGTGTATTATGGTGTGTTCAGGGGTAGGTGTGGTATACCATGTTGGCTCACAGCTGTTTAGATGGTGTTTTTTCTTGTTAAATTTCTGCGATAAATGACCCTGGATCAATTTCCTGCGGTATCAGAGCTAAACTTCCCCTCCCTCCATTCCTCACTCTGTCCCTATATTCTAGCTGTTAACACAGCTCAGACAGGAGTGGCTTCGTATTTCATGTAAATTAATCTACAAGGAGCGAACTTAAACCACATTTCATGCAGCTACGGACGACACACATTAAAATACTTACATGGATATGGAAATACATATTGTTGGTTTGGCACTGAATGGATCTGCTTTAGGTACCCTATCTAGCAGGGAGTACTATACATCTCCCCTACTAAACAGGAGGAATACCTGAATACCCCAGTATCTAGAAGAAGATCCAAACATTAGGTGGTGCTGGGGTGGTGGAGGGTGAGTGCAATTCTGAGCAGCAGCAGTGAAGCAGGCAAAAGCAGCGCAGGCAAGCACTGAGAGGTCTGACTGGTGGTTTAAAAAGCCGCTCCATTCGTGATGTGTGCCTGTGATTGGATGGGTAAGAGAAGAGTGTTGTGTGTATGCAATTGGATGATTGTGGAAACGCGCGAGTATGCAGTCAATGGAGCCAACCGATTGGTCAGCTGCGATTTTTGAGTTTCCTGACAGAACTTGCTTTGTGCATTCTGTGCGTACCACTCATTCATTTCTAACTCTGATGTGTGTACAAGAGAGAAACTATGCAAATGGTTCAGTACACATTGTGTAAAACAGATTCTTCTGGATAGAGCTGCTGTAAGAGGATGAGTTTAACTGGAAGCTCTGTCTCCATGTGCTGTGAGTTAGAGCTGCAGTAAGAGGATGAGTTTTACTGGAAGCTCTGTCTCCATATGCTGTAAGTTAGAGCTGCAGTAAGAGCATGAATTTAACTGAATGCTCTGTTTCCATGGGCTGTGAGTTAAAGCTGCAGTAACAGGATTGTCTTATGCATTTATGGCTCAAACAATTCATAATGAGTTTGATGATAAAATGCTGTCTGTTCAACTGGCCTACCACAAGAAATACACCTCACTGAGTCAGCTATGTCAGTGGAGTCACTTGATCAGTGACCCACGGAGGCTGTTTCTAATTATTAATCTCTGTATTACGAAACATTCAGCGCTTAGTTGCATTGCATTCACGTTAGTCAGT
The DNA here is from genome assembly GCA_025169545.1 of Anguilla japonica. NCBI lineage: Eukaryota > Metazoa > Chordata > Actinopteri > Anguilliformes > Anguillidae > Anguilla > Anguilla japonica. Next base: position 7,161,734 of record CM045898.1, on the reverse strand, counting down.
AGCTATGCGTTATTAGCCTGCCTTGCTCAGTGAACAAATAACTATTGCCTCATAGAAGAGTAGATACGGATATGCTCCGCCTTTGAAAAATGGACAAAATATCAAGTTTGTCTCTGGTTAATTCATTGCCTCTTTTCTTTTCTAAAGGACACATCAACAGCGAAACACAATCTGCTCTTGTCACATGAATTGAATAAATACAGAAGTATGTTGGTCTGAGCAATCGGTTTGCAGTATTACTAGTTCTACTGCCAGTTAAAAATTTGCCAAATATTTATTGTGAATTTTTGCTTTAAACAAAAGCTCTGGCATGTCAGGATTCTCCCATTTCAGTTGTTCATAATTTAATCATGTCAGATAATTTATGCTGGATTTTTATTACCATTCCCGTAAATTACTGTAGCCTATATCAAACTTCCATGTAGCCTACTGTTGTAAGACAATGTACTGACCTGTGAATTAAATTACGTTCATTGTTTTATTGCATTGCAAAGGGATGCATTTATCTTATCAACAACAGACCATTCCATTTTGACCAAGATTAGGTTACTTACATGAAATAAATGAAAAGTTTGATTAATTTGTCCATAGCCTATTTATGCATTAAAAACAAACACAAAGCTAAAAAGAAAAAAAGCAAATAGTCTACTATACAGACCAATCTGGTGTGTGCTTATAAATCAATGCATGTGACCAGTTTCTTTTCTATAAATAATTTGGTATAGGGCTGAATTGCACGTATACAATCTTCAAATAGTGACTGTATCAGCAGTGTACTAAAAGTTATTGACTGTGTTACATTTATGATCCGTTACATTTATACCGACTCTCCCCTATATCCTAAGTATAACTAACATGGATGACGTTAGACTGTGCTCAAAACTATCTGACTAGGCTGATAGTCTGACCACAAAGTTCGTTGAATAACCGTACACATACATTTCACTCAGATACACACAAAAATGTTACGGGTAAGAAACATATACCTAATTACAGCATGTCTCTAAAATGTATTTTCCTCCTTTCCCGTTAAAATAAGAGCAGCGGAAATTTGTCGCAAGTCACTGTTCTAGTTTGCTAGTGAGTACCACAGTTGAAGGGTTAACTGTCAGAACTGTTTTTGTTTTTTTTTGGCCCACCATCACCCCCCTCTTCGGAGAACATCTTTATTAATAGTTATATATTTTACAATATATTCCACATGTCCCCCTAGAGCATACCCACCCAGCCACCCCGCCACCCCACCCATTACAAAGAGGCAAAACAAATGAATAAACATAAAAGAACAAAACAAAGGAGAAACAAAACAAAACCAAACAAATGAGAAACAAACAAAGAAAGCACTGAATTACACATAAGCATTGGTGATAGTTAATGGCAGAGTTTATGTGTTGATGTAGGGGATATGAGATCAGGGAGTAAGATGATGAGAGGAAGAGAATACGATTTTGGTGTGAGATTGTAATGTGTGTGTGTGTGTGTGTGCGTGTGTGTGTGCTGGTGTTAGTGGGCAGTGATGTGCAGTCAGGGTAGGCAAGGTAGGCAGTGCCTACCCTGTGAAAATCACTGAATTGAGCTTTTCTGAAATAAAGACATTTAAAAAAAACTTGTATGTATTTTGTGCTTTTTATGTTCTTTCTCTGTATAGTTGCAATGGTTTTAAGATTTTTGATTAGAAAATATCTGCTAACGCTGCTTCAAATATGAATAATAATAATAATAATAATAATAATAATAATAATTATTATTATTATTATTATTATAATAATACATTTTATTTATCAGGCGCCTTTCTGAACACTCAAGGTCACCTTACATGGTATTAAAATGGACAGAAGAATGACAAGACACTACAGATACATACATGATATTAAAAACAGTTTGAAAAGATAAAAAATAAATAAATAAATAATAATAAAATAAAATAAAATAATAGTAATAAAATAAATAAAAGTGCCATGGGGGAGTGGATAGCTATGTCCTGTTCAGGCAAAAGCTAGTGGGAAGAGGTGAGTTTTTATATGTTTCGAGGGTCTCAGCATTACGGATGTGGGGAGGGAGTGTGTTCCAGAGTTTGGGTGCTGCACAGGAGAAAGCCCGATCACCAAGAGTGGAGTGGCGAAATGTGGGGACAGTTAGAAGTCTTGCAGAGGAGGAGTGAAGTGAGTGAGTGGGTGTGTGGGCCAGGAGAAGATCAGTGAGATAGGCTGGAGCTAAACCATGAAGTGCACTGTAGGTTAGCAGGAGGGTTTTGAATTGTATTCAAAATTTTACTGGCAGCCAATGAAGTTTGTACAGGATTGGAGAGATGTGATCGTATGGTTTAGTGTGGGTCAGTATTCGTGCTGCAGCATTTTGAACTAACTGAAGTTTGCGTATTGATCTGATTGAGAATAGAGTTACAGTAATCCAGCCGAGATGTTACAAAGGCATGGATTACAGTTTCTGTTGTCAAGTAGGACAGGGTGGGCCTGAGTTTTGATATGTTTCGGAGATGGAAAAAGGCAGATCTGGTGATGTGTTTTACATGAGGTTCAAATGAGAGAGTGGAGTCAAGAATGACACCAAGGCTCTTCACATGAGTGAAAAGTGGGATGGGGAAACAGTCAATAGGAATGGAAAAGTTTGGAGTTTTGGATAGTGTGGATTTAGACCCTATAAGCATTACTTCAGATTTGTCACCGTTCAGTTAGAGGAAATTGCGGGTCATCCAGATTCTAATGTCCTGCAAACAGTTGATGAGAGATGGGGAAGGAAGTGCAGAGGAGGGTTTGGAACTTATATAAAGCTGTGTGTCATCAGCGTAGCAGTGAAAACTAACACCATGATGACGCATGATCTGACCCAGTCGTTGCAGATAAATAATGAAGAGGAGAGGACCCAGCTCCGAACCCTGTGGAACACTCTTAGTGACAGAAGCAAAGTCAGATCTGTGATTCTTTATGGATATGTATTGCTGCCTATCAGAGAGGTATGAGTTCAGCCAGGAAAGTGCAAGATGGGTGATACCAAGATTAGCCAAGCGTTCAAGCAAAATTTTGTGACAGACTGTGTCAAAAGCAGCACTCAAATCCAGTAGCACTAAGATGTTTAAGAGGTTGTTGTCAGCTGCATGGAGAAGATCATTGATAACGTTCACCAAGGCAGTCTCTGTGCTATGTTTTGTGCGAAACCCAGATTGAAAAGGTTCAAGTAGCTGATTGGTGGAAAGATGGTCCTGAAGCTGAATGGCAACTATTCGCTCCAGTGTTTTGGCTAAAAAGGGCAAATTTGAAATGGGTCTGAAATTGTGAAGGTTTTCAGGGTCAGCTCCTGTTTTTTTACGAATAGGTGTGACTGCTGCCACCTTCAGGCTACTAGGTACAGTGCCAGAGGTGAGAGAGAAGTTGATAATAGCCAGCAACTGGGGAAGGAGGGCAGGGAGGCAAGATTTGACTAGTGAAGTGGGCATTGGGTCTAGCTGACATGTGGTTGACCTGCATTTTGAAATGACTTCAGATAGAGTGGAATCATTGACTGGGAGGAACTGAGTGAGATAACCTGTCTGAACTAGCTCCAAAGTGGGAGAGAGGACATCATGTTCAGTGCTAGTAAGGAGGAGCTGTTGGTGGATTGCATCAACTTTAGCATGAAAGAAGCTAAGGAATTTATTGCAAAGATCAGTGGAAATTCAGAGTGGAAAATTGTCAGGGGGCTGCGACAATCTGTTAACAGTAGAGAAGAGAACTTTTGAATTGCCATTACTTATGTGAATGACGTTGGCGTAGTAAGAAGATCTGGCAGCTGAGAGGGTATTTTTGTAATTTGTTAGATGTTCAGAATAGGCCTCAGCATGAACAACTAGACCAGTTCTCTTTGTCAGACGTTCTAAGCGACAGCCATGGGACTTCATCAGTCGTAATTCAGGTGTGTACCAGGGTGCAGTGCGAGTGAAGGAAACGATGTTTAAGAGGGGCAAGTGATTGTAGATATGTGGAGAGGAGATCATTATAAAGAGAGACTAGCTCATCAGTAGGGGTGGAGACGGGGTCGGGAACAGGACATTCATTTGAAAGTTCCATCATTAAGTCAGGGTTGATGTTTTTTACATTTCTGAAGGCAATAATACGTTTGGTGTTGTTCAGGGACTGAGGTATGTACATTTCAAACAACATCATTTTGTGATCAGAAATGGGAAGATCACTGCCAGTGAGATTAGAGGGAGTTACACCACAGGAACATACCACATCGAGTATATGCCCCTTGTTATGCGTGGGGAAATTGACGTGTTGTTTAATGTCAAAACAGTCTAGTAGGGATAAGAAATCCGTAGCAAAATTACATTCAGCGGAATCAACATGAATGTTAAAATCACCCAGCACAAATACATTTGATGACATACCACAGGCAGTGGTCAGTAATGATGAGAACTCAGAGAGAAATACAGCTTAAGGTTTTGGCGGGCGATAAATTACAGCAATGTACAGAGGTTGAGGACCGGATTATTTTTACGACAAGACATTCAAACGATGAGGGAGTTCGTATGGCAACAGCATTCATTTTGATATTACCGCGGTGTAAAACAACTACTCCTCCTCCACGGCCAGAGGAGCGGGGTTTTTCAATGAATGAGTACCCTGCGGGAGTCGCCTCATTTAAATGAATAAATTCTTCAGGTTTCTGCCATGTCTCAGTTAAACACATTATGTCAACTTTTTGATCGGTAATGTAATAATTTAGCAGCAGTGCTTTGTTGTTCAACGAACATACGTTGAAAAGACCGAATTTAAAATAGCTATTCTTAAAATCAATCTGTGCGGAAAGCAACGGGCGAAGTACACTGCAGTCCACCCCACGTTTGACAACATTGAGTCGTGCGGAGCGGGAGGTAGACCAGAGTGTTCGTTTTGCTGTAGGTAAAGTTCCGATGAGAGCCGCGGTGTAGATATTTCGGACGGGATACTATGTCCAAATCACTGCGTGCAAGCAAGTCAGGAGGAATTCTGGTCTTAGTCGGTTTTAAACGAAGAAGTAAATGAGTATTGCAGTGCCCGGTTGGTAATTATGGTAGCACTTAGTATGATCCAAAAAAATGGATTAGTCTACATTTTGGCTGCAGGGCGCGCTAAGAGATCACCGTAGATCTCGGGAGCAGAACCCGTACCTCGTTCCCCGAAGAGCACTGAGACAGAACAACTCCAACCTATCACTACGCCCCAACCAGCAAGCAATGACAGTAGGAAAGCGGAGACCTTTACTCACCGAGCTGAGTGCTGGCGGCCCACAAACTCAAGGAGATAGCTGTAGCTAGCACATCAAGCGAGACCGAAAGCGTTGCAGGGGACTAGGTGAGTGTCAGCTACAAGTGTCAGTCGGGGACACGGACAGGTACATTCGGAGCAGGTGATAGTAGCTGCAGGAGTAGTCAACCCGCGATCGGAAACAGTCAGACCGCGATCACAGAACTGGATTCCAGAGGGCGGGAGGCAGGCAAGGGCAAGCTGGCAGCAGTGGCCTCGCTAGTCAGCACGGTGAAGGCCGGTGATCGGCAAACAGAGGTAGGGTGAACTGGCGGATGTGAGAGTGGGTTGGGTAGGATTCAAGTCAGAACTCACAGCGATGTAAGAAAAAAGTTAAAAAGTAAATAAATAAAATAAATAAATACATAAAAATCAAATGGCAGTACAAAATAGATCGAGGATTGACGATAGTTTCTTGAATACTCAGAAAATAAAAATGCGTTAAAGACAGGTAGAAAGACAGACAGGTACAAGAGCCAGAGAGCAGCGGCAGCTAGCAGTGCCAGCGTTCACTCAACTGGAAATGAGTATAATTAAACCTGAAAATTATTCAACTTGTTATAGCATTGTAACACTGAGCTGCTGTACACTAACATTACACTCTATAGCAGTCTCATACTCTGGACATTACACCCACATAAAGACAGGCTTTGATCCCACATGTCTTAGCTTGAAAACGTCTTAATTGTCGCAAGCTAATGGTAGGCATACTTACCAATCCAGCACGTTCTGCGAGAAGTTCTTTTGTTCAGAGAAAATGGGCAATGCAAATACTAACTGCACTGGTTATTGTAATACTGGAGTGCCTGTGGGCTCCAGAATGAAAAGCCATTTCTTGTAGGTCTCTTCTTTTTTGGCAAAAGAAAAGAATGTATTGCTTTCTCCACATCATTTTCAATTTAGCTTGCCTAGCCTGCACAAAAGTGGCAAGAGCATTATTTACACATTACATGTAGAAGGAATTTCACTGGACTTAAGGGTTTTGTTACATAAATAACACCCAATGAACCCTGCCCATTGAAAACCTGGCGTTTAGCCAAGGAGGAGAGCAAGCCAATTTCAGCACAGGCTTTTATTTGTTTTTTCTTTTTTTGTCTTTTGCAATAATTGTTTGAAAGTATTTCTGGGCCATTTGTGAATGTAAAACAGTAATAAAATGACACATCAGCAAAGAATTCACAGATTGTTGTGCCGATAACTAACAGCAGTGACATGTTGCAATGGATTTTCCAAGACATCCCAAAACCTTTCGAAATTGCAAATTTTTAAAATCGCATATTTTGAATAAATAACTGAGGTGAATCAGTTCTAACGTTTTTGGGAGTTAATATCTTACAGCAGTTAACATCATGCTGAATGTTGAAATACAAATGTTACAGTAGCTGGCAGGAATTAGCAGAAATTATAACAGAAAACTAATTAGTTTGAGTTGAACTTGCTTTGCAGCTGCTGCCGCTGTTACTCACTATACTAGAGATTTCATCTATTAGAAGCTTTGCAAAAGAAAGAGACGGTCTGTATCTGTCGCTGCTGCAGCGGATGATTGCAATGTCAGCTGCAAGTGTGTTGTTTACATTGTGAACATTCCACTAGTGTTAATTAATGGGAAATGTTGTTGGTAAACATAAATAAAATATTAATAAATATGGTAAATATCTCAAAAATATTTGCCCTACTGACAAGAAAAGCACAAGCAACTAGGTGAAGCTACAAGATAAAAAAGGTAGGTCTTGCTGAAAAACTGTAGGAGGAGTAGCGTACAGTATGTTGACTTGATGTGGAATAAGAAGAAATAATAAGGAGAACACTAAATTAACTTCAGTAATCTTACATGCCCACCAGTATGGCTCTCACATGGTCTAGAGCACACTCTCCAAACCAATCGGAACTTTCTAAATATGGTCTTCATCATGGTGATCATCTGCAAACTTCATTCTGGCTTTTTAATGCCAGTCCTTGAGTAGGGGCTTCTTCCTTGTGTGACAGCCTATCAGGTCATGGCGATGTAGGATTCTCTTAATGGTGGATGTAGATACTTTGGTATTGTCGTGGTCTAGGAAAACGACAGAATTCTGAGTCCAATCGCCAATCTGTAGAAAACTACTTCACGAGGGAAAAGACACCACGGCAGCAAACTCTTCAGAAAAGTTAGACTTTATTAGCGCCGGCGCAACACAAAGCCGGATCAATTCTGCCGAATTGAACCTCGACTGTCAGTTTTACAATCCTTTTATACACAAAATGTATTCCACAAACTCCCTCACCCCTTATACATTTACATATTCTCAGCCACCTGTTCTTCTTGGCACCCTCTGATGTTATTCTATCCTGACCTACTTGGCACAAAAATGGCTTACGCTGCTCTTATGTGATAATGCCAGTGTGGGAAGTTACCCCAACTTTCTTGTAAGAAGTAGTGTTCTTTTGTTCTGTATATTTTCCAGTATGCATATAAGTCTCAGCTTTCTGTAATTTTTTCATTTAAGCATACAAGTTACATATGGGTCACTGTAACATATTAGTTCTCTAACACTTTTATCTAGCATTTGCGTTTTTGTTAGTTTATGATTATAGTTTTCTGCTATAGTTTGGCAGTATATGATTAGTTTTATTGTTAGTGTTCATCTGTTGAAATTTTTAGGAAATTGGATATGATTAATATTTGATTAGTATTTTCTGCTGAATAAGCAGTTTTTCTTTTCTACTGAGTAAGCAGTCTTTCTGCTGAGTGAGTAAATATGTAAATTTAATTTCTAAGTCTACTGCATTCTCTTGCTCTTTTTTTCTACAGTGAGTACTGTGGTTTCTTGCATTACCATAAGCTTATCTACAACTACTGATATAGGATTAATGGATTATATCTTGATTATGTTAGTATATGATTATACTTGTTATATATTTTATCATGAAACATTAAGAGTTTTGGAGGAATTCAGTTTGATCAACATTGATGGGAACACCCTAATTTTAACATGTGACGTCATCACAATCATGGGGAGTCTCAAAATTTTCCCCTACATTCCCCCCTTTCGGGGTCAAATATTATGGCCCCGAATAACTCCCCTCACTGTATTCTTATTGGCCTTCTGACCCAACAAAGTTATCATACACTCCTTTAATGTTCTTGACACGTTGATTCATAGCACGATGATTTGCCGCAGTCCTCGTAGTTGGTGGCTCCTGGTATATCTTCCAACCAGAGTGCGCGGTCTGCGCGTCACTCCACTGGGCTCCTGGTATATCTTCCAACCAGAGTACGCGGTCTGCACGTCACTCCACTGGAAAGCCGGCCTGCGATTCTCGTACTGGACCCGCAGGGGCACTGTTGGTGCTGTTACTCCCTGGACTGGTGTCAGCGCCCGCAGTTCCTCCGCTCTCCCCATCTCCCTGGACTGTGACAGCGTCCCGTCCGCCGGAACCTGGAATCACCCGTCTGGCGCCTGACTCCTGTGTTAGTCACCTTATACGACCCCAACTGGATGCCTATAGCCCTGTGGGGAGAATCTCAAGAGAGGGAGGATACACGACAGCAACACCAGTACCACTATCAGTGTTATCCTCACTGCAAGTCCTATTTTTGCCCGCCAACTTCCCCCTCGTCCTTTATTCGACAGTTTTTCTTGCCCAACCTCCTTCATTATCTTTCTTAGTGGTTGCATATTTTCAGAATACCCTTCCACCCAATCCATGCTAAAACCCGTCATTTCTAAGAATGTCATCATTTGTCCCACTGTCTGTGGTTGCGGAACTTTCATTATTGTCTCCAACTGTTTATTTGACATTCTCTTACCACCAGCCGTGATTACTCTTCCCAAGTACTCCACCTCCTGAGAGCAGAGCTGCAGCTTCTTCCTGGACACCTTGTGTCCCCCCTTTGCCAGTTTCTCCAGCGGTTTCATGCTGTCGCTCATGCACTGCTCTTTTGTGTCTGCACATAGTAATAAGTCATCAACATATTGCAACACCACACTTTTTGAGGTTCAAACCTTGTAAGTCGGGGTCACCAATTTCCGTGTCATGTTGCGACCATAGTTGGCTTGGTAATTGGTTTAAATGTTCTTCTATGCCTAAATTTTCTCTAGATTTCTCCCATTTTGTATCCTCTTCCCACGGTACCCTCACCATTTGGGGCTTTCCCCATATCTGAGCACTTACCATAATTTTGATCATTTTTTGATCTGCTGTGCACCAAATTAAAGAATTTTCTGTTGGCCCGAATTGAAGCTCTTCTGCTCTCTTTACCATAGGACCTAAGTCCTTAGCTTGGTACCCTGGATTGACTTTTAACGTTATGTGTGGGGCCGCCTATTCTTCCTGAAACCACTGCTCAATCCACGGGGTCCTTGCTATGTTTAATGCTGCTCCTTCCTGACCTATCAGGAGCGCAGTTGACACTAAATATTGTCTTTCTCCTTTCCCCTCACTCCACTCTCTTTCTAGATCTGGATCCTGGTAGGGATCAAACTTCATTGTACAATGTAAATCATATTCTGGCTCAGTTGCCTGTGGGATCTGCGCCTTAACATATTTTTGCCAAGTGCTCCACACTTGGTCTTTTACTTGTGTCTCAATATCCCCTACCCAATATACATTTGCCCTGTGGAGATTTTCACTTCCCACATAGTACATTCCTGTTAAATCTATGCCCCCTCCTTCACAATTTAATTTTAGTCCTAAGGCCAGAATTGCATCTCTTCCTAGAAGGCTTATGGGGGAATTTTTGCATGCTACTATCTCTAATTTTGCTTCTTTTGCGCCTATTTTTATTAATACTGGTTTTGTGGTCGGGCTTAACATTGTTTTTCCCGAGAACCCTACTGTTTTAATAACTTCTCCCGACATTGGCAGATGTGAGGCATATTCTTTCCTAATGCATGTGCATGTTGCTCCAGTATCTATCATCATGGGGACAATTTTTCCTCCGATTTGTACATTTATTATTGGTTCTTGTTCTGGCCTGTTTGTTATCATTACATGCTGTCCTACTCTGCCTGGGTTCTCTGGGCACCCCTATTGGGCACCTTGGTAATTTACAGGTCCCCCACTCTGATATGGGGGCCTAGCCTGAGGAGGTGGGGTCAAGTTGGGGTAACCCTGCGATTGCTGAGGCTGATTAGGTACCCAGGTCCCCTGGTTACCTGGGTACATTCCTTGGGCGTTTGGACATCATCTGTTTATGTGCCCCTCCTGACCACATCCATAGCAGACTGTCTCTGTTGATTAGGAAAGCCTTGTTGGTTCCAATTTCTATTTTGCATGTTGTTATTCTGATTCTGCTGCCCTCTCCACTGATTATTTTGACCACCATTCCCTGGCCCTCCCCCCATATGATTCCCACCGGGTTGTGGCCCTCCCCCTTTCATATTACCTTGCATGGCCACCGGGTGAGGGATGCCGGAGAAGTTGTAGACCACCGTTGGCTGGGGCACCATCAGGCTGCTCCATGGTTCAGGCGTGGGGGTGGCTTCAAAGTCAAAGAACCCATTGTCCATATTCTGTCTTTTCACAGATACCACTTTTTTCGCCTCTTTTTCGTTGGCTTTCAGCTCCTCCAGCTGCAACTGCAGTAGCTTTCTTTGAATGTCTTTTGTTTGATCTTCCAGCGTTTTCCCCTCTTTCCGCTGCCTTTCTACAGCGTGCACCACATGATCTACAAATTCTCTGTGTGCCATGGTGTTCAGTCCCACCACCTCATCGAGGCGGCGCCCCACTTCCTGTGACATCCCCTCCCGGATGGCTTTGCGGAAGAGGGTGGTCATTATGGGATCTGCCTGTACGTCCCTCTCAGTCATCATTCTCCACCTGCGCAACTGCGTGTGGATGTATGTTGTTGGTGGTTCATTTTCTTTTAACGGCGGTCCTGTTAAGGTCATTATGTCCGGTCGTGCGGGATACAGGGCTCGTAGAGCAGTCCAAACAACCCCACGCACATTATCAAACGGCCCACCGTCCACTGCTGGAGACTGCGCATGGTTTTTGTCAAAGCCAGCCTGTTCAAATATGTCCAGCATTGTTTCCATCCCCACAACCTTTCCCAGGAGAGCCTTCAGGTCCCCCACAGCCAGGAGCCGGCCTGTCGTCTCCTCCTCCAGCACCCTGATCCAGTGGCCTGCCCCATTCTGCAACTCAGGGAGACGCACTCTCTCTATCCCCAGTTGTTCTTCACCTTCCTCATGTTCTACCCACCCTGTTATTTGAACCTGTCCCTTTACTACCGGACACACTGCCACTGCAGATGTTACCGGGCATATTGGATACAAGCCTGTCTCTTTTATTACCGCATGTCTTGGTGATTGTGGGACATACGGAGGGGGAGTCATTATTTCACTGCAATCCCTTTTTAATCCTACATCTCTTTCTAGGGAAGCGGACCTAAACCATCCTAAAATTGTTTTTTCCTGTTCTCTTTTTAGCTTTCTTGTTTCTGACTTGTCTTCTGGTTTATAATTTGCTATTACCCCTCCCATCTGATCGCATATTTCTCTATCAAACGTACCCCCTTTTGGCCATTTTGTCGCTATTCTTTTAGTTCTTTTTGTCCATTTTTCTGATATTTTCTCTATCTCCTGTTCACATTTAGGATATTTTCCTGTGATTATTTCAACTGGCGTTTTCTCTTCTTTTTCCATTATTTTACGGTTACTCTAATACTTTATTATTATATTTTATCCCTATTTAACTTTTATTCTCAACCGAGGCTACTGCCTTTATTCTATTTCTTATTATCTAATCGTTATTTTATAGCCAAGGCTCCCCACGCTCCCCACAACCTTTGTTTCTACACTTATTTTCTCCCTTCTTATCTCTTCTACACTCTTGCCGATCTCTCTTCCACACACTTTATAATTGTACATACACACACACACAAAAAATTTTTCCTCTGTTCCCTAATACAACGTTATTTCCCCGCAAGCATAAGCATCTAATCAAAGCATAAGCACAGCGTTATCCATGTTGTTTCTACCCAACAACACTTTTCTCTTTTATCCCGGACCCGAGCTCTTGCAGGCGACCCCTCTAGGGCTTACTCTCCTTCCAAGTCTCTTGGCACCACTTAAAACTACAACGGCATTAGTGTAAACTTCGCAAATGGATATTGAGTCCAAGTTCCCGCCACACGCTTTGCCACACACACCTGCATCAGTGTAAACTTCGCTAAAGGGATATTGAGTCCCAGTTCCCGTTTCCCACACTTTTGCAACAAATATAGGCCTTTCCCAGATTGTTTCTACTCAACAATTCTGTTTCCAACACTTTTCCGCGCAAGCATAAGCATCTACTCAAAGCATAAGCAGCTTTATCAATGTTGCTCCTAACCAACAACACTTTTCCCAACACTTTTCTGCAAATAAAAAAATTTTATGACGTCCTTTCACTCATACCACACTTAATTCACACTCATACCACACACAATTCACTCATACCACACACAATTCACTCACGGTTTGGGGCGTACTTTTCTGAAGAGCTCGCCGCTTCCTTCCCCTCAATTTTTGGTGTTATTTGGCCGGGTTAGTTGTACGAGAGGCTTTCACTCCCGGCGTCAGGGAGAAGAGGTCAGAGGGGACAGTACCCCAGTCCGAAACAAGTTAAATACTCTTACCTTTTGATAAGCTGGCCAGCTTTTTCAGGGGCTATCACCCTCTGCCTCTGTCTCCAGGAGCCGGGAGCTTCAGTGATTCCTCTTTCGTATCCCGACGAGCCCCCAAATGTCGTGTCTAGGAAAACGACAGAATTTCTGTGAGTCCAATCGCCAATCTGTAGAAAACTACTTCACGAGGGAAAGACACCACAGCAGCAAACTCTTCAGAAAAGTTTAGACTTTATTTGCACCGGTGCACGTGCACAACAAAGCCGGAACAATTCCGCCGAATTGAACCTCGACTGTCAGTTTTACAATCCTTTTATACACAAAATGTACTCCACAAACTCCATAACCCCTTATACATTTACGTAAATCCCAGCCACCTGTTCTTCTTGGCACTACATGGTGTTATTCTAACCATCTCTTATCTGACCTGTTTGGCACCAGATGGACTTTCTTGGGTCAACCTGACCTTCTTGGCACCAAAATGACTTTCTTTGTTCTGTACTTTTCCAGTATGCATATAAGTCTCAGCTTTCTGTAATTTTTTCATTAAACATACAAGTTTACATATGGGTCACTGTAAAATATTAGTTTTCTAGCATTTTTATCTAGCATCAGCGTTTTTGTTACTTTTGGATTATAGTTTTCTGCTATATCTTGGCAGTATGTGATTAGTTTTTTTGTTAGTGTTTATCTGTTGTAAATCTGTTAAAAAATAGGGTATGATTAGTATTTGATTAATATTTTCTGCTCAGTAGTGAACAGTTTTTCTGCTGAGTAAGTAAATGTGTAAATAGGATTTCTAAGGCTACTGCGTTCTCATGCTCTTTATCTACAGTGGATACTGTGGTTTCTTGCGTTTCAAAAAGCTTATCTACAACTACTGATAGTAAGATTTCTAAGGCTACTGTTTTGATTATATGAGTAGATGTTTATACTTGTGATATTTTATCATGACGCATAGTGAAGTCGTCACAGTCACAAAAGCTTATCTACAACTACTGATAAGGCTACTGTTTTGATTATATGAGTAGATGTTTATACTTGTGATATTTTATCATGACGCATAGTGAAGTCATCACAGTCGTAAAAGCTTATCTACAACTACTGATAAGGCTACTGTTTTGATTATATGAGTAGATGTTTATACTTGTGATATTTTATCATGACGCATTGAGAGTTTGAAGGACACATCTGGCCCAACCTTGATAGTGAAGTCATCACAATCATGGGGCGTCTCAAAATTTTCCCTACACAACATCATAGCCCGCTTGCATCCTAATGTTCGTTAAAAACTCATTATTATATTCATCTAACTCATTCTTAATGACTTCAAACTCAATTTCTTCTTGCTCTGTCGGTCTCCTTTTTCGGTCCTGGTTCTAATAATTTACATTTATGTACAAGGACATTTTTAATCTGTTTCTTCACAATATCCCACAACTCTACACTGGACTTCGTTAACACCTTTAATTGTTTTATTCTTTGAATTTCTTGTTTTAATTCTGCGACCAAGGATTGATTTTTTTCAGATAATTTACATTTAGTTTCCAGTAATTAATTATTTTATCACCTTCCATTATAACAGTACTCCTCACAGCAAGGTGATCTGAATTTACGCAGATTGAATACGACCTCAGCTGTACATTCTTTGAGACATAAATCCTATCTATCCTCGTCTTGGTTTTTTTGTCGAACCGTGAAAAACCCACATCATCCGGATATAAAGTTTTAAAACTATCCTTCATGTTAAAAGCTTCACACGTTTCTTTTAGTATCTCACCAACCCGAGTAATTTTAAAAGCTGATGATGCTATTCGATCTTTCTCTTCAGTTACTACGTTGAAATCGCCTGCTAAAATAACGTTCTGACCTGCGCACAGTACTTCGATCAATTTATTAAATATTTGAATTTCCCTATGTCTGTCTGGTGGTGTATACACGTTAATTAATCGAAGTTTTTGCATTTCTAGAATACAGTCCACTGCTAGCAGTCTTCCTGGTATCAATTCCCTTTTCTTTATAATTTCCACGTTTTGTGATTTAAAAAGAATACCCAAGCCATCTTCACTGTCACAGCCAATAGATACCTCAGAAAACCCTTTCCATAAACTTTTCACGTTTTAGATCTTCCATGCTATTTAAACGCAGCGCTTGTACAAATATAATATCATCTTCCAGCTTGGATTATATGCTCATTTTCTCAGACCTATTTTTGGCAGACTGTATACCTCTTACATTTAAAGTTAAAATGCTGTATACCCTAGGCATGATAAAGAGAAACAGAAGACAGAAGATCATGTTACCTTATGTTGTCTTTTTACTCCTTTTTCTGCTGATGCTACCCTCCGATGACAGGGGTCTCTTTTCTTTGGGCACATTATCCCGTGGTATCTCCACAGGGGAGGAGTCCGGAGAAAACGAGTCCATACTTTCCTCTGACTCTGAGGCGCTTTCAAAGTCCTCTTCTCCCTCACCGTTAGTGCTGTCATCATTGTTGTCATCCCCGTCATATTCACTAAGCTCCTCTGCTGCTCCTGCTCCTGAAGACATTTCCGCCTGGTCAAATACCTCTCGCGTTTGCCTCCGCTCACCTTCATCTCTTTTCCTGGACTGCTGCTCCACGCCCCCGCCCTGGTTCCTCTGCTTATCCACGCCCCCGCCCTGGTTCCTCTGCTGCTCCGCACCCTCGCCCTGGTTCCTCTGCTTATCCACGCCCCCGCCCTGGTTCCTCTGCTGCTCCGCACCCTCGCCCTGGTTCCTCTGCTTATCCACGCCCCCACCCTGGTTCCTCTGCTGCTCTGCACCCCTGCCCTGGTTCCTCTGCTGCTCCGCACCCTCGCCCTGGTTCCTCTGCTTATCCACGCCCCCACCCTGGTTCTCTGCTGCTCTGCACCCCTGCCCTGGTTCCTCTGCTGCTCCGCACCCTCGCCCTGGTTCCTCTGCTTATCCACGCCCCCGCCCTGGTTCCTCTGCTGCTCTGCACCCCTGCCCTGGTTCCTCTGCTGCTCCGCACCCTCGCCCTGGTTCCTCTGCTTATCCACGCCCCCACCCTGGTTCCTCTGCTGCTCTGCACCCCCGCCCTGGTTCCTCTGCTTATCCACGCCCCTGCCCTGGTTCCTCTGCTGCTCTGCACCCCGCCCTGGTTCCTCTGCTGCTCCGCACCCTCGCCCTGGTTCCTCTGCTTATCCACGCCCCCCCCACCCTGGTTCCTCTGCTGCTCTGCACCCCTGCCCTGGTTCCTCTGCTGCTCCGCACCCTCGCCCTGGTTCCTCTGCTTATCCACGCCCCCACCCTGGTTCCTCTGCTGCTCTGCACCCCCGCCCTGGTTCCTCTGCTTATCCACGCCCCTGCCCTGGTTCCTCTGCTGCTCTGCACCCCCGCCCTGGTTCCTCTGCTGCTCCGCACCCTCGCCCTGGTTCCTCTGCTTATCCACGCCCCCACCCTGGTTCCTCTGCTGCTCTGCACCCCTGCCCTGGTTCCTCTGCTGCTCCGCACCCTCGCCCTGGTTCCTCTGCTTATCCACGCCCCCACCCTGGTTCCTCTGCTGCTCTGCACCCCCGCCCTGGTTCCTCTGCTGCTCTGTGCCCCCGCCCTGGTTCCTCTGCTTATCCACGCCCCCGCCCTGGTTCCTCTGCTTATCCACGCCCCCGCCCTGGTTCCTCTGCTGCTCCACGCCCCCGCCCTGGTTCCTCTGCTGCTCCGCACCCCTGCCCTGGTTCCTCTGCTGCTCCACCTCCTCTGGAGTCCGATCTAATTCTGCAGCAGGTGCTTGTTGCTTCGGAGGTTTGGCAGGATCTCCTTTCGCTTCCTCTGCGTCCCTTCCGGTCTCAGGCTGCTCGCTGCTGTGAGCCCATTTCTTTCTCTCTGCTTTCATTCAGTTACTGTAGGAGCCGGGACATCCAAAATACAAGTGTCCCGCTTCTTTGCAAAGGCTGCAGATCCCCTCGTTGGAGCAGTGTTTACCTTTGTGCCCAAATTGCCCACACCTCCAGCACTTCAGTAGGTTGCAGTCTTTCACTTGATGATCGGGGGAATTGCAGAAGTAGCACCTTTGTATCTGTCCGACGTATGTGATTTTCCCGTTGTAGGGACCCATGGATATAGAGTTTGGTAGAGTAACGAGCTGCCCGTCGCTTCCGCTTTGCAGCTTCACTTTGTACCTTCGCACTCCGTACCAGATACCAAATTGGTCAAGGGGCTTCTCGTGAGGGTGAAGAAGTTCGCAGTACCTGCGAAGATACTGCTCCACATCTTCATCTGCCACCCTGCTAGTCCAGAATTTAACCACAATAGTCAGGGGAAGGGAGGAATAAATCTCCCAGTTCTTCCGTACTCCTTCATTGGAGCGGGCGGCAAAGACATCCAGGAAACGCCTCAGGACATTTTCGCGGTGGAAACGCAGCTCAAAGTCCTTTTTGTTTGGTAATGCAATAAAGGAATAAATGTCTGCTGCATTTATCCAAGTGCTTTGTAGTATTAAATCCTGGCCAACACTCGATCGCAACGGGGGCTCAGCATCTCCAACAAACCTAAGATGAGCCCAGTAACGTCCGACTAGTGTTTGAGGCACCCCCGTCGGGGCCATCTTTGATTTAAAAACTATAAGAGAGCTGTGGGGTCTTTAGTAATACACTTATTATAAAATTATATAATACTTAGACCAAACAGTGCACCGCAAGGTACAAGGGTACTTTCTTTTCCCTCTGACTACACCACTTATTTACTACCACGCGGTTTTAGCTGGTTCAGGCATTCTTGTAAACACAGGAAAACAAGTTCATACTGACAAAACTTTTAAATTGTGCATCAATGTCACTGACACCATTCAGTTGCAGGTGTGCTGTTATATGCAATATTCAGATCTGCAGTAACTAAGAGCTGCAGTAAGAGCATTGGTGGACTCGGGGGGAGTGGGGGTGGGGGTGGGGGCGACCGCCCCCCCCTGGTGCCCCCATGGCTGAAAAAGCGTCGCTAAAGTGCCCTCTAGAGTGACGAAAACGAGAGGAAGTGCCCTATTGGCTGCCCTTCACACGGGAAAACAATGATTGAGTGCCCTCTAGGGTGCCCCTTCATACAATAACTTATGATGATGTGCCCTCTAGAGCAAGAAAATTCAATAACGTGTCTTAATGAGTGCCCTTCTAGTGGAGAAAACGTGATGCAGTGCCCTATAAGGTGCCCTTACAATGGTCTAAACTTGACGTTCCCTATGGGTGCCCATCCAATGGAAAAGGGTGCCGTTATGAGGTGCCCTCTATGCCGCCCCTACATGTCAGTGTCCCAAAGGGTCCCCTTTCCAGTGGATAAAATGTGATGCAGTGCTGTAAAGGGTGTCCCTACATGCGTGAGAATGTGGGGAAGTATCCTAAAGGATGCCTCTCCAGTGGAGAAAATGTGAAGTGGTGTCATATAGGTGCTCTTACAATGGGATAAACTTGAGGTACACTAAAGGTGCCTTTCTGATGACAAAAACTCATGAAGTGCCCTCTTAGATGCCCTTCCAAGTGAGAAAACACGATGCATCATAGCTTTTTGTGCGCTGGTGGGGCCCCATGTCATGCAGTAAGTGCCCTTTTTATTTTTTCGCCCCTGCCCTTCAAACAACCTGAGTACGTCGCTGAGTAAGAGGATGAGTTTAGCTGGAAGCTCTGTCTCCATGTGCTGTGAGTTAGAGCAGCAGTAAGAGGATGAGTTTAACTGGAATCTCTGTCTCCATGTGCTGTGTGTTAGAGCTGCAGTATGAGGATGAGTTTAACTGGAAGCTCTGTCTCCATGTGCTGTGAGTTAGAGCTGCAGTAAGAGGATGAGTTTAACTGGAAGCTCTGTCTCCATGTGCTGTGAGTTAGAGCTGCAGAAAGAGGATGAGTTTAACTGGAAGCTCTGTCTCCATGTGCTGTGAGTTCGAGCTGCAGTAAGAGGATGAGTTTAACTGGATGCTCTTTCTCCATGTGCTGTGAGTTAGAGCTGCAGTAAGAGGATGAGTTTAACTGGAAGCTCTGTCTCCATGTGCTATGAGTTAGAGCTGCAGTAAGAGGATGAGTTTAACTGGAAGCTCTGTCTCCATGTGCTGTGAGTTAGAGCTGCAGTATGAGGATGAGTTTAACTGGAAGCTCTGTCTCCATGTTTTGTTCACAGGGTCCAGGTAGAAAGAGCAGGGTCACCAGTACCAAGCTGTCTTTCTATGAAGAGTGATCGTTCAATGGGGAATCCAATTGACTTCACAGGAGAGTTCACAGGTGGTCAAAGGTAATTTAACAGATTTAAATTGGCAATACTGTTTAATCATTCTTCAATGTCACTGGCAACTTGCTGTTGTAGGTGGGTGTATTATTTCACAATTGTGTGTAAGTGAAGTGTATTATCTCATATTCAGGTGTGCTGTGAGTTCAAGCTGCAGTTTGAGGATGAGTTTAACTGGAAGCTCTGTATCCATGTGCTGTGAGTTAGAGCTGCAGTAAGAGGATGAGTTTAACTGGATGCTCTGTCTCCATGTGCTGTGAGTTAGAGCTGCAGTAAGAGGACGAGTTTAACTGGAAGCTCTGTCTCCATGTGCTGTGAGTTAGAGCTGCAGTATGAGGATGAGTTTAACTGGAAGCTCTGTCTCCATGTGCTGTGAGTTAGAGCTGCAGTAAGAGGATGAGTTTAACTGGAAGCTCTGTCTCCATGTGCTGTGAGTTAGAGCTGCAGTAAGAGGATGAGTTTAACTGGAAGCTCTGTCTCCATGTGCTGTGAGTTAGAGCTGCAGTAAGAGGATGAGTTTAACTGGATGCTCTGTCTCCATGTGCTGTGAGTTCGAGCTGCAGTAAGAGGATGAGTTTAACTGGATGCTCTGTCTCCATGTGCTGTGAGTTAGAGCTGCAGTAAGAGGATGAGTTTAACTGGAAGCTCTGTCTCCATGTGCTGTGAGTTAGAGCAGCAGTAAGAGGATGAGTTTAACTGGAATCTCTGTCTCCATGTGCTGTGAGTTAGAGCTGCAGTAAGAGGATGAGTTTAACTGGAAGCTCTGTCTCCATGTTTTGTTCACAGGGTCCAGGTAGAAAGAGCAGGATCACCTGTACCCAGCTGTCTGTCTATGAAGAGTGATCATTCAATGGATCATCCAATCAAGCTTAGAGGAGATTTCACAGGTGATCAAAGGTAATAAAAGAGGTTCAAATTGACACTACTTTTTAATAATACTTCAATGTCACTGGTACCATTCAGTTGCAGGTGAGCTGTTTTATACAATATTCAGATCTACAGTAACTAAGAGCTTCAATAAGAGGATGAGTTTAATTGGAAGCTCTGTCTCCATGTGCTGTGAGTTAGAACTGCAGTAAGAGGATGAGTTTAACTGGAAGCTCTGTCTCCATGTGCTGTGAGTTAGAGCTGCAGTAAGAGGATGAGTTTAACTGGAAGCTCTGTCTCCATGTGCTGTGAGTTAGAGCTGCAGTAAGAGGATGAGTTTAACTGGAAGCTCTGTCTCCATGTGTTTTGAGTTATAGCTGCAGTAAGAGGATGAGTTTAACTGGAAGCTCTGTCTCCATGTGCTGTGAGTTAGAGCTGCAGTAAGAGGATGAGTTTAACTGGAAGCTCTGTCTCCATGTGCTGTGAGTTAGAGCTGCAGTAAGAGGATGAGTTTAACTGGAAGCTCTGTCTCCATGTGGTGTGAGTTAGAGCTGCAGTAAGAGGATGAGTTTAACTGGATGCTCTGTCTCCATGTGCTGTGAGTTCGAGCTGCAGTAAGAGGATGAGTTTAACTGGGATGCTCTGTCTCCATGTGCTGTGAGTTAGAGCTGCAGTAAGAGGATGAGTTTAACTGGAAGCTCTGTCTCCATGTGCTGTGAGTTAGAGCAGCAGTAAGAGGATGAGTTTAACTGGAATCTCTGTCTCCATGTGCTGTGAGTTAGAGCTGCAGTAAGAGGATGAGTTTAACTGGAAGCTCTGTCTCCATGTTTTGTTCACAGGGTCCAGGTAGAAAGAGCAGGATCATCTGTACCCAGCTGTCTGTCTATGAAGAGTGATCATTCAATGGATCATCCAATCAAGCTTAGAGGAGATTTCACAGGTGATCAAAGGTAATAAAAGAGGTTCAAATTGACACTACTTTTAATAAATACTTTCAATGTCACTGGTACCATTCAGTTGCAGGTGAGCTGTTTTATACAATATTCAGATCTACAGTAACTAAGAGCTTCAATAAGAGGGATGAGTTTAATTGGAAGCTCTGTCTCCATGTGCTGTGAGTTAGAACTTCAGTAAGAGGATGAGTTTAACTGGAAGCTCTGTCTCCATGTGCTGTGAGTTAGAGCTGCAGTAAAGGTCCGGTGAGAGCGATGGTTTTAACTGGAAAGCTCTGTCTCCATGTGCTGTGAGTTAGAGCTGCAGTAAGAGGATGAGTTTAACTGGAAGCTCTGTCTCCATGTGTTTTGAGTTATAGCTGCAGTAAGAGGATGAGTTTAACTGGAAACGCTCTGTCTCCATGTGCTGTGAGTTAGAGCTGCAGTAAGAGTAGTATGAGTTTAACTGGAAGCTCTGTCTCCATGTGCTGTGAGTTAGAGCTGCAGTAACAGGATGAGTTTAACTGGAAGCTCTGTCTCCATGTTTTGTTCACAGGGTCCCGGTAGAAAGAGCAGGATCACCTGTACCCAGCTGTCTGTCTATGAAGAGTGATCATTCAATGGATCATCCAATCAAGCTTAGAGGAGATTTCACAGGTGATCAAGGTAATTAAAGAGGTTCAAATTGACACTACTTTTTAATTATACTTCAATGTCACTGGTACCATTCAGTTGCAGGTGAGCTGTTTTATACAGTATTCAGATCTGCAGTAACTAAGAGCTTCAATAAGAGGATGAGTTTAATTGGAAGCTCTGTCTCCATGTGCTGTGAGTTAGAACTGCAGTAAGAGGATGAGTTTAACTGGAAGCTCTGTCTCCATGTGCTGTGAGTTAGAGCTGCAGTAAGAGGATGAGTTTAACTGGAAGCTCTGTCTCCATGTGCTGCAGTTAGAGCTGCAGTAAGAGGATGAGTTTAACGGGAAGCTCTGTCTCATGTGCTGTGAGTTAGAGCTGCAGTAAGAGGATGAGTTTAACTGGAAGCTCTGTCTCCATGTGTTTGGATGAGTTATAGCTGCAGTAAGAGGACTGAGTTTAACTGGAAGCTCTGTCTCCATGTGCTGTGAGTTAGAGCTGACAGTAAGAGGATGAGTTTAACTGGAAGCTCTGTCTCCATGATGCTTTTCGTGAGTTAGAGCTGCAGTAACAGGATGAGTTTTTAACTGGAAGCTCTGTCTCCATGTTTTGTTCACAGGGTCCCGGTAGAAAGAGCAGGATCACCTGTACCCAGCTGTCTGTCTATGAAGAGTGATCATTCAATGGCTTTCATCCAATCAAGATTAGAGGAGATTTCACAGGTGATCAAGGTAATTAAAGAGGTTCAAAATTGACACTAATTTTTAATTATACTTCAATGTCACTGGTACCATTCAGTTGCAGGTGAGCTGTTTTATAACAGTATTCAGATCTGCAGTAACTAAGAGCTTCAATAAGAGGATGAGTTTAATTGGAAGCTCTGTCATCCATGTGCTGTGAGTTAGAACTGCAGTAAGGAGGTTCATTGGTTTAATGGAAGCTCTGTCTCCATGTTGGCTGTGAGTTAGAGCTGACAGTAAGAGGATGAGTTTAACTGGAAGCTCTGTCTCCATGTGCTGAGTTTAGAGCTGCAGTAAGAGGATTAGTTTACCTGAGTTCTGTCTGCATGT
>CM045898.1:6958561-7138622 GCA_025169545.1 Anguilla japonica | reverse complement strand
TTTTAAGGTAACAAGCGCGAATCCGCAATAGCTGCGACCGGATACACGTATGCATCCATAGCCGCGTTTCCACTGCAGGAACTTTACCCCGGAACTAGGAACCTTTTGAGGAAGTCAGTGCATTTCCACCGCAGGAACTAGGGTCTAAATTTAGTTCCGGGGGCTTTATTTTACCCCTAAAAAAGTTCCTGCTCGGGAGGTAGTACTTTCCAAAAGTACCGGAACCTTTGGGGTGGGGCGCAAGCGCTGAAAATTTCTAATTGGTCGACTACTTGCAGTGTTTTATTTTCAACCGCCATGTTTAAAAATATGCAGCCGCAAACCGATTTATTTTCATAATAACTTGAAATCAAACTTGTATGTTATGCGGCGCAGTAGCCTAGTTTTGGTTATAGCCTGCCAACGTCTTGGAATTATAACGTGTGCTCTTCTGTTCTTTTCTTGCTTTAGTATTCGTTTTATAAAATGCTAAGCATTCGTGCTGGGACAGCATATTACGTAGGCTACCAAAACATTCAAACGGATTAATTCGGTTGCTGAATATTGTCTTCCGGATTT
Source organism: Anguilla japonica (assembly GCA_025169545.1). Lineage (NCBI taxonomy): Eukaryota > Metazoa > Chordata > Actinopteri > Anguilliformes > Anguillidae > Anguilla > Anguilla japonica. The sequence continues at coordinate 7,138,064 of CM045898.1, read as the reverse complement.
TCTTTGTTAGCCCGTTGTAATTGACTCAAAACGTTTGATACAGTTATGTGAGGTATGTGGTAGTTCTGCGTAATTTCACATTGGTGATACCGTAAAAGCAAACTGGAAATCACCTTCCGCACTTTTTGTCAGGGTAAAATAACAGGTTAATTCTAGTAATCCTCCCTTTAGTTTTTCAGACTGCCGTAATTTTACTCTGCCATTCTTCAATTCCGCAAAAAGATCGGGAAGACTATGAACTAATTTATGGTGCATGGTTCGCATCTGGAGGGCACACTTCGCTGCTCGGCTAGCAGTAACTTCGAATGAAAGCAAACGGTGGCTGTACCACTGCTAATTTAAATTTTCACGAAAGCCGAGTTTTCGTTCTATTCTTGTCATTTTGCGATTAGCCTATATGAAATTGACGATGAGAAAGTAATCAAACAGCAATTTTTTACAACGTGTGCATGTTTTCTGCTGTTGTTGCCAGTTATATTGGAAATGTGAATGCGTTCTGTCGCCTCAGATGTCAAGACATGAAAGTGAATGTTCGCATAAAAACATAATGAATGTGTTTGAGAGGATATATAAAACCGTTACAATCTGACTATTGGCCTGTTATATCCTATTTGTTGCATAACAACGGTCCAAGTTCAACTACCAACGACAGTTTTGCTTGACAACGGTAAAATATGCCCAAACGGCTGCAGAAGAATATTTCAATTCCAGGTGATTAAATCGATAAAAATCAATAAATACAAAAGTAACCATATATAGTCATTGTTGGTAACCCGTTGTATATAAGTGGAATAGACCCCTCCGGGCTGTCCCGGTTATTAGAAAATAATGTAGGCTACTTCGGTGGTAGTATGGGGTTACAGAAGAAATCATAGGACAGATGGACCGACGACAACGTCGCTTTTTCATACGTCAGTGGGCTAATTTGCCTAATCTTCGCGGGACTTTAGACCGCGGTGGAAACGCAGACAACCATGGGCTGAAGGAACCTTTTAGTTCCTTGAAAAGTAGTTCCTGGGACTAAAAGTTCCGGGTACTTTTGGTGGAAACGCGGCTCATGTGTGCATGCAGGGGCGTCATGCAGAATTCAGGAGGGGCACAATTAGAGCAGGGGGCATGGGGGTCCTTCGACAGAAAAAGAAATAAAATAATGACGCAATTTTCTGCAATCTGACATATATATTCAAAGACTTTGGGGGGATTATTTTAAAACGTCACTAAATCAGTTTTTGTAGCTCAGGAAGCTCCCACTTTATATTAGGGTAAATACTGTATATTTATTTGGAGATTTTCATGTCAATTACTTGTGCTGTTATGTTTATTGGAAATGACACTCACTTATTCACTCACTTCTACACTAGCTTCTACACTGCTGCCACTTTTCTTGAAAAAGAGCTAAATCTTGTCTGCTTCACTCAAAATTTTTAAGGGACATAAATTCACATAAATAGACGATATCCACAATGCTAATTAATTTAGAGAACATAGATAATAAAGCCACACATGAAAGGAACCTGCCAACATGGTAACATTTGTATTTTCAAACACAATGCATAGGAAGCAGTATGAGTACAGATGAGACTGTGCTGACATCACATAGCAGTGTCTGCTCCATTGCCAATAAAAGCTCAGACTGAGCAGTAGTAACCTATTTTCCAAACTGCTCAGCCTCCTTGAAAAATCCATCATCACCACTCGCCTAAGTACATATAACCTGTAACCACACCTACACACAATTAAATCTGCATACATTTCCATGAAGGAAAAATAGCCTATCACTATGAATCTCACCTAAGATAAACTACCTCTTGCACTATCAACCTCCTGACTGAGGACAGGGCTGGGGCTTTCTGTCGTTTTTTTTTTTTTTTTTTTTAAAGAATGACGAGATTTTCCTCTGCATCTTGACCTGGAGATATCAAATGTAATTCAGTGTTTTGCTAACTATAACCACTGGTGGTAAAAATAATCAGCTCACTGCCAAACCGGTGCCTGCCCGCGTCAGATGGGTTCCCCCTCTGAGTCCGGTTCTGCTCAAGGTTTCTTCCTGCTATCAGTCAGGGAGTTTTTCCTTGCCAATGTTGCCCTAGGCTTACTCTTTGGGGGGCGGTTCTCTAAAGCTGCTTTGTGACAAAGCTCCTTTGTTAAAAACGCTATACAATTAAAAATTGATTGATTGATTGATTGATAAGATTCACACAGCTCTCCTTTACCAGTATTAAATAGCATGCTATGCTATCACAAATCACGACTAGCTAGCAAGCCAGAAGGCTAAACAACCGGATTGAGGGATGGCTACTAACTTTAGCTGGTACTAGCATCCAAATCTTGCAAAGCAAACTATGCCTATATTTCTCAAATGCAATTAAGTGTGTATAACTAATTACATTTCATTTTCACACGTTTGAAAAAGGGATTGATGCTCTACTAACCACTTCAGCAACACACCTTTAAGCTGTAGCCTACATCTCCTCCAGCATTGATGCGCAACAGAGTGTTGTCTGCGTGCGTACCTGCTGTTGCGAACCGATTTCATCCTGCAACTTTTGGAGAAACCAATACCATAGGGAAAGGGAGTGTGTGACTTTCTGAGGTATGATCTATGACATAATCAGAAGAATACGTTTGACTCGTAATATAAAATGATCATAACTACATATTATAAAAAATAATAGTAATGAAATAAAACAAAAATATAAAAAATCCAGATCAAAAATCTGCTGGGGCACGTGCCCCCCCAGCTTGAATGGGCATGACGCGTCTGCGAGCATGCATCCACGCACACACCCTCCCCCAAACACGTGACCTCCATGCCCAATTTCAGCCTCAAAATGTGTGGCTGCTAGAGGTTGGGCACAGCTTTGCAGACCGTCAGATGGTACATGCCCAAGTTAGACAACAGTTCATGATAAACTTTTCCTTGAAGTTTTATGGTGTTACGTTAATTTTCCACGTTAAGTGACTTGAAAGAATTGAGGAAATATTGGGTAGCATTGCTTTGGAATACATCTTATTTAATTTCGGCGAGGCAAGATAGCCTATATTGTTTGTAGTACCGTAACTTGGCGTCATTTTGATATCAATACTTTTAATGGCAGGCCTGGATTTTGGCAGTCTGAATGAATGAGTTATAGAAGGTGTATGTTTTGTATGTGTGAGAAACTTGGCGTTTTTGTACATTGAAAACGTGTTTTTTATGAGATATCATTTCTTTTTGCAAAGCGTTTTATTATGAGTGTAAGAGGGGAGTCAAACTGGGACCCAGGAAAGGCTGGCAGTTGAACGAGCCTGCAGGCTGAGACACATCCTGTACTTCAAAGGACCCGAGAGCCTTGTGATAAAACAATAGGTTACTCGGACTTCCTCTGGAGGAGCAGGCCATTTGGCTCTCTGGACTGTTACCCTCTGGACAAGACTGAGATTAGAGGAACTGGACTAGATGTTTATGGTTGTGTGAGCAAGCCGTTGGCTCTCTGGAATGTTGCCATCTGGACACGACTAAGATAAGGGGAACTAGTCTCTTTGTCTAGAGTTGTGGGGGTGTGTGTGTTGGGGCCATTAAGGGTAAAGGCCTCTGGCCAAATGGTGGGGCAACTGCACGTGACAGTACCACAGTGCCCTTATGTGGGCCCCTCCGTCATTACACTTTTTATTTCTTTTCTGGATCTGGACTATAAACCATCTATTCATCATATTTACAAACCCTGGAAAACCCTAAAAACCATGCACATGTGTTCATTGTATTACTGTATTATAACCTATGTAATAATAACATGGATTACATGTAAAATTGTTCACCAAAAGGGTATTTTCATGACAACTGCACCATAATATTACATCCTCTGGACATGTTTGGTATGGACATATTCAGGAAAATTCAAGAAATTGAATGGAATATGTTTCATACCAAATAAAATTTAATAAAACATAGTTTCAGAAACTCAGGGAAAAATTGGCACAATGGAATGTCCTCTCTGGTAATCCTCTCCTTTTCCCAATTTCCTCACTAATTGTTTTTACAACAGCCTCCAAATGGTGGGGGCCGGAATTCCCAATTCTATTCGGACAGGTTAATTTATGGCAATGCCACCTAGACCAAACGCGAGATTTGGCTTAAAAGGAAGGGAGACAAAGCAATCGGGGAAGATCGTAATCGACTTCCTACAGTGCACATACTCTGTGCTCTGTGTAGCCTGTAGATAGAAATGGAAGATCGTAACCGACTTCCCACATGACACATATTCTGTGTTCTGTGCGCTGCTGAAACATGGAAGATCGCAATCGACTTCCCACACTGCGCAGACTCTGTGATTTTGTGTGTAGTTACCAGGCTGGTAAGAACTTTTACTCTGTACTTATGTTTTAAAACTTTTCATATTTTAATTGACTGTTAATTTGAAGCGAATGACCTACCTGCCTGTTCAATAAATTCTTCTTATTTTTAACTTGCGTGGTCTTTGTGACTCTAATCACTTTTATCTTCTTTTCAGCCGTAATTCCGTTTAAATACTCAGGGGGACAATTCTGACTAGGACTACTGATCAGGGGTCTAGTACAGTAAAAGTCTTTAGTGAGGTCTTCAAGTTAGATAGGCGACCACGATCTGCCCGCTAATGGGATTGGTGGTATTGGTTCTGGTGTTTTGGCTTAAGAGGACTCATGGGCGTTATACGCCGGTCCTTGTCAAATTCGCCTGAAGGAACCCGATAGATACGCACCGTCCTGGGCTCATAACTATCGATGCACTATCCATACAAGGAAGGCATGTATTATGGTGGTCCGCCTCCTACCCTCTGGGGGCTTCACCGAACTGAGATTTAACAATAGTGCTAAACCCGGGAGCATATATTGAGGAATGATGGCACAAGGTAGAGTCGAGTGTAACCACTCCAAATTCCACGTATAGTTAAAACCAAATTTTAAATTATTATTTAATATTGGAGTCAGATTAACACGAGGGTAAAACCTAGTAACCGTTACGCTTTCTTGCTGTGGTCATGAATATATTTGATGTGTTGTTCCGTGCATTTGTGAATATTCTGATGCTCCCATTGGAATATTGACGGTCCGGCGACAGATCAGATATATCTCTGACGACAGCATAGCCCCGTTTGCGAACGGAGAGTAACCATAATGTTACTGGTCCGTTTCAGGCCAGTTTTAAGCGGGATATGAAGCAACGCCTTCATATCTGACCCGTGGCAACGGAACCAGTGCATTCTTAATTATAATTGTGCCCTGTTCTTACGAACAGAGAAAAAATAACCAACATCTCCGTTTTAACTCACACCAGCAAAGGAGAACACGCGGTGCCTTCCCCTCCAGCTACAAACCCTCATTGGTCTAGCTGTGAGGTGTTTACATGAGTGAGAAATGCGAAGTGACCCTGTAAGAAACGGTTGTGGATTATGGCTGTCCTTGTGTGAATTTGTACAGTCTGATGAGCGTGTACCGTTTAGCAGTTTCGGTGTGCTATACATGTAAAACAGTGGGTGTGACAAACGGTGAGGTGGTGTAAATGTAAACGCATCAGAAACGCAGGTGAAATATGGCCAGTGTATGTACTCACGGATTTGACGGGCATCCAACGAGCCTTGATTGAAAAAAGAATCAGCAAGCCCGTAGAATTAGAGCTCCCTAGGTCGCAAGTTGTGTACCCTGCTGTCCTGCTCCGTTGTCTGTTATTTCGTGGAGATGCACTTTTAGTGTTTGTAAGGTTTATAAGGCATTTTGATAGGCTTATCTGCACGTAGGAATCCTCTTCGCTGTTTTGCTAAGCTAGAACCGGAAAACTTGATAGTGGAGAATAGGAGCAGACGCATATGTCCCAGCAGGCTTTGCATATGAGAAAATAACAACAGTGTGAGAAATTAGGAGAAATGATGAAATTGCGTAGTTGAAACAATATCTTTTTAGCAGAATGGGCATGTAGGTGAAGGTTGACATGATTACAGACTATAGTGCGAAGTAAATGAAGTGACCATGAGCAAGCTTAGTTTCCTTATCGAACGGTATATATAACAGTCTGTATAAAACATTAGTTGTTAAAGTGGAGGGTTAAGTAATGTGTGAATTCTATTGCACTGATGTGCTTTTCTCATGTTCAGTAGTAGTAGTTATAATTATGAGTGAGTCATGATTTTAAATGTAATGTTTTAATGCGGAGTTGCAGAACGTACATACGTAGTAATTGTTCGTATGTGGCTAGATAGAGAACAGGGCGAGGTAACATGAATGTAGAAACGTGGCGTTTGCTGATAAGAAGGTTCTGTAGGGTAGCCAAGTGAAGAAATATAGTTAGTAGAAATGGCACAGTGGTGAACTGGTGTAACTTTTTAAATAAAAGGAATACATTTGCTGTCATGAAATGCATGTGGGTGGCCGTGAGTGAGTTTTGGTAAAGCAAATATAAGCGTAAGAAAACGAGGAAAACTATCTGCCTGAGAGCGAGGCAGGATTCAATCCTTCAACCGGACGTTTACCAGTCTGTGACTTTGTTAGTGCAGCACCGCGACATAGCTATGCAATGCGTGAAATTATTTAGCAAACCTGTCCGTGGTTTTAAAGAAGAACACAGGCCAGTAAGCACAGAAGAGCTCCCGTTGAATCCATATGGCTTTGCAATATTGTAGCCGGTTAATAACTGAACGTGCAGACGGTACGTCATAATGCAGTGTATACGTTCGGTGAACAGCGGGTAGATATGGTGCAAAAGCAATAATTGAGAAGTAGTAGACAATTATTAGTGAGGGTAAAAGCAGGTGAAAGGAATGTGTTCCTAGCTGGGCTTGAACCTACACCCCATGTTCCCAAGACTGTAACCTTGCCCACTAGGCCACAGGCAGGCTAGCTGTTTAAACTGGAAATGTTTCAGAGTAAAAAGGTATGGGTATTTTGCGTGTGTATGCGAGTTTTTGATTGGGTCGTGTAGGTGAAGATTTGGCTGGTGTTGGTAAAATGTCCAATGGGGAGACGTTGTTAGTGGGATAGGTGGCAGGAAAAATAAGAATGAGAAGAAGAAGAAGAAGAAGAAGAAAGAGAAGAAGGAGAAAATGCAAAATCCCCTTAGTTTGGGGCTTTATTGTGTGGACATGTGAAGTTGTTTATTAAATCTGTCTTTTGAAATGGGGTTGGAATGTACAGAATTTAATGTTTTTAAGGGCTGAGTGTCTGTGGCTGTTGTGGTTATTTCTGTGGGGAACCCTGAAAAGTGCCCAACTCTCGGTGCTGTATAGGTATGGGGCATGCCCCTGCCAAGGCGTAACTTGGCGGGATGGCATACCTGCCATCCCAATCTGTTGGGGAGAATCACGTGACCTACTGGGAAGATGGCTGCCTGGTGATTTTGCTCCTTGCCCTCTCTCCTCTTCATTTAACTGTTTTCATTGCGAATGGCTAACTTAACTGTTCACTCCCAGTTCAGTTTATTGGTGCTGTTGACCAAGATATAAAATATGTCCATTTCTTCAAAAACAAAGACTCTTTCAGGCAAGACTCACCCAGAAAGGGACATGATGAGGAATCCTGTGTCATGCTAGCAGCCATTGTAGAGGCTGTGTTAGAAAAACAGACAATATTTTGAGACACAGCTCTCCCGGATCAAGGACGAAACCCGGTCCATACGAGCTGAAATCACTCAATATTCAAGCTACAGGCTGAATTTGCCGGTTTGAAAGCCAACTAGCTGAAACTGCTGCCTCGCTGCACCAGGCCAAACAGGATCAGCTTGAGGCTAAAGTGGCGTAGCTGGACGATAGGAGCAGATGGTGCAACCTTCGCATTATTAACCAACCGGAGAATTCTGAATGATCAGACCTGGTTGGTTTTCTTACCAATTCCCTCAAAGAGTGATTTCCCTCTCTGGCTGACAGGACTATAGAAGTAATGAGGGCTCACCATTTCTATGGCGGCTGATCAAAAACAACAGACAGGCCTGGAACATTGATTATTAATCTTCTGGGGTACACGGATTGACAGCATATTTTGCAAGCCGCCAGGAAATCACCAGCACGGTTTCCGCTAGTGTATTGCAAGTCCGGCGGCCCGCCAGGCCTAAACTGACCCCCCGCCGGGCCTAAGCATCGGGAAATTAAAAAAAAAAAAAGTATTTCAAAGATGTTTTTTACAGTTACAGTGGGGAGGCTCGGTTGGAAAGCTCACCACCGACATCTGTTGGTTAAAACGTGAACGCACTATAGGAAAGCAGCAGGTTTGAAATCAGTGTTCTTTACCCTCATTGTGCGTAGAGTGACATTCAACACTTGACGTTTCCAACTATCGCAAGCTAACCTCACCTAGCAAGCCACCATTTCTTATTTAGTAGGCTAACTAACCTAGTTACAAATTTCCGCGTTATCACTTAATCTCGTTGGTAAGTAGGCATACATTCTTTTTATATTAACTTAAGCAGTGTGTAGGTAACATTTAACTAGTAGCATGCTTTCGATACATTGTAACATTACATGACTTATTAATAGCCATCGAAATAACGACTTCACTTGTTTATTAATAACATTAGCTTGATGAAATTGATGTGCATGACAAAGTTGTATTTTTTTCCCCGACCGTGAAAACTGCCGGACTTTTGGACAGATGGCTCCTCAGTAAATCTGTCGTTTCCGTCGCAGCACTTTCGACACAAAAAAATCGGAAAATCCTTCTTACGGTGAAGAGTGCCTGACCGGCAAACGTATAAATGTGTTAACACAGCGGCAAAATTAGGCTATATCTAGAAATACCATCTTTGGGGAAAAACGCTATGGTTGAGGGTCAGGCACTCTTCACGCATAGGCTACCTGCAAACTAGTCGCTTTTCGGCGAAATTCGCCGTTTTGAATACAAATAGGTCATGTGTGTGATTCGTGTAGATCCGATGAGTTTTTGAAATTGGGGGGGGGGGGTTAACCTAGCAAGTTTTCACCACAATCAGTTAGTAATGAGCCAATAACTGTTACACCACCGCCGTTTGTGGTGTTCACTCGCTGGGTGACGCTGTCATAAAATTTTCCCCGACCATGATGACTGCCTTACTTGTTTACATTTTGGACAGATGTGGCTCGTGCTAAATCTATCGCTGTTTCCGTCGCAGCACTTTCGACACAAGCAATATTGGAAGCGCTATCCTAAAATTTCTTCTTACCGTGAAGAGTTCCTGACCCGCAACCGTAGTAATGTGCTGACACTAAATTTTACGACAACGCTAGCTCACCTTTCGAAAGTCACGTTAAACAAGTAGAAATTAATGCCATCAGCGGTAATTAACAAATCAACAAGTATTTAAATAATGGATTTGCAGGCGTGGATTTCGAATTATTTGTATTTTTTTGTAGACAGACCATTAAAGCAATGGAGAACAGCCAACATCCTAACTGTCAAATGGTCTGTACCCACCGCTTACAGCAATAAAGTGCCAGTTATTTTTGGCTGGACCACAATAGCGGGGCAGTCCTCAAAACCATATACTAGGTTTTGACCTGGTCTTGTTTTTAAAGTGAAAGAAAACCACTGGGTGCCCTAGTGACGGGTGCTGAGCTGAAAAATGAACAGGCAGAAAATCCCTTAAACTGATTAACGTTATTACTGGTGTCAACTTGTTTTTAATTATTATACTTGATTAGAAATTACATATTACTAAATATGATAGAGACAGTTCTCCTCAATTAGTTTAGACGAGAAAAACATTATATTTGCGTCGCAAAATTGTGCACATTTCAATCGACATTAGCATATTAAAAACTGGATAAACGTACACACTCCGAAAATGTTCATGGCAAAGATCTGGAATATGCAGATTTTGTCATTTGAACGAGCACAGGTTAGATGGCATTTTTGAGTTTATAATTTATTTTGAATTTATTTAGACAGTTTTTTAAATGTTTAAATGTGCCCAGCATTCCAAGGCTTGTTGTAAGATTCAGTAGCCAATCAGGACTAGAATACAAGTTTTTTGTAGAGTGCCAAAACTTTTTGATATTATTTATTTAATTTAATTTATTTTGTTGTTGTTGAAAACACAGCATTCCAAGACTGTACATTGTTGTCAGATTCTTTGTAGGACTCTGCTATGCTGTAAATAGTTGTTGATTTTTTAAATGTGTGTTGAATAAATGACTTTTTATAACATTCACATTACGTAGTCATATTTTCAAATCTCCAGTCAGCTTTTAGCATTGACTTAATGTAGGGCCCTATGGAATCTGTGTTATAGCTTTTATAAATTCTCAATTCCGCGATTCCGTCCGTGATTCTGTTATCACAGAAACTATAGGGCCCTACCTTAATGCTGCCATCAGTCTGGGCCCCCGTCAAAAAAGACACTTGGCCGCCGGCCGCCAGCCCCCGTCAAAAGATACTTGCCACCGGGCCTAACAACCTTTCTGGGGGAAACCCTGACCAGTGAAGTTTAACGAGATAGTAATTAGTTTTTATCCAGACTTCAGCAATTACACAGCACAGCGGCACAGAGCCTTCTCTTCTCTGCTGGCAGTAACCTGTGATTGCGGTCTCCAGACGTTCCTAATATACCCAGCCACGCTCAAGCTCACTCACAATGATGTACAACACCTTTTCAAGTCTCTGGCTGAGGCAAGTCAGTTCATCAAATGTCTTTCCTGCTAGAGCTGCTCCAGTCAACTGTAAGAGCTGGTATAGTGAAGTGGAAAGGTATGGGAGCAACAACAGCTCAGCAGTGAAGCGGTAGGCCACACAAGCTCACAAAATGCGGTGCTGATGCTTGTAGCGTGTAAAAATCATCTTTCCATGGTTGCAACACTCACTACAGAGTTACAAACTACCTCTGGAAACAATGTCTCTTGTTATGGATTCTCTGAGATAAGTGACAGAATTAACTCAAGATCAGGCACTGGGGTTTGAGGCTAATTTAACAGTTCCCTGAGAAGACCTCACTCCGGCACCCACTATATCCTACGATTCCTCTACCTTCCTATTTTCACTCAATCTACAGGCACTATGCTGGAGATTCTAGGTCAGCCTATACCAGAATAAAGGAGAGACCAGGGTGGTACTACTGGCCTTTAAACATGGTGCATTTACTGCCTGCCCTAGCCTCCCAACATAGAAACACAAACATTTAATTCATAACCAAACGTATCCCTCTCAAACCAAACTTAACACAATTTTAATCATAACATTGAACAGAAGTTTTATCCCGCAAAGTGGCTTAAAACGAAAATATAAAAAGGGGGTGTGGTGGGGTGGGCGTGGTTTGAGCGTCGGCTGCAGAGAGAGAGAGTGAGAGGAGCGGCTCTCGGATCCTTCGTCACAACTGTCAGGTGGAGGTAATCAGCGCCGATAATTATCAATTGTTTAATTGCGCTGATTACCTCTGATTGTTTCCAACAGTGAGCCTGGGGTTTAAAAGCGGAGACCGGGAGTCTTCGCGAGAAAAAGACGGACGCCGAGAAAACGGAACGAGACCGAATTTCGAGCTACACAACAAAAAAAAAAGATCTGTTTTACGGTGGTCTTGTGTGTCGCCAGCGAAGCTGTTGGCGGAATAAATAAAAAGCACAAAGTGCTATAAACCTACAACCCAGAAAGTGTCTCCGTGAGTCTGTTGGAGGGAGGAGGGGTGGCACTCGCTTGCTACAGGGGGATAGATAAGTCTCTCCTTTATTCTTTTCTAATTATTAATTAATTAATTGTGCATAGACCAGGGATAGAAGGAATGGGATTTAAACAACATTTGTTCTTAGTATTAAAACCTACAATTAGTAATGAATTATGCATAGATCAGGAAGAGAAGGGGAACCCCCCTCTTTCAAACACATGGCTGGGATTCAAACAATACTTGTTCTTAATTTACTATTAAAACTTACAATTAAAAGCAAGGATTGTTTTTTCTTCACAAACACTTTGGCAAACACAGCCATAACTAGAACTTCACCAAACTGAGTTTGTGAAGAAAAGGTATAAAGCGCACTTACTAGTCCAAGTCCAAGTTAAGGACAAACGTTGATTGAAAAATTGGCTATAAAGTGATGACTTTTTAACAGGGCCGGCCCTAGGATTTTGGTGGCCCTACGCAAATGTGTTTAAACAAAGGGGGGGGGGGGGGGGGTGATGTTGGATTCTGTCCAGTTTATGCCACGGGCCGGCCCTGCTTTTGAAGCAAACATGAGCCTTTGGTCTTGTCTCAGCTTTGTCTTTATTCTCAGCTGTGTGTCTTTGGCTTTGATCAGTTTTAATGTGGGAGAGACAAGCCTTGGTTTTGTTTTGCCTTTCATTCGTTTCTTTCATGATTATCTTTTACTTAATTTCCAGGACTGTCTAATTTTGTTTTTGTTCATGTAGTTGAGCCTGTGTTATAAAATTAGATATTTAATTGGGCCCTATTTTCTCAGTCAAGGCACAACTGTCAAACACTAGCAGCAATGCAAGGCACTGGTGAATTTGAGTATTTCAGTCATTTCTTGACTCCAGGCACTAGCGCAACTGTGGCACAGTTGTAAAAGAGGCTGATTCAATAAGAATAAATGGTTCTGTGGGTGTGGTTGTGTTTGGTTTCATTATTGCCAATCTGATCACCCCATTTCATTCCCTTTAGGAAACACAGCCAAATGCTAATGTCACCATGGCTGAAGAGCAAGCGTGTTGTGATCATCTCTACTGAAGGGAGGAGAGTTTTCTCTAGCATAACTAGAAGTCTGTACAACACTAAATTCCTAGGCCTTGCAGCAGGGCCCCTCCGTCTCCAGGCACCAAACTTCCCAAGGACAACAATTTTAAAATATTGCATGTATATGTGTGTCTGTGTGTGTGTGTGTGTGTGTGTGTGTGTCTATGTGCATGTCTTTTTTTCTTTCTCTCTGTCTCTAATGGATTTCTATAAGTCTAAACTGGTGAGCTTGGCTTTCCTCCTTATCCCCCCCCCGCCATCCTACCAAGGAGGAACCAGCTATGACACCATGCTGCCCAGGACTCTGAAAGCAACCGATCGATAAAAACCAAACTATTATATCTGATATAAAGTTTTGTTTATGTAACGCTGAAAACAAAGAGGTCACCGTGTGCTTATTCAGTATTCATGCTATATGACTAGACACAGCCAAACATTAATTTTGTTAAATCTTACGATTTGCATATGTATTAACCATGTGCCAATCAGTAGAATTATGTATGTTATTGTTAACCACTTTTTGCTTAAAAAAAAAAAAAAGCAGAGACCAGGCTTATCCATCTTGTTGTGTGTAGGTTCCAGACTCTTTCTGCAGAAATAAGTCCTATTTCTTACATGGATATACCTCATCGTGCTGGTTATTCTAAGGGTAGAAATTCCTCTGCCCAACACTATGAACTATTACAACCGTTATGAGGGCCTCTACAAACCAATGAAGATGAAACTGAATAGTTTTGGTTAATTATTTTGTTAATATTTAAACGAAAGTGTATTTTCTGTTCATTTGCCAGTGCTAAGAGGTATAATAAACGGTTCTGTTCCCATGAACAGTTCCGCAGGGAGAATATTCCCAGACTGGCCAGGAGCAGGAGGCAGCTGGCAGAGACAGCCTCCGGTCGGCCTCTCCATCCTGCTGCTGCCGCTACTATTTCAGCTAGGCAGGCATCGCGCTTGTGTACCAGAGGACAGGAAATAAGACATTTTGTCTGGATTTACTAGAGCTTATTTTTAAAAAATTTTTTACAGTGTTTCATACCAATATTTAAAATAAACAAAAAATTCTCTACTTCAACTAAGTGTCATTCACGTCAGACATGCACTTGATAAGATGAATGTTGTTACGTCCCTCTATTTTGTATTAGCACTGCTTCCTTTTTCCTTTTGGTTTTGCGTGCTGCCGTTCCTCTTTGTGTGTCCCCTTTAAGTGGAGATGACGTCACGGCCCTACTGGTTTCCAGGGGAACCCTGCTGTCTACGTGACGCGATGAGGACATCGCTAGACAACGTCACTGGGGAGACACATGTTGACAGTTTCTGACTACCGTCGCCAAGGAGAAGCTTTCAGGAGATGCCGGACTATATATAGCTGTTGCCATCTGAATGCCATCAGTTCCCTTTACGACATTGTTAATTACAGCTTTGTTAATGCGTTACTTTGACCGCCTAGTTGTTAATTAACTATTATAATTAATTATTATTATTATTATTATTATTATTATTATTATTATTATTATTATTATTATTATTATTATTATTAATAATCGTAATTAATTTGGGAACTCCGAGGAGAAGACCTCCCCTGTCATCTTCGAGGGTCTGGAACTGCTAGCTGGCTGCCCGGTGAGATCTCGCAGCCTACTACTGTCTTTTAAAGGACTTTAGTTATAGATAGAGAGAACTAATCATTAAATGTGTACATATTAATAAATATACATTTAATAATTTCCATAATACTGCTTCACTGGTACTCCTTTCGGGTTGTGGTGGTTGATTAAGTGGCTTAGTGTTACGTCTGATATTGTACGCCTGGTTATCGCAATGCAGGTATATTTCATTCCGTAACAATGTACACTCACTAGTGAAACGGCTCCATAGCCAACCAGTCCCTACTCTCTCGTGCACTCTAATCTCTGTGCTCTGTAATCTCTGTAGTGATCGTCACATGTGACTCTGCTTCTCTCTGTATGAAAATGCTGTAATGTGTCCTCTGTGAGGTCTATGTCACATCCATGGTGTATGGCTATGTAGTGTAGAACACAGCACACCACAAAGAATGCACTGACTTTCTGAGGGCTGTACAGTGATGTACCACCCAATCCATCCAAAATTCTAAAATGCATTTTCAACATTCCAAAGGTCCACTCAATCATTGACCCAGCCCAGCCAAACACATGATTAAAAGCTTCCAGTGCTTTCTGGGCTCATTGTAAACACTATCTGAGGGGTGTAAAGCCGGTCTCCCTCCTACCTCATTCAAGTAGCTTACACAGTTAACTCCACTGCCTAAATAGCCAGCATTGGACTGCATAACTGAATACAGCTTTCCTTTCATATAGTTAAACTGAAATCAACAAAATATTTCTTGTATCTGTGTTATGTGTGTATGGATTCACATGTGTGGCACAGTTATAATGCCAAAATAGCACGAGTTAAAACCTGGTATGGGTTGGTTTGACTGCAAACGCATTACTCAACACCAAACTCACATAGTGAAAGTTTCTATTGACATATCCCTGATTGCACCAACAAACCCATGTTGACACAAGCAGATTAACCGCAGACCATAAAACTAACAACCATGGTGAAAGTGAAAAATATGACACTAGCAATCCCAACTGTGTTTGCGCCTATGCTGTCACCAAAATAGGGCCCCTTTTTTTAATACTGTAACTTAATATAGCATCTCTTCATTTTAATCTGCTTGAATTGTATGTTCTGACAAAGGTTGATCCATCAAATTACTCTGCCTATCAATGAACTCCTTATTTATTTCACAATTGCTATCTTTGCAAATAATTAGTAAATGTATTAAATCAGTAAATAGTAATAGTAAATAAAATATATGGTAAGTGCTGAGGTTTTGCATTTGATGCTGCTTATGTTCTGGATATAAGACATTAAATAAGGGCATGAGTTGAAACTTTTGATTCAGAAATCTTTTTTTAACCAAATTTTCTCTTGCCCGGAAATCTTTATTCTCACTAGAAATAGAAAGTGGGTAAATATGCTGTCAATCATCTACATTATTAATGACGTAATACTCACTTGGCCTTCCTGCAGCTCCTGATTACTGGTAGCAGTCTCTGCTGACCTGCTGCTGATGTGTTGTAGGTCTTCAAGTCAAACTCATCCAGGATCTCCTCTGACATCAGTAACACAAAGGCCAGAGCTGAACACTGGTCTGGTTCCAGCTTTGTAGCAGAAAGTTTTCCTGATCTCAGGGAATTCTGGATTTCCTTCACTAGAGAGTTGTCATTCAGTTCATTGAGACAGTGGAACAGATTGATGGTCCTCTCTGCTGATGATTCCTCTCTGATCCTCTTCTTAATGTACTGGATTGTTTTATTAATGCTCTGTGATCTGCTTGCTGTCCATGTCTGTAGTCTTTTAAAGAGAGTCAAAACAGAGTTTGTTTTGTGCCTTCCTCCATCAGATCTGCTTCCTGTCTGTGTCAGTAGTCCTCCTAAAAGAGTCTGAATGGAGTCCAGAGAGAGGCCAAGAAGGAATCGGAGGAAAAGGTCCAGGTGTCCATTCTTACTTCTTAAGGCCTGATCCACTGCACTCCTGTGTAACTCAGACAACTGCACTCTGCCACTGTGAGGTTTTGATTCTTCTGCTCTGAGTACATTTCTGTTCTCATTTTCACATGAATGAAACACAAACAAGGCAGCCAGATACTCCTGAATGCTCAGATGCACAAAGCAGTAGACCTTCTCCTGATACAACCCACACTCCTCTTTAAAGACCTCTGTGCACACCCCAGAGTACACTGAAGCTTCACTAACATCAATGCCACTCTCTCTCAGGTCCTCATCATAGAATATCAGGTTACCCTTTTCCAGCTGTAGAAAAGCCAGCTGGCCCAGTTTCAGGATGATTTCTGTATATGATGCTGACATCTCCTTTGGGTCTGTCTCATCAGTGCCATGATACTTCTGATTCTTCACATTAGTCTGAATGAGAAGGAAGTGTGTGTACATTTCAGTCAGAGTTTTGGGCAGATCTCCACTCTTTGCTTTACCCAACATTGTCTCCAGAACAGCAGCAGAAATCCAGCAGAAGACTGGTATGTGACACATGATGTAGAGACTCCTGGATGACTTTATGTGTGAGATAATTCTGCTGGCCAGGTTCTCATCTCTGATTCGCTTCGTGAAGTACTCCTCCTTCTGTGGGTCATTGAACCCTCGTACCTCTGTCACTCGGTGGACACACTCAGGAGGGATCTGATTGGCTGCTGCTGGTCGGGAGGTGATCCAGAGCAGAGCAGACGGAAGCAGATTCCCCTTAATGAGGTTGGTCAGCAGCACATCCACTGATGATGACTCTGTTACATCACAGCAGTCCTCATTACTTTGGAAATGTAGAGGAAGTCGACACTCATCTAGACCATCAAAGACAAACACCACTTTGACTTCATCATCTTCAACACTTTTGATCTCTTTCAGTTGTGGAAAGTAGTGCTGCAGAAGCTGCATCAGACTGAATTCTCTTTCCTTCTTCAAATTCAGATCTCGGAAAGGGAGAGTGAAGATGAAATCAACGTTCTGATTGGCTTTTCCTTCTGCCCAGTCCAGAATGAACTTCTGCACAGAGACGGTTTTCCCAATGCCAGCGATGCCCTTTGTAAGCACAGTTCTGATGGGTTTCTTTTGTGCAGTTAAAGGCTTAAAGATGTCATTGCAGGGGATTGCAGTCTCCTGTGTGGTTTGACTCTTGGATGCTGTCTCAATCTGTCTGACCTCGTGTTCATTATTGACCCCCCCACTTCCCCCCTCTGTGATGTAGAGCTCTGTATAGATTTCATTGAGCAGGGTTGGGTGGCCCTGCTGTGCTAAAATTTCAGAGATGCATTCAAACTTCTGCTTCAGATGAGTTTGCAATGCCTTCTGGGCTCTTTTTATGGATTCATCTGAAGGGAGGAAATATGAGAAATAATTATATTGAAAATAAGATAAACATTCTCCATTCAATAACAGATTCCAAGCAGAAACAGTCAATAAAAATACTTATGCAGTCAGTTTCCTCTGTATTTTACACACTCCACACAGTGTAACACACCTCTCAGGCAGTGTTCGTTCAATTCAATTAGATTTTTTATAGCGCTTTTTACAGAGACACTGTCACAAAGATGCTTTACAGAGGAAAAGGTAAGGTAGATTAGGCAAAAACCAGCCCTGAACCCCTAAAATGAGTGAGTTAAAGAGAACTCCCCAGTGGAAAAAAAACTTAAATGGTGGTGATAAAAAACTCCCTGGTAGGAAGAAATATGGAGGTGACCCAGGCTATCGAAAAAGAGCCCATCCTTCACTGGCCGGACTAGTGTAACACTTCAGATGAATGAATGGTAGCAGAAATGTAATGAGGGATCCATCAGAGCAAATTATCTAATGGGCTGGGCAGGCAACAGTCTGATGTATTAACCTAGCTACTAAAACAGATGGTCCATGCACAGTGATGTTTACTGATATGCAATTCAGAGGGGCAGGGTGATGCATCTTGGCCTCCAACTGGTGTCATAACATGGGCTTGAACCAGGAGAAGAGCAGGAGTGGAGTGGTCTGTGAACTCAGGGTAGGGGGAGGGGCAGAAGCTCCAGGGTAGAATACACAGGAGGAGGTTAGGCACTGTATAATTATGAGATTAACTGCTGCATATGGAAAGGCCTGAGTGTAAAATGGAACAGCCCCAGCATGCCATGCCATGGCAGCATGTCTAAAAGATGTGAAGAAAGGGGGTGCAAACAACCATGAGAGTGATTCTGAACAGACAGTACCCCAACATGGCACAGAACAGCAAACCTGAGCATTCACATGTAGTGGCAGGGCAACAGTGCAGTGAGCACAGCTCACATAACAGCCCTATGGCCCTCATTTACCCTACCCAGAGATCTTTAACTATGAACCTGACTAAAGAAGGAAGTTTTGAGCCTAATCAACATTTCATAAGTAGTATTATTACTGGATTCATTAGTATATACCTGGTTTTGACATTAACAAAATGTGTGCGATAACTTAACAGTATTTAACTGTGTTGTTGAGTGGGGTGAATGGGTTAGATAGTTGGAGAGGAGATGGTTGAGTGGGTGTTCTGGTGTGCGGTAGAGTGGGGTGAATGGGTTAGATAGTTGGAGAGGAGATGGTTGAGTGGGTGTTCTGGTGTGCTGTACAGTGGGGTGAATGGGTTAGATAGTTGGAGAGGAGATGGTTGAGTGGGTGTTCTGGTGTGCGGTAGAGTGGGGTGAATGGGTTAGATAGTTGGAGAGGAGATGGTTGAGTGGGTGTTCTGGTGTGCTGTACAGTGGGGTGAATGGGTTAGATAGTTGGAGAGGAGATGGTTGAGTGGGTGTTCTGGTGTGCGGTAGAGTGGGGTGAATGGGGTAGATAGTTGGAGAGGAGATGGTTGAGTGGGTGTTCTGGTGTGCGGTAGAGTGGGGTGAATGGGTTAGACAGTTGGAGAGGAGATGGTTGAGTGGGTGTTCTGGTGTGCTGTACAGTGGGGTGAATGGGTTAGATAGTTGGAGAGGAGATGGTTGAGTGGGTGTTCTGGTGTGCGGTAGAGTGGGGTGAATGGGGTAGATAGTTGGAGAGGAGATGGTTGAGTGGGGTTCTGGTGTGTGGTAGAGTGGGGTGAATGGGTTAGATAGCTGGAGAGGAGATGGTTTTGAGTGGGTGTTCTGGTGTGCGGTACAGTGGGGTGAATGGGTTAGATAGTTGGAGAGGAGATGGTTGAGTGGGTGTTCTGGTGTGCTGTACAGTGGGGTGAATGGGTTAGATAGTTGGAGAGGAGATGGTTGAGTGGGTGTTCTGGTGTGCGGTAGAGTGGGGTGAATGGGTTAGATAGTTGGAGAGGAGATGGTTGAGTGGGTGTTTTGGTGTGCGGTAGAGTGGGGTGAATGGGTTAGATAGTTGGAGAGGAGATGGTTGAGTGAGTGTTCTGGTGTGCGGTAGAGTGGGTTGAATGGGTTAGATAGTTGGAGAGGAGATGGTTGAGTGGGTGTTCTGGTGTGCGGTACAGTGGGGTGAATGGGTTAGATAGTTGGAGAGGAGATGGTTGAGTGGGTGCTGTAGGCCTGTTTTTCTTTCCTGTACACTTCCCTCTTGCTGAGACAAATTCATCCTGCTGCAAGGAAGCCACTGGGGCTATACCAGGGGACAGAGAGTGAGCACTAGCATCTGGATCGGGGGAAAAGTAATCAAAAAATCTTTGATACTTCTAATATGTTGGATGTCAGCTTCAAAATCACAAATCTTTTTCACCAGTCTTATGTGATCTACATTTTTTACATTTAAAATGACGACTAATGGTGGAGGAGATATAACACACTTCATTCAGTGCACACAACAGGGAGAGAGGTGGTAGTGGAGGGAGAAATGAGCATGATTACTTATGCGGACAGAGTTAATGGGGTGGATATCCCAATGAGCTGCTTGTTGACTTTGTGAATACTGATGTCACTCAATCTCAGCCTGGCTGAGCTTACAGTCCTTACAGGTCCAGCATCCATCATGAGGTATCATTCAGACAGCCTCACACCGAGATCCTCTCTGTTTTCATGTGCGTGTTTAACGAGCGTTTGCCATCCCAGTTTTGTAAACTTCTGTGAGGTTTACATACCTCTCTCACAGGGTTATACACCTGTCTCACAATGTTACACACCTCTCAGTTATACACACCACTCACACAGTTATACACACCTCTCACAGTGCGGCTTTGAAACAGGTTTAACTTTTCATCCTTCTTCAGCTTCATCAGAGTGCGCTGGAGTAACTGAAATAAACACATGAAGAGGTATGCTGTATCAATGTGAAATAAACACATGAAGAGGTGTGCTGTATCAATGTGAAATAAACACATGAAGGGATGCAGTATCACAGTTACTGAAATAAACACCCAAATAAATGCACCACAATCCTTGCTTTTTGTGTTGTGTGTTTTTGATGGCCAGGGGTATGTTTTCCAAAAGTGTCATTTTCTTGTGATGGCAAACACATCACAAAGTTGTGTGGTTAGAACTCCAGCTCTCGGCCTGTAGTTAGAAGTCTAGGTCCCTGTTAGACCCTCCTGATAACGTCATCAATTTCCCCAGTTTGAGTCCAAACAGGAAAGGATAAAGCGAAGATTGTCTTTTTTGTGAATAAAGGTGCTTTTAAAAAATAATTTTCTCCAACTCCGCAAAAGCAATAAACTCCTCCTTCCACGACTAAATATTTGGGCTTAAAATAACTGCGTTGTTAGAATTTCAAAAAATGGACACATTGAGAAATAGACATTTGTGTGCCATTTTCTTCACAAAATGCCCAAGTGTGAATGGGTTGCTCTCTCCTCCGGCACGCTATTCTGTAACTGAATGATCAACACTTTTATACGTTAAGCACTTTCATCACCTCACTCACTCATCAGTCCTGGGATGGCAATGCCATGCCAGACTGGCAAATGTAGTCAGAATAAAGCAAAAGACAACAGCGTGAAATGCAGTCCATTTGTGTGCGGTCCCTGCAAATATTTATTTGCGTTCCCAGTGGAATTGAGTAAGAGGAGAGAGACAGTTCATATGTAACAGGTCAATTAAAACAGTGGGAGCAAGGGAAGGGACAGGGAGAAGCGAGTGGAATTCATCATGACTGAATAAATACTTTTTTTAAAATATTGCATTTTGGATTTCTTTAACCACTTTCTCCATTTTGTGTTTTGCCAGTTTTGCCCATTTTAGCACTTCTCTCAATGTGTCTGTGATACGTCTTGGTGCATTTTCCCTTACATATGTGTGGTATTCAGCCCGCCGGAGAGGCGAATTGGACTCGGTTGCACCGGCTTGTGGAGAGAGCTCACGCCCCAGGCCAGCGCTAGATAATCAGCCCAGGTGCATAAAGATCTGCAGCCTTCCACAGTTCGGGGCCAAGACTAGGAGCCCAAACTAAGAGTGCAGTTATGATTTTCATTTCCCCGGTCACAGCCAGCTACTGGGAAAAGAGCACACTTTAAATACCCGGACTAATTGGTAATGCACTCCAGGAGCATGTGCCCACTTAACCAGTGGTCCTTCGATTGCCCTGAACCTCTCCCACAAACCGAGCCATGTCACAGTATATAGCAAAATAGATTAGAAAAATAAAAACGTTGAAATTGATACAGTTGTGTCCTTTATTTCAAGGAAATAGTTTTGCAACATAATGTTTCATAATCTTTATGAAATTAGGTCGCTGTGTGAGCTGAAATAGAGGCTATAATTCTGGATGAGTTTGACACCACTGGGATTCAGACTTGACGGTTTAAGGTAATAAAAAAACATGGCCTTTCTAGTGTTAACAAGGACTAATGTAGGCTACCTAATATAAATTAAAATGTATTTTTTAGTCAGCTCAGAATCTTATCTTGGAAATATAGTATAAGCTTGTAAGGATTTTCGTACAGCTGTTGCTCCCAACCAATATATACGCTTGCATAAACACAGAGACTCAAAGTTATGCGGGCGGGTCTTTCTTTTACTGATAGAACCAAGCGCAGTTTACCATTCCATTTAACAAGCAGCATATATAGTCACCAGTTAGTTGGCCCAATTGTCCAATGTGTTGAAGATCCGGCGTCGTTCTCCGGAGCGAAGGGAAAAAAAACCAGTGAATGGGACAAATGGCGTCCTCGAAGACAACGAAGGGCCTGCTCCTTGCAAGCCAGCAGCGGCACAGCAGTCGTCCGAGGAATCCGCGGCCAGGTGCGGTGTAAGATGCCTGTTGCCCTCCACTATAACGAGCAGGCTAGCAGCAGCTCCACGTAGCCACTTAGCAATGCTAACAATCCAAGAAGCCACACCACCGTGCACACTGCACAGTACTCTTTGTCGCCACTTACAAGGGTACTCTATTCACAATCACTTCGGAGAAAATAATAAAACGCATTAATTCCAACTTCATAGTTTACCGACCCGCTTTTGGGCTGCTTATCACTGCTCTCTAGACTACTGCTATTTTTTTTTCCTCTTAAGTATTCTACATCCCATAATCAGTGGCTTCACCCTCATTGGTTAATCACACTTGCACTTGGTTTTTTCTCTTCCAGAATAGAAGTACAACATAAATGACCCACTGCCCATTAACGTTAACTGTATATAATGCATATTATCATGTACAAAAGTTTGAACCTTTACAAGCTGGCCTGTCATTTTCTTGAGTTTAGTGAGGTGTTCACTAAGACTGGTTATGTGAATGAACAGAGCTGCAGTGAGTACATTTAAATGGACTGCCAGTATTTAATAATTTTTGTGTTTTCTCAGATCCCCATGCTCACTTTCTTCTTAATGATGTTCCAGACAGATGATTTTGATATATCTAAGGTTTGGCCTATGTCTCTGACTGTTTTATTTTTTATTATTTCTCAGCCTTATTATAGCTTCCTTGACTTTATTTGGCACAACTTTGGTCCTCGTGTTCACAAACACCATCAATAGATTCCAAAGGCAATCAAAAGGCTAGAATCAAGACTAGATACTGAAAACTCTTAGACCGGCACTAAGGAAGCAACTGAACACACCTGACTAATCAGAAACACCTGTGACACCATGAGTCCCAAAAATTATGATGCCCTGAAATGAGGGAATTATTATTTTTTTTTTTAAAGTGCTGTAATTTCTACATGGTGAAACCAAAATGTGTACCCTTAAATAAAATCTGAAAATGTGCACGTTAACCATGTGAAAATTGTTTGATAACAAATATAAAATTGGCGTACAGAGCCAAATTAAGAAAACAATGTCTTCCTACTAAACATTATGGAGCTCACTATATAAATTATATTTATTTGATATATTTTGGTAAATATTATTACAGATATTTATTCCTAATGATCCCATACAAAAAAACTTTTTACTTGAACCCTCCATTATTAACAATAGCTTATCTTTCTATCTTTCAAACGCACGCTCAAATATCTCCCTCCTCTGAAGAAAACCCACAAATTGTGCAACATTGAACCACGGTGGTGCAGTGGGTAGCACTGTCGCCTCACGGCAAGAAGGGTTTGAAGCCAACCGGGGCTGTTCTGTATAGGGTTTGCATGTTCTCCTCGTGCCTGCGTGGGTTTCCTCCGGGGACTCTGGTTTCCTCCCACAGTCCAAATACATGCAGGTTGGTTTAACTGGACTCCAAAACTGACTCTATATTTGCTGTGTGAGTGAAAGGTGTGTGTGTGATAGATTGGCAGCCTGTCCAAGGTGTATTCCTGCCTCTCGCCCAGTGCACGCTGAGATAGGCTCCAGCACCCCCCCCCCCCCCCCCCCGACCCTGCCCAGGATAAGCGGGTATAGATAATGAATGGATGGATGGCTGAGAAAGGAGAGCTGATCTGAAATCAATCACTTTGCACAAATCTTTAGGAATCGCATGATTTCCATGTACAGCCATATAGAGGTTAATATGTGTGTGAAGAACCTCTTAACCTCCCAGATCTGTCATAGCTGACACATGAACAAGTATTAGTTGAGCAGTGAGACACCACCCAAAATGACAGGCTGACGTGACGTAACAAAGCTTCGGGTTCATGAGTATCGAGTGTAACATCCCTATTCACAACAGCATCGAAAGTAACATCCCTACTCACATGCGTATCGAGAGTAACATCCCTACTCACATGAGTATGGAGAGTAACATCCCTACTCACATGAGTATCGAGAGTAACATCCCTACTCACATGAGTATTGAGCGTAACATCCCTACACTCATGAGTATCGAGCGTAATATCCCTATTCACATGCGTATCGAGAGTAACATCCCTACTCACATGAGTACCGAGCGTAACATCCCTATTCTCATGAGGATCGAGAGTAACATCCCTACTCACATGAGTATCGAGCGTAACATCCCTATTCTCATGAGTATCGAGAGTAACATCCCTACCACATGGTCATTTCATATTTTGTGGTTTTTTCATATTTTCATATTTTTATTGCATGTTTTAATCTAAGCTATTGGATGCTTCATTGATAGTTTGATGTTTTATGATCATTTGCGTTGGCCAAACTGCACATTTCATTGAAGGTAGTTGGCTGTAAATATTTAAACTTTATATATAGAACTGCTTTTATAATGATCTTTTAGTCTCTTTTAGATTACAACATCTGTGATATTTGCCCTGGCTGATGCTCTCTTAATGGGAGCATTGGTTATTCAACTAAGTTATTCATTTCTTTGGCTCAGCTAACCTAACCCTACCCCCAACACTTTTACACTGGTTAGATACATTGTTTTATTTTGCGCTTACAATACTGTTTTTGCTTACAGGTTTCAGCGCAATTACCATTAACGTTCGGTGATTTGCAGTAGCCAATCAATGGATTTCTACCACCTGTGTGGGAGACAGCAACCGATATCAGCTGTGACTTTTAAAAAAATGTCTTGGAGACCAATAGTAATGTTGAGAGGAAAGTTACAATTTTTTGCACTTTTTGGTTTTGTTTAAGTTTGAGATTCATTTTTCTTTTTGTTTTCTGTGAAAATTCATAAAAACATATTAAAAACAGATAGAAAAAGCGGATCTCACACCTGTTCTGGCAAAGATGATTTATCTGAATTCTTCTCTTCAACAGAGTGGGACTCGAATGACTGCTGTATCCTGTGAACAAAACACAGAGCTTCCAGTTAAATGCATCCTCTTACTGCAGCTCTAACTCACAGCACATGGATACAAAGATTCCAGTTAAACTTATCCTCTTACTGCAGCTCTAACGCACAGCACATGGAGACAGAGCTTCCAGTTAAACTCATGCTCATACTGCAGCTCTAACTCACAGCACATGGAGACAGAGCTTCCAGTTAAACTCATCCTCTTACTGCATCTCTAACTCACAGCACATGGAGACAGAGCTTCCAGTTAAACTCATCCTCTTACTGCAGCTCTAACTCACAGCACATGGAGACAGAGCATCCAGTTAAACTCATCCTCTTACTGCAGCTCTAACTCACAGCACATGGATACAGAGCTTCCAGTTAAACTCATCCTCTTACTGCAGCTCTAACTCACAGCACATGGAGACAGAGCATCCAGTTAAACTCATCCTCTTACTGCAGCTCTAACTCACAGCACATGGATACAGAGCTTCCAGTTAAACTCATCCTCAAACTGCAGCTTGAACTCACAGCACACCTGAATATGAGATAATACACTTCACTTACACACGATTGTGAAATAATACACCCACCTACAACAGCAAGGTGCCAGTGACATTGAAGAATGATTAAACAGTATTGCCAATTTAAACCTGTTAAATTACCTTTGACCACCTGTGAACTCTCCTGTGAAGTCAATTGGATTCCCATTGAACGATCACTCTTCATAGAAAGACAGCTTGGTACTGGTGACCCTGCTCTTTCTACCTGGACCCTGTGAACAAAACATGGAGACAGAGCATCCAGTTAAACTCATCCTCATACTGCAGCTCTAACTCACAGCACATGGAGACAGAGCTTCCAGTTAAACTCATCCTCTTACTGCATCTCTAACTCACAGCACATGGAGACAGAGCTTCCAGTTAAACTCATCCTCTTACTGCAGCTCTAACTCACAGCACATGGAGACAGAGCATCCAGTTAAACTCATCCTCTTACTGCAGCTCTAACTCACAGCACATGGAGACAGAGCATCCAGTTAAACTCATCCTCTTACTGCAGCTCTAACTCACAGCACATGGAGACAGAGCTTCCAGTTAAACTCATCCTCTTACTGCAGCTCTAACTCACAGCACATGTAGACAGAGCATCCAGTTAAACTCATCCTCTTACTGCAGCTCAAACTCACAGCACATGGAGACAGAGCATCCAGTTAAACTCATCCTCTTACTGCAGCTCTAACTCACAGCACATGTAGACAGAGCTTCCAGTTAAACTCATCCTCTTACTGCAGCTCTAACTCACAGCACATGGAGACAGAGCATCCAGTTAAACTCATCCTCTTACTGCAGCTCTAACTCACAGCACATGGATACAGAGCTTCCAGTTAAACTCATCCTCAAACTGCAGCTTGAACTCACAGCACACCTGAATATGAGATAATACACTTCACTTACACACAATTGTGAAATAATACACCCACCTACAACAGCAAGGTGCCAGTGACATTGAAGAATGATTAAACAGTATTGCCAATTTAAACCTGTTAAATTACCTTTGACCACCTGTGAACTCTCCTGTGAAGTCAATTGGATTCCCCATTGAACGATCACTCTTCATAGAAAGACAGCTTGGTACTGGTGACCCTGCTCTTTCTACCTGGACCCTGTGAACAAAACATGGAGACAGAGCTTCCAGTTAAACTCATCCTCATACTGCAGCTCTAACTCACAGCACATGGAGACAGAGCTTCCAGTTAAACTCATCCTCTTACTGCATCTCTAACTCACAGCACATGGAGACAGAGCTTCCAGTTAAACTCATCCTCTTACTGCAGCTCTAACTCACAGCACATGGAGACAGAGCATCCAGTTAAACTCATCCTCTTACTGCAGCTCTAACTCACAGCACATGGAGACAGAGCATCCAGTTAAACTCATCCTCTTACTGCAGCTCTAACTCACAGCACATGGAGACAGAGCTTCCAGTTAAACTCATCCTCTTACTGCAGCTCTAACTCACAGCACATGTAGACAGAGCATCCAGTTAAACTCATCCTCTTACTGCAGCTCAAACTCACAGCACATGGAGACAGAGCATCCAGTTAAACTCATCCTCATACTGCAGCTCTAACTCACAGCACATGGAGACAGAGCTTCCAGTTAAACTCATCCTCATACTACAGCTCTAACTCACAGCACATGGAGACAGAGCTTCCAGTTAAACTCATCCTCTTACTGCAGGTCTAACTCACAGCACATGGATACAGAGCTTCCAGTTAAACTCATCCTCAAACTGCAGCTTGAACTCACAGCACACCTGAATATGAGATAATACACTTCACTTACACACAATTGTGAAATAATACACCCACCTACAACAGCAAGGTGCCAGTGACATTGAAGAATGATTAAACAGTATTGCCAATTTAAACCTGTTAAATTACCTTTGACCACCTGTGAACTCTCCTGTGAAGTCAATTGGATTCCCCATTGAACGATCACTCTTCATAGAAAGACAGCTTGGTACTGGTGACCCTGCTCTTTCTACCTGGACCCTGTGAACAAAACATGGAGACAGAGCTATCAGTTAAACTCATTCTCATACTGCAGCTCTAACTCACAGCACATGGAGACAGAGCTTCCAGTTAAACTCATCCTCTTACTGCAGCTCTAACTCACAGCACATGGAGACAGAGCATCCAGTTAAACTCATCCTCATACTACAGCTCTAACTCACAGCACATGGAGACAGAGCTTCCAGTTAAACTCATCCTCTTACTGCAGGTCTAACTCACAGCACATGGATACAGAGCTTCCAGTTAAACTCATCCTCAAACTGCAGCTTGAACTCACAGCACACCTGAATATGAGATAATACACTTCACTTACAAACAATTGTGAAATAATACACCCACCTACAACAGCAAGGTGCCAGTGACATTGAAGAATGATTAAACAGTATTGCCAATTTAAACCTGTTAAATTACCTTTGACCACCTGTGAACTCTCTTGTGAAGTCAATTGGATTCCCCATTGAACGATCACTCTTCATAGAAAGACAGCTTGGTACTGGTGACCCTGCTCTTTCTACCTGGACCCTGTGAACAAAACATGGAGACAGAGCTATCATTTAAACTCATTCTCATACTGCAGCTCTAACTCACAGCACATGGAGACAGAGCTTCCAGTTAAACTCAACCTCTTACTGCAGCTCTAACTCACAGCACATGGAGACAGAGCTTCCAGTTAAACTCATCCTCTTACTGCAGCTCTAACTCACAGCACATGGAGACAGAGCTTCCAGTTAAACTCATCCTCTTACTGCAGCTCTAACTTACAGCACGTGGAGACAGAGCATCCAGTTAAACTCATCCTCTTACTGCAGCTCTAACTCACAGCACATGGATACAGAGCATCCAGTTAAACTCATCCTCTTACTGCAGCTCTAACTCACAGCACATAGAGACAGAGCTTCCAGTTAAACTCATCCTCATACTACAGCTCTAACTCACAGCACATGGAGACAGAGCTTCCAGTTAAACTCATCCTCTTACTGCAGCTCTAATTCACAGCACATGGAGACAGAGCGTCCAGTTAAACTCATCCTCTTACTGCAGCCCTAACTCACAGCACATGGAGACAGAGATTCCAGTTGAACTCATCCTGTTACTGCAAATCTAACTCATGTCACATTATATATCTGAATAATGTGTTTGTATCTCTTTCTGTCGGTGCTGAGGGCTCCTCCTTTGGTCTCTGGCTCCCTTGAGAGACTCATTTTAGAAACAGCACCTCTTATTTCAGGCAACTGGAATACATGAGGGGTGGGTTTTCCTATAACGTGGAATTTGAGGATTAACGAGTGTCATTACAAGGTTCTTACAGTTTTTCTCAAATGTTCACACTAAAACTGGAACTATGCACACGATGGTGAAAACTTGAAGCTCATGTGTCAACAACAAAGAATATTTCTGCAAAACTCTAAGCACAATTCCTTTGTTTTCACTCAAATAGCAATTCTAAATCACATTTTTGCACAACTCTACACACAAAATCTCATCATTTAGCACAATTTTCATAATAAAGCCCTGTTTGTTCACCTGGAAAACACTGGCTTTCAAATGCCAAACTATAAGTACCAACTGGTCTCACTCACGCCACACCTGCTCAAACTCAATTGGCTAAACTTTTCAATTATCTGTCAGAGCATAAAAGAGACCTCCAGTGACCTCTATTGTGTTGGAAAACAATTGAGCAACACGCAGCACAGAGAGGAAGAGGAAGAGGTAGAGGAGGAGGTGTACGTGTATGAGGTGGACGAGGTGGACGAAGAAGCGGGAGACGAGCTAATATTTCAAATGAAATATGTGCAACTTTGGTTGATCACGTATTTGTATTTTGTTTTTTTTTACAGCAGGCCTACAAACTACAATTTTTATTTTTGCAGTCTGCTGAACAAAGATTTATTTTACAATAACAAATAAAGATTTGCTTTGTTACCTTTTTGAATTTGTTCATTGATTTCATATATGATAACAGATCATTACATCCATTGTCCAGACCGACACAGTCTAAGCATGTTCTAGTTTTGAGAAGACACAAATGTTATCTATTTTGGCAAAACTCATAATTGCACTGATAAGGAAAATGAAAAAACACTTCTAACAATCTTCAGTACGACTCATGATGGAACCTGGGTTGTGAGTGCAGCCAAACTGGACCTCATTGGCAGGACAATACAGTAAATGTGCATAGTATCATACACAATAACAACAACACTCAAAGTGATAACAGTTCACACACTTTGCTGTACTGTACTGAATTAGAATTAGGTTTACCTAGCAAATGCACAATTTATATGATGATATAGTCCCTGTATTTTATCGTGGCAACAGTCTTTATATTTACTGTAAAATTGGAGCCTATTTTGGGACCCTCGAAAAGAAAACTAAAACTTCAAAAAAGGAGAAAAAATAATCAATTTTTACACAATTTTATACACTTGAATATGTAACATGACCTCATGAGGCCAGAACATATATACAGTATTTTGATGGTTGTGTTTTTAAATTTATCGCACCAGTGTGAAATCAATGCTCAATAAGACCTATTCATATGAGGCCTGTGTGAATCATTTTGATGGAAAAGTCAGTTTTGAGAAAAGAGAACATGGTTTTGAATGCATGAATGCATTTTGCAAGAGATTTGTGTAGTTTTGGCAAAAGGTTAACTGTTGCTGTGCTTTGTGTGTAGAGTTTTGAGAAATTGAGCTATAGTTTCAGGAAACGCGTTTAAACAATTGAGAAAAAACTGTATAATGTCTAATAAGACTGGAGAACACATTGGGAGGGATCTTAGACCCTTCCTCCATCCAGAATCGCTGGTGTGACACCCCTGGGAGGGAGATGCGGCAGCTCCGGGGGTGTGCCTTTGATTGCTGCATAGAAAGAGGGAGAGCGCATCCACACCAGCAATAAAACAAATAAACAAACCTTCACCCTCCCCCCTCACAGCTTCCGGGAGAAAACAGGAAACTAAAACAAAAAGAAGAAAATAACAAAAACAAAAGAAAGCAACATCGAGCAGTAGCTTTATAGTTCACCGTTCATAGCTTGCTGGCTTTTCAGCCGGCCAGCTCCTCCAGCTTTTCAGCGGCAAGTTTTCTTTCTTTTTGTGCTGTGACCAGACAAAACTCAAAAACTTGCTATCTCTCTGTGTACTCCCAATCTCTGCCCCATACCGCGGAGAACACACTTCAAGCTCTCTCCACCAATAGGCTTGACTGAAGCGAATCCGGTTGCCTTTGATGAAAAATGGGTTTTACAAGCGTGTTACCTCAGTTTACTGCTCCAGTGAAACAGGAAGCCATGGACTTCATCTCGTATCTACATTTTAATTCCATTCTTTTACTGAATGACATGATTTTGTTTCTCTGAATGACGTTCAGGCTTTTTGGTAATTAATTTAGTGTGACATAGTATTATCTAAATTGAATCACATTCAGATGCAAGCACTTGAAGAAGCTAGGAACAATCCCAGATATTCACGAAGTGCCATTTTTTTCCTCTCAGCTGAATGTGAAGATTGAGCAAATATATGAGGGTGGTCTGTCTGGGAAACTTGCTTCCTCCTGTTTTAACTAAAATTAAAGAGAAGATGGACACATAGTTTTAAATACAACTTGGCATTTAACTATGAAATCCAATAAACATTATTAATGTTCATTCTATGTAATTATTTTGTTTATTCTGTAGCCATAATTCCTTGAATTTCATGGCATTCATAAATGCCCAATAATCCTGTTGTACTACCAAAACTCTTCCAATGTTATTAAACTGCATTTCTTCTAAATAACTCAAATGAGCGCATGTGTGCACAACCATGGGTGTAATAGGGAGAGAGAAGAGTGTATGTCATATGAGTGCATGTGTGTGTGTCTGTGTATGTATTAGTATACACGTGTGTGTGTGTGGGGGGGGGGGGGGGGGGGGTGCTCAGTAGCTCAAACAGTGAAAGAGCCCCTAGTGACTCATGAGTGAGCAGCACTGTCTCAGAGTGAATCCGGCCCGTCTCAGTACTGACTGTGGCTGGCAGGCCAACTTCACATCATTCAGGGATATGGGAGGGACACACTTAGTAAGGATATAGCATTGTTCACTGCTCGACTAACTCCTGCAGGCTGTCCGCATGCCCATGGCTAGCTATCTCCATCCAGATGTCCATGGCTAGCTCTCTCCATCCAGATGCCCATGGCTAACTCTCTTTGTCTGGAAGCCCATGGCTAGCTCTCTTCGTCTGGAAGCCCATGGCTAGCTCTCCCTGCACACGTGTGAATGGATCTCCTCGGCCCCTGCTCTGCGCATGTACAGCTTGCAGCTGCAGCGTGAAAAGAAGCAGCTGGCTGGCAGCCGTATATGAGTTTGCTTGTAAATTGGACATTCCAAATTCGGGTGCGACTGAAGATACCAAATAATAAAAAAAACAAATGTGAGTGAGTGTGTGTGTAAAGTGTGTTTGTGTGTGTGTTTGGCGTTTGCTTGTGTGCACATGAATGCATGCACATGTGTGTGCATGTGAGAGAAAGAGGGAGAAATTATTAAAACAATTTTGGTTGTCCTGTGTAGCCTCTTTCCTGTCAGTACCAGTACGGTTGCCTGTAGGCAAATAGCCGCCTATGTAGCTACTGACAATTCATACTGACATCCCTGCCATTGTGTTTTAAATAAAATTATAACTAACATTGGCAGAATTAACTTTACTTTGCATGTTTCAAGTTTTTCGACTGCGGTTAGCCTATGAACAATCATTTAACAAATCTAGCCAACAGAAATCTGCTTATTCCTATATACAGTTGAGGCCAAAAGTTTACATACACCTAGGCTAAAGACATTCAAACTCCACACATTTCATGTTACCATACATTTCCTGTGTCAAGTCAATTAGGGTATCTAATTTATTTCCATAAGAGGTCATTTCAAAATAATAGCCACGTTACTTTTACAGTATCACTACAAAGTCAGAACTCAGGTATTTTCCTGAGCCGTTAGACCAATAATCAGCCGGCTGAATTTACAGTGGACTAGTGGTCTGATTTCACTGCAAAATCAATGTCTGTTCGATACTATTGGACAAAAGGTTCGGTCTATTTTTCAGCAGCATGTTGTCACTGTGAAAATGTAGCCTAGCCTATACTCTTTTAATCAAATGACATGGCCTGTGACTTCCTTCATATACAGTGAGGTAAAATGGTCATAAAATATCAAAAATACCTTAATAAATGAAAAAATTTCTAGAAGTATTTTCTAAATTACTTTTTGTTTTCGGTCCAAAATGGGAAATTTGGAAAAAGCCTGTTACACCTAAACTGCACCTGCATATTCCCATTCGTCCCCACACCCATTCACCAGCTTCTATTCTTTCCATCCTACTGCACAACAGGCTACTTACTCTGTTCTTTTATTCCTTATTTTACTCCCTCTTCTTTCTTCACATCTTTAAATTGGTGTTTGAGTTTGAAATACTTTATTTCGACAACAGGAGCAGAGTAAACACCATCCTACAGCCATCCTGCATTTCTCTTATGACTTCTTCATATCATCATGTAAGCAGACACACAGCATTTCTGTGCTGAACATGGGTTGATCTGATGTACTGGATAAACAGGTATGGGCTGAGTTGGGATAACATCTTGTACAAATGCATGCATGACTGCTTTTAATACAACATTTGAAAACTTTATCTATGCTTCCTGGACTCTATAAAACTGCTTTTGACAGATACACTTAGACTTAGAGATTTTAGTCTGGTAAAGCAATATTACACATTTGAGGAAACCAAATTAGAGATGAAGACACAGTCAAATGACTTTACCAATTGTGGGAAAGCACGGTTAGCACGGGGGGGGGGAGGGGGGGGGGTTGCATAGCACCTCAGAACTGGAGTCGGAGAGTACAAAAAAGGTATTAAAACGGGCGCAAAACAAGTTCAGCTGGTCTGGCAAGTCCTCATCACTGTTGACTCCACCTGATCTCGCCTTGTATGGAATGATCGCCTCAACGCCATGCCAAAGATAACAAGAGGCTGTCTCTTTCTCTTTCTGTTTGAGTCTCTAACTTGTCCTTGTATTGGCGCTTGGCAGCTTTTATAGACCCTAAAAATTTTAAATTTATTTATAAAAATTTAATTGAGTGCCAACAGCTGCAGTTTATTTGTAATAAAAATGTTTTGTCAATGGATAATCAACCGAGTTTCCAATTGGATTCACCAATAAACATTATTATAACTAATGATTTGTCAAAAAGGCCTTTAAAATACAGCCAGGTATAATGAAATAGAACGATTGACAGACATGCTATCAGTGAGCTGTAACCAAAAGCGTACATATTTGGCCTGTATCTGTATGATTGTACATTATGTATCAGTGCCCATTATTTGATTGATGTTAAAATGGAGTTACACTTGTGGAGTCAGGTCAGGTTTCCTCTATGAACCACTCCCTCATTGCCCATCTTCCGCCGTGGTCTGAAGACTCGTCTCTTCAGACTATACCTGGACTAACTAACTATCACCACACTGCGGATCATTTCTATCACTTAAATTCCCCTCTTTCATGCTACACATGTACCTCCTGTGCCACTCATGTTACATGTACCTCCATTCAGCTCTTATTGTGCCTTGTGTCATTGTCTTGATGTTGTAGCTTGTAATGCCTCCTAGTTTGACAGCATAGGTTAGGTCAGAGTAATGTTCACTGTGTGAACTGGACTTAATGTGTTCATGGCTATGAGTAACTGTACAAAGTATTGTATCTCATCGGACCTGTGTTCTATAGTTGTTCCAATGACCTTCGGTATGCACTTATTGTGTGCCGATTTGGATAAAATTGTCCGCCAGATAAATGTAATGTAATGTAATGTAATGTCTCAGTGATCAGATTCAATGAAAAAAAATACAAAGGAAAAGTAATTTATGATTCCATGGCCCTTAAATCTTAACAATAATAAATGTGATATGGAGGTATGATGACTGTGCAGTGTAAAAGATTTTTGACAGTTTACGGTGTAGAAGATGCATACTCCTACACGGACTATTGAATAATCAATTATATCTTGTATTTTGAATCTAATCTGAGAAATCTGATCTCAATGACAAATGTCATGGCCACTGTTACCACATACTCTTAATAAAGAAAGAATTACTAGTTATGTCCACAGATGTTAAAAACCAAGACTGAATCTATAATTTTACACAACATAGAAGGTCCCTTCAGAATAAAAAACATCAGTGTCCCTGTTCTTGCACACCAGTGAAAACATGCAACCATTTATGATGTCTGCAATAATGACAATTTGACAATACTCGTAGTGCAACAGTAATACACAAACAGCCAACCTTCATACCGATGCCTGTGATGGTCTGACCACAGAAAGCACCTGTAATCCATCTTATTACAAGACTAGCTCTCAGAACTTTGCAAAATGATTATTATTGCTTAATGTACTTGTTACACAGATTCTGTTATTTGTCTTTATCAAAGGCCAAACAAAACTATGGTTCAAGCCAGGAAGTGCCCAACAGACAACAAATCATTGTGAAACTGAACTCCCACTACCATCTAGTGGGTATTTAGAGGAACTGCAGTGTTATATTTCTTACAGTCATTTCTACACCTCCACAGGTGTTCTCATGTCCTAATAATTGCAGTAGATGTAGCAGTTAAGTAAAATATTTTACAAATATTTCAATGTTTGATCGATCAGAAAAACAGTTTTCATGTTTATATGAGTGCACATAGTGAATCACTGCCCATTCTTTCACTGCTCCGCCTCAGTTCCTGTAGATTCAGTGGGAAACCTGCAGTGATTAATGCACTTCAGACTGTGTTCTGCAGTGTACAGCTACTTGGAGGCTGAAGGTAGTGAAGGGAAGTGTATGCTTCTGTATTTCTGTATGCACTCCTGGCCACTTCTGCCTAGGCCTGTGGCCTTGTCCCAGTCTCCACATTCCCAGTTACCATGGTGATGAGAGATGAGCGATGGAGAGCTACGGAGAGGATGGAATGCAGCTCAGGGTCGTCCCAAATGCACTCTTGCACGAGTCCTCTGTTAAGATAATATACTCCATACTGGTGCGTGGCATTAGCAAACTTCTGAGAATTCCTCTGCAAGCTGTATAGTGTGTGTCTCCCTGGTGCCCCTTGTATTAAAGCCTGTTAAAGGAAACCTGTCTACCTCATGTACAGTGCCATGAAAAATATTTTCACCCTTCCTGATTTCCTATATTAATGCATAGTTTCAGATTTTTACAAAAAATGTTATATTAGACAAAGGGAACCGGAGTAAGCAGTCAGCGTTTTAGAAACTCCCAACTTCTGCATTGAGTCTCACCCTCTGGAGTTCAGTCCCTTGTAGTAGCGTCACAAGACCACCGGATGGCGGAAAGCATCCACTTTCTGTTTCCAGTATTCCAATACAGCCCACAGGTCTGATAGCAAAAGTAAATACTCTGATACTTTTGAACATTTCAAGCTCCTGCCACGGCACATAATGGTTTTATTAAAATCCATTTAGCACGAGGATGGGGGTGTAATTTTTTTTTTAAATGCACAGGTCGATGCACTGAAGATACTCATTTTTATTGTACACACAGAGCACGTACACACCCCCCCCCCCCCCCCGCTTCCTCGGCCAGCCCTCTAGCTGCCCTCCTCAGCCTCGCCCCTGCCATGCCCGTGTTCTCCAGAAGGTGGAGCACTGACTGGCGGGTGAACCCCCAGCGTCCCGCCTCCACTGGATATACTGTCGCTCTCTAACCGGCCTCCTTACACTCCTTACACTCCCACACTCCGCTGCCAGGTCGGAGTACTTCAGCCGTTTCCGCTTATAGGCTGCTTCTGCCCCCTCCTCCCATGGG
Source organism: Anguilla japonica (assembly GCA_025169545.1). Classification (NCBI taxonomy): domain Eukaryota; kingdom Metazoa; phylum Chordata; class Actinopteri; order Anguilliformes; family Anguillidae; genus Anguilla; species Anguilla japonica. The sequence goes on along the minus strand of CM045898.1, from coordinate 7,101,417 downwards.
AGGGTGAGCTCCATAAGGAGCACCACCTTCACCCAAGTAAACCATGTCTCCATATAAGGAGCACCACCTTCGCCCGAGTGGACCACGTCTCCATATAAGGAGTACCATCTTCGCCTGAGTAAACCACGTCTCCATATAAGGAGCACCACCTTCACCCGAGTAGACCACGTCTCCATATAAGGTGCACCACCTTCGCCCGAGTGGACCACGTCTCCATATAAGGTGCACCACCTTCGCCCGAGTAGACCACGTCTCCATGTTAGGAAGCTGTGCTGATCTCATTTGGGAAACGGAGCTGTGGATTGAGATCTACACATCTACTCCACCCCCTGCCTGGTACCAGGACTCTACTCCCACCTTTGTGTCCTACGGTCCCCTCCTCCTCTGCTTACCTCACAAAGTGGGTTTGATGCTCTTTCACAGGAGAGGCGTCTCTGTTTGCCTCCTGTCTGCTGATCTCCAGTATTTCCAGAAGCTTCCGCAGGAGCTGGTCATACCTCCATCTGTAGCACCTCTGTGCTGGAGGCCTGCTCTGTGTCCCTGTGCTGGAGGCCTGCTCTGTGTCCCTGTGCCGGAGGCCTGCTCTGTGTTCCTGTGCCGGAGGCCTGCTCTGTGTCCCTGTGCCGGAGGCCTGCTCTGTGTCCCTGTGCTGGAGGTCTGCGCTGTGTCCCTGTGCCGGAGGCCTGATCTGTGTCCCTGTGCTGGAGCTGTCTCACAGCCTGACAGAATGTGCCACAGGACTCGTTTGGGGGCAGCACAGAGCGGACAGTCTCATCCACACCAAACCATTAGCGCAGGTTCTGAGGAGAAGGCAGCGTGTCATAATTGGCCCTGATCAGGAAACTAAGCCTGGTTTGTGGTATCTTCCACCAGTCTGATCCACTGAGCGATCGGTCCTCCACACTTTCCCACGCTGTCCATCCTCCCAGACCACCTTAGCAATCTGCTATAACCTGCTACCTCTCCTGCGCTGTCCATGGTGGGATGACCCAGAGTCTTCTGTGTCCCTCTGTTTCCCTGCTGGGGGGGTTGTGCCCCTCTGTTTCTCTGCTGGGGGGGTTGTGCCCCTCTGTTTCCCTGCTGGGGGGGTTGTGCCCCTCTGTTGCCCTGCTGGGGGAGTTGTGCCCCTCTGTTTCTCTGCTGGGACGTTTGTGCCCCTCTGTTTCCCTGCTGGGGGGGTTGTGCCCCTCTGTTTCCCTGCTGGGGGGGTTGTACCCCTGTTTCCCTGCTGGGGGGTTGTACCCCTCTGTTTCCCTGCTGGGGGAAAGCAGCCAGGTAGAAGCAAACTGCAAACATAGAATGCATATCAGGCCACTGCTGTATGTACCACAATTAAACCATCAGTGAAAGCCCAGGATATACTGGTATATTTATAAATCAATGACAAACTATGTTCTACAGCATATCCACCAGTTTACCCTGTAAGAGGGGAGTCAAACTGGGAACCAGGAAAGGCTGGCATTTGGACGAGCCTGCCGGCTGAGTCTCATCCTTGACTTCAAAAAACCCAGAGCCATGTAATAAAACAATAGGTTGCTCGGACTTCCTTCGGTTGAGCTGGCCTTTGACTCTCTGGAATGCTACCATCTGGACACGACTGAGATAAGGGGACCTAGTCTCTTTATCTAGGGTTGTGGGGTTGTGTGTGTTGGGGCCATTAAGGGGAAAAAGATCATCAGACCTCTGGCCAAATGGTGGGGCAACTGTGCTTGACAGTAACACAGTGCCCCTCTGTGGTCCCCTCAGTCATTACCCTTTTTATTTCTTTTCTGGAACTGGACTATATACCATTTATTCATCATGTTTACAAACTCTGGAAAATCCTACAAACCATGCATATGTGTTCATTGTATTACTATATTATAACCTATGTAATAATAACATGGATTACATATAAAATGGTACACCAAAAGGGTATTTTCATGACAACTGCACCATAATATTACATCCTCTGGACATGTTTGGTATGTACACATTCAGGAAAATTTAAGAAATTGAATGGAATATGTTTCATACCAAATAAAATTTAATAAAACATAGTTTCAGAAACTCAGGGGAAAATTGGCACAATGGAATGTCCTCTCTAGTAATCCTCTCCTTTTCCAAATTTCCTCACTAATTGTTTTACAACCGCCTCCAAATGGTGGGGGCCGGAATTCCAAATTCTATTCGGACAGGTGAATTTATGGCAATGCCGCCGCGATCAAACGCGGGATTTGGCCTAAAAGGAAGGGAGACAAAGCAATCGGGGAAGATCGTAACCGACTTCCCGCCGTGCACATATTCTGTGCTCGGTGCATAGACAGACATGGAAGATCGTAACCGACTTCCCACAGTGCACATACTCTGTGCTCTGTGTATAGATAGCAATGGAAGATCGTAATCGACTTCCCACACTGCGCATACTCTGTGTTTTGTGTGTAGCTAAACAGGCTGGGTAAGAATTTTTACTCTGTATTTATGTTTTAAACTTTAACTTACTATAATTTGAATTGACTGTTAATTTGAAGCTAATGACCTACCTGCCTGTTCAATAAATTCTTCTTATTTTTAACTTGCGTGGTCTTTGTGACTCTAATCACTTTTCTCTTCTTTTCAGCCGTAATTCCGTTTAAATACTCAGGGGGACAATTCTGACCAGGACCTACTGATCAGGGGTCTAGTACAGTAAAAGTCTTTAGTGAGGTATTCAAGTTAGATAGGCGACCACGTTCTGCCCGCTAAGGGATTGGTGGTATTGGTTCTGGTGTTTTGGCTTAAGAGGACCCATGGGCGTTATACGCCGGTCCTTGTCAAATTCGCCTGAAGGAACCCGATAGATACGCACCGTCCTGGGCTCATAACTATCGATGCACTATCCATATAAGGAAGGCATGTATTATGGTGGTCCACTTCCTACCCTCTGGGGGCTTCACCGAACTGAGATTTAACAATAGTGTTAAACCCGGGAGCATATATTGAGGAATGATGGCAAATGACAAGGTAGAGCCGAGTGTAACCACTCCAAATTCCACGTACAGTTAAAACCAAATTTTAAATTATAATTTAATATGGAGTCAGATTAATACGAGAATAAAACCTAGTAACCGTTACGATTTCTTGCTGTGGTCATGGATATATTTGATATGTTGTTCCGCGCATTTGTGAATATTCTGATGCTCCCATTGGAATATTGACGGTCCGGTGACAGATCAGATATATCTCTGATGACAGCATAGCCCCGTTTGCGAACGGAGAGTAACCAGAATGCTACTGGTCCGTTTCAGGCCAGTTTTAAGCGGGATATGAAGCAACACCTACATATCTGACCCGTGGCAACGGAACCAGTGCATTCTTAATTATAATTGTGCCCTGTTCTTACGAACAGAGGAAAAATAACTAACTAACTAAAAAATAACTAACATCTCCGGTTTGAATCACACCAGCCAAGGGAAGAACACGCGATGCCTTCCCCTCCAGCTACAAACCCTCATTGGTCTAGCTGTGAGGTGTTTACAACCCACCCAGGTATAATTTCTGATAAACAATGTTGTACATTTTAAGCTCTCATAAAACGCCGGTAGTACAGATTCTGATGTAGTCAGCTGAAAGGAACTTCTTAGCTTACAAAGGAGATGGTACAGTAGAATGGGCATATCCAATTTGTTCAGGTGCAGGGCATAAACAATATGTAGAGTTAAAAAAATGTCTGATGTTTGAACAGACGAGGCAGAAGTTGTGTAATTTCAAACAGATTGGAATATGGGTTTATCATCACCATGCCTTTGGAGCTGAGACGTGCAAGTGAGTACGTTTAACATGGTCGGTGAAAATAGCGGTGATGTGTGTTATTCAACCAATCATTTAAACAGAAACATTTACACTCTAGACATTTGACACGTAAACAGTAAACATAACACATACAAATGCAACATTACAAACTTGCACCAGCAGGCCTTATCTGTTAGAAGAAAAATGATCACATTATCAGAACAGACAGAACAAGACATTGCCACAGGAATACCTAACACAAATGCAATTTTCCCCCATGTGGAATAAGCTGGCATTTTGGAAAAACAGAGTTGCGCGGTCTCTAATAAAAATGATTAGCATGGCTTACAGGCTCGTCATGGAACAGGAATAATATAAAATGACACCAACACAACAATCCTGTAATGTAATTACTGTATCATATTTTGCAGTAAATTATTGACTTATCAATGTTCAGTCCAAAAGCTCTTATTAGATGCCACTGTAGACATTTTTAAGTTGAGCCTTACAATCCTTCCAGCTTCTCCCATTGCTATGCCTGGATTTATGACATGGTCAATCACTGTGGCTCTACATTAATTCGATACAACATTTCTTCTACCTGCTTGACCACAATCTCAGCCACAGCCACGACCCGTACATCAATACCAACTGCACTGGGCTGCTCCATGTTGTCAGACACTGCTGAATGTAGTGCTGTAGAACAGCCTTTTATGTTGGGATTACCAATCATGCAATGCGACTCACCTGGGCAATGTTGCTGGAAGTGACGAGACAGGATTGCTAACATGTTGACTTCATTTCACAATCTGCATGTCTAGCAACAAGCATTGGAACACTGTACTAATACGAGACGACTATTGTGAAAACTGAGTGTGATTTAGAGTTGTGCACTTTGTTGGTAGGTACTGTAATTAGTGTCTTAGGGTAAGAATTTTGCCAGTCAGTTTGGCAAATTGAGTTTTCCACATTGAGCCAAAGCAATCATAACATACATTTGTAATGTGTGACTGCAGATATTAGAAATGTATCTGAAAAAATGAGAAAAACTGTAGGGTCTCAGGAACATCTCAAGAGACTGGATGTCATGCAAACTACACTTCTGCCCTGATTTTGGCTTAGTGGTCTAATCCAAACATAATCCCATACAGAATATGTAATAAGTACCAGTGTCACAGGAGTTCAATACATCACACAATAATAAATCAAAACAGCAAAACATTTGATTCAGGTTTAATCATATTATTGTCTAAAAATACAGAAAATTAAAGCAACAAAAAAACAATCCTAACAGAATAAATAAGGAAACTCAATCCATCATTGTTTACAGTAATGAAATGAAATAAGTACACTGCAGTGATCATTCTGCATTCTCCCTATCAGCTGCATTTGCCCACAGAAATTTGCACATTGGAACTCTTGTGAAAATGAATGAAAGCAACCGTAAAAACTAGTAAAATGCACATTTAAGTGGAGGAGTTTGCCACTGGCTTCTTTTAAAAAAGACACAGGAGACAAAATTATTACTTCAAAAACATTTACCCTGCCATCTTTTGCCATTATTACACTTAATGTTATATTAATGTTTTAATAATCAAAAGTATATAAACACACTTTGAACATTTGAAATATAAATTTATCAAAATGTAAAAAGATAAAATCATATTTAGACAGCGAGTGCTTAACCTGAACCTGCTAAAAGATCATACTCTCATGTACAGGGTTTAAGCTGTACTGAGGCTAATATTGGGCACAGCTGAAATTGCAATGGTAAGGCATTGGTCAAGGAAGGTTGCAAGTGTGTCGACGTGTGTGCGTGTGTGTGATTGGGTGAGAGTGTGTTTGTGTGTGTGCATTTGTGAATGTGTGTGTGCATGCGTACGTTTGTGGGAGTGACTGTTGATGTGAACATGTGTGTGAGTGCGTGAGTATGCGTGTGTGTGTGTGTGTGTGTGCCCGGGTTGCGTGTGTGAATGGGTAAGAGAATGTGTGTGTGCGTGTGTGCACGCATGTATGTGTGTGTGCATGTGTGAGAGTATGATTGAGTGCATGAGTATGTGTGCACAGGTGTGTGTGTGTATGGGTAAGAAAAAGTGTGTGCGTGCGTTTGTGTGAATGTGTGTGAGACTGTATTTGAGTGTGTGCGCGTGCAAGAGAATGAGTGTATGTATGTGTATGTGTGTGTGTGTGAGAGTGCCTTTGTGAATGTGCATGTGTTTATACATGTGTGTGTGTGTATGTATGGGTATGAGAATGTTTGTGTATACATGTGTATATGGTGTGTGCACGCATGTAAGTGTATGCATGTGTGTGCATGTGTGAGTGCATGAGTATGTGTGTGTGCGTATAGGTAATAGAATGTGTGTGTATACATGTGTGTGCGTGCGTATGGGAATGAGAATGTGTGTGTGTGTGTTGATACATGTTTGTGTTTGTGCGTGAGTGCATGAGTGTGTGTGTGCGCATGCGTTTGCGAATGTGTATGTCTGTATACTGTATGTGAGTGTGTGAGTGAGAGAAAGAGTGTGTGTGTGCACACGGGTATGAGCGTGTGTATGTTTGCATGCGTGTGTGTGTGTGTGTGTAGGTGTGTGTGAGTGACTGGGTGTGAGAGAGTATGTGTGCGTAGGTGTGTGAGTGCGTGTGCATGAGTAAACGTGAGTGTGTGTATTTGTGAGTGTGTGTGCATGACTGAGAGAGAAAGGGTGTGTGTGAGAGTACGTGTGTGTGTGATGGAGTGTATGTGAGAGAGAGGCGGTGTGTGTGTGTGTGTAACTGGGTGTGCGAGAGTGTGTGTAGGTGTGTGAGTGCGAGTATGTGGGTCTAGGTGCATATGAATGTAAGTATATATATGTGTGAGTGTGTGTGTGTGTGTGTATGTGTATATGAGTGTGTGTGTATATAAGTGTGTGACTGTTTGTATATATATATGTGTGTGTGTGTGTGTGTGTGTGTGTGTGAGGGTCTAGGTGTATATGAGTGTTTGTGTTTATATATGTGTGAGTGTGTGATTGAGTGTGAGTGTGTATGTGTATATGAGTGTGTGCATATATATTTGTGTGTGTGTGTGTGTGTGCATGCGTTCGAGTGTGTATGCGCACGTGTGTGTGTGTGTATGCGTGTGTGTGTGCATGTTTGTGTGTGCGCGCATGTGTGTGCGTCTCTACTCCAGTTAGCAGAGGGACACTGAGGAGTGTGTGTGTTGATGCATGTATGTGTGTGTGCGTGAGTGCATGAGTTGGTGTATGTGTACGTGCGTTTGTGTGAATGTGTGTGGATGTGAGTGTGTGTGTGTGTATGTGTGAGAGAGAGGGTGTGTGTGTGTGAGTGACTGAGCATGAGAGAGAGAGAGAGAGAGTGTGTGTGTGTGTGCATACGGTTATGAGTGTGTGTACGTATGCATGCATGTGTGTGTGCGCGTGAGAGTGCACTGGTGAATGTGTGTGTTTGTGTGTGCGAGAGATTGTGTGTGTTCGTGTGTAGGTGTGTGTGTGCATGTGTGTGATTGGGGGTGTGAGTGATTTGGTGTGAGAAAGTGTGCATGTGTGTGTAAGTGTGGGAGTGTGTGTGCACGAGTGTGTGCTTGTGTGGGTGTGTAAGTGCTTGTGCACGAGTGTACATCAGTGTGTGTGTGTGTTTATACATGTGTGTGCATGCGTACGGGAATGTGAATGTGTGTGTTGACACGTGTTTGTGTCTCTGCACGCATGTATGTGTGTGTGTGCATACGGATGTGAGTGTGTGTACGTATGCATGTGTGTGTGCGCGCGAGAGTGCACTGGTGAATGTGTGTGCGAGAGATTGTGTGTGTTCATGTGTGTGTGTGTGTGTGTGTGTGTGTGTGTCTCTACTCCAGTTGGCAGAGGGACACTGAGGAGGAGTTCCACACTGTAAATCCAGCACAGAGGGGTGTGTGTTGAGTGAAGTGTGTGTGGAATCTGTGCAGGAGGGTCAGTGTGTCAGAGTCAGAGACGCTGTAGAAGGACAGAGTGCCGGCCGGACGGTCCACACACACTCCTACCCTGTACACACACACTCCTCTACCATCATCATCATCATCACACACTCCTGCTCTGCGGTAGGGGGAGGGGGCAGGTATGCGTGTTTGGTTATTATTGTGCCAGACAGAGTAACTGAGTTCATCAGAGTCACTGAGTTTAATGCACTCCAGACTCCAGGAGTTTTTATTGTATCCAAACTCACACTCAGAAAGCTCTCCTTTCCTGCTGATTCCTTTATCTGTCACTGCTATATGAACCCATCCCCTCTCAGACACACTGAACTCAGCCTCCCAGTAACAGCGCTCACACACACTCTCTCTGCACACAACCTGGGGCACGTACTCAAATCTCTCTGGATGATCAGGATACGGCTCCTCTCTCCCCCGTGTGTGTGTCACCTTCCTGTTCCCCTCAGACAGAGACAGCTCTCTGTGCGCTGTGTTTGGATCCAGTGTGAGCTGACAGCCGTCTGCACACCAGAGACATTAATGAGATTAATTATCATTATTAATGTTCACCTTATTATGTGCATGTGTGAGAGAGAGCTGTGATAGTACCTCTGTGTGTGTGTTTGTGTACATGTGTGTTTCTGTTTGTGTGTTTATGTGTGTAAGAGAGAAGTCTCTCACTCACACACACACACACACACACACACACAGCAGAGTGTGTATCTATGGAAAGTGTTCTGTGTCGATACACACTCACATTTCCTGGGTCCTGGTTTGGTCCTGTTCTCTCCTCCATGGTCCACACTGTAAGAACAGCAGAACAGAATTCTGAATTTTAACCATCCTTTATTTCCACTCTCAACACACCAATGACATCACATGAATAAAAACAAAGACACAATAAAACACAAAACCAAGATCATATGAAAAACACACAAATCTGTCACAAAGGAAACTTATTCCATTCCCTCACCCTATTCCATGTGCAAAAATAGCTCCCCTCCCTCCACTGAACATAAAACACCCTTATAACACACACACTCTGAAACACACTCAGGTTCTCCATTGCTTTGTAGTACTGAAACTCCACCATCACTGTGTCCCTGATCAAACCCCTAACTACAACAACCACATCTTATTTACTGCTGTGATCCCCTGCAGCACCCTCCACAGGAGATCCCCAACCCTCTTGAGTAACGCTGGTGTGAACAGTGCCCTCCATGCCCCCCCCCAACTCCGTTTGTTTGTGTGTGTGTATGTGTGTGTGTGAGGTGCAGTGTGGAAACTCTCTGTACTTACAGCAGTGTGAGTGTGTCCAGTTTAGCAGCAGACAGCGCTCTCACTCCTGAGTCTCCTGGGTGATTGTATCTCAGGTCCAGCTCTCTCAGGTGTGTGTGTGTGTGTATGTGTGTGTGTGAGGTGCAGTGTGGAAACTCTCTGTACTTACAGCAGTGTGAGTGTGTCCAGTTTAGCAGCAGACAGCGCTCTCACTCCTGAGTCTCCTGGGTGATTGTATCTCAGGTCCAGCTCTCTCAGGTGTGAGGGGTTTGAACACAGAGCTGAAGCCAGAGAATCACAGCCTCTCTGTGTGACTCTACAGCCTGACAGCCTGCAGAGAGAAGGACACACACACCTTACACACATTAATATAAACTAACAGGGCTGTGTGTGTCAAACACATAGCAGTGTGTTACACACCTTACACACATTAATATAAACTAACAGGGCTGTGTGTGTCAAACACATAGCAGTGTGTTACACACCTTACACACATTAATATAAACTAACAGGGCTGTGTGTCAAACACATAGCAGTGTGTTACACACCTTACACACATTAATATAAACTAACAGGGTTGTGTGTGTCAAACACATAGCAGAGTGTTACACACCTTACACACATTAATATAAACTAACAGGGCGGTGTGTGTCAAACACATAGCAGTGTGTTACACACCTTACACACATTAATATAAACTAACAGGACTGTGTGCGTCAAACACATAGCAGTGTGTTACACACCTTACACACATTAATATAAACTAACAGGGCTGTGTGTCAAACACATAGCAGTGTGTTACACACCTTACACACATTAATTGCTTTCAACTTTCCCAAGTTCTCCCCTGCTGAGGTCACTCCACTGGCTACCAGTCACTGCAGGTTCAAAGTCCTGACCCTCACCTACACTGCAGCCAACAGGACGGCCCCCGTCTACTTGCAGCACATGATTAAATCCTATACACCCACTTGACCACTGCCTTGCACCCCCTGCCATCCGGGTAAAGGGTTCAATCTTGTCTCTACCACAGAGCTTCTCCATCCTAGCTGTCCAGTGGTGGAACAAACTCCCTGTTCCTCTACGAACCTCTCCCTCACTACCCATCTTCCACCGTGGTCTGAAGATGCATCTCTTCAGACTATACCTGAACTAAGTATCCCCACTCTGTCGATCATTTCTATCACTTAAATCCGCCTATTTCTACACATGTACCTCCTGTGCCACTCATGTACCTCCATCCAGCACTTATTGTGCCTTGTATCATTGTCTAGATGTTGCTTGTAATGCCTCCTAGTTTGACTTAGCATAGGTTAGGTCAGAGTAATGTTCACTGTGTGAACTGGACTTAATGTGTTCATGGCTATGAATAACTGAAAAATATTGTACCTTATCGGACCTGTGTTTTGTAGTTGTTCCAATTACCTTTTGTATGCACTTATTGTACGTCACTTTGGATAAAAGCGTCTGGCAAATAAATGTAATGTAACATAATATAAACTAACAGGGCTGTGTGTGTTAAACTAAAATAACATAAATGTGGAATGAGTCATTATCAAACACATTTGAGTTTACACCCCACTACAGCTCAGTAAACAGGACTAATTCATTTTCTTCATTCATTTGTGTAGTCGAATTCTACCAAGAGGAAGAACAAGAACATGCTGTTTCAGTTCTGTGGAGTGTCTGTTTTCACATTAAAAACATCAGTGTTGTATTTAGTCACATTGTAGCCCTAATTTATTGAAGGGGTTTGTGTTTGTACTCACCCCATTCTATGCAGTTTACAGTGTGGGTCCTCCAGTCCAGCAGAGAGTGCTCTCACTCCTGAATCCTGCAGCTTGTTGTCTCTGAGCTCCAGATCTCTCAGCTCTGAGTGAGGAGAACGCAGGACTGAGGCCAGAACATCACAGCAGCCCTCTGTGAGATTACACCAACCCAGCCTGTGGAGAGACCACACACACACAAACACGCACGCACACAAACACACACACAAATTCTTTGTGACATTGTTCACCTTGACAGTTGATACATATGTACCTATGCATTCCTGAGATGTACACACAAAAACAGGGAGGGGGGTGTGTAAATTAAGTTCATAAAGTATTCTGACTAATCCACAATAGTCTAAAGCAATTACTGGGCTCTAATAACCCTTTCCATATGATGAACTTATCTGATTTGCAGACATATTTTCATCTGCAAACACAAAAAACAGCATTTTTGTGGTGCACTTTACCTCACCTGACATGTTCTCCAGTTCATAAACATCTATACATTTCAAAGACGCTGAATATTCATGACTATGAATAGATAAATATAACTGTTAATGTACTCGTATAACCCATTAGCTAAATACATTACTGTCATCATGATAATATTTTCTTCCTAATCTTGTAACCATCAAGTTATCAAACAATTTAAGTTTAACAAAATATACAGTCTGTTAGGGTTTTTGACATTAATTTAAAAATATTCAGCAAGATGAAATGAAACCGCATTCAATACAAAATTGCGCTCTTCCTTATTTACCTCTCGCCAAAGTAACGTGACGGCAACCATGACAACGCTGTTTAAAACGTAGCCGTTAGGAGGGTTGGTTGGTTACCATGGCGATGCCAGCTCGCTCTGAGTTCTTTACCGTTACCTCAGCTAGTTCATTCTTTGAAAATACAGAACTACAGTTACATAACACAATTATTTGATAATAACTATTAACACTTTGCAAATATCATTTGTTCACCATTTACATCAAACAACATGACCCTCAAGTTGACACCTGTTGCCGTTGTTCTAAGTTCAGCTTTCGCTTTGACTCACAGGCACGAGTTAGCTAGCTAGCCAGCCAGCCCAACCTACCTTAACGTTACTTCATGACGCAACCATCTAGCAGAGCCAGTGAGGAACTAAGCAGCTAACTGTCACAGACAACTTAAATATATACACCAGTATATAAAATAACATGAAGGTTTTATCTAACCAGTCATGACATTATTGGTCAGACCAGCGATATTGTACCTGCTAACAGCTGAAGCAGTGCCGGAGCCATGTACGAGCTGTGCTACACTTCAGTTCATCTGGCACGATCTTACAGCAATGCAACTACGGCATCAACTGGAATTACACTGCATCGCCATCTAGTGGCTGTATCAGAACAGCACAACTGATTACTGCCACTAAGTTTTATTGCTGGTAGACACTAGAGTTCTAAAAATGTGGTGTCTTTTGAAACTTCCACACATTGCACCTATGTTCTCCATGTCTTTACGCTATAATCCATCCATTCATTTTATTCTCGCACACTTTTGCGAATATAATAGGTTAATTATGGCGTTACATTTAATTATTATTGTAACAATGATAATAATAATGAAAATAAAAGTATTAGGTCATTTTTTTCTTTTAAAACCCCTTATCAACACGTTTGGTAGCCCTTGTGGAGTAATATAAACTGCACAAAAAATGTAATAAGTGGGGGCATTTGAAGATTATTAGAATACTTATATAAGAAATACTCCTGTAAATGATGTTATTCTTTAGATGATAGGAGCTAGAGCCAGAATATTGATCTCTGAATCAGACTATTCCACACAGCATGACTGCTTACAAAGGTATAATATCCAGACTATGACTTGGGACTGGAACCACAGAAAAGTGACTAAACTAAACGACGTAACACTGCATCTAAACAGCAGCTCACATGTTGTTCAGATGGACACTCTCCCACCAAGATGTACACACATACCGTGCCAGTGAGTTAATGCCTGGCTTTACCAGCAGAATAAAATACCATTTTATTCACAATCCTTTCAGAAACACCACAATCCTGAAAATTAAACATCCTGCTGGACTGAACTCTGACAGTTCTACAGATGTAATTCTGACATTCTGGGCCCTTTCCCTATACTGTAAGTTCTCTGAATTGGGGCAATGGGCTCATCTACCTTTTCTATGATCTTTTCTCTGGGCTTAACCCTCCCATACTAGACGTGCAGCTGCCACCTTTCACAGTGGACAGTGAGTTAGTTTTCACTGCTGTAGGATGTTCGGCCACCACCAAAAGTAAAGACAACACATTTTTCACGTGTGGACAGTGAATTTGCTCATTTCCTTTTAGTTTTCTGTGACAAACTTCCCACAGCACTGCAAGCTAACACAGCTAAAGGCAGATTCACTGTAGAAAAGGAAGTAATGCACATGCTCATACTTATGTATTGTGGTGTGGGCCTTTGCAGCCCCGCCCCTCCCTGCTATGAGCCGCCACTCAGCTCCACTTCACCTGTGTCTCACCGGCCCAGCCTGCCACCCCATGGACAGCGCCACAGGGACAGGGCTGAGTTTCAGCACCTCCACTCCACACTCAGACCTGGACAGCGTCGGAGGGACAGGGCTGAGTTTCAGCACCTCCACTCCACACTCAGATCTGGACAGCGTCGGAGGGACAGGGCTGAGTTTCAGCACCTCCACTCCACACTCAGACCTGGTCAGCGCCGGAGGGACAGGGCTGAGTTTCAGCACCTCCACTCCACACTCAGACCTGGACAGCGCCGGAGGGACAGGGCTGAGTTTCAGCACCTCCACTCCACACTCAGACCTGGACAGTGCCGGAGGGACAGGGCCGAGTTTCAGCACCTCCACTCCACACTCAGACCTGGACAGCACCGGAGGGACAGGGCTGAGTTTCAGCACCTCCACTCCACACTCAGACCTGGACAGCGCCGGAGGGACAGGGCCGAGTTTCAGCACCTCCACTCCACACTCAGACCTGGACAGCGCCAGAGGGACAGGGCTGAGTTTCAGCACCTCCACTCCACACTCAGACCTGGACAGCGCCGGAGGGACAGGGCTGAGTTTCAGCACCTCCACTCCACACTCAGACCTGGACCTGAGATACAGTCAGGCCACCGCCAGCATACCAGTGCTTTTTCCACACCACTTTCCCCTTTGCCTGAGTAGCTGCTGGCCCTATATAGGCCTCATGGTCTCACTCCAGGGGTGTGCTGGCTTTCCCCTCACTGAGTGACTAACAGAGTCTCTGATTCTCGTTTTTTTTTCTTTTTTTTTTGTGACAGACTCGAATGTGCCCCTCCTTGTTGTGGCCTGAATTTTGGACCCACCTGCACTTCCTTAGCACTTTTGCTTTCCCCAACATTTGAGTAGCCTGATCTCGTTTTGTGTTTCCCCTGTCTGCATTCATTGTGATACCGCTGTCACAATAAATGTCCTCACTCAAAAAAATGGCTACAAAGCTTCAAAAAAATGTCATTATTTATTTTTATTAATTTTCTTTAATGCAGATTCATGCACAAACGTTTCGGCATTAGCTTAATTACCAATTTATCTATTGTCTCAGTATGATTATCTAGCAGCCTTAATAAATAATTGTCTCATAATAATTGGCCAGCACCCCTAATGAAAAGCAGCTGTTACCTGTTTATAAGAAGGTGGAATGTCTTAATCATTGTACCTGCACACTGAAGAAGGCAACACGCCAAAACGTTTGTGCATGAATCTGCATTAAAGAAAACTAATAAAAAATAAATAATGATATTTTTTTGAAGCTTCGTAGCCTTTTTTTGAGTGCGAACCAATTTCTTTTCAATTGACGACATTTCTTTGGTTTCTACGCACCAAACAAATTGAAACATGTGAGCGTGGTGATTTCTCTTGTTATGAAAAATAAAAGTCCTCAACAGGCATGTTGCCAGCACTGTCTTCCTCGTCTGTGCCTCGTTCCCACAGCATACAGTATGGATGTGATAAAAGTTTATTAAAGGAGATGAAAGATATGGAATTGAAGGTATCTGTAAGTGGGTGGAAAATCACAACCTGTACCTGTACAACATGTCATATAAATGCTCTGCCCGTTTGCAAATGTCGCACACAATGCAAATCATGCAAACTATGCAGACTACACAGAAGTATAAAACAGTCCTTAGAAGGACCATCTCTGTCAACCCTTGCAGGAGGAGTATGCAACACATACAGGAATGATAGATTCAATCATTAGGGCACACCAGTAGTACAATACCCCTTATTTACTGTCAGGATAATTACCATGCAGTGCCCCCAAACCCAGCAAGGGGGGGGGGGGGTTGGGGGCGTGGTCTGGTGGGGATGGCGGTAGGTACTAGGGTTTTGGTCAGGTCAGACTTTATTTTGTCAAATGTAAACTAGTGTGGATTGCGGGAGATGGTCTCTGGATAGCATTTAAGGGAAGCTCAAACAATTTACTTCATTATCCAAAGTCCTTTCATAAAAAGCATTTTGGTATGCATCACAATTTATTTGTGTTCCATTTCTTTATCTTACAATCTCTTCTTTCCTCTCTTATAGCATAGTGTCCAGTCCATCTTGCCATGTCTTGTAAATAAAATCTCATAAAAAACACGTTTTCAACGTACAAAAATGCCAAGTTACTCAAAAGTATTGATATCAAAATGACGCCAAGTTACGGTACTACAAACAATATAGGCTATCTTGCCTCACCGAAATTACATAAGATGTATTTCAAAGCAATGCTACCCAATATTTACTCAATTCTTATTGAGGCTTTGCATATGAGAAAATAACAACACCGTGAGAGAAATTAGAATAAAATGATGAAAATTGCGTAGTTGAAACAATATGTTTTTAGCAGAATGGGCATGTAGGTGAAGGTTGACATGATCACAGACAATAGTGCGGAGTAAATAAAGTGACCATGAGCGAGCTTAGTTTCCTTATGGAATGGTATATATAATAGTCGATGTAAAACATCAAAGGTTAAAGTGGAGGCTTCTGTAACGTGTGAAGTCCATTGCACTGATGTGCTTTTCTCATGTTCAGTACTAGTAGTTATACTCATGAGTGAGTCATGATTTTAAATGTAATGTTTCAATGGGGAGTTGCAGAACGTACATACGTAGTAATTGTTTGTATGTGGCTAGATAGAGAACAGGGCGAGGTAACATGAATGTAGAAACGTGGCGTTTCCCGATAAGAAGGTTTTGTACGGTAGCCAAATGAAGAAATATAGTTAGTCGAAATGGCACAGTGGTGAACTGGTGTAACTTTTTAATAAAATGAATACATTTGCCGTCATGAAATGCATATGGGTGGCCGTGAGTGAGTTTTGGTAAAGCAAATATAAAAGCATAAGGAAACGTTAGTGTAAAAGAGGAAATTATCTGCCTGAGGGTGAGGCAGGATTCAGTTCTTCAACCGGAGGTTTACCAGTCTGTGACTTTGTCAGTGCAGCACCATGACATAGCTATGCAATGTGTGAAATATCATTAGCAAACCTGTCCGTGGTTTTAAAGAAGAACACAGGCCAGTAAGCACAGAAGAGCTCCCGTTGAATCCATATGGCTTTGCAATATTGTAGCCGGTTAATAACTGAACGTGCAGACGGTACGTCATAATGCAGTGTATACGTTCGGTGAACGGCAGGTAGATATGGTGCAAAAGCAATAATTGAGAAGTAGTAGACAATTATTAGTGAGGGTAAAAGCAGGTTAAAGAAACATGTCCCGAGCTGGGCTTGAACATACAACCCCATGTTCCCAAGATTGTAACCTTACCCACTAGGCCACAGGCAGATTAGCTGTTTAAACTAGAAATGTTTCAGAGTAAAAAGGTATGGGTATTTTGCGTGTGTATGCGAGTTTTTGATTGGGTCATGAGGATGAGGATTTGGCTGATGTCGGTAAAATATCCAATGGGGAGACATGTTGTTAGTGGGATAGGCGGCAGGAAAAATAAGAATGAGAAGATGAAGAAAGAGAAGAAGAAGGAGAAAATGCAAAATCCCCTTAGTTTGGGGTATTTTGCGTGTGTATGCGAGTTTTTGATTGGGTCGTGAGGATGAGGATTTGGCTGATGTCGGTAAAATATCCAATGGGGAGACATGTTGTTAGTGGGATAGGCGGCAGGAAAAATAAGAATGAGAAGAAGAAGAAAGAGAAGAAGAAGAAGGAGAAAATGCAAAATCCCCTTAGTTTGGGGCTTTATTGTGTGGACATGTGAAGTTGTTCTTGAAATCTGTCTGTTGAAATGGGGTCAGAATGTACAGAATTTAATGTTTTTAAGGGCTGAGTGTCTGTGGCTGTTGTGGTTATTTCTGTGGGGAACCCTGAAAAGTGCCAAACTCTCGGTACTGTATAGGTATGGGGCATGCCCCAATTGCACCCCTGGTTATGTCGTAACCAGGGGTGCAATTGGGATTTGGGAGGTGGGTGGACCCTGAGATCCGGTGGGAGGTGGGTGAAAAAAGGTACAATGAATGTCTCAGCTCAAAACAGTTGTATCTTTAATGTATTGTGCGCATATTTGTAATTAAGGAAAACAATGTTTTGAAAAGAATGTATACTATTGATGCAACCTTTTACATAATATATTTCAAGTTTATCGAGTGTCATTAATGCTGAGAATTTTTTTTACCCACGGTCGTCCTCCTATTGTCCTCACTTTCTTCCTCCTTTATCCATCTTTCTTAAACTGGTGAGGCGCAAAACTTTCTTTTAAACTAATCATTGATCTTGTCACGTCCCCGCCGTTTCTCATGTTTTCTGTTCTGCCTCGTGTATCTTGTCTCTTTTTTCACCATCTTTGCTCGCCTCCACAGCGGAGGCGGGTCTCGGTTTCAGCGATCCCTGAATACCTCATTTTACCCACCTGTTTCCCCTGCATTCCGCACGCTTTCCTGTCACGCTCACCAGTATTTATTCTCGGCTCACCTACCACTCTCTGCCAGATTGTTGCCTCTGTTCCTTGCAACTTCTCGTCGGCTTGCGTAAAAGATTGCAAATTCTCTTTAGTCTTGTTCTCCGGTTTTTTCCTAGCTCTTATCCACTTTTACTCGCCACTTTGCGTTTGGGTTCCCCAGTCTGTGTCTTTCCTGTTGTCGTGTTTGTCTGGTCTCTATTTTGTTCGTCCCCGTCTTGTCTGCGTTTCCCGTTCCCTGTCAGCCGTGTCCAGCCTGCCCTTCGCCGGCCTCCCAGTCCAGCCCTGTCCAGTCCCGATCTGCTCCTGTTCCTGCTCAGATCTGCTCCATCCGCAGTCCTGCTTGGCCCTGCTCCTGTTTTTGTTCAGTCCAGCTCCAGCTCCAGCCCTGCTCGGTCCTGCTCCTGTTCCCCCTCGGATCTGCTCCAGCCGTAGCCCTGCTCGGACCTGCTCCTGTTTTTGTTCAGTCCAGCTCCAGCTCCAGCCCTGCTCGGTCCTGCTCCTGTTCCTCCTCAGATCTGCTCCAGCCGCAGACCTGCTCGGTCCTGCTGCTGTACCTGCTTGGTCCTGCTTGGGCTCCAGTCTTGTCCAGTCCGGTTCCAGCCTTTCCCAGTCCAGTTCCGGTTTTGAATTGCCCTGCTCAGTTTGGATACCTCTCAATAAACCAGTTGCTTTTCTCCTGAGCCTCTGTGTTTGAGTCCTGCGTTTGGGTCCAGCATTACACATCGTCACAGATCTCAAACTGTTTTAATTAATTTTCAGTGATTTCAGATGGATCTGAATGTCATTCAATAAAATAATGCAGAGGTCATGCCCTGGGATATTTAGATTTAGATTAGCCTCTTCACCCAGATGGGGTAAGCCTTAATTAGTTGTTATTTTTAGATTCCTGGATTCCTATGATTGAAGGTCTAGATGTCACAGAACACTTGAACGAATGCCTGGCAGCAGTAGATAGTCTCTCCAGGGTACAATGTCTTGCTGCCCATCATTTCATATGAGCACACCCCTGTTAATGTGCTTATACGCTAAATCGTATTCACACATATACATTCTGCTTACAGGTTCTGAATATTAATGAGGTTTTTTCCACCCGGTGATAAAATTCACATTCTTACACACATCATCACAAATTCTACCAATTTAAAGTCACACAGTACACAGCACTACTCACCCCAGTCTCTGCAGGTTACAGTTTGGACCCATCAGTCCAGCACAGAGCAGCTTCACTCCTGAATCGCCCAGGTTATTGTAGCTGAGGTCCAGATCTCTCAGGGGTGAGTTTGATGACTGGAGAGCTGAGGCCACAATATTACAGCACTTCTGTGTGAGGTCACAGCTGTTCAGTCTGCAAAGAAGAGTTTATACATTCAACTCAGGAATTACTAGCACTCTTTATGAAAATTAGCAAAAATTATTGTGTAAGACAATCAATATACCAATTATGCAAATTGTCCGCTCAAACATTTGGAGAAACTACTTACTTTCAGTATAATAAAAAAAAATATTCTTTAAAAAAAACTTTTGAGTAATAGCAGTTTTCTCAAAAGCTTAGAGGTCAAAATTATTGGCACCCCTAATGAATATTTAAAATAAAACTAAACAAAGTGGCATCTGAAGAAATTTTTTATTTTATTTGATCTCCAGAACTGCCCCCAAAAACTGTATAGCTGCCTTTCACAATTCCTTGTATCACTGGCGTATAAATATGATGTTGCACACATACAAAATCCCTTTGTCATCTATGACCATGGGGAAAACCAAAGAGCTTTCAACTCAGAAGAGACAGACGGTTGTTGACCTACACAAATCTGGTTTGTGTGTTGTAGGTTCCTCATGCTAGGCAGCTGACAGCTACCAGCAAGCTAGTATCCTGCACATTGCTAAGGGATCAGCTGAGCCCCTATGCTGAGGCCATCTCAGGACCCCCTGGTGCTGCACACTGCTAAGGGATCGGCTGAGCCCCTATGCTGAGGCCATCTCAGGACCCCCTGGTGCTGCACACTGCTAAGGGATCAGCTGAGCCCCTGTGCTGAGGCCGTCTCAGGACCCCCTGGTGCTGCACACTGCTAAGGGATTAGCTGAGCCCCTGTGCTGAGGCCGTCTCAGGACCCCCTGGTGCTGCACACTGCTAAAGGATCAGTGGGCAGGGAGTGGGGGAGCCCTGATACTCCCAGGGAGAGCAGGGCAGCAGTGCAGTACTGTATGACAGAGGAACATCTGCACATTGTGTTTATACATTAAAATACAGGAATAAGCAGTGAGCACCCAGCAGCGGTCTATATTGTGATTAAAACTCAGACAGCAGTGTATTTACATGCACACGTAACATGTTGCAGACAAAGATCACTCCATTTCAATATTGGAAGTAAAACTCCAGGAGGCACTGTCGGACAAGCGACATCCATCCATCATCCATCGATTATCTATACCCGCTCATCCTGGGCAGGGTCGCGAGGGGTGCTGGAGCCTGGTGGCAGTGTAGCACAGTGGGTAAGGAACTGGCCTTGTGACCGAAAGGTCATAGGTTCGATTCCTGGGTAGACCACTGCTGTTGTACCCTTGAGCAAGGTACTTAACCTGCATTGCTTCAGTACATATACAGCTGTATAAATGGATACAATGTAAAAAAAAAAAATGCTATGTAAATGTTGTGTAAGTGGCTCTGCATAAGAGCGTCTGCTAAATGCCTGTAATGTAATGTAATGAGCCTATCCAAGTGTGCATTGGGCCGGACAGGCTGCCAATCTATCGCAGGACACACACACCATGCACTCACACACTCATACCTATGGGCACTTTACTGTCTTCAATTAGCCTACCTGCATGTCTTTGGACTGTGGGAGGAAACCGGAGTACCCGGAGGAAACCCACGTGGACATGGGGAGAAAATGCAAAATAAAGGCCATTCTCCACACAGAAAGGCCCAGGCCGGATGTGGCAGGGCTCAGTTTGCGGGAGGAATTCAGGGCAATTAGAGGACCACGCCTACTGGTTAAGCAGACACACACCTGGATCATGTTATGAATCAATCCAGGATTTAAAAGTGTGCTTCTTTCCACAGTAGGCGTCTGAGACCGGGATCTCCCACGATGGTGAGAGAGAGCACGTACAGACCAGAGAAAAGGCTGAAAAGCGCTCATATAATTTCATTTATTTTGTCTTTGTTATTTTAGTTTATTGTTTTTGCCCAGATCCCATGAGGGTGATGAGCGAAGGTTTTCGTTTGTGTTTGTTTGTGATTACGCTCTCTCTCGCTACCCCAGTAAAACGTTAGAGATATCTGGAATTTCCAAATCTTGGGTGGAAAGTTGGGTGGGGGGGGGGGGGGTGGGGCAGGCGGGCTCATTTAACACAAGGACTGATCTATCTAAAAGCTGACAGTGTACTTATTACATTAAAGTGACCTTATGTTGTTGAAAGCAGGGCTAAATATTCATTAATTATTACCAAACTATTCATGAATTTAGTCCCTTTCTAAAAAAGACCAAACAGGAATATAATAGGTAGTATAAGAGGTAATTCTGTTCAGCTAATGTGTACCTATAAAAAGCATGGAAGTTTACTTCTTCATCTTCTAACATAGACAATATTTTCCAATCAATGATTTCAATTAAATGCCACAAATTGCATTGAAACTTAAGATCAAACAGAACCGGATCTTTATTTGTTCTGTAACTGAGGCCACTTAGGAGATCGCATGGATTTTAGCTAGGCATAAAAAGGCTTTCACGGATGCTGAAATTGTTAAACAATGCTTTTTGACCTCAGCTGAGATAATGTACCGTGCATAATAATAATAATAATAATAATAATAATAATAATAAAGCAAATACATGCACTGCAGCTTTCAGATTCAACATTGATGAGGAGGATCGAGTTTATTGGGAAAGATATCCAGTAACAGCGAATTGCAGATCTTGCAGCGACACCATGTTACAGCATTGCACTTGATGAGAGCATGGATATAAGCGACATGGCGCAATTGTGTGTGTGGGTTCGCTTTATTCAAAAGAACAAATTTTGGGAGGAGCTGTTATATCTGTTACCACTTCATGGACAGTCCAGAGTGGAGGACGATTTTCAAGCACTGATGAACTTTTTCGCAGAGAAACAAATCGACTGGTCGAAACTTGTGTCGGTGTGCACCGATGAAGCTCCAAGCATGAGAGGGAAGGAGAGAAGGGACTTATCGGACTGATGGAAGACAGCCTTCCCAAGTTTGTCTCCTTTCATTGTATAATTCATCAGGAGGCACTGGTGTCAAAACTTAAAAACCAAGAGCTAAAGAATGTGATGCAGCTCGTTGTGCAAGTCATCAACTTCATCGAGGCCAGGGCATTTAATCACTGGGAATTCTGTGCACTTCTGGAGGAATACGAGGCAGAGTACGGGGATCTGGTGATGCACAACTAACTGAGATGGCTATCGCTTGGCCGGGTGCTTGAACGATTCTGTACTCAACTTCCTCACATCCCTGATTTTCTTGCAAGCAAGGGGAGGGCTGAGCCAAAGCTTGAGGACCCACACTGGATATTACAGCTGACACTCTTCACTGACATCACATCCCAGCTGAATTCCCTTAACCTCCAACTCCAAGGAAAAGAGAAGCACCCAGGTAACATGCTAAGAGCAGTCACTGCTTTCCAGCACAAGATCACCACTCTCTTCATACCTGACAGAGAATGTCTTCACTTTCCCAATCTAAGAGCCTGCAAAACTGCTAACCCTGATCTACTGCAACATTTTGACTATGATGAATTTGTAGGCATATGGGAGGAAATAAGAAATGAATTTGAAAGGAGATTTCAAGATGTTGTGGGGTATAGGGAGCTTTTCAATTTCATTGAGAACCCTTTTAATGTGCCATTGTCAAGCCTTACACCTGCTCTGAAAAACCTTTGTCCAGACCTTGCTGTAATACAGAGTGGGATTCTTGAGCTGCAGGTCAACGATGTACTGAAAACTGAGCTCAGATCAGGCGTTGCTCATTTCTGGAGCATGGTACCAGCCTCAGATTATCCACATTTAAAGCTCTGTGTGCAGAAGGTAATGAGCTTTATTGTGAGCACTTACTCACGTGAGGCAACATTTTCTATAATGAGCATTGTCAAAAGAAAAGATAGAAGTAGGTTTATAGATGTGCATCTTGATTGTTTGACTAGGATTGCAACCACTAACTACAAGTTTTGCATGGAGAAAGTCAAGGGACAGCTAAAATACATGAGAGCCTCAACATATTGATACAAATATAACAGAGAAAAAGAAGTTTTTAATCTCTATTAGTAGGCCAACATATACATTTCTGTGAACTTTTTTTTATTTCATGTTGATAATGCTTATGTATAATTGCATATGTACATACATACATAAGATGAATTCCACTCCCAGCCTTACACACTCACACACAAGTATTATACCTTTTAATAATGCAATGTAACTATGAATTGAGAATAAAAAGAGATGTAAGGATAGAAAGCATGGTACTGTATTTTTTTAAACATACACAAAGATGGTAAATATCTTGAGTGATGATTAAAAAAAAGAGTTATATCTGCAATCTCTGTGGCTCTTGGAGTAATGGTTTTACTCATAAGTGGCTCTCCTAAGAAAATTAGTGAGTACCACTGAACTACGGCATCAACTGGAATTACACTGCATCGCCATCTAGTGGCTGTATGAGAACACCACAACTGATTATTGCCACTAACTTTTACTGCTGGTAGACACTAGATATTAAAAAATGTTGTCTTTTGAAAATTCCACACATTGCACCTATTTTCTGTGTGTCCTTGCCCTATAATCCATCCATTCATTTCATTCGCGCACACTTTTGCGAATATAACTAATAATTAATAATTAATTAATAATTATTGCGTTGCATTTAATTATTATTGTAACTATGATGATAATAATGATAATAAAAGCCTGATATATTAAGTCATGTTTTTCTTTTAAAACCCCTTATCAACATGTTTGTTAGACCTTGTGGAGTAATATAAACTGCACAAAAAATGTAATAAGTCGGAACATTTGAAAGAATTAGAATACTTATCTAAGAAATACTCCTGTAAATGATGTCATCCTTTAGATGATAGGAGCTAGAGCCAGAACATTGATCTCTGAATCAGGCTATTCCACACAGCATGACTGCTTACAGTGGTATAATATCCAGACTATTACTTGGGACTGGAACCACAGAAAAGTGACTAAACTAAACGATGTAACACTGCATCTAAACAGCAGCTCACATGTTGTTCAGATGGACACTCTCCCACCAAGATGAACACATACACCCTACCGGCCAATAGTTAATGCCCGGCTTTACCAGCAGAATAAAATACCATTTTATTCACAATCCTTTCAGAAACACCACAATCCTGCAGCACACACAGGTGTGTGATGAAGGAGTAAAACTCACTTTCATCAAAATGTCAGTGTGTGAAAGAGAGTGGGGTAAATGTATGGATTTCATTAGAGTTCATAGCAGGTAGTGAGTAATGGAGATGGATGTAGACTGAAATGTGTGACAGACCTGAAACATTTTACTATACAGGCGGTCAATCTTTTACCATGTCAATCAGACACTCAGCATCCAGTCATCACCTGTGACCTGATACTACAGACTCCACTGAAACCTAACATTCTGCTCAGGAACCACAAACCTGGCAATCCTCATAAAGTTTTATCCTGCTTTCATATGCCTGTTGTGATAGAGGAGTAAGGTATATATGGGCAAAGAAATAATGCTGGTGGACAGAGGAGTAAACAGAGAGAGAAAGAGCTTGTTAATATTTCACTGAATAGAACCATAATCACAAATTCTATTTAGTTAAGATCACACAGTACACAGCACTACTCACCCCAGTCTCTGTAGTTTACAGTCTGGACTCCTCAGTCCAGCACAGAGCAGTTCCACTCCTGAATCTCCCAGGTTATTGTAGCTGAGGTTCAGATCTCTCAGGGGTGAGTTTGATGACTGGAGAGCTGAGGCCACAATATTACAGCACTTCTGTGTGAGTTCACAGTTGTTCAGTCTGCAAAGAAGAGTTAATATATTATAGTATTATTATATTAGGTATACATGAATCATGTATCTAATATGGGGAATGTGCCAAAGATAGTGTTCAGTAATGAAGAGTGAAATTGAGCATTTTAAGGTTGATGATGCTCTGAGGAAGATGTCTGTGCTACACTCTCCAACTGCAGTATTTTGGACCTGAAAATTAAACATCCTGCTGGACTGAACTCTGACAGTTCTACAGATGTAATTCTGACCCAAATGTCCTCTTTTCTTATACTGTAATTTCTCTGAATTGGGGCAATGGGCTCATCTACCTTTTCTATAATCTGTTCTCTGGGCTTAACCCTGCCATCCCATACAAGACATGCAGCTGCCACCTTTCAAAGTGGACAGTGAGTTAGTTTTCAGTGCTGTAGGATGTTTGGCCACCACCAAAAGTAAAGATGTAAAAGGCAACACACATTTTTCAGAGTGGACAGTGACTTTGATTATTTCCTTTCGGTTATCTGTGACAAACTTCCCACAGCACTGCAAACTAACACAAGGCAGATTCACTGTAGAAACAGGAAGTAATGCACATGCTCATATATAAGTATTGTGGTGTCGGCCTCTGGAGCCCCGCACCTCCCTGTCATCAGCCACCACTCAGCTCTGGGACAGGGCTGAGTTTCAGCACCTCCATTCCACACTCAGACCTGGACAGCGCCGGAGGGACAGGGCTGAGTTTCAGCACCTCCACTCCACACTAAGACCTGGACAGCGCCGGAGGGACAGGGCTGAGTTTCAGCACCTCCACTCCGCACTCAGACCTGGACAGCGCCGGAGGGACAGGGCTGAGTTTCAGCACCTCCACTCCACACTCAGACCTGGACAGCGCCGGAGGGACAGGGTTGAGTTTCAGCACCTCCACTCCACACTCAGACCTGGACCTGAGATACAGTCAGGTCATCAGCAGCATACCAGTGCTTTTTCCACACCACTTTCCCCTTTGCCTGAGTAGCTGCTGGCCCTATATAGGCCTCATGGTCTCACTCCAGGGGTGTGCTGGCTTTCCCCTCACTGAGTGACTAACAGAGTCTCTGATTCTCGTTTTTTTTTTTTTTTTTTTGTGGCAGACTCGGACGTGCCCCTCCTTGTGGCCTGAATTTTGGACCCACCTGCACTTCCCTAGCACTTTTGCTTCCCCCAACATTTGAGTAGCCTGATCTCTCTCTTTGAGTAGTCTTTCACCTCGTCTTTCGTGTTTCACTTTTCCCGTCTTCATTCATTGTGATACCGCTGTCACAATAAAAGTCCTCAACAGGCATGTTGCCAGCACTGTCTGCCTCGTCTGTGCCTCATTCCCATAGCATACAGTATGGATGTGATAAAAGTTTATTAAAGGATATGAAAGATATGGAATTTAAGGTATCTGTAAGTGGGTGGAAAATCACAACCTGTACCTGTACAACATGCCAAATAAATGATTTGCAAATGTACACAACACACACATGCAATCACGCAAACTGTGCAGACTACACAGAAGTATAAAACAGTCCTTAGAAGGTCCATCACTGTAAACCCTTGCAGGAGGACATGCAACACATACAGGAATGATATATTCAATCATTAGGGCACACCAGTAGTACAATGCCCCCTATTTACTGTCAGTATAATTACCATGCAGCACCCCTGTCCCTGTAGGGTGGGGGGGGGGGGGGTCTCCTGGGGATGGCGGTAGGTACTAGAGTTTTGGTCAGGTCAGACTTTATTTTGTCAAATGTAAACTAGTGTGGATTGTGGGAGATGTTCTCTGGATAGCATTTAAGGGAAGCTCAAACAATTTACTTCATTATCCAAAGTCCTTTCTTAAAAAGCATTTTTGGTATGCATCACAATTTCTTTGTGTTCCGTTTCTTTATCTTACAATCTCTTCAGGTGCATGTCCTTTCCTCTCTTATAGCATAGTGTCCAGTCCATCTTGCCATGTCTGGTAAATAAAATGATTGCCTCTTAACACTGTTAAAGCTTTCTATTCATGGTTACTGGCAACTCTCATATTTTGTCATATGATAAAGTACTCTTTCTCCTACAGCGCATCCAAAGTACGTGGCTTACTTATACACTGACTGAAGTATGCATCTCTGCTCGAACAAATCACTGCATTGGTGCCATAAATAAACTCCTCTTTCGTCATCTTGTGTTTGAAAGCCAACTCTAGGGAATGATATCCGGTCCAGACCTCCATAGAAGCATCCAGTTGCACCACGTGTGGCTCTGACAGACAGTAGCGTGTCCAGTGCTAAAGGAGGCTACCGCCCTCCTGGAAGAGCACATAGAACACTGCAGTGCTACTATAGCTAAGGGCTACAGACAATAGCCAAGGGCTACAGACTCCAGAGTGAAACCCCCCATTCAACAGTCATTTACTCTCAAACACAAGAGAGCGCTCCCATGTTTAAGGGGAATAAATTCCTTCCCTCTTACAAAAAGGGGGAAATATGTATGGTTCCCAGAGATCGAACCCAACATAGTTTTTATTTTCATTATTTCCAGCTCCCAAAGAAGGACGGTTCTCAGCTTCCTATTTTGGATCTCAGTGTTAAAGAAACATTTGAGGCAATATAATTTCAAAATGTTAACATACAGCACTCTTTCACGTTCAATATGTCAGAACGATTGGAAAATTTTGTGCAATTCTTTTAATCAATCGTCGGCACCCAATAATTGATTAATAATGATTAACTGATTAGATTAAAATGTACTCCATGGCCTATAAAAAGAATGACTTAAAATATGCTTCACTTAATACTTAAGCATTTTTGTTAAGGAGTATGAGCATGTCTATGTGCTTTGGGGTCAGTCTGGTGTGCAGTCTGCTGAAGGTGAGACCAGCAGCTGAGAAGACGTGCTCAGATGGCACTGATGTTCCAGGAATGGACCAATAACGTTTCACTAACGCTGCCAGTCAAGGGAACCGTGACTCTCTAATTTAACATTTTAGAAACGTCTCTTCAATTTGAAATCTAATCACCAACATTAGGTTATTTATTGAAATAGTTTATTGAAATTTAACTTTAACCTATAGAAATTAATGAATCAACATAATTAAGAATTAACAGTTAATTAACTTAACATCATTATTTCACGTCAGTAAATCTGAAAGATGCCTTCTTCCACGTAAGCATTTATCCCCCTCACACAAAATTCCTCCGCTTTGCCCATCGCAGTGTTTGCTACAAATACACAGTTCCACCCTTCGGCCTTTCCCTGAGTCCACGGGTGTTCTGTATTTGTGTAGAGACGGGTCTGGCTCCATCGAGACTAAGGAGGATCAGAATACTGATTCATATAGACGATTGGCTGATTATTGCCAATTCAAAAGCCCAGAGTTGTGCAGGACACTCAGTGAGTTCTGACACATCTGTTGTCTCTTGGTTTCAGAGCAATCTCTCCCCATCCCGGAGTGTAACCTTCTTGGGAGTGGATTTATACTCTGTATCCATGTGAACTTGTCTATCAGCAGACTGCATTTTATCTCTCAGAGTATGTCTCTCTCAGTTCAAACCGGGCTCAATAGTGCAGTATCACACATGCCTCAGACTACAGGAGCTGATGGTGCCAGCCTCTCAGGTTTTGCCACTGGGGCTGTTAAGAATGAGGGGCTTTATGAGGTGGATTTCATCCCTCTACCTCAGCCCTGTGTGCGATCTCCATCGCTGTCTCACAGTGACACACAAGCGCTCAGCAACTCTGCGTCACTGGGAAAACACAGACTTTTACACTCAGGGAACCCCTCTCAGGATCATATTCATACGGAAAAAAGGACAGTCCATATAGTTAAAGCTATTAACTATATGGACAGCTCTCAGATAATTTCTTCCCAGTCTAAGAGGACATCATGTGCTCGTACGCTGCGATAATGACTGCGGTAGCATTTGTCAATCACCAAGGTGGCATGCGCTCCCTCCAGCTCCATGGTCTAGCCCACAGACTGTTGGTCTGGAGCAGCCGTCACTTTCTGTGGTTACGCATGACCCATGTTGCTTTAGGCTTGCTCCTGTGGGGGTCTAGGCCAGGGTTGTCTGAGAAGCGTATTGTGACAATTGCTGTGAAATACGCTATACAAATAAAATTTGATTGATTGATTGATGTTCCAGGAATTCTGAACACGAGCGCTGATCTGCTGTCAAGGAGAAACCCACTGTACGGGGAATGGTGTCTCCATCTCCAGATTGTGGAAATGTTACTGCAGTGATTATCCCTCTCCTTTATGTACAGCCATGCACGCTCCCGCTACGCACGGGCCTCCTGTCTCAGGTGAACGGGGAAATACATCACCCCTGCCCTGAGCAAGTAGCTCTATGGGCTTGGCCCGTGAGAGGCATAACTTCAACACATTAGGGCTTCCCCTCGCCTGACTGCAACCATCTAGAGCATGAGAGCGCCCTCTACCAGGTCACTTTATGACAATAAGTGTCGGGTGTTTTAAAGATGGTGTGCCTCTCGTCAGTCAGTGCCTTACCAGTGTTCAGTTACTGACAGGCTGTGCTTTTCACAGAACCTTATGGATAAAGAGAAATCATTTTCTATCATTAAGATCTACCTGGCAGCTCTCACTGCTTGTCATGTTGGGTTGAAAGACCATGCAGTGAGGCAGCACCCCCTCATTCACAGGTTCATGAAGGGGGCTCACTGTTCTCTGCCTGTTGCTAAAAAGCTCATTTCCCCTTGGGATTTATCACTGGAGCTGGAGGCTCTGTCTCTAAGGCCGTTTGAGTCTATAAATTAGATTTAAAATTGTTGTCTCTCCAGACAGCGTTGCTGCTCGCACTAGCCTCATCTAAGTGAGTCAGTGACCTCCATGCACTCTCAGTGCATCTCCCATGCACAACATTCTCCCCTAATATGGATACGGTTTTTCCTAAGCCCAATCCAGCCTTTATGCCTAAAAGCTTCCCAGCTTTCACATGTGAGGTGTTGGAGCTTGCTGCTTTTCACCCACCACCTTTCTCCTCTGAAGAGCAGCACAGGCTGCATATGCTGTGTCCTGTGCGTGTTCTCCACAGGTATATGGAAAAGATAAAGGCTTTTAGAAAGAGAGACCAGCTCTTAGTCACCTGGGCCCCTGCCTGCAAAGTATCTCTAAGCAGTGGCTGTCCCATTGGCTTGTGGAACTCTTGTTATGGCATATGATTCAAAGAGGATAACACCCCCCTTGGGGTGTCCGTATCTCCCCATAGGTGTATCTCAAACACGAGATGATGAAAGAGAACTTTAGGTTACTGTTGTAACCCCGGTGGAGAGATCCACCAAGACTGCCCTGCTTGCCGTGCATGAGAAGTGAATATGAAGAGTAGTAGCACTGCAGTGTCCCATATGTTCTTCCAGGAAGGCAGTAGTCTCCTGTAACATTGAATGTGCTACTGGCTGTCAGAGCCACACTTGGTGCAATTGGATGACCGGATGTCATTAACCATACGTGGATCTCTCTACTCTGTGTTTTGGAGAACCTGGGTAGCAACGGTAACTTAAAGTTTTGGGGTAACACCTTTACTGAGGTACTCACTGGGCATATTGTTAGATTCACTAGCAGGATATGCAGCTCTTCATGGATAGCTGCAAGGGTCAGTCAAATGTTATTTAATAGAATAATACAGAAGTCATGCCTTGTGATGTTTATATAGTCTCGCTACCCAAATGGGGTAAATCTTAATTAGGTTAATCCCAGGGATAGTTGTTGGTTTTAGATTCCTGGATAAGCAGGACATTTACCTCCCAGGATTGAAGATCTTAATGTCAGAGAACACTTAGATGAATGCCTGGCAGCAGTAGCTAGTCTCTCTCTCCAGGACACAGGTTCAAGCTGCCCATCATTTCATAGCACACCCCAGTCAATAATCTTATATGCAAACTCACATTCACACAAACATTTAGGATACAGGCTCTGAAAATGAATGGAGTCAGGAAATCAGTCTTCCCTGTGACAAAATTCAAACCCTTAGATTTCCATAATCAGTAATTCTATTTAGTTAATGTCACACAGTACACAGCACTACTC
Source organism: Anguilla japonica (assembly GCA_025169545.1). Classification (NCBI taxonomy): domain Eukaryota; kingdom Metazoa; phylum Chordata; class Actinopteri; order Anguilliformes; family Anguillidae; genus Anguilla; species Anguilla japonica. The sequence continues at coordinate 7,070,673 of CM045898.1, read as the reverse complement.
ACCCCAGTCTCTGCAGTTTACAGTTTGGACTCATCAGTCCAGCACAGAGCAGCTCCACTCCTGAATCTCCCAGGTTATTGTAGCTGAGTTCCAGATCTCTCAGGGGTGAGTTTGATGACTGGAGAGCTGAGGCCACAATATTACAGCACTTCTGTGTGAGTTTACAGTTCAGCCTGCAAAGAACAGTTCATACATTCAAGTAATGAAGAATTGTTGGCAGTCTTCATTAAAATGAGCATAAATGATTGTATAAAAGAAACATTTAAACATAACGATTTTAATTGTTTGCTCAAACATTTGTAGAAACTGCTTACTTTCACTTTAATAAAAAATAATTCTTATAAAAAACTTATGAAAATAGTATTTTTCTCAAAAACATAGGGGTAAAAATTATTGGCACCCCGAAAGAATATTTAAAATAAAACGAAAAAACATTAGTGGCATCTAATGAAATTCGATTAAAAAAAAATTGATCTCAGTCCCCCGGAACTGTTTGCTGCCTTTCACCATTTCCTGTTTCACTGGGGTACAAATATGAGGTTGCACAAATGTAAAATCCCTTTGTCATCCATCACTACGGGCTAAGGGATCAGCTGAGCCCCTGTGCTGAGGCCGTCTCAGGACCCCCTGGTGCTGCACACTGCTAAGGGATCAGCTGAGCCCCTGTGCTGAGGCCGTCTCAGGACCCCCTGGTGCTGCACACTGCTAAGGGTCAGTGGGCAGGGAGTGGGGGAGCCCCGATACTCCCAGGGAGAGCAGGGCAGCAGTGCAGTACTGTATGACAGAGGAACATCTGCACATTGTGTTTACACATTAAAATACAGGAATAAGCAGTAAGCAGGCTGTACGGACCCAGCGGCAGTTCATATTGAGATTAAAGCTCAGACAGCAGTGTATTTAAAACTCCAGGAGGCACTGTCGGGCAAGCAACAATTAAGTAAAAATATGTTTATTTTCTGAATCCAGTGCTTCAGTCAATGCCCTTGTTAGAATGTTCAGCACTCTGAATACTGAACACAAGTTGTATTGCGTGCTAAAACCCCTCACTTAACCTACATATAAAATATATTTTACGTGATAATTTAACAAGTATTATTGAAAATGACAATTATGAATTTAATCATTGATAGGTCAGTCGACAGTAACCTGGTGGAATCAACTGACAAACCAAAACAAACTCTGTATCAGGTCTCCTTCTAAGTTACAAAACAAAACAGAAGACCTCAAACAAGATGCTAAATTTAGATTACCAGAAAAGAAAGACTGAAGAGCCAGACCTTATCAAAGTATTCCCCTCTTCCAGTGCCACGGGAACAAAGGAAATAAGCTAAAATGCACAACCAAGAAACCACCACCAAAATAAAGACCAACTGCAACACAACACAACTTTTTCCTGAGGCCATCATAAACACTTAACGCAACATGGCTTGAGCATGTTTGCCCTGATTGGGCAATGCCGAGTTCAGGTGTAGAAAGGGAGGCAGACTCCTTTATGACAAGGACTGGTCTATCTAAATGCTGACAGTGTACTTTTTAATGAAAGTGACCTTATGTTGTTTAACGTATGGCTAAGAACCACATTATTACCAAAATATTCCGGAATTTACTCCCTTTCTAACAAGACCAAACATGAATATATTAGGAGGTAATTCAGTTAAGCTATTTAATACCAATAAAAAGCATGGAAGTTTACTTGTGCTTCTAACATAAACATAAAGTTTTCAGTCAACGCTTTCAATAAAATGTCACAGATTGCATTTAAACTTAAGATCAAACAGAACCGGATCTTTGTTCATTCTGTAGCCACACTGGGCCTCTGGCCTTGTAAATAGCTTTGTCTTCTGGTTTGTCTCTTCTGAGACAAACTCTGCAGGAGGTGGGACCCATAGATCACCTGCCTAGATTAGGGTATCAGAGTGGCGTAAAGAACGTTTCCTTTAATGTTCATGGAGGGGAAGGTAGGTAGCAGTCTTCAAGCAAATATTGCATCCAGTTCACTGTTTCCCTCTCTGAGGCTATAATCTAAACACTTGATATCTGACATACTGTAGATAAGTTAATTGCTAATTTTGCCCTCCCGCCCAACCACAGTGTCTGGCTTCTGTCGGTTCGTGGTCTGAAGAACAAATCATCACTGCAGACCCGTCGCCCCGTCCCACAGGTGGACCATTTCTGAGCAGCCAGCAGCTCAGTGGTTGCAGTCTTGTCAGAGGCAGTTCATGAAAATCAATAGGTAATGTGTAGCAAGACTCATTTGAGCACCCTGGGGCAATACAAAAGCACCCTTTTGTCACGTCCCTTCCGTTTCTCATGTTTTCTGTTTTGCCTCGTGTATCTTGTCTCTTTTTTCACCATCTTTGCTCGCCTCCACAGCGGAGGCGGGTCTCGGTTTCAGCGATCCCTGAATACCTAATTTTACCCACCTGTTTCCCCTGCATTCCGCACGCTTTCCCGTCACGCTCACCAGTATTTATTCTCGGCCCTGTTCCTGTTCCTGCTCAGTCCTGCTCCAGCCCCAGCTCTGCTCGGTCCTGCCCCTGTTGTTGCTCAGTCCTGCTCCAGCTCCAGCCCTGCTCAGCGCTGCTCCTGTTCCTGCTCCGGCTCCAGTCTTGTCCAGTCCGGTTCCAGCCTTGCTCAGTCCAGTTCCAGTTTTGAATTTCCCTGCTCTGTTTGGTTACCTCTCAATAAACTGGTTACTTTTCTCCTGAGCCTCCAGTTTGGGTCCAGCGTTACACATCGTGACACCTTTGTTCCTTTTTTCTGTTGTTTCTTTCCTCCCAATTCATTGTTGAGCTCACTGAAAGTCAGCCATCTAGCAATAAGAATTGAGCAGCCACAACTAATGCCAATGATGTTCAATTCAGTAAACTTTATTTATCCCGAGGGGCAATTCATTTCTGGGCATATTGTCAATCAACATCAAAAACACATCAGACGTCACATACAACTGAAATTCAAATAAACAAATTTTTTTACAAATGCAGCAAAAAAAGTGCAATAAAAAGTTATGGAGTATATATGTACATGTAACAACACACGCACATGTACAAATTCACTTGTGCCATTCAGGCTCAGAGTGCAGGGGAGAGGTGATCATGAATCAGCCTGATGTCCTCAGGCACAAACGTTAGCTCTGCGTCTGACCGTCCGGCACCGGGGGCAGCAGTACCGTCGACCCAGGGGCAAGCCCAACCAGATCGCTATGAGAGCAACTAGCTTGTTACAAGATGGCTGCATCCTCATGCAAAACAGGGAAATTTAGCTTATTTAGACTTCCAGTGGCGCCATGTTGTAGGAGACAGGGTGAAAAATTAGCTCTCACAAAAACCAATTTTTTAAAACAAACAAAAAGTGAGTCAAACTCCCGAAAACTTGACAGAGAAAGTTAATAAAAAGAGATGGAGAAAAAAGGGAGGCCTAGCAAGAAGGAAAATGTAAATACTGGATGTATCGACACGGCAAAGGGAACGACTCCGGGGATAATACCGGTCGGCGACAAACAGGACTCGGTAATATTGGCGGAGATACGCAAGCTAAGACAAGAGCACACAGAAGCGGTTAATGACAACAAAGAGGCTCTGGCAAGACTAGAAACTAACATGAAGGAACTTGTGGAAAGAACAGTCTCCTTGGAGCAACAAACAGTAAATATGGAAGAAAGGCTGGGAGATACGGAAGATGGGACAGCGCGGCTGGAAAGATCGGTCAAAGTTCTCCTACTCCAAGAGGCAAAGTGTGACGACTTGGAATCAAGGTAGAGGCGTAACAACATACGGATACATGGCATCCCGGAGGGCTCTGAGAAAAAAGACCCCATAGGATTTGTGACTGACCTTATTTGTTCATCAATGCAAATTCCAGATAACATGGGCATTGGCACTGAAAGAGCACACCGCTCACTGGTGGCCAAACCGAAAGAGAATATTGCCCCTCCGAGGGCGACCGTTGTCCGCTCCCTAGACTATCGGGTGAAAGATCATGTAATACAGCAAGCATGGAAACACAAGATTACATATAAGGGACGGACCATCTGCTTCAATCAAGACTACACGACGGAGATACAAAAAAAGAGGAAACAGGTACGGGACGTAATAAAAAAACTAAAGGAGAAGACCGTGAAGGCACAGTCCCCATACCCTGCACAGCTGAAAGTGTTTCTGGAATCAGGGAGTAAGACTTTCACTACACTAACGGAGGCTGCGCCCAAGTTGAAGGACATGGGGATTCACGTTGAAGAGGATGAGATAGAGAGATTACAGAGGGTGATGACGCAAGGCAGCTGGACCACGGTGACAGGACAGAGGGAGAAGAGGAAGCAGCCACACATCACAGAGGCAGACTTACAAGCCCTCATCGAGTGAACTCACTCACATGAACATTAAGGTAAGGACCAGAGAAAGGACTTGAATAAATACATGCATAAATAAGTGGAGTTCCTGAAACATAGGCCTATTTGGTAATCAGAATATCTGCCTAATATAATGCATATTGAGTATAAATGGAGCTGGTTAAAGGTACATAGTACCTATGTGAACTAACAGAAATATTGGTTATATTGAGTGAAATCGCTGCTCATTTGGAGTAAGTAGCAACTTTATATAACAGCTGGGAAGTTGCTGGTGCACATAGTGCTATTTCCCCAGAGAGAATTCGCCACATCTCTCTGGTCATGGGACTTTTGGGAATCATACATATTCTCTTGCTATTGTATATTAGTTCTGAAGGAGATGTTCATTTTTTGTCTTTTTTACTGTATGTTTTGCATAGTTGTTTTGGTTTATATGAGGTGCAGAGCTGATGGGCTTCAACTTAAACTAACATGAATAGGTTAAATCTTGTATCTTATAATGTCCATGGTTTAAATCATCCCATCAAGAGGAAGAAGATACTGAGCCAACTGAAGAAATTACAATGTTCAATAGCTCTAATACAAGAAACACATCTGGTCGAAGGTGAATATAAAAAACTGGAAAGGGAGTGGGTGAACCAAATATTTCATGCTTCATATGGGAAGAAAAGGGGTGTAGCTATATTAATTAATAAATCTCTACCATTCTCTGCAGAGAAAGTGATACAAGATACTATGGGAAGGTAGGTAATGGTTGTTGGCTCAGGGATATGGCTATCATACATTGGCGGTTTTTGGGTTTCACTCAACTTTCATAGACTGGGTGAAAATGGTATATAAAAACCCTAAATCACGGATCAGAGTTAATGGTTGTTGCTCAGATTTTTTCTACCTCAAAAGAGGAGTCAGACAAGGAGACTGAGTCCATTATTATTCGCTGCAAGTATTGAACCGTTGGCTGAGTCAATAAGACAAAATAAAGACATAAAAGGAATAAGGGATGAAGGGGGGGGGGAGGGGGTATAACACAAAATCAATATCTAAATATGTATGGCAAAATAAAAAAGGTAGAATTAAATATAAGACACTTCTCTGCCCGAAAGAGAAGGGAGGGTTGAGTTTAACTAATCTAAAAAATTGGGCAGCACAACTTAGAGCTATAATTATGTGGATAGCTAAAGAGACAGATGCGGTTTGGGTGGGAATGGAGCAAAATTCATGTCAAAATGTACCTTTGGAATCACTTCCATTCTTGGATGAAACGGCACAGAAGAGGCTCAAGATTAGTAATGACTGGATCAGAGGAATGATGAAAATATGGTCTGTAGTATGAAAGAAATTAAAACTGTCAAAATCCATCTGCAGGGCCACTAAAATAGCAACAAACCCAGATTTTTTTACCATCTATTATGGACTCAGGATATAACAAATGGGCAAACAAGGGCTTAATATATATCGCACAAGTGTTCAATGGACAAACCATGAAGTCATTCGAACAACTAACACAGGAATTTAATCTACTAGCCCATGACTTATAAATTCCTACAACTAAGACATTATCTTCCGAAACATAAGGAATGGGATAATATTTGTAAAACACCATCCAAACTAGAGGAACTGTTAATGTCATTTACAGAGGAAAAGACAAAAAAATGGGTTATATCAAAATTTTATAAAGCACTACAACATGAATATAACGATAACAATATGGATGTCAAAGAAAAATGGGAGTTGGAAAAAAATATTATAATAACAGATGAAAAATGGGAGGAAACATTCAAAGCAGGACATAAACTAATAGCCCAACATGGAGGGAATTTGAGTGGAAGGTGAAAATGCGGTATTTTAACACTCCATCTATCACTTCAGAATACAGCAATACATCTGAATTATGCTGGAGGGGTTGTTGATTGGTGGGGGACTTCACACATATATTCTGGGATTGCCCAAAGGTCATGGATTTCTGGAAGAATGTTCAAAAGGAGATTAAACAGGTTTTGGGTATTAACTTTACTTTAGATCCAGCACTTTTCATACTGGGTATACTTCCTGATAATATGACGGATAGAGATTTAAGTTCTTTATTGAGAATTCTGCTTTTAATAGCAAACAAAAAAGGTAAGAGTCTCCTGGTAGAATCCATAGCCCCCCAGCATAACACAATGGAGAGACAGGGTAAAAAATGTTTTTATCATGGATAAAATCACAGCAAGATTACAAATGAAAACAGACAGGTTTGTTGAAAGATGTTCACCATTAATACAGGCGATGCCAGAACTCTAGTCACCTCTTTTTTCCTATTCTTTAAAAAAAAAATTTTTATTCCACTGTATAAATTTTATTCTTATTTCTATTCCGATTATACAAAAGAGGATTAGGGCCACATGTCAATTTTTTTTTTTGAGTTCTGACTTTATTCTCAGAATTCTGACTTTATTCTCCCAAAATTATTCTATAACAATGTTTAGAACAGACATGAAAGGAATATAAATGAAAACAAGTGTAATTGTATATGCATCTCCTCCAAGTTGTATGTTCTCTGTATTATGTGTGTTGAATAAAAAATCAGTTCAAAAATGATTTTAAAAAGTTAATCTAATAATTTTCATCTTCATGTAATAACTTTGTCCTCTTCACTGTAATAAATGCTGGTTAACCTGTTTGACCTTTACCAGTCTGGCTTTTGGTCCGATCACTCAACAGAGACTGCCCTCTGGCTGTGATGGAGGCACTTGCTACTTGCTGATCCTACTAGAACTGTCTGAACTAAGCATTTGACACAGTCGACCAAAAACTACTCATCTCTACTTTGGCTGAGATGGGAATTTCTCAGACTGCCATGTCTTGGTTTGCTTCCTATCTTGCAGATAGGTCCAAACAGGTCACCTGGATGGGGTCTGTCTCTTGACCTCATCCCCTTGTCACAGGAGGCCCCCAGGGATCTGTACTGGGGCCTCTGCTGTTCTCCATTGACACCAAATCTCGTTATACCTTAGCGTCTCATCTTGCCTAATATAAATCATAACTTTAAATTCGGGTCGGCGTTCTTTTCCTCTATGCCATTGGTGCGTGATATACTAAGGCCCTCCCACATATCAACACTTTGCCACTGACCCGAACACTGATAGCGTTAGCTGAAAGCTCATACGGATACCCTAATGCTCAGCTGGTACAGTTTAATGTTAGCTAAAAATGGCGAAACAAAGCTCAATAAACCAGTACTTTTAAAAGGCCAGATTGAAGGAAGAGAGTACACCTCTCCAGGCTGCCACCGAACAGCCACCTGTAGCCTGTAAGGATGACGGTGACCACCCTAACGAGCCCACTAACGTTGTACTGATAACGGATGAGGGATAACACACCAGCGGACATCTTCCCAAACATAAACAGAATGATGTGGATAATCAACTTGCCGATGACATCCTGCACCCTTTAAAGATGGTACATTTACTGCCTGCCCTAGTCACCCAACATAGAAACACAAACATTTAATTCATAACCAAACATATCCCTCCCAAACCAAACTTAACATAATTTTAATCATGACATTGAGAAGAAGTGTTATCCTATCAAAGGCTTAATAGTAAAATAGTTTTAAAAAAAAGGGGTATAGATAAGTCTCTCCTTTGTTCTCTTCTAATCAGTAATTAATTATGCATAGACCAGGAAGAGAAGGGGAACCCCCCTCTTTCAAACACATGGCAGGGATTCAAACAACATTTGTTCTTTTAATTAAACCTTACAAGTAAAAGCAAGGAATGTTTTTTCTTCACAAACAGTTTGGCAATTACAGAAATAAGTATAACTAATTCACCAAACTGAGGTTGTGAAGAAAAGGTATGAAGTGCATTTACTAGTCCAAGTCCAAGTTAAGGACAAATGTTGATTGAATACAGGCTATAAAGTGCTGGCTTGTTAAGCAGACATGAGCCTTTGGTCTTGTGTCTCAGCTTTGTCTTTCTTCTCAGCTGTGCGTGTTTGGCTTTGATCAGTTTTAATGTGGGAGAGACAAGCTGTGTTTTGGTTTTGTCTTTCATTCATTTCTTTCATGATTATCTTTTACTTCCTTTCCAGGACTGTCTAATATCGTTTTTGTTCATGTAGTTGAGCCTGTGTTATTAAATTAGATGTTTAATTGGGCCCTATTTTCTCAGTCAAGGCACAACTGTCAAACACTAGCAGCAATGCAAGGCGCTGGTGAATTTGGGTATTTCAGTCATTTCTTGACTCCAGGCACTAGTGCAACTGCGGCACAGTTATAAAAGAGGTTCAATAAGAATAAAATGACTGTTGGTGTGGTTGGGTTTGGTTTCATTATTGCCAATCAGATCACTCCATTTCTTTCCCTTTAGGAAACACAGCCAAATGCTAATGTCACCATGGCTGAAGAGCAAGCGTGTTGTGATCATCTCTACTGAAGGGAGGAGAGTTTTCTCTAGCATAACTAGAAGTCTGTACAACACTAAATTCCTAGGCCTTGCAGCAGGGCCCCTCCGTCTCCAGGCACCGAACCTCCCAAGGACAACAAGAAGTTAAAAATATTGTCTGTATGTGTGTGTGTGTGTGTGTGTGTGTGTGTGTGTGTGTGTGTGTGTGTGTGTCTGGTTTTCTTTAACTCTGTCTCTTATGTAAGCTCTGGAGAGCTTGACTTTCCTACTTATCCTCCCCCTGCCAACCTGCCAGGGAGGAACCGGCTATGACACCATGCTGCCCAGGACTCTGAAAGCAACCGATCGATAAAGACCAAACTATTATATCTGATATAAAGCTTGTTTATGTAACACTGAAGACTAAGAGGTCACCGTGTGCTTATTCAGTATTCATGCTATATGACTAGACACAGCCAAACATTTACTTTGTTAAATCTTACAATATGCATATGTATTAACCATGTACCAATCAGAATTATGTATGTTATTGTTAACCACTTTTTGCTAATAAAAGCAGGGACTGGACTTATCCATCTTGTTGTCTGTGCCAATCAGATGTAGAATTATGTATGTTATTGTTAAAACACTTTTTGCTTATGAAAGCAGGGACTGCCCCTGCTTTCTCCAGTTCAGGCTTATCCATCTTGTTGTGTGTAGGTTCCGGACTCTTTCTGCAGAAATAAATCCTATTTCTTACATGGATATACCTCGCCGTGCTGGTTATTCTACGGGGAGAATTTTATCTGCCCAACATTATGAACAATTACAACCATTATGAGGACCTCTACAAACCAATGAAGATGAAACTGAATAGTTTAGATTCATTATTTTGTTAATATTTAAACAAAAACAGTGTATTTTCTGTTCATATGCCAGTGCTAAGAGGTATAATAAACGGTTCTGTTCCCAAGAACAGTTCCGCAGGGAGAATATTCCCAGACTGGCCAGGAGCAGGAGGCAGCTGGCAGAGACAGCCTCCAGTCGGCCTCTCCATCCTGCTGCTGCCGCTACTGTTTCAGCTAGGCAGGCATCGCGCTTGTGCACCAGAGGACAGGAATGAAGCATTTTGTCTGGATTTACTAGAGCTTTTTTGTTTCTTTGCTGTCAATTTTTGTTTCATACCACTATTTAAAATAAACAAAAAATTATTTACTTCAACTAAGTGTCATTCATTTCAGACATGCACTTGATAAGATGAATCAACACTCACTAGTGAAACGGCTCCACAGGCAACCAGTCCCTGCTCTCTCGTGCACTCTGTGCTCTGTAATATCTGTAGTGATTGTCACATGCGACTCTGCTTCTCTCTGTATGAAAGTCCTGTAATGTGTCCTCTGTGAGGTCTATGTCACATCCATGGTGTATGGCTATGTAGTGTAGATCACAGCACACCACAAAGAATGCACTGACTTTCTGAGGGCTGTACAGTGATGTACCAATCATTGACCTAGCCCAGCCAAACACATGATTAAAAAGTTTCCAGTGCGTTCTGGGCTCATTGTAAACACTATCTGAGGGGTGTAAAGCCGGTCTCCCACCTGTCTCATTCAAGTAGCTTACACAATTAACTCCACTGCCCAAATAGCCAGCATTGGACTGCATAACGGAACACAGCTTTCCTTTAAAATAGTTCAACTGAAATAAACAAAATATTTCTTGTATCTGTGTTATGTGTTTATGGACTCACAGTTATGATGCCAAAATAGCACGAGTTAAAACCTGGTATGGGTTGGTTTAACTGCAAACGCATTATTCAACACCAAACTAACACAGTGCAGAATGTTTCTATTGGCACATCCCTTATTGCACCAACAAACCCATGTTGACACAACCAGATTAACATTACATTACATTACAGGCATTTAGCAGACGCTCTTATCCATAGCAACGTACAACAATTAACCACCGACCATAAAACTAATAACCCTGGTGAAAGTGAAAAATATGACACAAGCAATTCCAGGTGTGTTTGTGTCTGTGCTGTCACCAAAATAGGGCACATTTTCTTAATTCTGTAACTTAATATAGCATCTCTTCATTTTAATCTGCTTGAATTGTATGTTCTGATAAAGGTTGATCTATCAGATTACTCTGATATCAATAAACTTCTTATTTATTTCACAATTGCTACCTTTGCAAATAATTAGTAAATGTATTAAATTAGTAAATAGTAATAGTAAATTAAATTAAATATATGATAGTGATGAGGTTTTGCATTTGATGCTTCTTATGTTCTGGATATAAAACATCAAATGAGGGCACTAGTTAAAACATCTTGATTCAGAAATATTTTTTTTTAAAACCAAATTTTCACTTGCCTTTATTGCACTTTATTCTTACTAGAAATTGAAAGTGGGAAAAGATGTGGTCAATCATCTACATTATTAATGACATAATACTCACATGGCCTTCCTGCAGTTCCTGACTACAGGTACCAGTCTCTGATGACCTGCTGCTGATGTGTTGTAGGTCTTCAAGTCAAACTCATCCAGGATCTCCTCTGACATCAGTAACACAAAAGCCAGAGCTGAACACTGGTCTGGTTCCAGCTTTTTATCAGAAAGTTTTCCTGATCTCAGGGAATTCTGGATTTCCTCCACTAGAGAGTTGTCATTCAGTTCACTGAGACAGTGGAACAGATTGATGATCCTCTCTGCTGAAGACTCTTCTCTGATCCTGTCCTTAATGTACTGGACTGTTTTCTCAATGCTCTCTGATCTGCTTCCTGTCTCTGTCAATATTCCGCCTAAGAGCGACTGAATGGACTCCAGAGAGAGGCCAAGAAGGAATCGGAGGAAAAGGTCCAGGTATCCATTCTTACTCTCTAAGGCCTGATCCACTGCAGTCCTGTGTAACTCAGACAGCTGCACTCTGTCACTGTGAGGTTTTGATTCTTCTGCTCTGAGTACATTTCTGTTCTCATTTACACATGAATGAAACACAAAGAAGGCAGCCAGATACTCCTGAATGCTCAGATGCACAAAGCAGTAGACCTTCTCCTGATATAAGCCACGCTCCTCTTTAAAGATCTCTGTGCACACCCCAGAGTACACTGAAGCTTCACTGACATCAATGCCACTCTCTCTCAGGTCATCGTCATAGAATATCAGATTGCCCTTTTCCAGCTGAAGAAAAGCCAGCTGGCCTAGTTTCAGGATGATTTCTCTATCTGATGCTGACATCTTCTTTGGGTCTGTCTCATCAGTGCCATGATACTTCTGATTCTTCACATTAGTCTGAATGAGCAGGAAGTGTGTGTACATTTCAGTAAGTGTTTTGGGCAGATCTCCACTCTCTGCTTTACCCATCATTGTCTCCAGAACAGTAGCAGAAATGCAGCAGAAGACTGGTATGTGACACATGATGTAGAGACTCCTGGATGACTTTATGTGTGAGATAATTCTGCTGGCCAGGTTCTGATCTCTGATTCTCTTCCTGAAGTACTCCTCCTTCTGTGGGTCATTGAACCCTCTTACCTCTGTCACCTGGTGGACACACTCAGGAGGGATCTGATTGGCTGCTGCTGGTCGGGAGGTGATCCAGAGGAGAGCAGAGGGAAGCAGATTCCTCTTAATGAGGTTGGTCAGCAGCACATCCACTGATGATGACTCTGTTATATCACAGCAGTCCTCATTGCTTTGGAAATTTAGAGGAAGTCGACACTCATCCAGACCATCAAAGATAAATAAAACTTTGACTTCATCACCTTCAACACTTTTGATCTCTTTCAGCTGTGGAAAGTAGTGCTGCAGAAGTTGCATTAGACTGAATGCTTTTTCCTTCTTCAAATTCAGATCTCGGAAAGGAAGAGTGAAGATGAAATCAATGTCCTGATTGGCTTTTCCTTCTGCCCAGTCCAGAATGAACTTCTGCACAGAGACGGTTTTCCCAATGCCAGCGATGCCCTTTGTAAGCACAGTTCTGATGGGTTTCTCTTGTCCAGGTAAAGGCTTAAAGATGTCATTGCAGAGGATTGCAGTCTCCTGTGTGGTTTGTCTCTTGGATGCTGTCTCAATCTGTCTGACCTCGTGTTCATTATTAACCCCCCCACTTCCCCCCTCTGTGATGTAGAGCTCTGTATAGATATCATTCAAAAGGGTTTGGTTGCCCTGCTTTGCTAAACCTTCAAATATGCATTCAAACTGCTTCTTCAGATGAGTTTTCAGTTCCTGCTGGGCTCTTTTTATGGATTCATCTGAAAAGAGGAAATATGATAAATAACTGTTTAAAATAAGATTAAAATTTCCCTTTCAATTAACAGTTTTTAAGAAGAAACAATCAATAAAAATATTAATGCACTCAGTGTTCACAGTATTTTACACATACAGTATCATAGTGTTACATGCTTCTATCAGTATGTTACACACCTCACACAGTAATACACACCTTTATCACAGTGTGTAACACACCCCTCACACAGTATTACATACATTCCATCCTTGAAATTGAATTTCTTGCTGCACGAGCATCAGTGTCACTGTCACTCTCGCTATAATCGTTTTTGATTGAATGAACACAAATGGGTTTTTTTTTTCATTATGGTGAAAAGGAGAACGCACTTTTTCGATTCTGAGTTCCCAACCTACTGCCAGTGTCTGATGATGTGCAGCTATCCCTCCAACAAGAGTGACTAGCTACACGGAAGAGGGAAGCTAATTTTTGGAATCATATTAAAGAAAACTGCTGTTATTTTCTGGCAAGTTAACAATTTATATGCTGCTATTTGATTATAGCTGAAGCATTTCTGACATTGAACATGAAAAATGAACTGTAAAAATATGTTTTCCCAAAAATCGCCAAAACGGGATTGACCAGGGTCTTACACAGGTTTTATATTGCAGACTTACAATATGACAAGAGAGTTAGGGATCGGATCCATAAAAATACTTGAATGGCGACTACGCTGACCACTATCCTAAAGTATGGTACCCGATACCAGACCACTATTAGCTGGGACTTTATTTTTCCCAAATAGCGTACAAATGATATCTCAAAGCCACAGAGCTAAGCGTTTCTCTAAAGATGGCCAGTCACCCCGAAATACAACGTAGTGTGACATCAAGTACAATTTCTCAATGCAGAATGATGGAAGCTGTCTCTGAGGAAAAAACATAGATAAAAAGTTACAATCTGCTGCCTCCTACTGTCGGAACCCCGCAAGTAGCCTATTTCTCTCTGGCTGGCAGAACCTCTGCCGTAGAGGCAAATGCATCAAATGAAACCCTAAATCACTGTATTGAAAACGCAGGTGCCAGACCAGGTAACATTAAACGTAGGTTAATAAGACATAGGAAAAATGATTTCATGAATCAAAACATAGTACCCATTCTTCCTCTTACAAACTGCATAAACCCCACCACCCCTACCTAAGGGACAGTGAAGTCAATTAAACTGAAAAAATGCTTTTATCATTAAAAAAATGTTTCTCATCTTGATTATTAACTACTGTATTCAATGAAACCCTAATGAAAAAAAAAACGACATAATGTTAGGCTAAAATGTTTTGTTATTTTTTTGTTTGTTAATATTTTTTTCTTTCCTCTTTAGCTGTATGTTTGATTTGCATAAGCTTAGGTAATGAAAAGAAAAAACCGAAAAGCTTCCAGGGGTGTAATACACCTTCAGCCATTATGCTTTATTCAAACTTCCACAAGTTTTATTTTGAAAAGACAAGCTCCTGCACATGACCTGGGGGCAGTCTGCGTTGGGGAGACACAACATCCCTTGCTATACTGAAAGTTGCTTGAAACACTCGTTGGGGGGCAGGTCAGATATTTTAGAGTCACATGAGCCAGTGCTGGGTGTGTCATTAGCCAACAACCTGTAATAATTTAACTCTAGTAAGGCCTTGTTGTTTTACTGCGTACTACCGCTTACAAAACCGTACACTGCAAAACTATTTTCTTGAAGTAAAGTACACAACTGAATCAATTTTAACATTTGTATTTCTAAATTTTAGCGGTTTTGTTATATAGGCTAAGGGAAAATGTATCGAGGCATATTACAGGAACACTGAGAAAAGTGCCAAAATGTGCATGACAAAACGCAAAACAGAAAAAGTAGTTAAAGAAATACAAAGTACAATATGCACCGTCACTCTCCTCTTATCAATTCCTCAGAGAACACACAGCTTTGGTGGTTTGCTGGAACCGCACACACACAAATCGGATATATTTCACTCAGTTGTCATGTAGCTATTTTATTCAGTTTATTCAAAGTCTCAGTTTCAGAGAACACACAAAAATATGTTGATGGAAGTGGGTAACACTTTGGCAAGGTCTGGCTTATCCGTCTCTCTCTCTCTTTTCTGTATTTCATAATCAATCGTTTAATGTTTTGTTGTATGTCTTCTGTTTTGTAATTTAGAAGTAGTGAGCCTGCATTCAATAAAAAATGTATGATTTCAACGCATTAATCTATTTGACTGCTTTGTAGTAAATTCAATTAGCTAATCTTAAAACCTAATATAGAGCTTGTTTTGACTTGTTGGTTGATTCCACCAGTTTTCTGTAGACTGACCTATCAATGAATTTGGCGAATTAAATGATAATTAATAAATAGGATAGGATAAAGGGGTCATCATATTCTCGGTTTGCACATCTGCAGACGCACAAGTAGGACTCAAACACCCCGTTGCAGGGTCATGCTTTTGCTTTTGGAATGAGCTTCTTTACAGCGTGAGACACCCGGAAGTCCTTATAATCTAATACTTTTATACTGACTGCTGAGTTTGATTCCTGGATACAAACTCAGGGCAGTCTGTCTGATGGGACAGTGGTCTAGTTACTGGTTTTTGAGCAAAAGATTTAAACCCCACTCAAGGACATTTAATCTTGTTCATTTACTTGTCCCCGTATTCACTGTTTGAGGCAATATTTTAATAAATGTAAATGCCTTTGTATACATGTTATTTGTGGCATTTTATATATGTAACATTGTCAATGTAAAACACTATTATGAAAGTGTAGATGCTATAAATCATTGTTAGATTTGCTATCTAAACTCAGTTCAGAATTCTAATGGACACACAGTAGCAGTGAGGGAAAACTCTTACTGTGCTGTTCATCTCTCTCCAGTGAGTCGACAAGATCCTTCTGCTTCATGTTCCTCAGGATGTGGAGGTGATCTTCAGAGACCTCTCACTGCCACAGGTCTCCAGCATCTTCTCAACTATGTACAGGGCCTTAGGATCCTCCTGCTCTCTCTTGAACAATTTCTTCATACGTGTCATAAACTTATCCAGGGCAGATGGATCTTCAGGCAAACTCCTAAAGCATTCTGGGAAATCCCGTCTCAGGTGGCTCTTAAACCGTTTTAACTTGTTATCCTTCTTTAACTTCATCAGAGTGCGCAGGAGAGACTGAAACAAACACATGAAGAGGTGTGCTGTATCAGTGTGAAATAAACACATGAAGAGGTGTGCTGTATCAGTGTGAAATAAACACAAGAGGAGGTGTGCTGTATCAGTGTGAAATAAACACATGAAGAGGTGTGCTGTATCAGTGTGAAATAAACACATGAAGAGGTGTGCTGTATCAGTGTGAAATAAACACATGAAGAGGTGTGCTGTATCAGTGTGAAATAAACACATGAAGAGGTGTGCTGTATCAGAGTGAAATAAACACATGAAGAGGTGTGCTGTATCAGTGTGAAATAAACACATGAAGAGGTGTGCTGTATCAGTGTGAAATAAACACATGAAGAGGTGTGCTGTATCAGAGTGAAATAAACACATGAAGAGGCATGCTGTATCAGTTTGAAATAAACACATGAAGACGTGTGCTGTATCAGTGTGAAATAAACACATGAAGAGGTGTGCTGCATCACAATAATAAATGAACACATGACAAATAAATAGGTCACAATACATGTGAACCGTAACATTGACATTTTGTGATGTGACTTGTATGGTTACACATGTATTTGCAGATTATCCTGGATTAAAACATGACTCCTTTATATTGGCCAACTCAGTCATACCTGCAGTCTTCTGGGGGAATCCCACTCCTGGAGGGGTGGCTGTTAGGGGACAATGGCTATCCGTTAAAGACATGGCTGAAGATAATAAAATAGAGTGCGTGAATAGTCATTTAATTAAAAACTCACAAAAACATGCACTGTAGCCCAATAGAGAGGACGTTTGGAATGCTGAAAATACACTTCAGATGTTTGCATAAGTCCGGTGGAACTTTATAATACAGTCCCCAGAAGGCCTGAATATTCTTTGTGGCGTGTTGTGTGTTGCATAACGTTGCCAAAGTCATGGATGTCTCAGACATAAATGAGGACACATTATAGGACTTTAGAAGGCGTGATGCTGAACTGCATGTGCTGATGCATATTAATGAACCGAGATACCCCAGCAGCACGGGCGAGGAGGAATCAGCTGGCAGAAGAGCTGCTTCATCGATCATCCATCAATTTCACATAAATTAGCGCATTTATTTTCAAATACGGTCAAGTGAACGATTCAAAAAACAAAGATTAATTCAAATTTCACAATTTTTCCATATACTCAGCAAGTAAAACCCCGCTGATTCCACCTATTACTCCATAACTTAAAAAAAAAAACATTTTAAAGAGAACTTAATATTACACAGTGAAATTCTGAGAATTTTAATGGACTTGCACAGGAGTACGTCTGATTGATCAGAGGTAAATCTATCTTTCAGAAGTCTTGCCAAATCCGCCATCATATTAGCAATCCACCCAGGTGCAATGTTACGCCCAAGACAAACCTATTAATTAACCCAGTAAGTTCAGCCCCTTTGAACCTAGTGTCTTACGTTGCACCCCACTTCAAACAAGGAAAAGTGGGTTTGGACATACCATAAATGCACATGTACCATGTGCTTTAAACAACGCAATAAGATCATAAAATAAAGACCTTGGTCCCAAACACAGAATAAATAATATTTGAAAGCATGTTTAAAATATCTAAATAAAAAGCTGGATTATTGTGTTAATGTGATGCTCCAGTGCAGATGGTCATGAATAATATTTGGCAAAGCTGCAGTATGTTATGAATGTTACAAGCAATATTAGGCACTAATGAACATTTTCCATGCATGATATATTATACATGCATTATAAATACTCAAATGAAACATACTGTATGAAAAAACATAATACGTTTTTTTTAAAAAATGAGAAAAAAGCGGATCTCACACCTGTTTTGGGGAAGATATTTTCTCTGAACTCTTCTCTTCAAAAGAGCTGGACTCCAGTGACCGCTGGATCCTGTGAACAAAACATGCAGACAGAACTTCAGGTAAACTCATCCTCTTACTGCAGCTCTAACTCAGCACATGGAGACAGAGCTTCCAGTTAAACTCATCCTCTTACTGCAGCTCTAACTCACAGCACATGGAGACAGAGCTTCCAGTTAAACTCATCCTCTTACTGCAGTTCTAACTCACAGCACATGGAGACAGAGCTTCCAATTAAACTCATCCTCTTATTGAAGCTCTTAGTTACTGCAGATCTGAATACTGTATAAAACAGCTCACCTGCAACTGAATGGTACCAGTGACATTGAAGTATAATTAAAAAGTAGTGTCAATTTGAACCTCTTTAATTACCTTTGATCACCTGTGAAATCTCCTCTAAGCTTGATTGGATGATCCATTGAATGATCACTCTTCATAGACAGACAGCTGGGTACAGGTGATCCTGCTCTTTCTACCGGGACCCTGTGAACAAAACATGGAGACAGAGCTTCCAGTTAAACTCATCCTCTTACTGCAGCTCTAACTCACAGCACATGGAGACAGAGCTTCCAGTTAAACTCATCCTCTTACTGCAGCTCTAACTCACAGCACATGGAGACAGAGCTTCCAGTTAAACTCATCCTCTTACTGCAGCTATAACTCAAAACACATGGAGACAGAGCTTCCAGTTAAACTCATCCTCTTACTGCAGCTCTAACTCACAGCACATGGAGACAGAGCTTCCAGTTAAACTCATCCTCTTACTGCAGCTCTAACTCACAGCACATGGAGACAGAGCTTCCAGTTAAACTCATCCTCTTACTGCAGCTCTAACTCACAGCACATGGAGACAGAGCTTCCAGTTAAACTCACCTCTTACTGCAGTTCTAACTCACAGCACATGGAGACAGAGCTTCCAATTAAACTCATCCTCTTATTGAAGCTCTTAGTTACTGTAGATCTGAATATTGTATAAAACAGCTCACCTGCAACTGAATGGTACCAGTGACATTGAAGTATTATTAAAAAGTAGTGTCAATTTGAACCTCTTTATTACCTTTGATCACCTGTGAAATCTCCTCTAAGCTTGATTGGATGATCCATTGAATGATCACTCTTCATAGACAGACAGCTGGGTACAGGTGACCCTGCTCTTTCTACCTGGACCCTGTGAACAAAACATGGAGACAGAGCTTCCAGTTAAACTCATCCTGTTACTGCAGCTCTAACTCACAGCACATGGAGACAGAGCTTCCAGTTAAACTCATCCTCTTAATGCAGCTGTAACTCACAGCACATGGAGACAGAGCTTCCAGTTAAACTCATCCTCTTACTGCAGCTATAACTCAAAACACATGGAGACAGAGCTTCCAGTTAAACTCATCCTCTTACTGCAGCTCTAACTCACAGCACATGGAGACAGAGCTTCCAGTTAAACTCATCCTCTTATTGAAGCTCTTAGTTACTGTAGATCTGAATATTGTATAAAACAGCTCACATGCAACTGAATGGTACCAGTGACATTGAAGTATTATTAAAAAGTAGTGTCAATTTGAACCTCTTTTATTACCTTTGATCACCTGTGAAATCTCCTCTAAGCTTGATTGGATGATCCATTGAATGATCACTCTTCATAGACAGACAGCTGGGTACAGGTGATCCTGCTCTTTCTACCTGGACCCTGTGAACAAAACATGGAGACAGAGCTTCCAGTTAAACTCATCCTCTTACTGCAGCTCTAACTCACAGCACATGGAGACAGAGCTTCCAGTTAAACTCATCCTCTTACTGCAGCTCTAATTCACAGCACATGGAGACAGATCTTCCAATTAAACTCACCTCTTACTGCAGTTCTAACTCACAGCACATGGAGACAGAGCTTCCAATTAAACTCATCCTCTTATTGAAGCTCTTAGTTACTGTAGATCTGAATATTGTATAAAACAGCTCACCTGCAACTGAATGGTACCAGTGACATTGAAGTATTATTAAAAAGTAGTGTCAATTTGAACCTCTTTATTACCTTTGATCACCTGTGAAATCTCCTCTAAGCTTGATTGGATGATCCATTGAATGATCACTCTTCATAGACAGACAGCTGGGTACAGGTGACCCTGCTCTTTCTACCTGGACCCTGTGAACAAAACATGGAGACAGAGCTTCCAGTTAAACTCATCCTCTCACTGCAGCTCTAACTCACAGCACATGGAGACAGAGCTTCCAGTTAAACTCATCCTCTTAATGCAGCTGTAACTCACAGCACATGGAAACAGAGCTTCCAGTTAAACTCATCCTCTTACTGCATCTCTAACTCACAGCACATGGAGACAGAGCTTCCAGTTAAACTCATCCTCTTATTGAAGCTCTTAGTTACTGTAGATCTGAATATTGTATAAAACAGCTCACCTGCAACTGAATGGTACCAGTGACATTGAAGTATTATTAAAA
The DNA here is from genome assembly GCA_025169545.1 of Anguilla japonica. Lineage (NCBI taxonomy): Eukaryota > Metazoa > Chordata > Actinopteri > Anguilliformes > Anguillidae > Anguilla > Anguilla japonica. The sequence continues at coordinate 7,050,238 of CM045898.1, read as the reverse complement.
AGTAGTGTCAATTTGAACCTCTTTTATTACCTTTGATCACCTGTGAAATCTCCTCTAAGCTTGATTGGATGATCCATTGAATGATCACTCTTCATAGACAGACAGCTGGGTACAGGTGACCCTGCTCTTTCTACCTGGACCCTGTGAACAAAACATGGAGACAGAGCTTCCAGTTAAACTCATCCTCTCACTGCAGCTCTAACTCACAGCACATGGAGACAGAGCTTCCAGTTAAACTCATCCTCTTAATGCAGCTGTAACTCACAGCACATGGAGACAGAGCTTCCAGTTAAACTCATCCTCTTACTGCAGCTCTAACTCACAGCACATGGAGACAGAGCTTCCAGTTAAACTCATCCTCTTACTGCAGCTCTAACTCACAGCACATGGAGACAGAGCTTCCAGTTAAACTCATCCTCTTACTGCAGCTATAACTCAAAACACATGGAGACAGAGCTTCCAGTTAAACTCATCCTCTTACTGCAGCTCTAACTCACAGCACATGGAGACAGAGCTTCCAGTTAAACTCATCCTCTTACTGCAGCTCTAACTCACAGCACATGGAGACAGAGCTTCCAGTTAAACTCATCCTCTTACTGCAGCTCTAATTCACAGCACATGGAGACAGATCTTCCAATTAAACTCACCTCTTACTGCAGTTCTAACTCACAGCACATGGAGACAGAGCTTCCAATTAAACTCATCCTCTTATTGAAGCTCTTAGTTACTGTAGATCTGAATATTGTATAAAACAGCTCACCTGCAACTGAATGGTACCAGTGACATTGAAGTATTATTAAAAAGTAGTGTCAATTTGAACCTCTTTTATTACCTTTGATCACCTGTGAAATCTCCTCTAAGCTTGATTGGATGATCCATTGAATGATCACTCTTCATAGACAGACAGCTGGGTACAGGTGACCCTGCTCTTTCTACCTGGACCCTGTGAACAAAACATGGAGACAGAGCTTCCAGTTAAACTCATCCTCTCACTGCAGCTCTAACTCACAGCACATGGAGACAGAGCTTCCAGTTAAACTCATCCTCTTAATGCAGCTGTAACTCACAGCACATGGAAACAGAGCTTCCAGTTAAACTCATCCTCTTACTGCAGCTATAACTCAAAACACATGGAGACAGAGCTTCCAGTTAAACTCATCCTCTTACTGCAGCTCTAACTCACAGCACATGGAGACAGAGCTTCCAGTTAAACTCATCCTCTTACTGCAGCTCTAACTCACAGCACATGGAGACAGAGCTTCCAGTTAAACTCATCCTCTTACTGCATCTCTAACTCACAGCACATGGAGACAGAGCTTCCAGTTAAACTCATCCTCTTATTGAAGCTCTTAGTTACTGTAGATCTGAATATTGTATGAAAAACAGCTCACATGCAACTGAATGGTACCAGTGACATTGAAGTATTATTAAAAAGTAGTGTCAATTTGAACCTCTTTTATTACCTTTGATCACCTGTGAAATCTCCTCTAAGCTTGATTGGATGATCCATTGAATGATCACTCTTCATAGACAGACAGCTGGGTACAGGTGATCCTGCTCTTTCTACCTGGACCCTGTGAACAAAACATGGAGACAGAGCTTCCAGTTAAACTCATCCTCTTACTGCAGCTCTAACTCACAGCACATGGAGACAGAGCTTCCAGTTAAACTCATCCTCTTACTGCAGCTCTAATTCACAGCACATGGAGACAGATCTTCCAATTAAACTCACCTCTTACTGCAGTTCTAACTCACAGCACATGGAGACAGAGCTTCCAATTAAACTCATCCTCTTATTGAAGCTCTTAGTTACTGTAGATCTGAATATTGTATAAAACAGCTCACCTGCAACTGAATGGTACCAGTGACATTGAAGTATTATTAAAAAGTAGTGTCAATTTGAACCTCTTTTATTACCTTTGATCACCTGTGAAATCTCCTCTAAGCTTGATTGGATGATCCATTGAATGATCACTCTTCATAGACAGACAGCTGGGTACAGGTGACCCTGCTCTTTCTACCTGGACCCTGTGAAACAAAACATGGAGACAGAGCTTCCAGTTAAAACTCATCCTCTCACTGCAGCTCTAACTCACAGCACATGGAGACAGAGCTTCCAGTTAAACTCATCCTCTTAATGCAGCTGTAACTCACAGCACATGGAAACAGAGCTTCCAGTTAAACTCATCCTCTTACTGCATCTCTAACTCACAGCACATGGAGACAGAGCTTCCAGTTAAACTCATCCTCTTATTGAAGCTCTTAGTTACTGTAGATCTGAATATTGTATAAAACAGCTCACCTGCAACTGAATGGTACCAGTGACATTGAAGTATTATTAAAAAGTAGTGTCAATTTGAACCTCTTTTATTACCTTTGATCACCTGTGAAATCTCCTCTAAGCTTGATTGGATGATCCATTGAATGATCACTCTTCATAGACAGACAGCTGGGTACAGGTGACCCTGCTCTTTCTACCTGGACCCTGTGAACAAAACATGGAGACAGAGCTTCCAGTTAAACTCATCCTCTCACTGCAGCTCTAACTCACAGCACATGGAGACAGAGCTTCCAGTTAAACTCATCCTCTTAATGCAGCTGTAACTCACAGCACATGGAAACAGAGCTTCCAGTTAAACTCATCCTCTTACTGCATCTCTAACTCACAGCACATGGAGACAGAGCTTCCAGTTAAACTCATCCTCTTATTGAAGCTCTTAGTTACTGTAGATCTGAATATTGTATAAAACAGCTCACCTGCAACTGAATGGTACCAGTGACATTGAAGTATTATTAAAAAGTAGTGTCAATTTGAACCTCTTTTATTACCTTTGATCACCTGTGAAATCTCCTCTAAGCTTGATTGGATGATCCATTGAATGATCACTCTTCATAGACAGACAGCTGGGTACAGGTGACCCTGCTCTTTCTACCTGGACCCTGTGAACAAAACATGGAGACAGAGCTTCCAGTTAAACTCATCCTCTCACTGCAGCTCTAACTCACAGCACATGGAGACAGAGCTTCCAGTTAAACTCATCCTCTTAATGCAGCTGTAACTCACAGCACATGGAGACAGAGCTTCCAGTTAAACTCATCCTCTTACTGCATCTCTAACTCACAGCACATGGAGACAGAGCTTCCAGTTAAACTCATCCTCTTACTGCAGCTCTAACTCACAGCACATGGAGACAGAGCTTCCAGTTAAACTCATCCTCTCACTGCACCTCTAACTCACAGCACATGGAGACAGAGCTTCCAGTTAATCTCATCCTCTTACTGCAGCTCTAACTCACTGCACATGGAGACAGAGCTTCCAGCTAAACTCATCCTCTTACTCAGTGACGGACTCAGGTTGTTTGAAGGGCAGGGGCGAAAAAATAAAAAGGGCACTTACTGCATGACATGGGGCCCCACCAGCGCACAAAAAGCTATGATGCATCGTGTTTTCTCACTTGGAAGGGCATCTAAGAGGGCACTTCATGAGTTTTTGTCATCAGAAAGGCACCTTTAGGGTACCTCAAGTTTATCCCATTGTAAGAGCACCTATATGACACCACTTCACATTTTCTCCACTGGAGGGGCATCCTTTAGGATACTTCCCCACATTCTCACGCATGTAGGGACACCCTTTACAGCACTGCATCACATTTTCTCTACTGGAAAGGACACCCTTTGGGACACTGTCATGTAGGGGCGGCATAGAGGGCACTTCATAACGGCACCCTTTTCCTTTGGATGTGCACCCATAGGGAACGTCAAGTTTAGACCATTGTAAGGGCACCTTATAGGGCATTGCATCACGTTTTCTCCACTAGAAGGGCACTCATTAAGACACGTTATTGAATTTTCTTGCTCTAGAGGGCACATTCTCATAATTTATTGCATGAAAGGGCACCCTAGAGGGCACTCAATCATTTATTTTTCCATGTGAAGGGCAGCCAATAGGGCACTTCCTCTCGTTTTCGCCACTCCAGAGGGCACTTTAGCGACGCTTTTTCAACCATGGGGCCCATGACGCCCCCCCCCCCCTGCCCCCCCCCCCCCCCGAGTCCGCCAGTGCTCTTACTGCAGCTCTTAGTTACTGCAGATCTGAATATTGCATATAACAGCTCACCTGCAACTGAATGGTGTCAGTGACATTCATGCACAATTTAAAAGTTTTGTCAGTATGAACTTGTTTTCCTGTGTTTACAAGAATGCCTGAACCAGCTAAAACCGCGTGGTAGTAAATAAGTGGTGTAGTCAGAGGGGGAACAAAGTACCCTTGTACCTTGCGGTGCACTGTTTGGTCTAATTATTATATAATTTTATAATAAGTGTATTACTAAAGACCCCACAGCTCTCTTATAGTTTTTAAATGAAAGATGGCCCCACGGGGGCGCCTCAAACACTAGTCGGACATTACTGGGCTCGTCTTAGGTTTGCTGGAGATGGTGAGCCCCCATTGTGATCAAGTGTTGGCCAGGATTTAATACTCCAAAGCACTTGGATAAATGCAGCAGACATTTATTCCTTTATTGCATTACCAAACAAAAAGGACTTTGAGCTGTGTTTCCACCGCGAAAATGTCCTGAGGCGTTTCCTGGATGTCTTTGCCACCCGCTCCAATGAAGGAGTACGGAAGAACTGGGAGATTTATTCCTCCCTTCCCCTGACTATTGTGGTTAAATTCTGAACTAGCAGGGTGGCAGATGAAGATGTGGAGCAGTATCTTCGTAGGTACTGCAAAATTCTTCACCCTCACGAGAAGCCCCTTGACCAATTTGGTATCTGGTACGGAGTGCGAAGGTACAAAGTTAAGCTACACCGCGGAAGCGACGGGCGGCTTGTTACTCTACCAAACTCTATATCCATGGGCCCCTACAATGGGAAAATCACGTATGTCAGACAGATACAAAGGTGCTACTTCTGCAATTCCCCCGATCATCAAGTGAAAGACTGCAACCTACTGAAGTGCTGGAGGTGTGGGCAATTTGGGCACAAAGGTAAACACTGCTCCAACGAGGGGGTCTGCAGCCTTTTCAAAGAAGCGGGACACTCGTATTTTGGATGTCCCAGCTCCTACAGCAACCGAATGAAAGTAGAGAGAAAGAAATGGGCTCACAGCAGCGAGCAGCCTGAGACCGGAAGGGACGCAGAGGAAGCGAAAGGAGGTCCTGCTAAACCTCAGAAAAAACAAGCACCTGCTGCAGAATTAGATCGGACTCCAGAGGAGGCGGAGCAGCAGAGGAACCAGAGCGGGGGTGCAGAGCAGCAGAGGAACCAGAGCGGGGGTGCAGAGCAGCAGAGGAACCAGGGCGGGGGTACAGAGCAGCAGAGGAACCAGGGCGGGGGCGTGGAGCAGCAGAGGAACCAGGGCGGGGGCGTGGAGCAGCAGAGGAACCAGAGCGGGGCGGAGCAGCAGAGGAACCAGAGCGGGGGTGCAGAGCAGCAGAGGAACCAGAGCGGGGCGGAGCAGCAGAGGAACCAGAGCGGGGGTGCAGAGCAGCAGAGGAACCAGGGCGGGGGTGCAGAGCAGCAGAGGAACCAGGGCGGGGGTGCGGATAAGCAGAGGAACCAGGGCGGGGGCGTGGAGCAGCAGAGGAACCAGGGCGGGGGTGCGGAGCAGCAGAGGAACCAGAGCGGGGGTGCAGAGCAGCAGAGGAACCAGGGCGGGGGTACAGAGCAGCAGAGGGACTAGGGCGGGGGTGCGGAGCAGCAGAGGAACCAGGGCGGGGGCGTGGATAAGCAGAGGAACCAGGGCGGGGGCGTGGATAAGCAGAGGAACCAGGGCGGGGGCACAGAGCAGCAGAGGAACCAGGGCGAGGGTGCGGAGCAGCAGTCCAGGAAGAGAGATGGAGGTGAGCGGAGGCAAACGCGAGAGGTATTTGACCAGGCGGAAATGTCTTCAGGAGCGGGAGCAGCGGAGGACCTTAGTGAATATGACGGGGATGACAACAATGACGACAGCACTAACGGTGAGGGAGAAGAGGACTTTGAAAGCACCTCAGAGTCAGAGGAAAGTATGGACTCGTTTTCTCCGGACTCCTCCCCTGTGGAGATACCGCTGGATAATGTGCCCAAAGAAAAGAGACCCCTGTCATCGGAGGGTAGCGTCAGCAGAAAAAGGAGTAAAAAGACAACATAAGGTAACATGATCTTCTGTCTTCTGTTTCTCTTTATCATGCCTAGGGTATACAGCATTTTAACTTTAAACGTAAGAGGTATACAGTCTGCCAAAAATAGGTCTGAGAAAATGAGCATATAATCCAAGCTGAAAGATGATATTATATTTGTACAAGCGCTGCGTTTAAATAGCATGGAAGATCTAAAACGTGAAAAGTTTATGGAAAGGGTTTTCTGAGGTATCTATTGGCTGTGACAGTGAAGATGGCTTGGGTATTCTTTTTAAATCACAAAACGTGGAAATTATAAAGAAAAGGGAATTAATACCAGGATGACTGCTATCAGTGGACTGTATTCTAGAAATGCAAAAACTTCGATTAATTAACGTGTATACACCACCAGACAGACATAGGGAAATTCAAATATTTAATAAATTGATCGAAGTACTGTGCGCAGGTCAGAACGTTATTTTAGCAGGCGATTTTAAGGTAGTAACTGAAGAGAAAGATCGAATAGCATCATCAGCTTTTAAAATGACTCGGGTTGGTGAGATACTAAAAGAAACGTGTGAAGCTTTTAACATGAAGGATAGTTTTAGAACTTTATATCCGGATGATGTGGGGTTTTCACGGTTCGACAAAAAAACCAAGACGAGAATAGATAGGATTTATGTCTCAAAGAATGTACAGCTGAGGTCGTATTCAACGGACCTCTGCGTAAATTCAGATCACCTTGCTGTGAGGAGTACCGTTATAATGGAAGGTGATAAAATAATTAATTACTGGAAACTAAATGTAAATTATCTGAAAAAAATCAATCCTTGGTCGCAGAATTAAAACAAGAAATTCAAAGAATAAAACAATTAAAGGTGTTAACGAAGTCCAGTGTAGAGTTGTGGGATATTGTGAAGAAACAGATTAAAAATGTCCTTGTACATAAATGTAAATTATTAGAACCAGGACCGAAAAAGGAGACCGACAGAGCAAGAAGAAATTGATTTTGAAGTCATTAAGAATGAGTTAGAGGAATGTAATAATGAGTTTTTAACGAACATTAGGATGCAAGCGGGCTATGATGTTGCTGCTGATGAAGGTTCAAATATAAAGAAAATCATTCAGAAGTACACAGAAAGAGAGGAAGGAACATGTTTAAAGGGTGTAAAAATTGATGATGGGACAGTTGTAAAAGGGGATTCGGAGATCAGAAAAACAATTGTTAAGCTCTTCAAAGAAATGTACGAAGAAATTTCAGTAGAAAAGGAGACTACAGAACAATATTTAAGTGATGTTAAAACCGAAGTGCAATCTGAGACGCTATTGGGTGTTATTACAAAAGATGAAATTAAAATGGCTATAAATCAATTAAATAGGGGTAAATCGCCAGGGCCAGACGGGCTTCCCACTGAATTTTATCAGCTTTTATCAGATGATATCGCGGATATTATGGCTTCTGCTTATAACGAAGGTTTGCAGAGTAAATGTATGCATGATAGCTTTTATCAAGGGGTGATAACTCTAATATATAAAAAGGGAAATGAATATGATATAAATAACTGGAGACAGGTCATTTTAATGACTTTAGATTATAAGGTATTAGCGAAGGTCATTATGAATAGGATGAGTACAGCTTTTAATGAAATCATTGAGAATGAACAAACTTGCGCCATCAAAGGCGGTTAATGTGGGATAACTTGTGCACAATTCGTGAGCTAATGTCATGCCCGTATTTAAATAGCCCTGGGTTTTTTATAGTAGGGTTTAATAAAAAAAAGGGCCTTCGATTGTATCTCAAGAGATTATCTATGGTGTGTAATGGAACAACTTGGCTTTCCTGTTGATTTTATAAATCTTGTGAAGCTGCCTTATGTGAAGTCACAGGTTAGGGTTAAAGTGAATGGGGGCTTGACGGAATCCTTTGAGGTTTTTAGAGGACTTAAACAAGGGTGCCCTTTAAGTGCGGCTTTGTATGTACTTGCTATTAGTCCGCTATTACGTAAAATAAAAAGTCATGTAAATTTGACTGGAGTGCAATGCGCCAGTAATGTAGAGCCTTTAAAGGTTACCGCCTATGCAGATGACGTAACGGTTTTTATTAAAAACCAAAATGAAATGGACAGGATCATTGCGCAGTTTCAATTGTATGAAAATGTAGCAGGAGCCAAACTAAATCATGCAAAGACGGAGTGTGTTTGGATTGGTGAGAAAGGGGAGAATGCCTGCATGGACTATCGAAGACAAGGATGAAATTAAAATCCTTGGTTTATATATAAGTTCGGACAATTGTGTTAATAAAAACTGGGAAAGGAAAGAGATAGAGGTCTCAGAAGAAACGGATAAATGGAAACGTAGAGACACTTCTTATAAATCTAGGGTAGATATTGTAAAAACTTTCATTTTGTCCAAATTAATGTTCCTCGCGACAGTTTTTCCTCCACCGAACAAGTATATAACAGGATAAATAAACTTTGTGTAAAATGAATAGGGGGAAATAATAGAGAGGTAACACAAAGAGAACGGATGTACAAGATCACAGAATATAGGTGTCTCGGAGCAACAGAAATCAGTTGTAAATTGAAAATAGCATTCTGTAAAAATATTTTTAATGGCATATTAATATTAATAAAATCAGCCTGGGTCGGAGATATAGAACGTTGGGAACAGAAAAAAGGCCCGGAAGGTTGGAAGGTTGTGCCATATTATAATCTGGTGTACGGTGATTTTATTGAAAAACACAAAGGGTCAACTGGGGCACACAGACTAATAAGGTTATACATAAATTAATTAACGATGAAATAAATGGTGGATTTGTTATTTATAGAGATTGTACAGAAGAACAAAGTAAATATTTGATAAAACTTTTAAACGATAAATATATATCAGGGGAAATGCATGATAAAACGTGGTTGACGGTGAATGGCAGACTCCCCGTAAGAGCAGTGGTAAAGTGGAATTGTTTTGTGAAAACAGTGACCTGCCCAATGCCAGAGTGTACCGAGAAAGAAACTATAGGACACTTGATTGATTGATATAGGTCAAAAGAAGTGTGGGGTAAGCTAAAAACAATTGGGCTAGACATAATATGTGACCGGAAAACAATCTTTACTGCCAGTTTTGACGAACATTTTAATGACAAGAAAAATAAACTATACTGGTTGTGTATTTGCACCACGGTTAGTAAATTGTGGAAAACCAGATGTAAAATGACAATGGAAAGTGTCTTCATAAAAAGTGATACTGTTTTTAAACAAATTGTAACTGCCTTGAGAACAAAAAAGAACTCTGGACTTTAAAAGAAAACGCACTGACTTGGAATTGTCATGGTTCTGTGTTTCTGTCTGTTTTTCCCTGTTTGGCCGCCAGATGGCGACACTTCTGTTTTGTGTCCTGCTCGTTCCCCTGTTGGTTAATTGTATTATTGCTTTCAGTTATTTTATTATTGTTCCGTTATTTAATCATCGTCCCCACCTGCCTCTCGTTTTCCCTTCCCTCTGGTTTTATTGTTCTTTGAGTTCACCTGTGTCTTGTTACCCCCGTCTATTTAAGTTCTTTGTCCCCTTGACTCAGGTGCTGGTTCCTTGTGTTTGTTTCCGATTTGTGCTCGTTCATGACTTGTGTTTGTTTCCAACTTGTGCTCGTTCCTGACTTGTGTTTGTTTCCGACTTGTGCTTGTTCAGACCTGTATGTATCTTCTTGCGTTTCTTTTATGTGTTTGCCTGTGTGTTCCACATGCCTGTACCCTGCCTGCCTGTGTTCTGTTGTGGTTTTTTTTGTTCTTAAGAATTTTTTGAGTTTGTAGTTTTGCCCTTCGTGGCCTTATCTGTTCCCTGTTTGTTTGCCTTTTTGTTGTAGTAAAGTTCTTGTTTGTATCTCTCCTTTTGAGTTTCGTGTGTTTTTTCACTCTGCGCCTGGGCCCCCCTGAACCGTGACAGGAATGGGCTGAACTTGAGAACTGTGTGATCTGCAAAGGGATGTATGTTTTGTAATCTATTTTTGTATGCTCTTTTTGAAGTATTGTGAAATGTTATTAAATCAATAAAATTCTCTAAAAACCCCCTTAAACTCATCCTCTTACTGCAGCTCTAACTCACAGCACATGGAGACAGAGCTTACAGATAAACTCATCCTCTTACTGCAGCTCTAACTCACAGCACATTAACTCTGATTTATGCATTTGTACCTCTTTCTGTCAGTGCTGAGGGTTCCTCCTGTGGTGTCTGGCTCCCCTGAGAGACTCATTTTAGAAACAGCACCCCCTATTTCAGGAGACTGGACCACATCATACCTGTTTATACCACATATGGGTTCTATCCCATATCAGCCGACCTGTCAAGACACAAAATGAGAGCACACTGAACACACATATAGACACACTAATACACAGAGACACGCATATACAACACGCCGTGGTGTTGACAGGAAGCAATCCAGAACTGAAATAGGCCCTAAACATGTTCTATACAGCCACCTTAAAAGTTTTTGGCACCCTTGATAATGATGAACAACTGTATTACATGAATGTCAGTGGTAAACTCTATATTGATTGTACAACTTGACAAATATTTTGTATTAACGATTCAATGGAATCGGTCAAAATTACACATTTCTCAGATTATACATTTATTTCCAGAAAATAAGTGTCACAATTATTGCCCCCTCCCCCATATTCCATACTTTGTTCACTCTCCCCTTGCAAGGATAATGGCACTGAGTCTTTATGAATAACGTCTTATAAGGCTGGAGAACACATTGGGAGGGATCTTAGAACCTTCCTCCATCCAGATGCTTAATATCTTTTTATCTTTGCTAAAGAACTGTCCTGTTCAATTAAAACTGCAGGTTTCCAATGGAGTTCAAGTCTGGAGACTGTACCCATTGCAAAATGTGGCTCCTGTGGTTAATTAATGATTTATTTGTGAATAGTAATGTGTGCTTGAGGTCACTGTGTTGCCAGAAGATCCACTAGCGGCTTTTAGTCGGTTGGCTAAAATATCCTGGTACCTGGGTAGAGTTCATGATGCTGTTGTTTTTAACATGGACCCCAGGACCAGTGGAAGCAGAACAGCCCCATAACATTAAAGATGCGCCACTGTATTTAACAGTAGGTATGAGGCTTGTTTCTATGTACACATCCCTGAATCAACACCAAACCTATGTTAAAAATAAAACAGGATTAAATGCTCTTTTATCCCAAGTGTCACTGGCTTTCTTAATAGGTAATAGTGATACGTTTTGGAATGATTTTAATGTTTATCTGTTGTCATGAATATAGTTATTGCTATTTATTATGTACTATGCTGCAGTACAAACTGCCCCCATGGGGACAATAAAGACTCTAACTAACACCAAACCTATATCCTATGTGTTATATACCGGCACATTTATTCGAAATACCCCCTTATTAATGCAAATAGGCTACTCCTAACAGCACATTATGTGGCTGTAACTCATTACATTACATTACAGGCATTTGGCAGACGCTCTTATCCAGAGCGACGTACATCAAAGTGTATAACCATAACCAGGAACAAGTATGACGAAAAACCCTAGAGAGAAGTACCGGTCCAAGTGCAGGGAACAACCGCATAGTTCAACTTGGACCCTGAAGGTTAAACTGATCAACACTAACACAACAAGAACGGCAACAACATAGTCTATGGAAAAAATACAAGCAGTAGTTAAGAGTTAATGCACCTAAGTCACCTATGAAACAGCTACCTAGTTACAACCCTAAGCTTACAGTCATTTAAGATATTACAGGGAGGTAGGGAGGGATGGGGAGAGGTGCAGCCTGAAGAGGTGAGTCTTCAGTCGTCGCTTGAAATGGGTCAGCGTCTCAGCTGTTCTGACCTCCACGGGGAGGTCATTCCACCATCGTGGGGCCAGAACAGACAGGAGACATGTTCTGGAAGTGCAGGTGCGAAGAGGGGGAGGTGCCAGGCCTCCTGAGGTAGCAGAACGGAGGGATCTGGCTGGCATGTAGGGTTTGAATATCTTGTGGAGGTATGCTGGGGCTGACCCCTTGCTGACCCCTTGACTGCCTGGTATGCTAGGACCAATGTTTTAAATTTGATGTCTCAATATAGACATTACATTACATTACAGGCATTTAGCAAAGTCTCCTATCCAGAGCGACTTACACAACTTCTTTTTTGTCACATTTTTTTTTACATTACATCCATACAGCTGGATATACACTGAAGTAATGCAGGTTAGGTACCTTGCTCAAGGGTACTACGGCAGTGTTCTACCTGGGACTCAAACGTGTGATTTATAGGTTACAAAGCCAGCTCCTTACCTATTAGAATGGGCAAGATCTGTGATCTAAGCGACTAAGTGACTGTGCCAGATGGATGGTGCCAGATGTGGTGGTTCCAGCATCACAGAAACAGCTGCCCTCCTGGGATTTTCATGCAGTACAGCCTCTAGAGTTTACAGAGAATGGTGTGATAAACAAAAAACACATTGTTAATCAGAGATCAGAGGAGAATGGGCAAACTAGTTCAAGCTAACAGAAATGCCACAAATGAAATAACAGCTATGCTTGGCCAAAGAGCTCTAATGTCATCTCTCAGAACCACAGTAGATGAGACAAAGGAGACAATTTAGATTCTTGAAACTGTCGATTACTCCCAGTAAAACCATTTTTCCTGAAGCCATTCCAAATAGCCTTTTGGCATGGAGGTAGCAACTAATTTTGGAGCATCTAATGTAGCAATTAGTAGAAACGTGGTGAACCCCGATGAAGCCAGGTTCTGTAATTCTCCAACTGTGGCCACTGGATATTTCTTTGCTCCCTGAACCATGCTTTGCTCCCTGGACCATCTACCTCACTGTGCATTGGCTAAGATCACTAGCGTCATTAGAATTAAAAGATGAAATTTTCATTCAGTGCAAACAGCTGCAGTTTATTTGTAATAACATGTTTACTCAATGGATAATCAACTTGTTTCCAACTTGATGAATACATCAACATAATTATGAACAATGATTTGTCAAAAAAGGCCTTTACAATACAGCCAGTTATAATGAAATATAATGACCAAGCACAAAATATCATCAGCAGACATGGTATCAGTGACCTGTAACCAAAAGAATACATACTGGCCTGTAACTGTATGATTGTACATAGTGTATCTGTGGCTATTATTTGATGTTACAGTGGATAGAGTTACACGTGTGAAATCAGATCTCATGATCAGATTCAATGAGAAAGAATACAAGGAGAAGCCATTTATGATTCAGTGGCCCTTAAATCTTTGTGGTATGAGGACTATGCAGTGTAAAAGACACACATTTACACAGTGCACAGTGTAAAACATGAATACCTCTATACGGACAATTGGGGGTATGCATTTATGGACCACTTTATTTGTCAATGATTTCTTGTATTCTGAATCTGATCACATAAATCTAATTTCAATGACAAATATTGTGGTCACTGTGACCATGTACTCCAGATGAAGAAAAAAATACTATTTCTGCCTACAGATTTTAAAAAGCCAACACTGAATTTTACACAACATAGAAGGTCCCTTAAGAATAAGAAACATCAGTGTCCCTGTTCTTGCTGAAACCATGCAACCATTTATGATGTCTGCAACAAGGACAATTTGATGACACTCGTAAAGCAACAGTAATACACTAAAAGCTAATCTTCATGCTGATGCCTGTGACGCTCTGACCAGAGAAAGCTCCTGTAATCCATCTAGTGACAAGTTATTTCAAGGCTAGTTCTCAGAACTCTCAGAACGTTACTGCTTCATGTATTTGCTATGCTTATTCTGTTATCAGCCTTTGTCACAGCCCAAACATTGGATTACAGTTCGACTCTGGTGATCAAAACTCAGTCATTTCCACAACTACATAAGTGTACTTATGCCATAGTAATTGCAGCAGATATGGCTGTAAACTAAAGTGTTTTGCAAATAATCCAGACAATGTTTGATCAGTCAGAAAAAACAGTTTTCATGTCTATATGAGCACACACAGTGAATCACTGCCCATTCTTTCACTACTCCGCCTCAGTTCCTGTAGATTCAGTGGGAAACCTGCAGTGATTAAGGTAGTGAAGGGAAGTGTATGTTTCTGTATTTCTGTATGCACTCCTGGCCACTTCTTCCTAGGCCAGCGGCCTTGTCCCAGGCTCCACATTCCCAGTTACCGTGGCGATGAGGGAGAAGGGTGATGGAGAGCTACGGGGAGGATGGAATGCAGCTCAGGGCCGTCCTGAGTGCACTCCTGAGAGGACCCGAAAAGCTCTGGCACCCACCATGGGGATATACCGCCCCCGTCCCAGGCACTATACTGTGCTGTTGTGTTGCGTGCTGTGAGGCCTAATTAGTGATGTAACATGCGTGTGTGACCACAGACAGAGACTCCATGCTTGTGAGATGTGACCATATGAGGTGTGATGCTTAGAAACTACTATCAAGACTGAGACAACTTCGTGAGTTTTTGGAGAATGCCTCTGCATGCTGTGTAGTGGGTATTTCCCTGGTGCATATGGTGCTAAAGTCTATTATAGTGGGAAAATGTCGTCTGGCCTGATGATTTCCTGTCTACCTCATGTACCTGCTTTGAGTGGTTCCTATCAATGCAGTGATTATTTGGCACATTGTATGGTAGTTAGCATTTCTTATGGATGCTGAAAAGTTGTAATTTTATTGAAATTAGGCTTGGGGCTGCTGGATGGCTCATTCGGTTAAGGCACCACGCTGAGGTGCATGGATGAGCCTCACGGCCTTTGGTCGAATCCGGATTGTGCCAGTGCTGTCTATGGCCAGTAGCTCCACAGGGCGATGCGCGATTGGTGCCTGTGTCACCCAGGGTACAGGAGGGTTCAGTCAGACAGGGATCTGTGATTCATCGCTCTCTAGCGACCTCCCTTGGGCGCTCGTATGACTGCATGTCAGAGCTGCTTATGAAAGGTCTTCCTCCAGCATGAAAAACAGCTTTTGTGTTCTATTCCATTACAAAATATACATGCGCACAAGCTGAAATGTGGTAAACGTTTCTTTTTCTCATCCAAGCAGAGTAAAATAATCCATTAATGTGTAGGTTTGTTATCATTCCAAAGGTGATTTCTTTTGATTAAGCAAAGCATCAAGATTAAACATAAGGTCATGTCATGGTTCTGGCTTCATCACATGGGTGTTTGATGTAGTTAAAACAGGGAAACATTTACTCAGACAAGCTCGTTCATGTTAATAAAAGTACTGACGTATGGCATTAGCAAACTTCTGAGAATTCCTCTGCAAGCTGTGGCATGTGTACCTCTCTGGTGCTCCTTGTAATAAAACCTGTTACTGTGGGAAACTTGTCTGACCTGGTATTGTCCTGTTTACCTACTGTTGTCACGGTAGTGGAAGGTGGGACGCAATTGAGGACCGATGGGATCTAAAAGTTAACCCCGAGGGGTAACCACAAAAACCGGCAAGCGATTGAAAGGGACAGGGGACACACCAAATAATAAAGAGCGCTAAATAATCGCTCCCTCTACTCAATGAATCTTCTGTCAGTGGACTCAGAAAACTAAAAAATGAAACACCGCCGCAGCATAGCTACCCAGAAAGTAAAACCCCACTTGGAAAACAGAGTGGAGTAACTTACAAAAGAAAATGACACTCGCAGCCTGGTGGGTCAGAAAAGGAAAATTAAAGAGACGAGGGCAAAATGTCCTCCACAGCGCTAAGAGTGTATTAGCTCAGAGAAGAAACTAAATGGTGGTCAAATCTTGCAGATATGATCAATACAATAACTTCTGCAGATTCTTACACCCCTACACACCTAGAGCATGATGTAAGGAATTAAATTTAGTCGCAGGAAGGAAAACATGTTTAACAAATCCTGTAAAGTGAAGATGTATGTGAATACGGGTTCGCATATATGTGCATTGGCTGCTCTGAAAAAGGAAAAAAACTGTTGATTATGACTCAATATGACTGTTGGATAGGCAGTTTCAATGATGGAAAAGGTGAACACTTTATTTTACAAAGCAAGACAAAAGACCGCTATGAAAAGAAAATACATACAAACTAACAAACTAGGACAAAGAAAAGGAACATAAAATGAGTATTGATGAATGCCAAAATATTCTGTACAGCAAAGACTATGGTACCAGGAGAACCGTTAAGCAGATTCTCCCCGAATGTTTCTTTGGACTTCCCTTAAATCCAATCCTGAGAAAGCCTTCCACACCCCACAGCTGGGTTTGCCCAAATAAGGTCTGGACACGAATAGGCTGGTAACATCTGCCCCACCAAGAGACCCCCCTACTCCTCCAGAAAGAGAGAAACTGCACTTCCCCCCTACTCTGTAGACACAGGAGAAGTATCAAAATCCAGTGACAGTAATAAGATACTTTGTATGATGGCACGTGATCCTATGATTTTGCCCATCAGTTCTCCTTACTTCTCTATGGGAGTCCATGGTGGTGACCCATCTGTGACCCAGACACTTATGTAGGCATACCAATGTATAAATATACTATGCTTTACATACTAGTGTTCTGTCAGGACCACTGTCATCAAGTAGAACTTTATTGACAATAAAGGCAATACAGTTATGTTTGGCGGTATGGCTCTGTTCTGGAGCTCTCCCGCCAACCACGCAGCCCGCGTGGATAAGGCCGGGAGGCCAGCAGCCAAACCCCCCTAGAGGGGTACACACAGAACAGATCCAGCAGCAAAGCAAGTTCTTAACACATAGGGATGGAGCAATGCAATTTCGTAGCACAGGGATGGAGAAATGCAATTTCTTGACGCATGGGGATGGAGCATACAAATTCTTAACACATAGGAAGGAGAAATGCAAATTCTTGACGCATAAGGATGGAGCTGGGGTGGTGTAGGGTATTTACAAAACAATGTGCAGCGCTTGCATGCAGGAGGAGCAGCCGAATGAGTAGAAGGAGGCTGTTTAAATAGACCGCCCTGTTAGTGAATGTACTGTGATAGGCAAACATCACTCAGCTGAGCCATCAGCTGATTCGGCCGGAGCGCTTGACTCTCGTGGCCTGCCAGAACTACGCGATGCTCCATATCATAACCCCACATACCATGTCATACCCATTCAGTGTGCTTGTCTATGTATGATATTATTCACAGTCCCCCACATTTATCATATCATCCTTAGTTATCTGCATGCAAATACATATGATGCATTCCTTCCGTGCATGGTAGTAGTTTTGTCTGACCCAGGAGAGCCTGGGCCATTGTCCATGAATTTCAGAG
Source organism: Anguilla japonica (assembly GCA_025169545.1). NCBI lineage: Eukaryota > Metazoa > Chordata > Actinopteri > Anguilliformes > Anguillidae > Anguilla > Anguilla japonica. Next base: position 7,032,900 of record CM045898.1, on the reverse strand, counting down.
CAGCCGTTCATGGCCTCCAATTGAAGTTCTTCTTGACCCTCCACCTGGTATGGCCACAGCTCCAAGAGGGTAATATCCTGTCACCTGATTCCTCCAACTCTTCCAGGAGGATAAGCCATTTGAAGATGGCAAAAGACAGCCCCATGCAGCTTTCAGCTGCCGTCCCTATCCTGGGGCATTTTATGGCTCCACTCAGCTCCACTCATGTATGGAAGTGGAATTTTTACAACTCCACCTGTGTGCACGCCATGGAAGAATATGTCCCATTGTGAAGGGACAACAGAGTTGATTAGGAAAATTGAAATTTGACCTTACAATGACAAAACTAAATGGTGGTTAAATCTTGCAGATAGGATCAATGTGGTAACTTCTGCAGATTCTTACACACCTACACACCTACACACCTACACACCTACACACCTACACACCTACACACCTACACACCTACACACCAAGAGCATGCCAAACAATGAGTCTGCGCTGAACCCCGGAAACCAGGGGCTAGATATAGGGCTCTCACACCTGACCCTCATCAGGGACAATTAACTCAGCGCCAATGCTCGTGAGGTGCCATCACCTCACCATAGGACTCACACACCTGCCCCTCATCAGGGACAATTAACTCAGAGCCAATGCGTGTGAGGTGCCATCACCTCACCATAGGACTCACACACCTGCCCCTCATCAGGGACAATTAACTCAAGGAGCCAATGCATGTGAGGTACCATCACCTCACCATAGGACTCACACACCTGCCTCTCATCAGGGACAACTAACCCACAGAAATCAGTCAGTGAGAGGTGCCACCACCTCACAACTGTACCTGCTTTAAATATGTTCCTGTCAATGTGTTAAAAAAAACGACCTGCCAAACCAGACATTTAAGCTGCAGCAGGGAGATTTAAACCAAACTGCCTGTGCCTTAAAGCCAATTGTTCTGCATTGCAGGAGATATGGCTGTAAACTGCTGTTTCATAAATGATCCAGATAATGTTTTAACAATCAAGAACAGTTTATGTATTGATGAGATTATATATAGTCTATCAGTGCTTTTTCATTGATTGATGTTACACTGTAATCACATACTTATAAAGGATAGTACTGTCCAATCACGTTAAAAAGCCAGCATGATCACTCTGACCTCACTTGCAATAGATTTTTTGTAGAGAACAGTGCTGTCATTTATACTCAAGGATTCCAAAAACAAGATGGACCCACTGCACTTTGCACACAAGGTGAGGCACAGCATTGATGATCCTCATTTTTTTTCCATTGTAATTTACTTTCAGTTCAGTGAACTCATGAGAACCTGTCAACTTCTGCCCTGAAACTCAACCTCTGGAGTTCAGTCTCTTGCAGTAGTATAACAAGGCCACCAGGTGGCAGGATACATCTGCTTTGTGTTTACAGTATTCCAACCAAGGGGCAACAACTTGCCTCTATGAGTGGAGCCTTTTACCCCAGTGGCTACTGCGTGAACTGCAACGCCTGGTTGCAAAAAGAACTTGAAACCCTGCCCATCCAATGTTAGGTCAATGGGGAAAGCCTGAAAAGAGGCCAATTTTTTGAGAGGAAATATAAAGTCAATAATTCTTTTACACAAGAAATGACGGTTTAACTAGTTAATCCCATCCCTTGTAATGTCTCCCCTGGGTCTGATTTTTTAAAAATAATTCAGCCAAAATTCCCAAATCTGGGTTAATTTAAAAGAAGATCACTGGTCGACGCACTGAAGAAGCTTGTTGTTGTATACAGAGCACACACACAGCACACTGATGCACACAGCCTCAAAGTACATTAACACACAGTCTGCAGGCCCCAGCCACACACACACACACACACATATACATGCAAACCCACACACACATATACATGCACACACACACACTTACGCACACACACACACATATACATGCATACACACACACACAGAGCAACCTGATACACACAGCCTCACAGTACATTAACACACAGCCTGCCAGGCCCCAGCCACACACACAAACACACACACACACACGCAACATACACACAGACACAGGCACGCACACACACACATACACGCACATATACACAGACACACGCATAAACACGTACACACACACAAACACGCACACACACGCATGCATGCACACACACACCCATGCATGCATATACACACACACGCATATACACGCACACACACATACACACACACGCACACACACACACACACACACACACACACACACACACGCACGTACGCACGCACGCACACACACACAGCAACCTGATACACACAGCGTCACAGTACATTAACACACAGCCTGCCAGGCCCCAGAAACACACGTACACACATATACACGCAAACACACACACACACAAACAAATGCACACACACACACACACACGCATGCACGCATGTACAAACACACACGCATGCACACACACACACACACTGAGTTGGCCCACACAGCATTTGAACACTCTACCTCCAATGTAATCAGATCCAGGGCTCTCTCTCTCTTTGGTGTGGCTAAATGCTTTAAAAACATTATAATAATCAATATGAATGCAGCAACCTCTCTCTAAAAAACATTAATTCATAATTTGTCATATCCAGCAAGGTAAAATGGTCATAAAGTATCAAAAAATACCTTAATAAATGAAAAACTTTCTGAAAGTATTTTTTAAATTACTTTTTTTTCCCAAATGGGAAATTTGTAAACATCTGTTACACCTAAACCACACCATTTATTTTCAGTTTTCTGTCTACTGAATTTAGGGTGTTTCCATTATTTCCATTATACCTGCAGATTCCCATTCCTCCCCACACCCCTTCACCAGCTTCTATTCTCTCCATCTCACTCCACAACAGGCTACTTACTCCGTTCTTTTATTCCTTCTTTTACTCCCTCTTCTTTCTTCACATCTTTAAATTGGTGTTTGAGTTTGAAATACTTTATTTGACAATGACAGACAACAGGAGCAGAGTAAACACTATCCTACAGCCATCCTATTTTTCTCTTATGACTTCTTCATATCATCACATAAGCAGACACACAGCATTTGTGTTCTGAACATGGGTTGATCTGACGTACTGGATAAACAGGTATGGGCTGGGTTGGGATAACATCTTGTACAAATACGCACATGACTGCTTTTAATACAACATTTGAAAACTTTATCTATGCTTCCTGGACTCTATACAACTGCTTTTGACAGATACACTTAGACTTACGGATTTTAGTCTGGTAAAGCAATATTTACACATTTGAGGAAACCAAATTAGAGATGAAGAAACAGTCAAATGACTTTACCGATTGTGGGAAAGCACGGTTAGCATTTGGCCTGTTTGTTTCTGTGAGACATATAGTGTAGCAGCACACATTTGGGAGCTGGGGGTTTGGGGAGCACACAGGACGGGGGGTGCGGGGCAAGGGGGGGCTTGCACAGCGCCTCAGAACTGGAGTCGGAGAGAAAAAAAAGGTATTAAAACGGGCGCAAAACAAGTTCAGTTGGTATGGCAAGTCCTCATCACTGTCGACCCCACCTGATCTCGCCTCCACGCCTTGCCAAAGATAACAAGAGGCTGTCTCTTTCTCTTTCTGTTTGAGTCTCTAACCTGTCCTTGTATTGGCGCTTGGCAGCTTTTATAGACCTTTCTGAGCTGTGTCTAGATGTCTTATACAACAAATCATTGCCAGAAAATTTTTAAAATTTAAAATTTATATATAAAAATTTTATTGAGTGCCAACAGCTGCAGTTTATTTGTAATAAAAATGTTTTGTCAATGGATAATCAACTTCAGTTTCCAAATGGATTATAAACATTTTTATAACCAATGATCTGTCAAAAAGGCCTTTAAAATACACCCAGGTATAATGAAATAGAACGATTGACAGACATGCTATCAGTGAGCTGTAACCAAAAGCGTACATATTTGGCCTGTATCTGTATGATTATGCATTATGTATCTGTGTCCATTATTTGATTGAAGTTAAAATGGATAGTGTTACACTTGTGGAGTCAGGTCAGGTGTTGGCGGCCGAGTGAGGAGAGGAACGGTGGTGGCGGCTAGGGGAAAAACTTGAGCGGGAGGAGAAGGCAACCTGAAGTGGAGCCGTGAGCCCCGGGCTAGGCAGGAGGTGAGCGGGGGCGGAGCCCCGGGCTGGGCAGGAGGCGAGCGGGGGCGGAGCCCCGGGCTGGGCAGGAGGCGAGCGGGGGCGGAGCCCCGGCCGAGTGAGGGACGTGCAGCGAGGAACACCGTGAAGCGTGAGTGTGCTCTGTCCTGCTCAGTCCACAGTGGGGTAACTGGTGCTGTGCCTTCTCCTCTCCCCAGTCCGGCCCCGTTCCCCTGTCCGGAGGATTCTGTAACCCGGGAGAACGACCACGTCCGGCCGCAGCAGTTCCAGAGAGCTGAAGGAGCAGTCCCTGCCTATTTTTCTTTGGGTTTTGTTTTTTATTTTGGGATGTGGAGGAGGCCCGGCATTTTGGGGCGTGGGCCCAGTCACGTCCCACCCTTTTTGTTCAGTTGGTGTGTGTGTGTGTGTGTGTGTGTGTGACCTCCCTCTCCCTGTGTGTGTCGACCCCCCCTGGGGTGGCCAAGTAGGGGCCGGTCTGTGCCGTGCGGGCAGACCCGAGAGAGAGGGTCAGAGAAGGAGCACTGTGTGGAGTGAGTGTGGGGCACGGGGTAACTTACCACTGTGTGTGACGGCTTGCGGTGCGGTGAGGGGGAGTCCCTCTCCTGGGGCTCGGCTCGCGCGGCACGAGGTCAGTCATTGGTGGGGTCACCGTACAAGCAGGGGGGGAGCTAGAGAAGGGGGGGGGGGGGTCAGAGCGGGGCAGCTGCCTGTCCATTAACTGTTTTTATTATAAATTCAGTACAGACTCTGCTTACCTTATCCCTGTGTCTTGGTTGTTTGTGGTGGGTGGATCCTTGCACCTGTGGTGGGTAGGGGTAGCAGGGGGAGTGCAAGCGACTCCTGACATGTTTAAAATACAGCCAGTTACTGTATAATGAAAAGAATTAGCACAAAAGTCTCATCAGCAGACATGGTATCAGTAAGCTGTAAACAAAAGAATACAAATTTGGCCTGTAACTGTATGATTGTACATAGTGTATCTGTGCCCATTATTTGATTGATGTTACAGTGGATAGAGTTACACTTGTGGAATCAGAGCTCAGTGATCATATTCAATTTGAAAGAATACAAGGAGAAGCCTGTGGAGCGGTGTGGTTGTGGCTTAGCTATGGGGGGGGGGGGGGGGGGGGGGGGGGGGTCACGAGAAGAATGCCAGGATTGAGTTAATTAGCACAGGTGTTCCTTGTCACTGACTGAGTTAATTAGCACAGGTGTTCCTTGTCACTGTCTGAGTTAATTAGCACAGGTGTTCCTTGTCACTGACTTAATTAGCACAGGTGTTCCTTGTCACTGTCTGAGTTAATTAGCACAGGTGTTCCTTGTCACTGATTGAGTTAATTAGCACAGGTATTCCTTGTCACTGATTACTCTCTCCCTTTATATATGCAGTAGCGGCTGGGCCTGGGGGGGAGAAAAAGGCACACACACACCCTGCAGAGAGTGGCAGCATGGTTTAGGAGCTGCACCGGCATTTCTGTTATAAACTGTGGTTTGAGTGTGTGTGTGTGTGTGTGTGAAAATAAAAGACGTCATCCCTGCACTTCCCACGTCATTTGTCGGTCCTGTGCTGATTCTGAACCCACGGTGGCTAGAGAATTGCCACAACTGGCGCCCAGCTTTTTTTACACAACATAGAATGTCCCTTAAGAATAAGAAACATCAGTGTCCCTGTTCTTGCTGAAACCGTGCAACCATTTATGATGTCTGCAACAATAACAATTTGATGACACTCATAAAGCAACAGTAATACACTAAAAGCTAATCTTCATGCTGATGCCTGTGACGCTCTGACCAGAGAAAGCTCCTGTAATCCATCTAGTGACAAGTTATTACAAGGCTAGCTCTCAGGACTCTCAGAACATTACTGCTTCATGTACTTGCTATGCTTATTCTGTTATCAGCCCAAACATTGGATTACAGTTCGAGCTAGGATGTGCCCATCAGGCCAAAACTCAGTCATTTCCACAGCTGCATAGGTGTTCTTATGTCATAGTAATTGCAGCAGATATGGCTGTAAACTAAAACGTTTTGCGAATAATCCAGACAATGTTTGATCGATCAGAGAAACAGTTTTCATGGCTATATGAGCATACATAGTGAATCACTGCCTATTCTTTCACTGCTCCACCTCAGTTCCTGTAGATTCAGTGGGACACCTGCATTGATTAATGCACTTCAGACTGTGTTCTGCAGTGTACAGCCGCTTGGAGGCTTAAGGTAGTGAGGGGAAGTGTCAGGGTTCGCCCGGGTCCTTCCAGCACCAGCCGCTAGATGTCGCCAGCACTCCCTTATTCACTTTTGATTTCTTTCACCTGTGTCTGTCCTGATTACCCAGCCTCATTAAGTGTCATCTGTTCCGCCTGTGTCTTGTTTGGTTTTCTTTATTTATTCCATGTCTTTCGTTTCCTACTTTGCTCAGTCTTGAGTTTTCATGGACTCTTGTCTTAGCTCTCACTTCTTGCGCACTAAAAGTTCTGCTTGTTGTTAAAGTCTATTTGGTGATTTAGAGTGTTTACTTGTTTCTTTGTTATCTGTCCTTTGTGTTCCTGTTTAAGATCTTTATTTTTTTTGTATTAACTTTGTTCATTTTTGGAGTCTCATCTCTGGTTTATTTTGTTTTCCCTTTGTTTAGCCTTAATTCAGTGTTTTTGTAGTTTTGCTTTGCACCAGTAAATCTTTATTGTTTGCCACCTCATCTCTGCCTTCGCCTCATTGTCTGCACCTGGGTCCACTCAGTACACCGCCTCACAGGAAGTGTATGTTTCTATATTTCTGTATGCACTCCTGGCCACTTCTGCCTAGGCCTGCGGCCTTGTCCAAGTCTCCACATTCCCAGTTACCATGGCGATGAGGGAGAAGAGCGATGGAGAGCTACGGAGAGGATGGAATGCAGGTCAGGGCCGTCCCGAGTGCACTCCTGAGAGGACCCGAAAAGCTCTGGCACCCACAATGGGGATATACCGCCCAGTCCCAGGCACTATACTGTGCTGTTGTGTTGCGTGCTGAGATGCCTAATTAGTGATGTAACGTGTGTGTGACCACAGACAGAGCCTCCATGCTTGTGAGATGTGACCATATGAGGTGTGATGCTTAGAAACTACTATCAAGACTGAGACAACTTAGTGATTCTTTGGAGAATGCCACCATGCTGTGTAGTGGGTATTTCCCTGGTGCATATTGTACTAAAGTCTGTTACAGTGGGAAAATGTCATCTGGCCTGATGATTTCCTGTCTACCTCATGTACCTGCTTTGAGTGGTTCCTATCAATGCAGTGATTATTTGGCACATTGTATGGTAGTCTGCATTTCTTATGGATGCTGATAAGTTGTAATTTTATTGAAATTAGGCTTGGGGCTGCTGCATGGCTCATTCGGTTAAGGCACCACGCTGAGGTGCATGGATGAGCCTCACGGCCTCTGGTCGAATCCGGACCGTGCCAGTGCCGACTGTGGCCGGTAGCTCCACAGGGCGATGCACGATTGGTGCCTGTATTGCCCAGGGTACGGGAGGGTTCAGTCAGACAGGGATCTGTGTTTCATCGCTCTCTAGCAAACTTCTGAGAATTCCTCTGCAGGCTGTGTAGTGTGTGTCTCCCTTGTGCCCCTTGTATTAAAGCCTGTGAATGGAAACCTGTCTACCTCATGTACAGTGCCATGAAAAATATTTTCCCCCATCCTGATTTTTTATATTAGTGCCTAGTTTCAGATCTTTACAAAAAATGTTATATTAGACAGAGGGAACTGGAGTAAGCAGTCAACGTTTTAGAAACTCCCAACTTCTGCCTCGAGTCTCACCCTCTGGAGTTCAGTCCCTTGTAGTAGCGTCACAAGAACACCGGATGGCAGAATGCATCCACTTTGTGTTTCCAGTATTCCAATACAGCCCACAGGTCTGATAGCAAAAGTAAATACTCTGATATTTTCGAACGTTTCAAGCTCCTGCCACGGCACATAATGGTTTTATTAAAATCCATTTAGCATGAGGATGGGGGTGTAATTTTTTTAAAAATGCACTGGTTGATGCACTGAAGATGCTAATTTTTATTGTACACACAGATCACGTACACAGTGCATCAATACACACACACGCACACATGTGCACAACATGCACACACACACACGCACACAAACACACACCCACACACATACACACCATGTTCTCCTGATCACATAGATAGATGGCTTGATACTGTGGTTTATATCTTTGGAGGCCCTACTAGACTGAAGGCTTTTCTTTCTGGGGAGGCAACGCTATTTGGTGTGTGTAGCAGGATGCTGGCCATGTTCTACCAGATCATTGTGGCCGGTGTCCTGTTCTACACCTGTGTGTGCTGGGCTGGGAGCCTCTACTCCAGGGACACAAAGAGGCTCATACTGATCCAGAAGACCAGCTGCCACCCTCTGCTGTTGTTTTGGATGCAGTGGGTGGTTGCCGACTCTCCCCCCCCTTCTCTGCTTCCTCGGCCAGCCCTCTATCTGCCCTCCTCAGCCTTGCCCCTGCCATGCCCGTGTTCTCCAGAAGAGCACTGACTGGCGGGTGAACCCCCAGCATCCCACCTCCACTGGATATACTGTCGCTCTCTAACCGGCCTCCTTACACTCCGCTGCCAGGTCGGAGTACTTCAGGCGTTTCCGCTCATAGGCTGCTTCTGCCCCCTCCTCCCATGGGAGGGTGAACTCCATAAGGAGCACCACCTTCACCCGAGTGGACCACGTCTCCATATAAGGAGCTCCACCTTCGCCCGAGTGGACCACGTCTCCATATAAGGAGCTCCACCTTCGCCCGAGTGGACCACGTCTCCATATAAGGAGCACCACCTTCACCCGAGTAGACCACGTCTCCATATAAGGAGCACCACCTTCACCCGAGTAGACCACATCTCCATATAAGGAGCACCACCTTCGCCCGAGTGGACCACGTCTCCATGTTAGGCCACAGGAACGCTGTGCTGATTTCATTTAGGAAATGGAGCTGTGGATTGAGATCTACACACATGCTCCACCCTCTGCCTGGTACCAGGACTCTACTCCCACCTTCGTGTCCTACGGTCCCCTCCTCCTCTGCTTGCCTCACAAAGTGGGTTTGATGCTCTTTCACAGGAGAGGCGTCTCTGTTTGCCTCCTGTCTGCTGGTCTCCAGTATTTCCAGAAGCTTCCGCAGGAGCTGGTCATACCTCCATCTGTAGCACCCCTGTGCTGGAGGCCTGCACTGTGTCCCTGTGCTGGAGGCCTGCTCTGTGTCCCTGTGCTGGAGGCCTGCTCTGTGTCCCTGTGCTGGAGACCTGCTCTGTGTCCCTGTGCTGGAGGCCTGCTCTGTGTCCCTGTGCTGGAGCCGTCTCACAGCCTGACAGACCTGCTCTGTGTCCCTGTGCTGGAGGCCTGCTCTGTGTCCCTGTGCCAGAGGCCTGCTCTGTATCCCTGTCCTGGAGGTCTGCTCTGTGTCCCTGTGCTGGAGGCCTGCTCTGTGTCCCTGTGCTGGAGGCCTGCTCTGTGTCCCTGTGCCAGAGGCCTGCTCTGGGTCCCTGTTCTGGAGGTCTTTTCTGTGTCCCTGTGCTGGAGGCCTGGTCTGTGTCCCTGTGCTGGAGCCGTCTCACAGCCTGAGAGGCTGATCCCTTGACCAGGCAGTCAAGGGATCAGCCCCAGCATACCTCCACAAAATCTTCAAACCCTACATGCCAGCCAGACCCCTCCGTTCCGCTACCTCAGGACGCCTGGCACCTCCCCCTCTTCGCACCTGCGCTTCCCGATCACGTCTCCTGTCTGTTCTGGCCCCACAATGGTGGAATGACCTCCCCGTGGAGGTCAGAACAGCTGAGACCTGACCCACTTCAAGCGACAACTAAAGACTCACCTCTTCAGGCTGCACCTCTCCCTATCCCTCCCTACCTCCCTGTAATCTCTAAATTGACTGTAAGCTTAGGGTTGTAACTAGGTAGCTGTTTCATAGGTGACTTAGTTAATGCACTCGTCTTAACTATTGCTTGTATTTTTGCATAGACTGCCTTGTTGCTGTTCTTGTTTGTGTTAGTGTTAAACAGTTTAACCTACAGGGTCCAAGTTGAACTATGCGGTTGTTCCCTGCACTTGGAACGGTACTTCTCTCTAGGGTTTCTGACACACTTGTTCCTGGTTATGGTTATACATTTTGTTGTTGTACGTCACTCTGGATAAGAGCGTCTGCCAAATGCCTGTAATGTAATGAGAACGTGCTGGAAGCCTGCTCTGTGTCCCTGTGCTGGAGCCATCTCACAGCCTGACAGAACGTGCTGGAGGCCTGCTCTGTGTCCCTGTGCCGGAGGCCTGCTCTGTGTCCCTGTGCTGGAGGCCTGCTCTGTGTCCCTGTGCCGTAGGCCTGCTGTGTGTCCCTGTGCCTGAGACCTGCTCTGTGTCCCTGTGCTGGAGGCCTGCTCAGTGTCCCTGTGCTGGAGCTGTCTCACAGCCTGACAGAATGTGCCACAGGCCTCGTTTGGGGGCAGCACAGAGCGGACGGTCTCATCCGCACCAAACCATTAGCACAGGTTCTGAGGAGAAGGCAGCGTGTCATAATTGGCCCTGATCAGGAAGCTAAGCCTGGCTTGTGCTATCTTCCACCAGCCTGACCCCCTGAGCGATCGGTCCTCCATAATTTCCCACGCTGTCCATCCTCCCAGACCACCTTATCAAACTGCTAAAACCTGCTACCTCTCCTGCGCCATCCATGGTGGGATGACCCAGAGTCTTCTGTGCCCCTGTTTCCCTGCTGGGGGGGTTGTACCCCTCTGTTTCCCTGCTGGGGGGGTTGTGCCCCTCTGTTTCCCTGCTGGGGGGGTTGTGCCCCTCTGTTTCCCTGCTGGGGGGGTTGTGCCCCTCTGTTTCCATGCTGGGGGGTTGTGCCCCTCTGTTTCCCTGCTGGGGGGTTGTACCTCTCTGTTTCCCTGCTGGGGGGAAGCAGTCAGGTAGAAGCAAACTGAAAACATAGAATGCATATCAGGCCACTGCTATATGTACCACAATTAAACCATCAGTGAAAGCCCAGGATATACTGGTATATTTATAAATCAATGACAAACTATGTTCTACAGCATATCCACCAATTTACCCACCCAGATATAATTTCTGATTAACAATGCTGTATATTTTAAGCCCTCATAAAATTCCAGTAGTACAGATTCTGATGTAGTCAGCTGAAAGGAACTTCTTAGCTTACAAAGGAGATGGTACAGTAGAATGGGCACATCCAATTTGTTCAGGTGCAGGGCATAAACAATATGTAGAGTTAAAAAAATGTCTGATGTTTGAACAGACGAGGCAGAATTTGTGTCATTTCAAACAGATTGGAATATGGGTTTATCATCAGCATCATTTAAACAGAAACATTTACACTCTAGACATTTGACACGTAAACAGTAAACATAACATACAAATGCAACATTGCAAACTTGCACCAGCAGGTCTTATCTGATAGAAGAAAAATAATCACATTATCAGAACAGACAGAACAGACATTGCCACAGGAATACCTAACACAAACACAATTTTCCCCCATGTGGAATAAGGGGGGAATTTTTTGGAAAAACAGAGTTGCGCGGTCTCTAATAAAAATGATTAGCATGGCTTACAGGCTCGTCACAGAACAGAAATAATATAAAATGACACCAACACAACAATCCTGTAATGTAATTACTGTATCACATTTTGCAGTAAATTATTGACTTATCAATGTTCAGTCCAAAAGCTCTTATTAGATGCCACTCTTGACAAAAGTTGGGCCTTACGATCCTTCCAGCTTCTCCCATTGCTATGCCTGGATTTATGACATGGTCAATCACTGTGGCTCTAAATTCATTCTATACAACATTTCTTCTACCTTCTTGACCACAACCTCAGCCTCAGCCACAACCCATCCATCAGTACCAACTGCATTGGGCTGCTCCTTGTTGTCAGACACGCTGAATGTAGTGCTGTAAAACAGCCTTTTATGTTGAGATTACCAATCGTGCTGCAATCCGACTCACCTGGGCAATGTTGTTGGAAGTTACGAGACAGGATTGCAAACATGTTGACTTCATTTCACAATCTGCATGTCTAGCAATAAGCATTGGAACATTGTACTAATACGAGACGACTGTAGTGTGATTTAGAGTTGTGCACTTTGTGGGTAGGTACTGCAATTAATGCATTTGTAATGTGTGACTGCAGATATTAGAAATGCATCTGAAAAAATAAGAAAAACTGCAGGGTCTCAGGAACATCTCAAGAGACTGGATGTCATGCAATGTCATGCACTTCTGCCCTGATTTTGGCTTAGTGGTCTAATCCATTCAACTGATGTGCAGTAGATCCAGGTTCAAACCTACAGTAAAACCATTTATTTCAGAGGTAATATAAATATACCTGCTCAATAGACAAGCAGTGACTTTTCAAAATGTACTGAGTTGTGGTTACACTACAGTAACAGAAGCAAGCATTCATCAGACACTACACAACTTTTCTTATAACAGATTTTATTTCCACTACTGTAGATGAATTTCATTGCTTCAACTGTGCAGATTTTAGCCCCATGATGATCTACTCATATTGAGCCCATAAACAATCCCATACAGAATATGAAATAAGTACTACTATGTCACAGGAGTTCAATACATCACACAATAATAAATCATAACACCAACACATTTGATGTTTTTTTATAATTCAGGTTCATTGAATATTATTGCCTGAAAATACAGAAAATTAAAGCAACAGGTTAAAAAAAAAAACAATCCTGACCCAATAAATAAGGAAACTGAACCCATCATTGTTTACAGTAATGAAAGGAAATAAGTACACTGCAGTGATCATTCTGCATTCTCCCTATCAGCTGCATTTGCCCACAGAAATTTGCACATTGGAACTCTTGTGACAATGAACGTCAGCAACTGTAAAAACTAGTAAAATGCACATTTAAGTGGAGAGTTTACCACTGGCTTCTTTTATACAAAGATGCAGATACAGGAGACTGAGTTATTACTTCAACAACATTTTACCCTGCCATCTTTTGCCATTATTACAGTCAATATTATATTAATATTTAATAATCAAAAGTACATAAACATACCTTGTACATCTGCAATATAAATGTATTACAATGTAAACAAATAAAATCATATTCAGATAGCAAGTGCTTAACCTGAACCTGCTGAAAGATCATACTCTTATGTACAGGGTTTAAGCTGTACTGAGGGTAATATTGGACACAACTGAAAGTGCACTGGTAAGGCATTGGTCAAGGCAAATTGTATGTGTATCGATGTGCGTGTGTGTGATTGGGTGAGAGTGTGTTTGTGTGTGTGCATTTGTGAATGTGTGTGTGCATGCGTGTGCTTGTGGGAGTGACTGTGGATGTGAGTATGTGTGTTTATGTGTATATGTGTGTGCATGTGTGTGAGTGCGTGAGTATGTGTGTTTATGTGTATATGTGTGTGCATGTGTGTGAGTGCGTGAGTATGTGTGAGTGCATGTGTATATGTGTGCGCATGTGTGTGAGTGCGTGAGTATGTGTGAGTGCATGTGTGTGAGTGCGTGAGTATGTGTGAGTGCATGTGTATATGTGTGTGCATGTGTGTTTGTGGGAGTGACAGTGGATGTGAATATGTGTGTGCATGTGTATATGTGTGTGCATGTGTGTGAGTGCATGAGTATGTGTGAGTGCATGTGTATATGTGTGTGCATGTGTGTGAGTGCATGAGTATGTGTGTGCATGTGTGTTTGTGGGAGTGACAGTGGATGTGAATATGTGTGTGCATGTGTGTGAGTACGTGAGTATGTGAGTGCATGTGTATATGTGTGTGCATGTGTGAGTGCATGTGTGTGAGTGCGTGAGTATGTGTGAGTGCATGTGAGTGCGTGAGTATGTGAGTGCATGTGTATATGTGTGTGCATGTGTGAGTGCGTGAGTATGTGTGAGTGCATGTGTGTGAGTGTGTGAGTATGTGTGAGTGCATGTGTGTGAGTGCGTGAGTATGTGTGAGTGCATGAGTATGTGTGTTAGGACTGCGCGATATGAGGAAAATATGCGATATGCGATAACGTTGTTGAATATTGCGATGACGATATGACTTGCGATAAATAAACAAATATTGAAGTATACAGTTTAAATTTTTTCCTGCTTTAGTTTCCCTGCTATCATAGACAATGAATAGCCTACACTCCTGGGCAAAAAAAATGGGTCAAGCCAAAAATGGCAAAATATTAACCTTTTAATGGTCTTAACGACAAATCATTGGTCAGGAAATTAGCAAGAATCAAACAAATAGATAAAGTAACTTATTAAGGGATAGCTTTTCCCTTTGATTTCTTTAAATGTTTAAGCCTTGTGGGTAAACTTGTGGGCAGCTTTTTACAGAAATAATAGTCAATGTTGCTCCATTCAATGTTGATGGCTTCAAACAGTTGATGAGTAGTTGAAAAATGTTTCCCGGTTAGTTTGTGTTTAATGTGAGAACAAATATTCTCTATAGGGTTCAAATCTGGACTCTGACCAGGCCAAAACATGAGCCTGATTGACTTGTTCTCAAGCCACTTTTTGGTGGTCTTTGCAGTGTGGGCAGGAGCATTATCTTGTTGAAAAATAACATCTGATCGTCCCTCTTTAGAAAACAACTTTTCAATTGTGGGAAGCAAGCCTTTCTGCAATATTCTCCTGTGTTCCATAGCATTAATTGACTTTTCACAGTGAAGCAGCTCACCAGTACCAGCAGCTGAAAAGGCTCCCCACACCATGACACCTCTTCCTCCATGCTTAACTGTGATAGAGATGCATTCGCTATTGTATTTCTCACCAGATCTTCGAAGACACCTCTCTGGAGCATCACCATGCAACTCAAATCGTGATTCATCACTCCACACAACTCCGCTGAACCACTCTGAATCAAACTTTCCATATTCTGCCAAAAACGTCATTCTATCTTTGATGTTTTTTTCTGAGACAGCAATGACTTTTTAACACATCTTTAAGACACAAAACCTGCATTAGATAACCTTCTGGTTATTGTTCTTCTCGAAAGAGTCTTGTTTTCTGAGGTCTTGAATTCTGCTGACAGTTTTTGTAGGCTTTTTTTCCGGTCTTTGAGAACTGTAAATTTCAGCAGGTGGTCATCCCTGCATGATGAGGCTTTGGGCCTTCCAGATCCTTTCTTTCTGGCAACATTACCTGTTGTTTCAAAGCTTTGACCTATTCTCTTAATAGCTGATAGAGAAATAGGGATTTCCTCTGCCTTTAAGGTCTTGTAAATTTCAGAATAGCTACAGTTGGCCTGACGAAGACCAGCTATGCAGTTTCTGACAGCAACCCCATCATGATATTTTGCTTTATTTGGAGCAGATTTTCTCGCTCCTTTACCATGGGACTCACAACACTGCATACTGTAGATCTCTCCCTGCTCTATCAATCCTGGTTCCATTTATGAGCTTGTTATCAGGCCCTTGATAGGCTGCATCAGGTGTGGTAGACAACCAAATAATGACTAATCTTTTAAGAAAAAAAACATCCCAGAAGATATTTTCGGAAAAATTTGTACACCCAGACATGTGTTAGTTTGAATTTTACATCAAACATTTTAATCATTCTCATGATTTTACCTTTGCGTACAAGAAGACTATATAAGTGAATTTCCCTGTTTCTCGCTTTTCCCCAAACAGTTCACTGCAGCAAAAGTAAACAAGCATATGGTGGCACAGGAGGTCTCAGGAGTGCATTTGTTTAATTCTTGCTAATTTTCTGACCAATGATTTGTTGTTAAGACCATTAAAAGCTTAATATTTTGCCATTTTTGGGCTTGACCCATTTTTTTTTGCCCAGGAGTGTATGCCCACTGAATAAAAAAAATGAAATACATTATTTCAAAGTTCTAGTCAGCACTTGCCGGAACAAATTAGTCTGAACAGCAATCATTTGAAACAATTTGTTATTTGTATTAGAATGATTTAACTATACTAATAACTTGCATAAATAAAAATCTGCATTTTGACCCATAACTATTTTAACGGATATAAAAATAAAACTAGTGCTCCAAGTTCACGTCGGATGAGGTTAATGCGGCAGTCAGCACCACTGTAGCCTACTGCGGATGCGCTTTGGATAAAAAAATAAAAAACACTTTAAGATGTGCAATATCTAGCCATAATATTAATTCCTATATCTTAGATATATACATTATGAATAGCCCAATGGCAATCGGTCAAAAGATAAACAAACGGTGCTTGCACAGAAGCATAAACAAATATTGAGAGAATTTACATTTTTAAAATAAGATTCTCGTTATCCGAGTATAATCATCCCTGTGTTTTTTGTACGTAAACTGGAAGAGGCCGCGTGTTTTCCGTTTGGAGTAGCTTAAAATACTTAAAATACATTGTGTTTAAGATAAATAGGGTTATAATCATACTCTGGCATCTCATTGTAATAACGAAAATTCTCTTGTCATTGTGAAATGCTTCTGGACAAGCAAGATTTGCTATGACTGTTTGCCACTCGAATAACCATTTTTTGATATCTGTGCTTTTTAGTTCATTTCGCTTTCGATATTGAATGATCGTTAATAAATCGTGAAAATGGACATGACAAGTCCTGCTCGCAGAGCTTGTGTTTATCTTTTTTGGGTCGTCCTGTAAACGCTGAAAATGATTGCATTTTTTGTGAGACATAGAACTGCTGATAAAATAGCCTACACGTAGCGGGCTGAACTTGGAAGATTGTTTCACTTGCGCATCTTGCGCAGGCTATGCTCAGCTGACATTGGACAGCGAGTCCTGTGACATTACCATTTCATTATCATTTCATCACTTCATTAACATTTCAATGAGGGCGCATAGCTCAGAAGAAGCACGAAACCGTCCAGACCCACGGCGCACTGTAGCGTTACATATTACATTATATTACATTACAGGCATTTAGCAGACGCTCTTATCCAGAGCGACATACAAGTGCATAAGTTCAAGGTGCAGAGGTGCAGAAAAAACACACTTAGAGTGAAGTAAAGATCGTAGCGCCAGAAGTGACCGCATAGATCAGGACTCCAACCCTGTAGGGTAACCTTTTCAGCAAACAAACAAACAATCCTGCCAAGTACAAACTAGCACTGAAATCACATTTGCCTAATCAGAATCAGACAAAAACAATCCTGCAAATAAAAACTAACGTGATCGCATTAGCCTAACTCGGTACATTGAGCTAAACTAGAGGCTAGGGAGGGGTGGGGAGAGGTGCAGCCTGAAGAGATGAGTCTTTAGTCTGCGCTTGAAGGTAGTCAGATTCTCTGCTGTTCTGACCACCGCGGGAAGGTCATTCCACCAGCAAGGGGCATATACAGGCACATATACAGCCGGGGATCAGCAAGTTGCGATTATGTTCCAGGGATTAGTCATATCCTAAATGTGTCATGAGTAAAACTTGGCTAACTATATAGCTAGCTAGCTATGGCATGTCCTCACCTCTGTAACGTAATGTGTTGTCCTCCGTGTGTCCATACATCTATACAGGATAGTGACCAAGATGGCGGCGCGCGCAGACGCAGTGGCTCAGCAGCATTTTCCACTTCACTCTGCTTATGGATTATGGACTTCCTCACTAACAGACCACAGAATGTCAGAATGGGCAACCACACATCCTCGACCCTCATCCTGAACACAGGTGCACCGCAGGGCTGTGTGCTTAGTCCAGCCCTCTTCACTCTCTTCACCCATGACTGCACCCCCATCCGACAATGAGGAGACACAATACAGAGAGGAGGTCCAACATCTGGTCGAGTGGTGTTCGGCCAATAATCTGATCCTGAACACCACAAAGACCAAGGAGATCATTGTGGACTTTAGGAGATCCAGGAAGACCACACATCCCCCTCTCCACATAAATGGTGAGGAGGTGGAGAGTGTCAATGACATCAAATTCCTGGGAATCCATATAACAAAAGATCTCTATGGTCCCTTAACACCTCCCACCTGGTGGAGAAAGCTCAATAGAGGCTTTTCTTCCTAAGAAAACTCAAACAGGCCAAACTTTCCTCTCAGATCCTAGTAAACTTTTACAGAAGCACCATAGAGAGTATCCTCTGCTACTGCGCCACGGTGTGGTATGCCAGCTGTACTGCCGAGAACCGGAAGGACTTGGCCCGGGTAGTAAAAACAGCACAGAGGATTGTGGGAACTGAGCTCCCAAACCTGGACACAGTGTATGCTAGCCGTCTACACAAGAAGGCTAGCAACATCAGTAAGGACCCAACCCACCCAGGCCACAGTCTGTTTGTCCCCTTGCCATTGGGGAAGAGATATAAAGCCATCAAAGCCGAAACTAACAGACTGAAGAACAGCTTCTTCCCCAGAGCTGAAGCCTCCATCACCCCCCACCCTCCCATAGCTGTTGAGGACTGAAGACTGTAAATATCACTGTTGAGCAATACCTTTTCATTGTTTTATTGTTGTGCAATACCTTTTTATTGTTGTGCAATACCTTTTTATACTGCACTGTTTGCACTGGCACTGTTTGCATGCCTCATCCAAGTGCCCTTATTTAGTATACATAGATAGAGGATGCTACCTCATCATATTTATCTGTTTATTTAGTTTAGTTTATTTATCTTGTTTTTTTTAGCTGTTTCTATTGCTGCTGGCCCCTGAGAGGTACCAAACACAATTTTGTTGTATATGTACAATGACAAATAAAGCGTCTTTAATCTTTAATCTGTATCGGAGGTAGTAGCGTCCGTGTGTCCATACATCTGCATCGGTGGTTGTAGCTGTGTGTCATTTGCTCCTACTCATGCGTTCAGGATAGCATCCGTACGCGCTAACTAGGTTAACTAAAGTAGGCGAAAGTTTACGGTTAGCTAAAGTAAAGCTAGGCGATAAAAAGCTGTGCTTAAAAATCTTGTGCCGTTGGAAGTGCGTCCTGCACATGCGTCCTACTAAAGCGTCGCACTAAACGTCCCTCAATGAACCTGGAGTGGAGTGACCACAAAAAAGTTGAATATTTCAAAAATCTGAATACAAGCAACAATGTCATACTGTTTTTATCATATATATCATACTGATTTTAACTATCTCACATTGATGGACTTTTATGTATTATGCTGATTTATGTAGTGTATTTGCTGTTTTGTGGTTGTCATTTGTATACCTGCCCAGGGACAACAGATGTAAATTAGCTGCTAGCTAACTCTGGTGCAATTACTTTTTAATTGTGCACTGTCCCTGTAAAAATAAAAAATAAAATAAATAAATAAATGTCTGGAACTAGCCGGTCATTTTGGTGTAAGCAGTTTGAATTTAGTGCAAAAACTGTAGGACTAGTTAGAGCTAGAAAAATCGGGCAGAAAGTTCATATAATAAAATGCCGGAAGCAAGCCCACTAATAATTTGCTATAGTGGCACACTATGCGACCTGACACTTATGCTAATGCACAAGGGAATTGCTTTTGCCTGCGACGATTCGACTGAAAGAATCTTAGCCAATGAAAGGTTCTCTGGCCGATGCTTCGACTAGTCAATCACTGGGGGGCAGCCCTAGTGAAAATATATTATTTATCGCAGTTCAAGCAGTCTTTTGCAATGTGTTCATCGCGCATGTTCATATCGTGATGAAGGTAAATATACGATGTATTACGCAGCCCTAATGTGTGTGTGTGTGTGTATGTGCGCCCAGGTTGCGTGTGTGTATGCGTAAGCGAATGTGTGTATGTGTGCATGTGTGTATGTGTGTATGTCCGTGTGTGCATGTGTGTGTCTGCACACGGGTGTGTGTGTGTATGGGTAAGAGAATGTGTGTGTGTGTGTTTATACTTGTGTGTGAGTGTGTGTCTGAGTGAATGTATGTGTGACTGTGAGTGTGGTGCGTGTATTTGTGAATGTGTGCATGCGTATGTTTGCGTGAATGACTGGATGTAAGTGTGTGTGTGATT
Source organism: Anguilla japonica (assembly GCA_025169545.1). Lineage (NCBI taxonomy): Eukaryota > Metazoa > Chordata > Actinopteri > Anguilliformes > Anguillidae > Anguilla > Anguilla japonica. Next base: position 7,012,868 of record CM045898.1, on the reverse strand, counting down.
GAGACTCAATGTATATGTGTATACGCGTGTGTGTGTGGGTGGGTGGGTGCGTGAGAGTGCCTTTGTTAATATGTGTGTGTGTGTGTGTGTGTCAATGGGTATGATAATGTTTGTGTATACATGTGTATATGGTGTGTGCACGCATGTATGTGTGTCTGTGTGTGTGCGAGTGCGTATGTGTGAGTGCATGAGTATGTGTGTGTGCGCGTGTGTGTGTATGAGTAAGAGAATGTGTGTGTGTTTATACATGTGTGTGCATGCGTATGGGAATGTGAATGTGTGTGTTGACACGTGTTTGTGTCTCTGCACGCATGTATGTGTGTGTGCTTGAGTGCATGAGTTTGTGTGTGTGTGTGCGTGCGTTTGTGTGAATGTGTGTGAATGTGAGTGTGTGTGTGTGAGAGAGAGGATGTGTGTGTGAGTGACTGAGTATGAGAGAGAGAGAGTGTTTGAGTGTGCATACGGTTATGAGCGTGTGTACGTATGCATGCATGTGTGTGCGCGCATGAGAGTGCACTGGTGAATGTGTGTGTTTGTGTGTGCGAGAGATTGTGCGTGTCCGTGTGTAGGTGTGTGTGTGCATGTGTGTGATTGGGTGTGTGAGTGATTTGGTGTGAGAGAGTGTGTATGTGTGTGTAAGAGTGTGAGTGTGTGTGCACAAGTGTGTGTGTGTGTAGGTGTGTGATTGCGTGTGCATGAGTGTACATCAGTGTGTGTATTTGTGAGTGTGTGTGCATGTGTGTGAGTGTGAGAGAGAAAGGGTGTGTGTGGTGTGTGTGTGTGTGTGAGTGGGTATATGAGCGTGGTGTGTGGGTGGGTGGGTGCGTGAGAGTGCCTTTGTGAATGTGTGTGTGTGTGTGTGTGTATCGGTATGATAATGTTTGTGTATACATGTATATGGTGTGTGCACACATGTATGTGTGTCTATGTGTGTGCATGAGTATGAGTGTGTGATGGAGTGTGTGTGGTGTGTGAGTGGGTATATGAGTGTGGTGTGTGTGTGTGTGTGTGTATGTGTGTCTGTATGTGTGCATGTGTGAGTGCATGAGTATGTGTGTGTGTATGGGTAAGAGAATGTGTGTGTGTGCATATGTGTGTGCATGCATATGGGAATGAGAGTGTGTGTGTGTGTTGACACGTGTTTGTGTGCGTGCATGAGTATGTGTGTCTGCATGCATTTGTGTGAATGTGTATGAGTGAGAGAGAGAGGGTGTGTGTGTGAGTGATGGAGTATGAGACTGTGTGTGTGTGTGTGTGTTTGCGCATATGGGTGAGAGCGTGTGTATGTTTGAGCATGTGTGTTTGTGTGTGCGAGAGACTGTGTGTCCATGTGTGTAGGTGTGCGCGTATGTGAGGGTGTGAGTGATTGGGCGTGAGAGAGTATGTATGTGTGTGTGTGTGAGTGTGTGTGCACGAGTGTGTGCATGTGTATGTATATGTGTGTGTGAGTGTGTGATTGTGTGTGTGTTTACACTCTAAATCCAGCACAGAGCGGTGTGTGTTGAGTGAAGTGTGTGTGTGTGTGAGTGTGTGCGTGTGTATGCACATGTGTGTGTGTGTGTGCATGCGCGTGTATGTGCATATGTGTGTGTGTGTGTGTCTCTACTCTAATAAGCAGATGGACACTGAGGAGTAATGCACTCTAAATCCAGCACAGAGGGGTGTGTGTTGAGTGAAGTGTGTGTGGAGTCTGTGCAGGAGGGTCAGTGTGTCAGAGTCAGAGACACTGTAGAAGGACAGAGTGCTGGCCGGACGGTCCACACACACTCCAACCCTGTACACACACACTCCTCTACCAGCACCACCATCATCATCATCATCACACACTCCTGCTCTGCGGTAGGGGGAGGGGGGGGCAGGTATGTCTGTTTTGTTGTTATTGTGACAGACAGAGTAACTGGGTTTATCAGAGTAACTGGATTTAAAGCACCTCAGACTCCAGGAGTTTTTATTGAATCCAAACCTACAGTCAGAACCCATTCCTTTCCTGCTGATTCCTTTATCAGTTACTGCTATATCTACCCTTCCCCCCTCAGACACACTGAACTCAGCCTCCCAGTAACAGCGCTCACACACACTCTCTCTACACACAACCTGGGGATAGTTCTCAAATCTCTCTGGATGACCAGGATATGGCTCCTTTCTCCACAGTGTGTGTGTCACCCTCCTGTTCCCCTCAGACAGAGACAGATCTCTGTGTGCTGTGTTTGGATCCAGTGTGAGCTGACAGCCGTCTGCACACCAGAGACATTAATGAGATTAATTATCATTATTAATATTCACCTCATTATGTGTGTGTGAGAGAGAGAGAGCTGTGATAGTACCTGTGTGTGTGTGTTTGTGTACATGTGTGCTTCTGTTTGTGTGTTTATGTGTGTAAGAGAGAAGTCTCTCTCACACACACGCACACACAGAGCAGAGTGTGTATCTAGGGAAAGTGTTCTGTGTCGATAGACACTCACATTTCCAGGGTCCTGGTTTGGTCCTGTTCTCTCCTCCATGGTCCACACTGTATGAACAGCAGAACATAAATTAGAATTTTAGCCATCCTTTATTTCCACTCTCAACACACCAATTACATCACATAAATGAAAAACAAAGACACAATAAAACACAGAACCAAGATCATATGAAAAAAACACAAATCTGTCACAAAGGAAACTTATTCCATTCCCCCACCCTGTTCCATATGCAAAAATAGCTCCCCTCCCTCCACTGAACATAAAACACCCTTATAACACACACACTCTTGAAACACACTCAGGTTCTCCATTGCTTTGTAATACTGAAATTCCACTATCACTGTGTCCCTGATCAAACCCCTAACTACAACAACCACATCTTATTTATTGCAGTGATCCCCTGCAGCACCCTCCACAGAAGATCCCCAACCCTCTTGAGTAACGCTGGTGTGAACAGTGCCCTCCATGACTCCGCCCCGAACTATTTTTGTGTGTGTGTGTGAGGTACAGTGTGGAAGCTCTCTGTACTCACAGCAGTGTGAGTGAGTCCAGTTTAGCAGCAGACAGTGCTCTCACTCCTGAGTCTCCTGGGTGATTGTACCTCAGGTCCAGCTCTCTCAGGTGTGTGTGTGTGTGTGTGTATGAGAGGTGCAGTGTGGAAACTCTCTGTACTTACAGCAGTGTGAGTGTGTCCAGTTTAGCAGCAGACAGTGCTCTCACTCCTGAGTCTCCTGGGTGATTGTATCTCAGGTCCAGCTCTCTCAGGTGTGAGGGGTTTGAACACAGAGCTGAAGCCAGAGAATCACAGCCTCTCTGTGTGACTCTACAGCCTGACAGCCTGCAGAGAGAAGGACAAACACACCTTACAGTATATTAATATAAACTAACAGGGCAGCTGTGTGTTTCAAACACATAGCAGTGTGTTACACACCTAACACGCATTAATATAAACTAACAGGGCTGTATGTGTCAAACACATAGCAGTGTGTTACACACATTAATATAAACTATCAAACACATAGCAGTGTGTAACACACCTTAATATAAACTAACAGGGCTGCGTGTTAAACACATAGCAGTGTGTTACACACCTCACACACATTAATATAAACTAACAGGGCTGTGTGTCAAACACATAGCAGTGTGTTACACACCTTATACACATTAATTGTCTTCAACCTGCCCAAGCTCTCCCTGCTGAGGTCACTCCACTGACTACCAGTCACTGCAGGTTCAAAGTCCTGACCCTCACCTACACTGCAGCCAACAGGACGGCCCCCGTCTACTTGCAGCACATGATTAAATCCTATACGCCCACTTGACCACTGCCTTGCACCCCCTGCCATCCGGGTAAAGGGTTCAATCTTGTCTCTACCACAGAGCTTCTCCACCCTAGCTCTCCAGTGGTGGAACGAACTCCCTGTTCCTCTACGAACCTCTCCCTCACTACCCACCTTCCGCCATGGTCTGAAGACGCATCTCTTCAGACTATACCTGGACTAACTATCACCACTCTGTAGATCATTTCTATCACTTAAATCCCCCTATTTCTACACATGTACCTCCTGTGCCACTCATGTTACATGTACCTCCATCCAGCACTTATTGTGCCTTGTATCATTGTCTAGATGTTGCTTGTAATGCCTCCTAGTTTGACTTAGCATAGGTTTGGTCAGAGTAATGTTCACTGTGTGAACTGGACTTAATGGACTCTATTTTCGTGAATCTAGGCGCAAACGCAGGTCTAAGTTCAGAGCGCTGGCGCACATGGGTGTGGCCAACTCTTTTTTGGTAATTTGGTGACCAGAGGCGCAAGCGCATCCATGGTGCAGCGTGGCGCAGGCTTGGAGTGGGAGGAATACATTATTAGCAGGTGTGCCCTGGCTGCCTTCGATCATGGCCAATCAAATCAGCTCCTCTCATCCCCTTTAAAACCGGCGTGGCGCACAGGCGCAGTGTATTGTCAATTCCGTAATGGCTGAAGACGCGCCAGACCGGCTCCGCCAGCCAAACTGTACGCAGCGGACATACTTGTCCGGGAGGTTCAGACTCACAATGACCGAATATATGGTACTGCAAGTCAGCCTCCGCGGGCTGATGATGTTAAATTGGCATGGGAAGAGGTAACGAATATTATAAATGCCTCTTCCTCTGGAGCTCTGAGAACCGCTGCCCAGTGTAGAAAGCGGTTCAGTGATGTAAGCCAAATTCAATAGAGTCAGGCTTATTTTTCATGATTAACTGATTCAGAAGGTTGCATTCAGTAGTCTTGTTCTAATTATTTATGTAAGCGGGATGAAATACATAGGACATCCACCAAACCTGTCTGTGGGATTTTTGGATAGGTCTACGTTCACGTGCGCCCCCGCCCACTGAAGTCACGAAAACAGCTCAAGATCACCAGCTTAGACGTGGTTTGAGCGGGCGGAGACGCAGGCGTGATTTTACGCCAAAATTGTACCGCGCTGGCGTATCTGTATCGACACACCCCCAGCTACGGCATCCCACCCATCTCGGCGCAGATGGGTTCATGTCGAACCATGAAATTAGCAAATGGGCGCAAGCGGGAAAAAATCACGTTGCGCCCTACCAAATTGCAAATACACTGCTTGGTCCAGACGAAAATAGAGCCCAATGTGTTCATGGCTATAAATAACTGTACAAAATGAGTATCATACCTTATTGGACCTGTGTTTTGTAGTTGTTCCAATTACCTTTTGTATGCACTTATTGTACGTCGCTTTGGATAAAAGCGTCTGCCAAATAAATGTAATGTAATATAATATAAACTAACAGGGCTGTGTGTCAAACTAAAATAATATGGATGTGGAATGAGTCATTATCAAACGCATTTGAGTTTACACTCCACTACAGTTCAGTAAACAGGACTAATTCATTTTCTTCATTCATTTGTGTAGTCAAATTCTACCAAGAGGAAGAACAGGAACATGCTGTTTCAGTTCTGTGGAGTGTCTGTTTTCACATTAGAAACATTGACATCAGTGTTGCATTTAGTCACATTGTAGCCCTTATTTATTGAATGGGGTGTGTGTTTGTACTCACCCCATTCTATGCAGTTTACAGTGTGGGTCCTCCAGTCCAGCAGAGAGCGCTCTCACTCCTGAATCCTGCAGCTCGTTGTCTCTGAGCTCCAGATCTCTCAGCTCTGAGTGAGGAGAACGTAGGACTGAGGCCAGAACATCACAGCAGCCCTTTGTGAGATTACACCAACCCAGCCTGTGGAGAAACCACACACACACACACACACACACACACATACACACGCATACAAGTACGCGCGTACACACACACAAACACACGCACAAATTCTTTGTGACATTGTTCACCTTGGCAGTTGATACGTTCCTACACATTCCTGAGATGTACACACAAAAACAGGGGGGGGGGGGGGTTGGTAAATTAAGTTAATAAAGTATTCGGACTAATCCACAATAGTCTAAGGAAATTACTAGGCTCTAATAACCCTTTCCATGTGAAGAACTTATCTGATTTGAAAACATATTACAAAACACAAAAACACAAAAACAGCATTTTTTGTGGTGCACTTTACCTCACCTGACATGTTCTTCAGCTCATAAACACCTATACATTTCAAAGACGCTCAATATTCATCAATATTAATAGATAAAAATAACTGTTAATGTACAAGTATAACCCATTAGCTAAATACATTACTGTTATCATGATAATACTTTCTTCCTAAACTTGTAACCATCAAGTTATCAAACAATTTAAGTTTAACTAATTATCCAGACTGTATTTTTGCCATTGAAAAATATTGAAAAATATTCTTTAAGGTGAAACGAAACTGCATTCAATACAAAATTTTGCTCTTCCTTATTTACCTCTCGCCAAAGTAACGTGACGTGACCATAAATGAGAGCAAGCATACTTAATTTCCCTGTCGTCAGAACGATCACGCCCCCTTTTGGGTGAAAACAAGCACTGTAAAAGTGCCGGTGGCAAATTGGAAAAAATAGTGGCACCATGCCTAAAAGCTGCTGCGTCATATTTTGCACGTCAAACAATAAAAAAAAACCCAGTTTACGATATTCTTTACTTCTCCAAAGAGCGAAGGACAGTAAAAGAAGAGATCTGTGGCTTCAGGCCATCCGTAGAGAGGATGAAAATGGAAAACTGTGGGACCCGGCCAGTCAATACGTGTACACGTGTGGCAAACACTTCATCACAGGCTAGTAAATGATGTTTAAGTCAACAGTTATAATGTTAAAAGTCAAGGTAGTGAATGTTGATGCTGCATTGAAAGGGCAGTACATAGAATATACTGAAAAGCCTAGGAAATCCCAATTTAATGTTAGCCTGTAAGAAAACGGTTAAGTTAGCTAACAGCTAGCTCACCTGCAGCAAGCTGGCTTTTCCCCTGCTTTGTTGATGGAATTATTACTGTCTACGCTATAGTCTACCTTATAGTTGCAGGGTGCTAGTTAGCTTGCTAAGCCCCTGCTAAGCATGTTAGCGATGTAATTAGTTTACAGTAATGTCACATTGGACAGACTACCAACATAGCAAAATAAAGTGGGCTCCTAATAGCTAAAAAGCAATACAGTATTATTATTTTATGCAGGGCCGGATCATGGTCCCGTGAGGCCCCTGGGCACATGTCTTTTGTAGGCCCCCCACCCCCCCAACAACAATATTAAATGATAACCACTAAACAGTGTGCTAGTGTGTAACAACACCACAATGTGCATTTAGCATACTTGTTCATTTGGGCTAGCTAATAATCTCTCAATTAGGTTTTTATTCCCACGGCCACAGCATCCCATGTTTTGAACAAATAGCCTAGTAGTTTTGAACTAATAGCACTAATAGTTAGCTAACTAGTAGCTTTGATTTAAGCATCATGACTGACATGCTGTTTTAACATTTATTCAACCCACTGTAGCTAGCTACCCCTTTAGGCGCGTTTCCACCGCAGGAACTTTACCCCGGAACTAGGAACCTTTTGAGGAACTACGTGCGTTTCCACCGCAGGAACTAGACGACAACGTCGCTATTTTACACGTCAGCGAACTAATTTGCCTAATCTTCGCGGAACTTTAGACCCCGGTGGAAACGCAGGCAACCATTGTTTGAAGGAACCTTGTAGTTCCTGGAAAAGTAGTTCCTGGGACTAAAAGTTCCGGGTAATTCGGTGGAAACGCGGCTTTTATCTTATACTCCTTTCACACAGACGACCCGCGAACAAATGCCACCTAACTAGCTAGTTATTTGTGTGCCACCTAACTAGTTAGACAGCTGAGTTTTAGGCCGATAGTTAGTGAACTAGCTGGCTTTTTAGTGAAGCTAATTTGGTTGTAAGTGCAGCTAGCTGGCAAAAATAGCAGCTAGCTAACTCAGTGGCGTAGGTTTTGTTGGAACATTGGGGGGACACATTAAGCGGGGGGTCTGGTGGTCCTTCCCCTGGAAATTTTGAGCTTCAAACACTTCATTTTCTGCATTCTGGTGAATTTTCATGCACCAATTTGTGCCTTTTCTGCATCAATTTATGGTGGAAATGTTTCTTTCATGTTTTTATTGGGGGCACAAATGCACGTGTTCTAAATATTGAGGGAGATGTACCCCCTGCGTCCCCCCTAAAATCTACGCCTATGAGCTAACTAATTTCTGTTAACAAGCTGAATCACATGGGCAGCTAGCTAGGGAAAATGGGCAGCTAGTTAAAATAAAGGGAGAGCTAGTTACGTTAAGTCAAATAATGAACAGCTTGCCATAATATGAGGCCCTTCAAACTGTCCTGTTATGCAGAATGAACTGACTTGTTGGTGAATATTGTATCATGCCACAGCATATTGTAGTGTGCCAACCAGTGGCTCAGTTGTACAGCACTGTACTCTCAGAGAGGCTCTCATTTTAAGCATGCACTGTATGTACCAAGGGGCCCAGGTGTTACCCTTGATGTATGCATCAAGGGGCCTGGGGGCCCTAGTGGTCAACTCACACTGTAAGCACCCAGGGGCCCGGGGGCCCTAGTGGTCAGCTCGCGCTTTAAGCACCGAGGGCCTTACATTGTAAGCGCTGTGGGGCCCAGGGCCCCTAGTGGTCAGCTCATGCTTTAAGCGCGGAGGGGCCCAGGGACCCTCACACTTTAGATGCCAAGGGGCCCAGGGGCCCTAGTGGTCAGATGACGCTTTAAGCCCCGGGGGCCAAGGGGCCCTAGTTGTCAGCTTACGTTTTAAACACCAAGTGGTCTGGGGGCCCTAGTGGTCAGCTTACGTTTTAAAAACCAAGGGGCCCGGGGGCCCTCACATTGTAAGCGCTGAGGGGTCTGGGGAGTCCTAGTGGTTAGCTCATGCTATAAGCAACCAGGGGCCTAGTGGTCAGCTTGCGCTGTGCGCACTGAGGGCCCTGGCGTTCAGCTTCTTTCGGAAGTCTTGGGCCGCGCACCGCGCACGGCCTGAGGCTTGGAGGCCCCCTGGCAGTCCGAGGCCCCGGGGCACTGGCCCCACTGACCCGGTCCATAATCCAGCCATGATTTTATGCTATTAAATTGGCAAAGACCTCGGAATTTGAATTTACCGCCAGTCAAATTAGAGGGGCTGCATTCACCCAAAAAGGGGTGGGGGCATGACGCAAGGGCAAAGTACCTGGATGTGCTGGTCTCATCTATAGCCACATTTCCACCAAAAGTACCCGGAACTTTTAGTCCCAGGAACTACTTTTCAAGGAACTAAAAGGTTCCTTCAGCCCATTGTTGTCTGCGTTTCCACCGCGGTCTAAAGTCCCGCGAAGATTAGGCAAATTAGCCCACTGACGTATGAAAAAGCGACGTTGTCGTCGGTCCATCTGTCCTATGATTTCTTCTGTAACCCCATACTACCACCGAAGTAGCCTACATTATTTTCTAATAACCGGGACAGCCCGGAGGGGTTTATTCCTCTTATATACAACGGGTTACCAACAAGGACTATATATGGTTACTTTTGTATTTATTGATTTTTATCGATTTAATCACCTGGAATTGAAATATTCTTCTGCAGCCGTTTGGGCATATTTTACCGTTGTCAAGCAAAACTGTCGTTGGTAGTTGACCGTTGTTATGCAACAAATAGGATATAACAGGCTAATAGTCAAATTGTAACTGTTTTACATATCCTCTCAAACACATTCATTATGTTTTTATACGAACGTTCACTTTCATGTCTTGACATCCGAGGCGACAGAATACATTCACATTTCCAATATAACTGGCAACAACAGCAGAGAACATGCACACATTGTAAACAATTTGCTGTTTGATTATTTTCTCATCGTCAATTCCATATAGGCTAATCGCAAAATGACAAGAATAGAATGAAAACTCGGACTTGCGTGAAAATTTAAATTAGCAGTGGTACAGCCACCGTTTGCTTTCCTTCGAAGTTACTGCTAGCCGAGCAGCAAAGTGTGCCCTCCAGATTTTGTGGAATTGAAGAACGGCAGAGTAAAATTACAGCAGTCTGAAAAAGCTAAAGGGACGATTACTAGAATTAACCTGTTATTTTACCCTGACAAAAAGTGCGGAAGGTGATTTCCAGTTTGCTTTTACTGTATCACCAATGTGAATTACGCAGAACTACCGCATACCTCACATAACTGTATCAAACGTTTTGAGTCAGTTACAACGGGCTAACAAAGAAAATCCGGAAGAAAATATTCAGCAACCGAATTAATCCGTTTGAAAGTTTTGGTACATAATATGCTGTCCCAGCACGAATGCTTAGCATTTTATAAAACGAATACTAAAGCAAGAAAAGAACAGAAGAGCACGTTATAATTCCAAGACGTTGGCAGGCTATAACTAGAGCCCGACCGATATATCGGTATGGCCGATATATCGACCATTATTTGACTTTTTTGACGACATCGGGATCGGCAGTTATGCCGCCGATGTATCCCAATATTTTAATAAGTATAATAAACAAAAAAACAATGATTATTTATCTGTACTTGTCTGTTTGAACGTTGTAATTGCTATTTACTAGAATTATCCAGTAGAGGGAGCTCTAATACAAGTGTGAACTGCAGCAGCTGACGCGCTACTTCTCTAATAAGACGTTTGTCACTCGTGCCTCATCCAATATTCTCCACTGCAAGACTTGTCTGCACAGATTCGATTGCTGCAATAAAGGTATGTATATTTAGTGAACGTTTTTAATTAAATGCGTTTATACGACCACTATGTTTATCAATCCTCATTATCAAGTGAGCGAGCTAGCTAACATATTTGGTTCACTTTAGCAAGCTAGCTGGCTAGCAAGCCTTTATGAAGTGGCAGTGAGCACATAAGCGTAGGATCTACATTTCCAGAGGACATCGCTGTATCTCAAATAAATAACCAGCCAAAATAAAATGGTGATTGAATGCATCACACATTTGTTTTTTTATCTGAGATAATGATATTAGCTACTATATGATGCTGTGTCAATAGCCAACGCGTTATTGCAAGCGAGTGTGTCATCTAGTCACGCGTCATCGTAGCAAAACCAGACAGTAAAAACGCAGATAAAACACTTCTAACATGGATCATTTTAAGCCATGTTATCTAGCTTTGTCGTGATAACATGAGAGAAGGATTGCTGTTGGAGAAGTGAATCAGGGGCGACATAGCTCAGGAGGTAAGACCGATTGTCTGGCAGTCGGAGGGTTGCCGGTTCAAAACCCCGCCCTGGGCGTGTCGAAGTGTCCTTGAGCAAGACACCTAACCCCTAACTGCTCTGGTGAATGAGAGGCATCAATTGTAAAGCGCTTTGGATAAAAGCACTATATAAATGCAGTCCATTTACCATTTAATCCATTTCAACCAACAGTTGGTACGCGGGTAACCGGCACGAAAGCGCATTGTAGTTTTTTTCACATATTTTATCCAGTCAATTTAATTTCATCTAACGTTACACTTGATTCACTCTTTAGCTCCGCTAGATAATGTCTCACTCTTTGAGATCATGCAGTAGAAATAAAATAAGAAAATATAATTCATTTAACTTACTGAGAATATATAATAAGAAATAATGAGGCTGTGTCAATAGCTAATGCGTTATTGCAAGTGAGTGTTTTGTCATCTAGTCACACGTCAGAGCCCATTGTAGTTATTTTCACCGCCTAATTCTTATGGACAGGGAAGCTCGCTAGATAAAGTCTTACTCTTTGAGATCATGCAGTAGGAATAAAATAAGAAAATATAATTAATTTACTGAGAATAGATACTAAGAAATAATAATAACAAATTAATAACAACAACAACAATAGTAATACTATTCATAAAAATACATGTTTGAAACTGGAAAAATGATTTTTTTAAAATAAATTCTTTATAGATGGCTGGAAAAGAAAGGATTATTTTGATTTCACACATTTAAAGATGGTGTTAATATATATATTTAATTTAATATCATCTTTTACATTTTTTTTTATCTAAAAAGTTCTTTGTGTGTTTATTTTTATTTTTATTTGTTTGCTTATAAGTTAAATGTTCTTAAATATAGAAACTTTAATAAAATATAAGTTTTTCAAATTGATTTGAAAATGTTGCACTTTTTGACCAAATATTGGTTAAAACTTTGGTAATCGGTGGGCTAGGACTCTCCAAAATCGGGATCGGCATCGGACCCAAAAATCTGGCATCGGTCGGGCTCTAGCTATAACCAAAACTAGGCACTGTGCCGCATAACATACAAGTTTGATTTGAAGTTATTATGAAAATAAATCGGTTTGCGGCTACAGATTTTTAAACATGGCGGTTGAAATAAAACACTGCAAGTAGTCGACCAATCAGAAATTTTCAGCGCTTGCGCCCCACCCCAAAGCTTCCGGTACTTTTGGAAAGTACTACCCCCCGAGCAGGAACTTTTTTGGGGGTAAAATAAAGCCCCCGGAACTAAATTTAGACCCTAGTTCCTGCGGTCGAAACGCGTGTTCCTCAAAAGGTTCCTAGTTCCGGGGTAAAGTTCCTGCGGTGGAAACGCGGCTTATGATGGCACTGTTTAAAATGTGGCCGTTAGGAGGGTCGGTTAGTTACCATGGTGATGACAGCTCACTCTGAGCCATTTGCTGTTACCTTAGCTAGTTCATTCTTTGAAAATAAATCTAGAACTACACAGTTACATAACACAATTATTTGATAATGGTAAATGGTAAATGGTAAATGGACTGCATTTATATAGCGCTTTTATCCAAAGCGCTTTACAATTGATGCCTCTCATTCGCCAGAGCAGTTAGAGGTTAGGGGTTAGGTGTCTTGCTCAAGGACACTTCGACATGCCCAGGGCGGAGTTTTGAACCGGCAACCCTCCGACTGCCAGACAATCGGTCTTACCGCCTGAGCTATATCATGATAATAACTATTAACACCATTTGTTTATCATTTTCATCAAACAACATGCCCCTCAAGTTGACATTTGTTGCCGGTGTTCTAAGTTCAGCTTTCGCTTTGACTCACAGACACGAGTTAGCTAGCTAGCTAGCCCAACCTGCCTTAACGTTACTTCATGAACCAACCTTGCTAGCGGAGCCAGTGAGGAACTAAGCAGCTGTCACAGACAACTTAAATATATACACCAGTATATAAAATAACATGAAGGTTTTGTCTAACCAGTCATGATATCATTAGTCAGACCTGTGATATATAGTACCTGTTAACTGCTGAAGCAGTGCCAGAGCCGTTTACGAACTGGGCCACACTTCAGTTCATCTGGCACGATCTCCCAGCAATGCAACTACGGCATCAACTGGGATTAAACTGCATCGCCATCTAGTGACTGTATGAGAACAGCACAACTGATCATTGCCACTGACTGTTACTGCTGACACTAGATTTTTAAAAACGTGTCTTTTGAAAATTCCACACATTTCACATATGTTCTGCGTGTCCTTACCCTATAATCCATCCATTTATTTTATTCTTTTGTGAATATAACAGGCTAATTATTACATTTAAATATTATTGTAACAATGATAATAAAAGCCTGATGTATTAAGTTTTTTGGTGTACCATAAGTCTGATTTTCCATTCTGCACCGTTCTCATGCTGGCTGACATACAACACTGGTACCAATTCTTGCACCACATCTACTGCGCCTACTTGTAACTGAAGTGACTTTGCATGGTACTTGTTTGTTTTTTGCTTTTTACCATCAGTGCATATTTTCAACAAAGAATTCCCTTTGATAAATTCCCATTTTCAAACAGCCAGGAAATCTGTTCATCTGTAGTTCAGTTTGGCTGTTTGCAAAAGAATAACAATAAAGTCCCCATAAACAGCTCCCTCATATACAGTGTGTACTTAAGCCTTTCTCCAGATTATTTCCAGAAATGAATGTCACCAGGAGCAGGCATTCAGAAAAACACAAAAACACACACACGCACATGCAGTCACGAAGAAGCACACGTATGGCATTGATCCTCAAGCTTTTTTTGCACAGTGAGGCCACCAGAGTATGTGACAGGATGCCTGATCGTCTACTCTTGAGGGGGTGATGTGGCACCTCTTCCATATGGACTTAATCTGGCTCTTAAATCCCTTCTTCTGACCACCAGCAGCACGTTGGCCTTGGTGTAACTGGCCACTTTTCATGGGAGTCAGATGACATCTGCATCCGAGCCGTCAGAGCTGGTGGTGATTCACAGCAGACTCCACAATGCAAATGCCTGCTCATTTCATGATATTAGTGTGCATTGGTCTGTCCATCCCAATGATGCCAATGATCTTCTGAAGCCTCCAGAGATTTGATGTGGTGGCTGTATGTGGTCCAGGTATCACATCCATGTAACAGGGTGGTAATGCAGACTGCTCAGTAGATAAGGACTTTGGGATGGAGATTTAGGTTATTATTATTATTTATTTTAAAGAAGAGCGGGATAGTCTGCCCACCTTTCATATTTGTTGCTTTAGTCAGACAGGTAGAAAGCAGAGAGAGTAACAGACAGAGAAGGGTCCACAGCACAGAAAGTGTGACAGTGGGGATGAAACCCCCACCCCCATGGGGGGAATCACAAATGACTCGAGAATTGTGTGCCCTACCGACTGCGACACACGTCGTAGCTTAGGTTATTATTTTTAACACCTTCATTCCACAGAGAAAGGTAGAAATAATGACCCTGTGCTCTATATGGCAGTGAGGGGTCTCCTTGTGTCCCTGCTATATAATGACCCTGTGCTCTTTATGGCAGTGAGGAGTCTCCCTGTGTTCCTGCTATATAATGACCCTGTGCTCTATATGGCAGTGAGGACTCTCCTTGTGTTCCTCCTATTGGGATGGCAGGTATGCCATCCCGCCAAGTTGGCGGGGGCATGCCCCATACCTATACAGCACCGAGAGTTTGGCACTTTTCAGGGTTCCCCACAGAAATAACCACAACAGCCACAGACACTCAGCCCTTAAAAACATTAAATTCTGTACATTCTGACCCCATTTCAACAGACAGATTTCATAAACAACTTCACATGTCCACACAATAAAGCCCCAAACTAAGGGGATTTTGCGTTTTCTCCTTCTTATTTTCTTCTCTTTTTTCTTCTTCTTCTTCTTATTTTTCCTGCCGCCTATCCACTAACAACATGTCTCCCCATTGGACATTTTACCGACATCAGCCAAATCCTCACCCTCACGACCCAATCAAAAACTTGCATACACACGCAAAATACCCATACCTTCTTACTCTGAAACATTTCCAATTTAAACAGCTAATCTGCCTGTGGCCTAGTGGGTAAGGTTACAGTCTTGTGAACATGGGGTTGTAGGTTCAAGCCCAGCTAGCGACACGTTTATTTAACCTGCTGTTACCCTCACTAATAATTGTCTACTACTTCTCAATTATTGCTTTTGCACCATACCTACCCACCGTTCACTGAACGTATACACTGCATTATGACGTACCGTCTGCACGTTCAGTTATTAACTGGCTACAATATTGCAAAGCCATATGGATTCAACGGGAGCTCTTCTGTGCTTACTGGCCTGTGTTCTTCTTTAAAACCACGGACAGTTTTGCTAATGATATTTCACGCATTGCATAGCTATGTCATGGTGCTGCACTAACAATATCACAGACTGGTAAACCTCCGGTTGAAGGATTGAATCCCGCCTCGCCCTCAGACAGATAATTCCCTCTTTTACACTAACGTTTTCTTTTGCTTTTATATTTGCTTTACCAAAACTCACTCACGGCCACCCATATGCACTTCATGACGCCAAATGTATTCCTTTTATTAAAAAGTTACACCAGTTCACCACTGTGCCATTTCTACTAACTATATTTCTTCACTTGGCTACCCTACAAAACCTTCTTATCAGCAAACGCTACGTTTCTACATTCACGTTACCTCGCCCTGTTCTCTATCTAGCCACATACAAACAATTACTACGTATGTACCTTCTGCAACTCCCCATTAAAACATTACATTTAAAATCATGACTCACTCATAAGTATAACTACTAGTACTGAACATGAGAAGAGCACATCAGTGCAATAGATTACACACGTTACTTAACCCTCCACTTTAACAGTTAATATTTTATAGCGGCTGTTATATATACCATTCGATAAGGAAACTAAGCTCCGTCATGGTCACTTTATTTACTCCGCACTATAGTCTGTCATCATGTCAACCTTCACCTACATGCCCATTCTGCTAAACACATATTGTTTCAACTACGCAATTTCATCATTTCATCCTAATTACTCTCACACTGTTGTTATTTTCTCATATGCAAAGCCTGCTGGGACATATGCGTCTGCTCCTATTCTCCACTATCATGTTTTCCGGTTCTAGCTTAGCAAAACAGCAAACAGGATTCCCAACTGCAGATAAGCCCATCAAAATGCCTTATAAACCTTATAAAAACTAAAAGTGCATGTCCACGAAATAACAGACAATGGAGCAGGACAGCAGGGTACACAAGTTGCGACCTAGGCAGCTCTAATTCTACGGGCTTGCTGATTTTTATCTCAATCAAGGCTCGTTGGATGGCCGTCAAATCCATGAGTACATACACTGGCCATATTTCACCTGCGTTTCTGATGCGTTTACACTTACACCACTGCACCCTTTGTCACAGCCACTGTTTTACATATATAGCAAACCGAAACTGCTAAACGTTACACGCTCATCAGACTGTACAAATTCACACAAGGATAGCCATAATCCACAACCGTTTCTTACAGGGTCACTTCGCATTTCTTACTCTCATAATAAAACGCTTTGCAAAAAGAAATGATATCTCATAAAAAACACGTTTTCAACGTACAAAAATGCCAAGTTACTCACACATACAAGGCATACATTCTCTATAACTCATTCATTCAGACTGCCAAAATCCAGGCCTGCCATTAAAAGTATTGATATCAAAATGACGCCAAGTTACGGTACTACAAACAATATAGGCTATCTTGCCTCACCGAAATTAAATATGATGTATTCCAAAGCAATGCTACCCAATATTTCCTCAATTCTTTCAAGTCACTTGGCCCTGTGTTTTGTAATCTTACCATTTTACAATGTCATGCAAACTTTGTGTGAGATCAAAGTGTCAAATATTTCGAATTGCGTCATGGAACACATTGAAATTCATGTAGAAAACTGCAGGTCAGTAACTACAGGAAGCATATTTCTCCAGAAAACATATGTTTACACTTGCTTCTGAACTCAATTTCAGTAAATGTACAAGTGATTGTATATTTGCTACGTACAATAAATACTGCATGTTAAATAAATATTGTACATACATACATAGGGAACTTCTTTATCCCCATGGGGAGATTTCCCTCACAGCATGTTACATTCACATTTACGAACAGACATTTATACCAAGAAACATACAATCATTCACGCAACAGAAAGGCTGGCCAGCGAAATACATACATACCAATACAAATTGGACATATAGACGCCTATTCAATCAATCTTGACTGTGAGAAAGCCATCCACACATATGTTTGGCCTGTCCATGTACTGCATGCTTATACACACAGGGCCCAGTGACTTGAAAGATTTAAGGAAATATTGGGTAGCATTGCTTTGGAATACATGTTATTAAATTTTGGTGAGGCAAGATAGCCTATATTGTTTGTAGTACCGTAACTTGGCGTCATTTTGATATCAATACTTTTAATGGCAGGCCTGGATTTCGGCAGTCTGAATGAATGAGTTATAGAGAATGTATGCCTTGTATGTGTGAGTAACTTGGCATTTTTGTACGTTGAAAACGTGTTTTTTATGAGATACAGTACACAGCACTACTCACCTCAGTCTCTGTAGTTTACAGTTTGGACTCATCAGTCCAGCACAGAGCAGCTCCACTCCTGAATCTCCCAGGTTGTTGTAGCTGAGGTCCAGATCTCTCAGGGGTGAGTTTGATGACTGAAGAGTAGAGGCCACAATATCACAGGACTTCTCTGTGAGGCCACAGCTGTTCAGTCTGCAAAGAATAGTTCATAAATTATAGTATAATAACATTAGTTATTAATTACATTAAGATGAGCATGTCTGTGTGCTGTGGGGTCAGTCTGGTGTGCAGTCTGCTGAAGGTAATACCAGCATCTGAGAAGACGTGCTCAGATGGCACTGATGTTCCAGGAATGGACTAATAATGTTTCACTAATGCTGCCAGACGAGGGAACCGTGACTCACTAATTCAAGAATTTAGACGCATCTCTTTAATTTAAAATTGAATCACCAAGGTTATTGGGTTATTCATTGAAATGGTTTATTGAAATTTAACAGTTTAATCTATAGAAATATAGTCAATCAACATCCTTATTAAGAATGAACAGTTAATCGATTGAGTGTTGGCTTCCATGTCGGCATTTTTCCCCCTCACATGAAATTTCTCCACTTCGCCCATCGCGGTGTTAGCTACAAATACACAGTTCCACCCTTTGGTCTTTCCCTAAGCCCACGGGTGTTCTGTCTTTGTGTAGAGGCGGGTCTGGCTCCAAACTATTGGCTGATCATTGGCAATTCAAAACCCAGATTTGTGAAGGACACTCAGCGAGTTCTGACGCATCTGCTGTCTCTTGGTTTCAGGGCAATCTCTCCCCATCCTGGAGTGTAACCTTCTTGGGAGTGGATTTATACTCTGTATCCATGTGAGCTTGCCTATCAGCGGACTGAATTTTATCTCTCAGAGTATGTCTCTCTTATGTCAAACTGGGCTCGAGAGTACAGTATCACACATGCCTCAGACTACAGGAGCTGATGGTGCCAGCCTCTCAGGTTTTGCCACTGGGGCTGTTAAGAATGAGGGGCTTTATGGGGTGGATTTCATCCCTCCACCTCAGCCCCGTGTGCGATCCCCATCTCTGTCTCACAGTGACACACAAGCACTCAGCAACTCTGCGTCACTGGGTAAACACAGACTTTTACACTCAGGGAACCCCTCTCAGGATTGTTTTCATATGGAGAAAAAGGACAGACACATCCCTCTCTGGGGTGGGGGGTCTCAGGAGGGTTACATGGTGAATCAATTTTCTTTTAGCTATTAACTATATGGACAGCTCTCAGATATTTTCTTCCCCGTCTAAGGCAACATCATGTGCTCGTACGCTGCGATAATGACTGCGGTAGCATATGTAAATCACTAAGATGGCATGCGCTCCCTCCAGCTCCATGGTCTAGCCCACAGACTGTTGGTCTGGAGCAGCCGTCACTTTCTGTGGTTACGCGTGACCCATGTTCCAGGAATTCTGAACACGGGCACGAATCTGCTGTTAAGGGGAAACCCACTGTATAGGGAATGGTGTCTCCATCCCCAGACTGTGGAAATGTTACTGCAGTGATTATCCCTCTCCTTTATGTACAGCCATGCGCGCTCCCACTACGCACGGACCTCCTGTCTCAGGTGAACGGGGAAATACACCACCCCAGCCCTGAGCGAGTAGCTCTATGGGCTTGGCCTGTGAGAGGCATAACTACAACGCATTAGGGCTTCCCCCTCGTGTGACTGCAACCATCCAGAGCACGAGAGCGCCCTCTACCAGGTCACTTTATGACAATAAGTGTCAGGTGTTAGAAAGATGATGTGCCTCTCGTCAGTCAGTGCCTTACCAGTGCTCTGTTACTGACGTGCTGTGCTTTTCACAGAACCTTTTTGATAAAGAAAAATCCTTTTCTACCATTAAGGTCTACCTGGCAACTATCACTGCTTGTCATATTGGGTTCAAAGACTATGCAGTCGGGCAGCACCCCCTCATTTGCAGGTTCATGAAGGGGCTCTCTGTTCTCTACCTGTTGCTAAACAGCTAATTTCCCCTTGGGATTTATCACTGGAGCTGGAGGCTTTGTCTCTAAGGCCGTTTAAGTCTATAAATAAAATTGTTGTCTCTCCAGACAGCGTTGCTGCTCACACTAGCCTCAGCTAAGTGAGTGAGTGACCTCCATTTGCTCTCAGTGCATCTCCCATGCACAATATTCTACCCTAATATGGACAGGGTTTTTCTGTTCTCCACACATATATGACAAAGACTAAGGCTTTTAGAAAGACCGACCAGCTCTTAGTCACCTGGGCCCCTGCCTGCAAAGGGAAAGCATCTCTAAGCAGCAGCTGTCCCACTGGCTTGTAAAAGCTATTGTTATGACATATCATTCAAAGACGTTAACGCCCCCCTTGGGCCTGAGAACTCATTCTATGAGGAGCATGGCTGCATCGTGGGCCCTATTCCATGGGGTCTCCTTGCAGGATATTTATTCAGCTGCAGGCTGGGTTTCTCCAGATACTTTTGCTGGGTTGTACTGCCTGTACCCTACCAGGAGGTTGGTAGCCCACTTAGTTCTGGGGGTGAGCTCTGTGTGAGGCGCACACATCTCCCCTCATCTGCTATGGGTTTTAGTACTTCACATTGTTCCCGGGCCCTGGCTATAGCTTTGGGCAGTGGAATGTGTTTATTACTTCCCTACATGGGATGTGCCAGACACCACCCTCCCCTCAGGGGAGGAGGCATCCCTTGCTGGCCTTACAGCGTCTCAGCTAACATAACATAACATAACAAAACATAACATAACATGATGAGAACAAGCAATTCCGCTCAACAATGTTCGCCATTTTCCAAACTAAACTGTACCTAATTCTTTGATTACATACAGACTTGTAGTTCACTTAGTGTTAATCCACTTTATGAATTTAAGAGCCTCAATCAAATCCCCCAAAGTCTCCTTTTACTAAGTTCAAAGAGATTAAACATCTTAAGTCTTTCCTCATAGCTTTTATCTTTCATAACAAGAATCAATTTGGTTGCCCTTCTTTGAACCTTTTTCAGAGCCTCTATGTCTATCTTGTAGCATGGTCCCCAGAACAACGATCTTGCTCTCAAGGTGCTGAATGAGACATCAATGGTGGGAGACAACCTCCCCCTGGAAATCACTTTCCAGAAGTGCGATCATCCTGCAACCCTCACACAGCTTTGACCACATTTTTACCCCCTAATTATTGCCTTATCCCTCCCTAAGTCTAGAGTAAGATACTGCCAAGACGGAGACACTAAGACCACAACTTAAGAATGCAGAAGGTTGCTCTGGACAAGTAGTAGCAGAAACCGTACTGGAAAAATAAGGCACTTTTAATGAACTAATGTTAATTGTTTAATTAGTAACTTGAAAAAAAAAACTATTAACATTAATCAATCCAATAATAATAAACTAACTAAACTTTTACTAAATAGCCATTACTGAATAGTAATAACTGAAATAACCCTTGTACTAGATCATATTTGATTTACAGGTCAAAATACAACCAACATTTATCTGGAATTGGATTATAATATGCTATGGCTGTTGTTAGCATGTAACAATAAACAAAAACTATCTACCGAAAGCTAAAATTTGCTCCTGGGAATGTGAACAACCACAAAAAAACCTCCCTTCAGCAAGACGATAGCCAAATTAGCTAACCGGCTAGTTTGCTAACCAAATGCTTAATGGAGGAAAAAAGTGGAAAATTCTCTCCCTGTCCCCTGTTTGATGGCAACAAAGATTTTCACCTTGAGAGCAAAACAATCTTACTTTACTTTTAATATGGGTTTTAAAATCTGAAACTAAATATCAAATACACACTTGAAAGCACAATACAATCCTGTAACAAACTTTTCCAAACTCCTCCAGACACTATCTTATCTCTCTTTCTACCACAAACAGAAAGTGCATGTCAGGCACAAGCAATCGAGCCACAGCTGTGAGCATAGGGCAATCTGGGAGTTGTCCATATCTCCCCATAAGTGGATCTCAAACTCAAGATGATGAAAGAGAACTTTAGGTTGCTGCCATAACCCCTGAAACATTGAGTGGAAAGATCCATTAAGACTGCCCTCACGAGAAGCGAATATGTTCACTGAAGAGTAGTAGTGTGCTCTTGCAGAAGGGTAGTAACCTCCTTTAGCATTGGACATCCTATTGTCTGTCAGAGCCAGACTTGGGGCAATTGGATGCTACTGTGGAGATTATGGCCAAATGTCATTCCCCACTCGATGTTTCAGAGAACCAAGCTTACAACAGAAACATATAGTTTTGTGGTAACACCCCTACCATGTGCATCTTAGGTCCGGGCCACACCGCTTACATCGCGTGTGTGTGATGGTCGCGGAACCTCTTGCTTTTCATTTCGGCGCCCATGTTAACAGGTTAGAGCAGCCACACAGCCAGCGTGAGACGCGCGTCTGAGGCGCGGCTCGAGCCTCGCTGCTGCAGCGCGTCATCTAGAGTTTCGGCATGGAGCCTATTTTTCACGTGTGAGGCGTGCAGTTCTCAGCAAAAATAGACAGTGAATAGAGCTGTTGATAGTCATATTGACATCATACCAGCAAAATGACATAACTGACTCCTTTCACTATAGTTTCAATGTCTAGGCTATATCTGAATATGTCACAGACATGAAAAAAATGTGAAGAGGGATTGCTGTATATTTTTTTATTTATTTCCTTTATTATTATTTTTACAATTGAGCACACGCTTCTAACCTTTTTCTGTGTAAACTAAATATAAATTAAATTTATAATGAAATGAAATCAAACATTCTATTATTGATGGCCATTATCAAAGGCAAACTCAATGTAGAAAGGGCTGGCAGTAGCAGCACCGCAGCAGCAACGCTGGCGGTGTGGACACACGCATGCGTGCGAGCCGCAGCAGTTCAGCGAGGTAGCCGTCACGCACACGTGAGGTAAGCAGTGTG
Organism: Anguilla japonica; assembly: GCA_025169545.1. NCBI lineage: Eukaryota > Metazoa > Chordata > Actinopteri > Anguilliformes > Anguillidae > Anguilla > Anguilla japonica. Next base: position 6,990,226 of record CM045898.1, on the reverse strand, counting down.
GCCCAAGCGTTACTCACTGGGCATATTGTTAGTTTCACTAGCAGGATGTGCAACTCCTCTGGGATAGCTGTTAGAGTCAATGTCCAGAAGGATCCAAATGTTTTTGAATAAAATAATCCAGAGGTCATGCCCCGGGATTAGCTATTTAGTCTCATGACCCAGATGGGGTAAGCATTAATTAGGTTGATCCTAGAGATAGTTGTTAGTTTCGGGGGCAAGATCTGCGTATTTTACAGGTTAAGTTGCTAAATTTGGTGCATAAGTCTATGAATCGCAAGATTCCTGGAGAAGCAGTACAATTACCTCCTATGACTGAAGTTCTTAATGTCAGAGAGCACTTATATGAATGACTGGCAGCAGTAGATAGTCTCTCTGTCAAAATACAAAGTCAATAATTTTTTTCCACAAGAAAAAATAGCCGCAATAGGCGTTTATTCTTCATCTAATGTCTCCTCATATGCCGATTTGTAGAGTTATTGTGCTATTTGAACAAGATGGTAATATTTTGTGGACCAATCAGGGACAGATTGTGTCACTATTGAGTCACTGTATCTCATGTGCTTAGTGGACTTCATGTCCCTCTAATTTGTACAACATGGCGATTCTCACAAACTACTTTTCCCGGGCTTCAAAACGCTTCTGACCAAGCCCATGGAGAGTCAATGGGTGATGTCACAATATTTTTGTACAGTCTATGATGCAAACCCATATTCACACATAAACATGGAGGTTTTAGGGTTAGAAATTGAGTCAGTGAAATTGTCTTCCCCCCAATGACAAAATTCAAACCCTTACACACATGATCACTCATTCTGTTTACTTAAGGTTACGCAGTACACAACCCAACTCACCCCAGTCTCTGTAGTTTACAATTTGGACTCATCAGTCCAGCACAAAGAAGCTCCACTCCTGTATCTCCCAGGTTATTGTAGCTGAGGTCCAGATCTCTCAGGGGTGAGTTTGATGACTGGAGAGCTGAGGCCACAATGTCACAGGTCTCCTCTGTGAGGTCACACTTGTTCATTCTACAAAGAAGAGTTTATACATTCAACTAAGTTAATTGACTCTGTTCATGAAAATAAGCAAAAATGATTGTATAGGAGAAACAATACACCTAATGATTCAAATGTTCTGCTGAAACATTTGGAAAAACTACTTAATTTCTAATATACGAAACTTTTTTTTACTAATAGTATTTTTATCAAAAAAATGATAGGGGTTATTATTCTCACCCCTAAATAATATTTTAAATAAAACCAAACAAAGTGACACTTGTGATGCTATTCTATTTTTTAAATTTGTTGCAGGAACTGCCTTTCATCATTTCCTGAATCACTGGGGTATAAATATGAGGTTGCACAAATGTCAAATCCCTTTGTCATCTATCACCATGGGGAAAACCAAAGAGCTTTCAACTCAGAAGAGGGAGATGGTTGTTTATCGACACAAATCTGGTTTGTGCGCTGTCGGTTCCTCATGCTACATAGCCGGCAGCTACCAGCCAGCCAGCTTGATTATTCTATCATAGGTAAGTTAGTTGCTAGTTTTGTCCTCCCATCCAACCACAGCGTCTGGCTTCAGTCGGTTTTCTGGTCTGAAGAACAAATCATCACTGCAGATCCATCGCCCCGTCCCACAGATGGACTCTGCCATTTCAGAGCAGCCTGCAGCTCAGTGGTTGTGGTCTCGTCAGAGGCAGTTTGTAAAAATGAATGATAGTTTTGTGTAGCAATAGTCATTTGAGCACCCTGGGGAAATACAAAGGGACCCTCCGTGTGTTTTTTCTTTAGATTCTTTTCTCATGATTCATCGCTGAGCTCATTGAAAGTCAACCATCTAGCAATAGGAACTGAGCAGACAAGACTAATCATGCCAGTGACATCACAACCTAGCTTGTTCCAAGATGGCTGCACCCTCATGCAAATTTTATTTTACTAGATTATTTTGTTACCTGGAACCTGTGAGGGGGAAAGGAGAAGAACTTTGGTTTAATTATTTTCTATGAATAGTCTCTCTCTCGCTAAGCCCACAGTAAACGCCGGTGAAATCCTTTTCCCACAACTCCCAGTGTCCAACTCTTCTGTCCACAGAAGGGGTGTGTCATGGCCTTTCACTTTCAACAAATTCACCATTTATTAGTAAACTGGTGTCTTCGCAAATAATTCGTAAATTAAGTCAAATAAAATAAATGAAAAGTGAGGGGTTTTGGGATTTGATGCTGCTTATGTTCTGGATTCAGAACATTAAATGAGAGCACTAGCTCACTTGTCAGACAATTTTATTGAACTTTATTAATGTATTCATTATGAATTCATGTTAGCAACTACATTATCTAATGCCAATTAATGTGACCTAATTGTAAAGTGTAAGACTTAATTCTGACAAGGAAAAGACCGTGTGAAAAGATGTGGTCAATCATCTACATTATTAATGACATAATACTCACATGGCCTTCTTGCAGTTCCTGATTACTGGTAGCAGTCTCTGATGACCTGCTGTTGATGTGTTGTAGGTCTTCAAGTCAAACTCATCCAGGATCTCCTCTGACATCAGTAACACAAAGGCCAGAGCTGAACACTGGTCTGGTTCCAGCTTTTTATCAGAAAGTTTTCCTGATCTGAGGGAATTCTGGATTTCCTCCTCTAGAGAGTTGTCATTCAGTTCATTGAGACAGTGGAACATATTGATGGTCCTCTCTGCTGAAGACTCCTTTCTGATCTTCATCGTAATGTACTGGACTGTTTTCTCAATGCTTTGTGATCTGCTTTCTGTCTGTGTCTGTGGGTCTGGTACAGGTGATCTGCTCTCTGTCTGTGCCAGAAGACCTCCTAAAAGTGTCTGAATGGAGTCCAGAGAGAGGCCAAGAAGGAATCGGAGGAAAAGGTCCAGGTGTCCATTCTTACTCTCTAAGGCCTGATCCACTGCACTCCTGTGTAACTCAGACAGCTGCACTCTGTCACTGTGAGGTTTTGATTCTTCTGCTCTGAGTACATTTCTGTTCTCATTTATACTTGAATGAAACACAAACAAGGCAGCCAGATACTCCTGAATGCTCAGATGAACAAAGCAGTAAGTCTTCTCCTGATACAATCCAAACTCCTCTTTAAAGATCTCTGTGCACACCCCAGAGTACACTGAAGCTTCACTGACATCAATGCCACTCTCTCTCAGGTCCTGTTTATAGAATATCAGATTGCCCTTTTCCAGCTGTCGAAAAGCCAGCTTCCCCAGTTTCAGGATGATTTCTGTATCTGATGCTGACATCTTCTTTGAGTTTGTCACATTGGTGTTATGATACTTCTGATTCTTTACATTTGTCTGAATTAGCAGGAAGTGTGTGTACATTTCAGTCAGAGTTTTGGGTAGATCTCCACTCTCTGCTTTACCCAACATTGTCTCCAGAACAGTAGCAGAAATCCAGCAGAAGGCTGGTATGTGACACATGATGTAGAGACTCCTGGATGACTTGATGTGTGAGATAATTCTGCTGGTCTGGTTCTGATCTCTGATTCTCTTCCTGAAGTACTCCTCCTTCTGTGGGTCATTGAACCCTCGTACCTCTGTCACCTGGTGGACACACTCAGGAGGGATCTGATTGGCTGCTGCTGGTCGGGAGGTGATCCAGAGGAGAGCAGAGGGAAGCAGATTCCCCTTAATGAGGTTGGTCAGCAGCACATCCACTGATGATGACTCTGTTATATCACAGCAGTCCTCATTGCTTTGGAAATTTAGGGGAAGTCGACACTCATCCAGACCATCAAAAATAAATAAAACTTTGACTTCATCACCTTCAACACTATTGATCTCTTTCAGCTGTGGAAAGTAGTGCTGCAGAAGTTGCATCAGACTGAATGCTCTTTCCTTCTTCACATTCAGATCTCGGAAAGGGAGAGTGAAGATGAAATCAACATCCTGATTGGCTTTTCCTTCTGCCCAGTCCAGAATGAACTTCTGCACAGAGACGGTTTTCCCAATGCCAGCGATGCCCTTTGTAAGCACAGTTCTGATGGGTTTCTTTTGTCCAGGTAAAGGCTTAAAGATGTCATTGCAGAGGATTGCAGTCTCCTGTGTGGTCTTGGATGGTGTCTCAATCTGTCTGACCTCGTGCTCATTATTGACCCCCCCACTTCCCCCCTCTGTGATGTACAGCTCTGTATAGATCTCATTCAGGAGGGTTGGGTGACCCTGCTTTGCTAAACCTTCAGATATGCACTCAAACTTCTGCTTCAGATGAATTTTCAGTGCCTGCTGGGCTTTCTTTATGGATTCATCTGAAAAGAGGAAATATGATAAATAATTGTTTAAAATAAGATAATAATTTCCTTTTCAATAACAGATTTTAAGAAGAAACATTCAATAAAAATATTAAAGCACTCAGTTTTCACAGTATTTCACACATATAGCATCATAGTGTTACATACTTCTATCAGTATGTTACACGCCTCACACAGTGATACACACCTTTGTCCCAGTGTGTTACACACCCCTCACACAGTATTACATACATTCCATTAATGAAATTGAATTTCTTGCTGACAGGAGCATCAGTGTCACTTTTTTGGTCTCCCAAGATGGCTGCCACTGCCTTTCCCCTGTTCAGAGTCTCTCTGCAATCCTTCAGAAATCACCAAAATATGGTGCCATCCTTTCAAAATTAAATCATTGCTGATGGCGCAGCAATGTTTCACTTCCATTTTTTGGAAATTGTGTCAATTTGGTGTTTTTTTGATCAAGGACATTGTTAAGGGCCTGGGAGCACATGGTGATTGGCAACAGAGCGGTATTTCCTTAAGCTTACCCAAAATGTATTATTTTTTCTTCTTTTTTGTGACCTTCTTGAAAAAAGATTGCGATTACAACCAAAAAGCTGGCAGAGGAATTAGAAGAGATTAAAAAATCCCTCAATTTTATGTCTGAGGAGATCAGCAAAGTGGTAAAACAGCAAGTTAACCTCATGGGTCTAATGGAGGAGGTCCATGAGCTGAGAGTTACAATCAACCAAAGGGACCAGAGGATCGAACTGCTGGAACAAAGGATTGACGACTTGGAGCAGTACTCCCGTGCGGATGACCTTATCATCACTGGGCTGGATACCAAACATCGCAGCTATGCCAGGGCTACAGCCGGTGACCGACAAGGTGAGGACGCACCACTTGAGGAGCTGCACACTTTAGAGCAACAAGTGGTTCAATTCCTGAGCAGTAAGAACATTCAACTAGAGAGACAGCAAATCTCAGCCTGTAACATTCTCCCACGCAAGGATAAAAAAAACAAGCCAACGATTGTTGTCCGGTTTGTAAATCGAAAGTATAAGGTTGAAGTGTTGAGACAGTCCAAAAAACTTAAGGATACTGGGGTGTATGTAAATGAGCACCTGACGAAGAAAAATGCTGAAATTGCTATGAATGGCCGTATCCTCAGAAAGCAAAACAAAATACAAGCAACATGGACAAGGAATGGAAAAGTGTTTATAAAGTTAAATGGACCACCAGAGCAAGCCAAGGTGGTTGTGGTACGGAATCTGAGAGATTTGGATCAGTGACAATGTTTATAGATGGGGTCGGGTTGCAATGGAAATTTTTGCAAATCTTATTTCTAAACCACTTTTTTTCTTCATAAAATGACAGATGAAGATTTTCATTTTCTTATTGAAGAAACTGAGAGTAGTGATCTCTCTGAGAATGAAAATTCCTTAGTTGAGAATATATGTAACAAGAAAAAATGTGAGGAGGAGTTAAATTTAAGTTTTCTAAATTTGATTGAACATAAATCATTTAGTTTTGAAAATAACATTGATCCTGAGGCAAATTTTTATAATGATTACAAATCAAATTCTGAATATTATTCTGAGAGTCTGTTTAATAGTCTTAATTTGGAGGGTTTTTCAATCATACATTTTAATAGCAGAAGCCTCTATACGAATTTTGTTCAAATCAAAGATTATTTAAAATCATTAAAACATACATTTCAGGTCATTGCCGTAAGTGAGACTTGGTTAACAAATGAAAAGGGTGCTGATTTTGTGTTAGAAGGGTATGACAATTTTAATGTAAACCGGATAAATAAAAGGGGTGGTGGTGTTGCCTTTTATGTACAGAAAGATTTTCAGTGTAAGGTAATTGACAGTACAATTGTTAATGATATCATGGAGAGTTTGACAATTGAAATTCATTCTACTAAATTTAAGAGTATAATTTTGAGTTGCATATATAGAACGCCTGGTTCTTGCATTGATCAATTTATGAATACCATAGTTGATATTTTTGGGAAAGTATGTCATAAGAAATCACTTTTTGTTTGTGGTGACTTTAACATAGACTTGTTAAAATATAATGAACATAAACTAACAACAAACTTTTGTAATGTAATGTTTAGTTTTGGTCTCTGGCCCCTTATTGATAAACCTAGTAGGATAACTAAAGAAAGTGCCACACTTATTGATAACATTTTTACTAATGTTCATGACCAAGCAACAAGTGGTTTGTTTTTAAGTGATATCAGTGATCATCTTCCTATTTTTGTGATTTCACATAATTTAAAGGTTAAATGTTCAGTTGGTGTGAGTGAGCCTTCTTGTAAATTAGTAAGAATAAGGACACCAGAAAGAATTGAGGCCTTAAAGATGGACCTTATAAATTACAACTGGGATAAGGTGTATGTTGATGATCCTAATCAGGCCTATGATGCATTTTTGTTCACATTCATAGAGTTATATAACAAACATTGTCCGATTAGAAAGTGCTGGTTGAAGGATAAATATAAAGGAAAGCCATGGATGACAAAAAGTCTGCAAAGGTCATGCAAAAAGAAAAATTTACTTTATAAGAAATATATACAATTGAGAACCAGTGAAAGTGAAGAAAAATATAAGTTGTGTAAGAATAAATTGATTTCCATTATGAGATTACAGAAGAAGGAATACTACAATAAAATGTTAGAGGAGAGTAAAAACAACATTCAAAGGACTTGGAAAGTAATTAATCATATTATTCGGAATAGATCTTATAAATCTGAATTTCCAAGTTATTTTTTAAATAGCTCTGATGCTACAGTGGTAAATATAAAAAGCATTGTTGATGATTTCAATGACTATTTTGTGGGTGTTGGCACTACTTTGGCCAGCAAAATTGTTGTGCCTGATGATAAAAAAGATTTGTTTGATAATCTGATTAATGGTAATATCAGTTCTATGTTCCTTTATGGGGTAAATGAAACTGATATAACTGAAATTGTAAGAAAATTCAAAAACAAAACATCAACTGATATAAATTCCATTGACATGGTAATTATTAAAGAAGTAATTGATTTTATTGTAAGACCTTTGACCTATATATGTAATCTGTCTTTTCAAAGAGGTGTTTTTCCTAATAATATGAAATCAGCAAAGGTAATACCAATATTTAAAAATGGAGATAAGCACTACATGGATAATTATAGACCGGTGTCCCTTCTTCCTCAATTTTCAAAAATATTAGAGAAATTATTTGTGAAACAATTGGATCTCTTCATTGGTAAATATGAATTATTGAGTGAACACCAGTATGGATTTAGGGAAAATAGAACTACTACATATGCAGTAATGGAGATGGTAGAAGAAATAACAAAGGCAGTTGAAAATGATGAGTGTTCTATTGGTATTTATATTGACCTACAGAAGGCTTTTGATACTATAGATCACAGCCAATTATTGAGAAAATTGGAGAAGTATGGAATAAGAGGTATAGCTTACTCTTGGCTGGAAAGTTACTTGGAAAATAGACAGCAATGTGTGCAAATTAATGAGACTGTGTCAGGATTTAGGAAGGTCACCTGTGGGGTACCCCAGGGATCGGTGATTGGTCCAAAACTTTTCTTACTTTATATTAATGACGTTTGCAATGTTACTGAAAGGTTAAAATTTGTCATTTTTGCAGACGATACAAATCTATTTTGCTCTGGGAAAAATTTAAAGGAACTTTTGTATGCTATTGAAAGGGAGCTGGAAATTCTCAAAACTTGGTTTGATGTTAATAAATTGTCTCTCAATATTAAGAAAACTAAATTCATGGTTTTTGGTAATCAAAAAGAAATTGATGGGGATATTGAATTAAAAATCTGTGATGTTGAAATTGAAAGAGTTTTTGAGACAAAATTCTTAGGGGTTGTGATTGATCATAAATTAACATGGAAACAACATATTGACTATATTAAAGGAAAGATTTCAAAGTCAATAGCAATCCTGTATAAATCTAGGGATATATTAAATTATAAGGCCTTGTATATAATTTATTGCTCACTTATACTTCCTTATATATCTTACTGTGTGGAATTGTGGGGGTCGACCTTTAAAACGACTATAAATTCAATAGTCTTACTGCAAAAACGAGCCATACGTATTATTAATAAGGCTGGTTACTATGATCACACTAATCCAATGTTTATAAAATCCCATGTTATGAAATTTAATGATTTGGTATATTATAAAATAATGCAAATCATGTTTAGAGCTAAAACAAAGTCACTCCCAGACTGTGTACAAAGGTTTTTTTCAATACAGGAGTGCAAATATGATTTGAGAGATGTTTGTAAGTTTACTGTACAAAAAGCTAAAAAAGGGATTAAAAGGAGATGTATTTCTATTGTTGGGGTTAAATTATGGAATAATGCTAATATAAATGTAAGAATGTGTAATTCGCTTTTGGTTTTCAAAAGAATGGTTTATAAAGCTATTTTTGAGGGTTACAATTGTGAATGATTTTTATTTTGTTATTATGTTTATTTTTTGGAGGGTAGCTTAAATTGAAAAGAATGTAGGATAGGCATATATAAGCATTATGCTTCTGCCTGTGCCTTTTCAGTCACTACCTAATACATAGATTGTTGACTTGTTTATATTGTCTAGAATGTTTATATTTATTGTATTGTGTGTGATGACTGAATAAAAAATACTACTACTACTACTACTTTTGCTATAACCGTTTTCGTTTTAATTAAAACAAATTGAAATCACAAAGACTTTCGGTTATGGCGCGGAGCTGAGAAGTCGTGTGCCCGAGCCCCTCCGTAAAGTTTTGAAATGAGTCAGCTAAACAACCGCCATTAATCCGTACATCCACAGCCCAGATCAAATCCTAACCGCTATCCAAGCAATAAAAGAAGATTTCGTATCGAGGTTTGACGGGATGCTAAACGCAATACAAGGTGAACTGAAAGTGGTCACAGTGCGTATCACAGAAACCGAAGACAGAACTGGCACAAATCAAGATGACATCGTATCCCTGCAAGCTCGGAATACTGCTATGAAAGCAGCTATTGAGGAATTAGTGCTTAAAGTGGACGACTTGAAAAACCGTAGCCGCCGTTCTAACCTCCGTCTGGTAGGCCTCCCAGAAAGGAAAGAAGGGACTGATATGTGTTCATTTTTTGAGAAGTGGCTACCGGACGTGCTTGGCGCAGATAACATTCCTGAGCCGCTGCTGATAGAGAGAGCACACAGAATTGGCAAAGCTAACGCAGCCAAAGCACAGTCAGCAGAAAGCCTATGGCCCAGGGTAGTGATAATGAAATTCCTAAACTACGCAGACAAGACAAGGGACCCATACACATAGATAACCAAAGAGGCATGTTTTCCCCCAACGTCTCTGCCGAACTCCTCAAGCAAAGAAAAGTCTTTGACCAAGTGAAGAAATATCTGGCCTCCCTCTCCATCCCGGACCTGCGCCATGGGATTGTTCACCCGGCTAAACTTCTGGTAACCTACAAAAGAAGATGCCACATTTTTGACACTGTATCGGCGGCGGAGAAGTTTGTGCAGGAACTAAGGAACTACAACCGGGAAACACTTTGCTCAGTAGGTGTGTTCCATAATACAGCACCTTGTGGACTTAAACAAACAATAATAGCTAATGCTAGCTGTATGTTGCCACTGGACTGACCACACCCTACTGATCTTGCATCTGTTTATGATATTTCATGCGGCAGTGTACATAAAACTAGATTAGACTAAATTGTTATTTACTGGTATTTGTACATTTCTTTTTTCATTATTATTTTCCAGAATTGATTATTATTTAGTCTCAGCTGATTTAATACCCAAAATTACAAGCTGTTGGTATGATAGCATAATAATCTCAGACCATGCCTCAGTTTCATTCCTTTTCAAATTCCCCAACTTTTTGCACCATTCCCCGAGATGGCGTCTCCAGACAACGTGGCGTAGGGATCCAGAACTCATAGAGTTTACTGGAACACAAATAGATTTTTACTTTGAAAATAACACTGACCAGACATCTGCAGCTGTGAGGTGGGAAGCTTTTAAAGCCTTTTTAGAGGCCAGATGATAAGCTTTACAAGTTTTAAACACAAATCGCTTAGACTGGAAATGGAACAAATTGAAAAATCAATAAAAGAAATCGAAACTGAAATTTTCCAAAATCCCTGCCATCAGCTAATTAGGGAGCTCCACAAACTGAGAGCTAAATATAATGTGTTATCTACAAATAAGGCAACAGAAGGTTTGATGAGATTAAGGCAATCATATTATGAGCAAGGTGAAAAAGCTGGTAAGCTACTAGCCTGGCGCATTAAACAGATGCAAACAGAGAAGGCAATAAACTCAATTCAACCAGATAAGGGGGTGATAACCTCTGACCCAAAGGAAATAAACAACACCTTTCTAGAATTCTACCACAGCTTGTACAGCTCCGAATATCCAGATTCAGTTCCGCATATACAAAAGGAATTCCTGGATTAATTAGAATGTACGCCCCTGGACAGAGAATCCCTAGGCTCATTAGAATTTAACCTTGGGGCCCAGGAACTGTCTGAAGCTATAACCAGTATGAAAGGAGGAAAAACTCCCAGACCTGACAGAATTCCAATTGAAATATATACATTTTAAAAAAGACTAAACTAATACCACCCCTACTCAATATGTACCAAGAATCGTTTGATAGGGGTTCCCTTCCTCCCTCTCTCAACACTGCAATAATTACTCTGCTATTAAAACCCGGAAAACCATCGACTCAATGTGGATCTTATAGACCGATATCTCTTCTTAACAATGATCTTAAAATTTTATGTAAAGCACAAGCTAAAAGATTGGAGCCAATTTTACCCAAAATGGTTCACTCTGACCAGAATGGATTTGTACAGGGAAGACAGGGCTTTCACAACATAAGAAGGGTGCTTAACATACTATTTGGGAAATCTGGCAGTTCTGACAATGCTATCCTGTCGTTGGACTCAGAGAAGGCCTTCAACAGAGTAGAATGGCAGTACCTGTTTGAAACTCTAGAAAGGTTCGGTATAGGGGGAAAATTTCTTAGATGGGTAGAACTTCTCTACTCTAATCCACAAGCTGAAATTTTAACTAACGGGCTTACGTCAACTCCTTTTAAACTTAATCGAGGAACAAGACAGGATTGTCCCTTATCTCCCCAACTGTTTACCTTGGCTATTGAGCCATTAGCTATGACAATCTATAAACACATGAACGTAGCAGGAATAAAAATTGGAGATATAGAACACCAAATAGCTCTATACGCGGATGACGTAATTCTGTTTTGCTCTAATTTGAAACAAACTCTACCTACCTTACTTGACCTGACAGATGTGTTTGGCATCTTTTCAGGCTACAAAATAAATAATAACAAATCAGTAATAATGTTTATGGCAGAAAGCGAGAGGCTCAACCCTCCTATTCTAACTCCGTTTATGGTGTCAAAACTGTGATTTACTTACCTGGGCATTAAAATTACCCCCACTATTAACAAAATTATCTCGGCTAACTACAACCCCCTCACAGATACAATTACGCAGCTTATAAGTAGGTGGACAAAATTACCCATATCCCTGATTGGACGCATCAACGCTCTAAAAATGACAATTTTACCTAAGTTCCTGTACCTTTTTCAATCAATACCACTCTCTCCACCATCTTCCTTTTTTCAACTGTTAAAGAAAACCTTTTCAAACTTCATTTGGAACAACAAACATTCCCTGCTATATTTACCATATGACAGAAGTGGACTACAATTACCAAATCTTATATGGTATTACTGGGCAGCACAAATTAGAGCAGGTATGTTTTACTTTGTTAAGGACCATCCCCCAGCATGGGTCACAATGGAATCCCAGTCAATTACAATCCCCATAAACTTGTATATGTACTCAGCAAATAAGAAAAAGTTAATTAAACAGACAGAAAAACACAATAAGGGTTTGGTACGATGCTCTCGCATATTTGGGTGAGACACAACAGATATCTCAATTTTCGCCAGTTTTTGGTAAGGATGACTTTCGGCCAGGCAGAGCAGACTCAGGTTTTAAATTCTGGTCTACCAAAGGTATAGCTAAGGTATCTGACGTCTATAATGGAAACAAATTTATGTCTTTTGAAGAACTTAAATCCACTTACAGAATTCCCACAAAGCACTTCTTCAAATATCTTCCGCTCCGAACTTGTATTATGTCCAGGCAGCATAACAGTTTAGAGCGTCCCCCTCTATCTACCCTAGAAGACATTACTTTGAAGCATCTAGAAGCCAAGGGACAGGTGTCTTTATTATATAATCTGTTTGTAAACGAGTGCAAAGAATCTTCAAACAATATCTTGCAGGCATGGAATACAGATTTGAAGGAGAATGTAACAGAGGAGGAATGGTCAGAGGCTTGCTCCTTGGTTCAGACCCGAACAGTAAACACACACTCCAAATTACTACAATATAAATGGCTAAGCAGACAGTGCATCACTCCAGCTAGGTTGCACCACTTTAATCCTAATATCCCTGACACATGCATTAAACGTAATCTCTCTGTTTCACTGTACGTGGGAGTGTCCACAGGTAATCTGCTTTTGGAAAAAGGTGCTGGATCTGATCAACCAGATTATTGGTAAAGAGATTGTTGTGTTTTCTAATGCTTTTATTATGCTTTAGTTATATTTCCTATTACACCACTAGGTGTCACTGTAAATTTTGTGTACTGGTATTACCTGCTGTGTTGTATGGTAGAAAGGAAGTGACATACAGGAACCAGGAAGTAAGGACAATGAAAGCCATATGCTGGGAGATGTTCATTAAAACAGTAAGATAGAATTCATCCATGCTCTCCTGCGTGTTTTATATCCCATCCACCTCTACAGAGGTGCCTCTTAATCCTAAATTATGTAATCTGAATATTTAACCAGATGATTTTGTAACTTCAAACAATGTAAGGTCCTTGCTCAATGTTTGTCTCTTGGGGGCAAAACGATGCATGGATGGAAGAAAAAAATAACCTGTGGAATTTCCCAGTGGCTGAAAGGAATGACTTTTCACTTTGCTGTTGAAAAAATAAGTTATTTCACAAAAAAATAAACTTGATAAGTTTTGGAAAATTTGGACTGTTTTTTTTTTTTACAGCTTCCTGGAGCATAATGACATACAAAAGGATGGATGGAATGATGATCTGATCTGACTGCTAATTGGGATGTGTTCTTAACTTTAAATTTTTATTCTTATTTTATGTTTTTTTTATTTATTTTTTATTCTGCAATGTTATGTTATTCTTTCTTGTAAAAGACAATAAAGAGATGTTTCAAAAAAAAAATTAACACAAATGGGTTTTTTTTTTCATTGTGATGAAAAGGAGAACGTGCTTTTCAATTCTGAGTTCCCAACCTACTGCCAGTGTGTGATGATGTGTAGCTATCCCTCCAACAAGAGTGACATGCTACACAGAAGAGGGAAGCTGATTTTTGAAATCATATTAAAGCAAGTTATCGATTTATGTTGCTATTTTATTCTAGCTGTCGCATTTAAGACATTGAACATGAAAAATGAACTGTAAAAATATATTTTCTGAAAAATCGCCAAAACGGGATTGACCAGGGACTCACACAGGTTTTATATTGCAGACTTACAATATGACAAGAGAGTTAGGCTACCGGATCCATAAAAAACATTTGAATGGCGACTACGCTGACCGCTATCCTGAAGTATGGGACCCGATACCAGACCACTATTAACTGGCGCTTTATTTTTCCCAAATAGCGTACGAATGATATCTCAAAACCACAGAGCTATGCGTTCCTCTAAAGATGGCCAGTTGTATGGCGTTTATATAATGCCAAAACCTGCGCACATAAAAACCAGGCGCGAGGGAGCATTTGTGCTCTGCAAGCGCACAGAACAGTATCCGCGAGCAGAAAAAGCATCCTCGCGAGGGAGCATTTGTGCTCCGCGTGCACAAATGTGGTCCCGCGAGCACGGGGCTGTGACGAGCGCACGCTCGACCCTCCCTACGCGCTCGCAACTGCTCAACCCTCGCTCGCTCCTCAAGTTGACTTTTGGCACTTTGGAGGCGGGGACGGAATAGACAGTGGCTGTCAACCAAAAGGTTGGCCAGATTTGCAACATCTGTGGACTCATCAACTTGCAGTGAGTAAAACTCGCTATTTTTGACTCGATCGACTAATTTGCAGAGGATATGCTCAGACATTCTATTTATGCGGCGCGATATACTGTTGTTCGAAACTGGGATCATCTCCAACTTTTTTGATTCCTTTTCGCCGATCATGCACTCTACCATATCCTTTGCAGCTGGTAAGCACACATCTTCTGCGATTGTGTGTGCGAGTCCTTTTTTAGCCAATCTGTAACTAACAGGGTAGGATGCTCATAGCGCGTTTTTGGTAGACCCGATGCCTGAATGCGACTGCATTCGTTTTTGGCTTTTCCGCAGTTCTCCAAATTTAGATTTAAAAAACGTAACTGGCTTCTCTCTTAAATTTGTATGTTTAGTGTTCAGGTGGCGACGTGAATAAGAGGGCTTATGGCTAGAACCTCACTGCAAATCACACACTGTGGCTTTGGCCATTCATCATTGCCAGTCCAAGTAAAGCCCAGACTGATGCAATTTTCATCATACTTGCGTTTTTTGCTAGGCATGTGTTCACTCTTCTTGCATGTTTTTAGTGATGATGATGATGGGTCTCTGTGTTCCTCATTTCTCCCTTGTTCCTCCGATTCCCTCGTCTCCGTTCCTCTCTCCCCCTCCGATTCCCACTCCGTTTCTCTCTGTCTCTGTGTTTCATCACTAATGCTAGCATTAGGCGTCGCTGCTGATGCGGGTTCATCTCTATTTTTATTTGGCAGTTTCCCTGTTTTTAACCAACTGTACATTTTCACTAATGATGTTGAATTGTGTTAATAACAAAAAAAAAGATGTTAAACTGCAGGCGTTGAATTACGAATAGTTCATTTAGCTGGCTAGCTAGCGGACCATTACAAAAAGTAATCTACATCTTCAACAAGACGTAGGTTACGTTGTTTGATTGCTTACGTGCTATGCACGCGCTCAAGTGCATTTCGGGAAAGCAGGTTATTTATTCATAATGTATGGCTAGCATTTGAAATGAAAGTGTTTCAATTAAATGTTTGTATTTCTGATATGTTTGAATTTCTCAAAAAAAGAAAAAAAAAGGATAATCCACCATTACATTTTTTTTCTCACGTACCCCCGAGGGTCAGCTCGCACACTGTATTACAGGAACACTGAGAAAAGCGGTAAAATATGCATGCCAAATTAATTATTGTTCTATGAACGGTAAAATTTCTATCAATAATGCTACTCATAGAATAACAAAATGTATTCATACAGTGAAGATCAAGGCTACATTGAGAAAACAGTCTCGAGTGAAAGTGCTTTGGCCCAACAAATTTTAAAGCGGCAAAAGGAAATAGGCTACAAGAGGCAGCATATGCAAAACAAGGAGCGCTGGAGCGGGGCCTAGCACGCGTGGAAAATGTATTCCGAAAAAACCTAGATAGTCAGCCAGCCTCTAGACTTTTTCACAGGTCAGCCCAATAATGTATTTATGCCTACGCCACTGTAGCTTGCACAACATGAGTAAATAAAATTCTAATTGACACACAGTAGCAACGGAAGAAAGTTCTTACTGTGCTCATGTCTTTCCAGTGAATCAGCGAGATCCTTCTGCTTCATGTTCCTCAGGATGTGGAGTGTGATCTTCAGAGACCTCTCACTGCCACAGGTCTCCAGCATCTTCT
The DNA here is from genome assembly GCA_025169545.1 of Anguilla japonica. Lineage (NCBI taxonomy): Eukaryota > Metazoa > Chordata > Actinopteri > Anguilliformes > Anguillidae > Anguilla > Anguilla japonica. The sequence goes on along the minus strand of CM045898.1, from coordinate 6,974,195 downwards.
CAACCATGTACAGGGCCTCAGGATCCTCCTGCTCTCTCTCAGTGCATTCTGGGTAATCATCAACTTCATGACTGTCGAACAATTCCTTAATAAAATTCATAAACTTATCCAGCCAAGTAGGACCTTCAGACAGACTCTGATCTTCAAGACAGCATTCAGGGCAATCCTGACTCAGATGGCTCTGAAACAGTTTCAGCTTTTCATCCTTCTTCAGCTTCATCAGAGTGCGCAGGAGAGACTGAAATAAACACATGAAGATGTGTGCTGTATCAGTGTGATATAAACACATGAAGATGTGTGCTGTATCAGTATGAAATAAACACATGAAGAGGTGTGCTGTATCGGTGTGTGAAATAAACACATGAAGAGGTGTGCTGTATCAGAGTGAAATAAACACATGAAGAGGTGTGCTGTATCAGAGACTGAAATAAACACATAAAGAGGTGTGCTGTATCAGAGTGAAATAAACACATGAAGAGGTGTGCTGTATCAGTGTAAAATAAACACATGAATAGGTGTGCTGTATCAGAGTGAAATAAACACATGAAGAGGTGTGCTGTATCAGTGTGAAATAAACACATGAATAGGTGTGCTGTATCAGAGTGAAATAAACACATGAAGAGGTGTGCTGTATCAGTGAGAAATAAACAAGGAAGAAGTGTGCTGTATCAGGGTGAGACAAACATATGAAGAGGTGTGCTGTATCGGAGTGTGAAATATACACTTGAAGACGTGTGCTATATCACAATAATGAATGAACACATGAGAAATAAAATGGGCCATAATACATGTGAACAGTAACCCTGAAATTTTGCGATGATAAGTGTATGGTTACACATGTATTTGCAGATTATCCTGGATTAAAACATGACTGCTTTATATTGACCAACTCTGTCATTCCTGCAGTCTTCTAGGGAAATCCCCCTCCTGGAGGGGTGGCTGTTAGGGGACAATGGCTATCCGTTAAAGACACGGCTGAAGATAATATAATAGAGTGTGTGAATAGTCATTCAATTAAAAACACACAAAAACATGCACTGTAGCCCAATAGAGAGGACGTTTGGAATGCTGAAAATGCACTTCAGATGTTTGCATAAGTCAGGTGGAACTTTACAATACAGCCCTCAGAAGGCCTGAATATTCTTTGTGGCATGTTGTGTGTTGCATAACGTTGCCAAAGTCATGGATGTCTCAGACATAAATGAGGACACATTATAGGACTTTAGAAGGCGTGATGGTGAACTGTATGTGCTGATGCATATTAATGAAGTGAGATACCCCAGCAGCACGGGCGAGGAGGATTCAGCTGGCAGAAGAGCTGCTTCATCTACAGCCACCCAAGCAAACGGAATGGTTTATTTGAGTGAAAAAATCCACAATATTGCCCAGCAATTACTGAATTTATTTCAACATTTTAAATGACCTTTTTATGATTTATTTTCAAATATGGTCTGCAGGATTCACTGTGCATGATGGTTGTTTTTTTTAGATCTCCAAACTTTAATGGACTCGTGCAGAAATAGGTCTTTATGACAGAGGTAAATCTGTTTTTTGGCTGGACCGTAACAGTGGGGCCAGCCCTGCAAACGCGAATGTCTGTGAGTGATGAAGTTACACCATTGGTCGGCCGAGTTATGAAGTTACACCATTGGTCAGCCGGAGAGGTCCAGCCATATACTAGGTTTTGACCTGGTCTTGTTTCTAAGGGCTCTATTTTCAAACCAGCGCAAGGGGACGGTATAGTCAAACACAAGCTTGTTGACAGCGTCAAAATCTTAAAACTGGCGCTATGGCATTTCTCAGCAATACCGCTAGGATCAACAAATTCCCTACATAACATCCTTTCGCTTGCGCTGCAGTGGGAGGGGTGGCGCTGTCTGGGCCGTGTTCTAAAATACTTTTGGCGCAGTGACAATTTGAACCAACAAAGACCCATTGTGTTATGATCAGCTGGAACCACCTCTTAGCGGCAACGCAAGAGACTCTGGCAATTTGGCAACTTACTGGTCATGTAGTTCTATGTAGTGTCTATAGGTGATGCCAACATTACACTTCAATTTAATGAACAATTAGCCTGTAATTATTATTAATTAAGTTTAATTTAAACTACTAGAATAAAACAGGACAGATTACAAGAAACCTGCGATCATGTAGGCCAACAGCCTAAAATATATAAATTATATTAGTCATTATATTAAACCTTTTTCAGCATTGACAGGCCGTTCGAACATTTAATGCAATCGCCACCGCCTCCCACGCCTTCCGAACGTCTGGGAGAGGAGATGGTATGGATTGTGATCCATAAATTGCTACAGACCTAGCCTGTACTTCTGTCGTAAGTATTGCTGATTCCTGTGTGGAAAAGCGCTCTTGTCGTTGACGGTCCAGTGTGTTTGGGTTGCTCATTATGAAATTGCATGGAGCGATTGCGTTCCAACTGGATTTTTTTTAAAGCATGAGATCAACAATTTGATTGGCTCCCATAGAAACACACCTTGGACATTTAAACCCGCCTTTTAGCGATACCGCCATCAGGTGCGCCAAGATTGGTGTCGTGAAATTACCAAATTTCTCGCCGACACGCCCTCAGAGCGATACCACCAACGCTTACTCTTGCGTTTCCCATCGCATTTGGTTTATGAAAATAGAGCCCTAAGTCTTTTTAAATCCACTATTATATCATCAATCCACCATGGTGCAAGTGCAGGTGGCTTTTAGAAGGAATGCGAGATGTGAGATGATATGCTGATTGGTTTATCACATGCTTATGCCCAGGACACACCTATAAATTAAGACAGTAAGTTCAGCCCATTGGAACCTTGTGCCTTACATTGCGCTCAAATAATCCACTGTTAAACGAGTATAAGTGGGTTTGGACGAAACCTAAATATACATGTGCCGCATGCTTTACACTATGCACTAAGATCATTAAAATAGAGCATTTTTTATTACATTTTTTAAACGTTTAAGTAAAAAGCTGGTTTACTGTGTTCGTATGATATTCAGCTTTGGATGGTCATGAATAATATAAAAAAGGTGAAATGTTATTAATGTTAAGGGCAATATTAGGCACGTTTAAACATTATCCTTATACTATATTATATAGGCATTATATATACTCAAATGAATTTACTGCACAAAGAAAACACATAACCCATTAAAAACTAGAAAAAGATCTCATACCTTTTTTGCGGAAGATAATTTATCTGAACTCTTCTCTTCAAAAGAGCTGGACTTCAGTGACTGCTGGATCCTGTGAACAAAACATGGAGACTGAGCTTTCAGTGAAACTCATCCTCTTACTGCAGCTCTAACTCACAGCACATGGAGACAGAGCTTCCAGTGAAACTCATCCTCTTACTGCAGCTCTAACTCACAGCACATGGAGACAGAGCTTCCAGTGAAACTCATCCTCTTACTGCAGCTCTAACTCACAGCACATGGAGACAGAGCTTCCAGTTAAACTCATCCTCTTACTGCAGCTCTAACTCACAGCACATGGAGACAGAGCTTCCAGTTAAACTCATCCTCTTACTGCAGCTCTAACTCACAGCACATGGAGACAGAGCTTCCAGTTAAACTCATCCTCTTACTGCAGCTCTAACTCACAGCACATGGAGACAGAGCTTCCAGTTAAACTCATCCTCTTACAGCAGCTCTATCCAGAAGAATCTGTTTTACACAATGTGTACTGAACCATTTGCGTAGTTTCGCTCTTGTACACACATCAGAGTTAGAAACGAATGAGCGGTGGGCACAGAATGCACAAAGCAAGTTCTGTCAGGAAACTCAGAAATCGCAGCTGACCAAAATAACGCATTTCACAATCATCCAATTGCAAACACACAACACTCTCCTCTTACCCATGCAATCACAGGCACAAATCACCAATGGAGCGCCTTTTTAAGCCAACAGTCAGACCTCTCAGTGCTGCTGCTTGCCTGCACTGCTTTTGCCTGTTTCACTGCTGCTGCTCAGAATTAGGCCCACCCTCCACCACCCCAGCACCACCTACTGTTTGGATCTGCTTCTAGATACTGGGGGGTTTTCAGGTATTCCTCCTGTTTAGTCGGGGAGATGTATAGTACTCCCTGTTAGATAGGGTACCTAAAGCAGATCCATTCACCGCCAAACCAAAAATATGTATTTACACATCCATGTAAATAGTTTAATACATACGGAACCCCTAAAGGGACGTGAGTGAGAATATTTGTTTTTAAAATATTATTGCGTTCCCTCGCAAAAATCAGCCACAACATTAAAACCATCTGCATTTTTCTGCTTTTGTCTGATTTAATATTTTATTTTCTCAGTTTGTAATCAAACAATTCACATGTGGCCAAAGTGCAGACTCAGAGCTTTTATTAAAGGGTATTCTTATACATTTTGGTTTCACCATGTAGTAATTACAGCACTTTTTATACATAGTCCCCCATTTCAGTGTTTTAGACAAATTAACATAATGTCAAATAAAAGAGTCATGTGTTGTATTTGGTTGCATATTGTTTGCATGCCATGACATCCTGATGTCTGTGACCTATCAACATCATCAGTCTGGATATCTTATTTTCAGGTTGTCCTACAAGCGATACAAAAACTCTTTACATTTGAATGGATCTATAGGAATTGGGGAGTGGGACTAGATTCAGCTGTAAATTATGCTGATACAGTGTGGAACACATTTGTTGGCTAAATGGCTTTAAGTCATCAAGGGTCCAAGGTATCAAATGTGCCTCAAACCATCATGCTGCTGCAGTATATACTACAAGAATTGTTTCTCCTGATTAATTTTCCTGTTGAACTCAATGGAAAAAAATATTCAGGAGAAACAATGCGTTACCTTTTAATTGCCTTTTAATTGCTTAACTTGAATCAAACGCTCAGGCTAGTCATCCACGAGCTTCTCTATACTTTGCCAAACATTTTGCCCATTCCTCCCGACAGAACTGGTGTAACTCCATTATGTTTGTGGGCCTCCTTCCTCAGACACGCTGTTTCAGTTCAGTACACAAATTTTTGTTTCATCTGACGAGAGAACACTCATCCAAAAGGCTAGGTCTTTGTCCTGGTGATCACCTGCAAACTTCATTCTGGCTTTTTTATGCCGGTCTTGGAGTAGGGGCTTCTTCCTTGTGTGACAGCCTTTCAAGTTATGGCGATGTAAGATTCTCTTAATGGTGGATGTAGATACTTGGGTACCTGCTCCCTCCAACTCCTTCACCAGTTCCTTTGTTGTTGTCTTGTGGTTCAGTTTAATGTTTCAGTTCAGTCAGTCCTGGCAGTTAATTTGTGCCTCCTTCCTGAATAATGCAGTGTCTGTGGGATCCCATGATTTTTATGATTTTTATACCTTCTGTTTTTTGGAAATTGCTCCTAAGGAAGAACCAGACTTGTGGAGGTCCACAATTTTTCTTCTGAGTTCTTGGCTGAGTTGCTTGGATTTGCCCATGGTATCAAGGGCAAAAAGGCAAAGGCTCTAAAGGTAGGCCCTTAAATACAGCCACAGGTACCAAATAACTCCCATTTAACTCCTAATTATGACAATTGGCTAATCAGAAGTTTCTACAAAGACATGAAATCAATTTCTGGAATCTTCCAGACTGTTTAAAGAGACAATCAACTTGGTGTATGTAAACTTTTGACCCACTGGAATTCGGATAAAGTGAATTAAAGCTGAAATAAATCTGTCTCTAATCCATTGTTTTAAAATTCCCTCTGATGTGAAGAAAGTAGATGCCCTAATTTACTTGCCAAAATAAATGTATGCATAAATGTCTACATTTGAATATAACATAATACACCTACATACACCTGCATATAGTAAAATAATATATTGAATGTGAATGTGACACAATACACCCAACTAGACCTGAATGTGACATAAAAAACCCATCTACACCTGAAAATGACATAATATACCCACCTACACTTGAATATAATATAATAATCTACATCTATATGTGACACAATACACCCATGGACACCTGAATATGACATAACACACCCACCTACACTTGACTATGACACAATACACCTACCTACACCTGGATATAATAAAATAATCTACATGCGAATGTGACATAATATACCAATCTACACCTGAAAATGACATAATACACCCATTGGCACCTGAATGTGGCATCATATACTCACTTACACTTGAATGGGACATGGAGCTCCCAGCCTACACCAGAAATTAGCCAGTCAGATTTAGCTCTAATTAAAAAGTAGTGTCAACATGAACCTGTTCATTTACCTTGAATCACCTGGTAACTCTCCTCTGAAGTTGATTGGATTCCCCATTGATTCTTCACTCTTCAAAGACATACAGCTGGGTACAGGAGACCCTGCTCTTTCTACCTGGGCCCTGTGAACAAATCATGGACAATATACCATCAACACCTGAGTATGACATAATACACCACCTGGGGGCGACATAGCTCAGGATGTAAGACCGATTGTCTGGCAGTCGGAGGGTTGCCGGTTCAAACCGCGCCCTGGGCGTGTCGAAGTGTCCTTGAGCAAGACACCTAACCCCTAAATGCTCTGGCGAATGAGAGGCATCAATTGTAAAGCGCTTTGGATAAAAGAGCTATATAAATGCAGTCCATTAATACACCACATACTTATGAATGTAACATATTACATGCACGTACACCTGCATATAGTTTACCATACTATCTACACCTGAATGTAACATGACACCCCCACCTACACCTGAATGTAACATAATATACCAATCTACACCTGAATTAGACATAATACACCTACCCACACCTGCATATAGTTTAATAATTTACATGTGAATGTGACATAACATACCAATCTACACCCAAAAAAGACATAATATACCCATTGGCACCTGAATATGACATAATACACCAACCTACACCTGAATTAGACATAATACACCTACTTACACTTGAATGTGACACAATACACCCACCTACACCTCAATGTGGCATAATATACACACCTACACCTGAATGTGGCATCATATACTCACTTACACTTGAATGGGACATGGAGCTCCCAGCCTACACCAGAAATTAGCCAGTCAGATTTAGGTTTAATTATACAGTAGTGTCAACATGAACCTGTTCATTTACCTTGAATCAACTGGATGCTGTTCTCTGAAGTCAACCAGCTTCCCCATTGAATGTTCACTCTTCATAGACATACAGCTGGGTACAGGTGACCCTGCTCTTTCTACCTGGGCCCTGTGAACAAATCATGGATAATATACCATCAACACCTGAATGTTACATGATACACCCACCTACACCTCAATGTGACATAATATGACATTCTACACCTCAAAATAACATAAAACACCCACCTACACCTGCATATAATATAATAATCTATGTCTGTATGTGACACAATACACCCTCCCACACCTGAATGTGACATAGTACACACTAAACACCTGCCTATATTATAATATAGCACCTACATCTGAATGTGACATAATACACCCACCTACACCTGAGTATGGCATAAGACACCTACCTACACCTGCATATAATATAATAATCTACATGTGAATGTGACATAATATACCAATATACACCTGAATATGACATAATACACCAACCTACACCTGAATGTGGCATAACACCCACCTACACCTGAATACGACATCATACACCCACTTACACTTGAATGAGACATGGAGCTCCCACCCTACACCAGAAATTAGCCAGTCAGATTTAGGTCTAATTAAACAGTAGTGTCAACATGAACCTGTTCATTTACCTTGAATCACCTGGTAACTCTCCTCTGAAGTTGATTGGACTCCCCATTGATTCTTCACTCTTCAAAGACATACAGCTGGGTACAGGTGACCCTGCTCTTTCTACCTGGGCCCTGTGAACAAATCATGGATTATATACCATCAACACCTGAATATGACAAAATACACCACCTACTTCTGAGTGTAACATATTACATGCATGTACACCTGCATATAGTTTACCATACTATCTACATCTGAATGTGACATGACACACCCACCTACACTTGAATGTAACATAATATAGCAATCTACACCTGAATATGCCATAATAGACCCACCAACACCTGAATGTGGCATAATAAACCCACCGACACTTGAATATGGCATAATATACCTACCAACACCTGAATTAGACATAATACACCTACCTACACCTGCATATAATATAATAATCTACATGTGAATGTGACATAATATACCAATCTACACCTGAATATGACATAATACACCAATCTACACCTGAATGTGGCATAACACCCACCAACACCTGAAAATGACATAATACATCCATTGGCACCTGAATATGACATCATACACCCACCTACACCTGAATATGACATAATACACACACTTACAGTTGAATGAGACATGGAGCTCTCAATCTACTCCTGAAATTAGCCAGTCAGATTTAGGTCTAATTAAACAGTAATGTCAACATGAACCTGTTCATTTACCTTGAATCACCTGGTAACTCTCCTCTGAAGTTGATTGGATTCCCCATTGATTCTTCACTCTTCAAAGACATACAGCTGGGTACAGGTGACCCTGCTCTTTCTACCAGGGCCCTGTGAACAAATCATGGATAATATACCATCAACACCTGAATATGACATAATACACCACCTACTTATGAATGTAACATATTACATGCACGTACACCTACGTATAGTTTACCATACTATCTACAACTGAAGGTAACATGACACCCCCACCTACACCTGAATGTAACATAATATACCAAGCCACACCTGAATATGACATAATACACCAACCTACACCTGAATGTGGCATAACACCCACCTACACCTGAATACGACATCATACACCCACTTACACTTGAATGAGACATGGAGCTCCCAACCTACACCAGAAATTAGCCAGTCAGATTTAGGTCTAATTAAACAGTAGTGTCAACATGAACCTGTTCATTTACCTTGAATCACCTGGTAACTCTCCTCTGAAGTTGATTGGATTCCCCATTGATTCTTCACTCTTCAGAGACATACAGCTGGGTACAGGTGACCCTGCTCTTTCTACCTGGGCCCTGTGAACAAATCATGGATTATATACCATCAACACCTGAATATGACAAAATACACCACCTACTTCTGAGTGTAACATATTACATGCATGTACACCTGCATATAGTTTACCATACTATCTACATCTGAATGTGACATGACACACCCACCTACACTTGAATGTAACATAATATAGCAATCTACACCTGAATATGACATAATAGACCCACCAACACCTGAATGTGGCATAATAAGCCCACCTACACTTGAATATGGCATAATATACCTACCAACACCTGAATTAGACATAATACACCTACCTACACTTGCATATAATATAATAATCTACATGTGAATGTGGCATAATATACCAATCTACACCTGAATATGACATAATACACCAATCTACACCTGAATGTGGCATAACACCCACCTACACCTGAAAATGACATAAAACATCCATTGGCACCTGCATATGACATCATACACCCACCTACACCTGAATATGACATAATACACACACTTACAGTTGAATGAGACATGGAGCTCTCAATCTACTCCTGAAATTAGCCAGTCAGATTTAGGTCTAATTAAACAGTAATGTCAACATGAACCTGTTCATTTACCTTGAATCACCTGGTAACTCTCCTCTGAAGTTGATTGGATTCCCCATTGATTCTTCACTCTTCAAAGACATACAGCTGGGTACAGGTGACCCTGCTCTTTCTACCAGGGCCCTGTGAACAAATCATGGATAATATACCATCAACACCTGAATATGACATAATACACCACCTACTTATGAATGTAACATATTACATGCACGTACGCCTACGTATAGTTTACCATACTATCTACACCTGAATGTAACATGACACCCCCACCTACACCTGAATGTAACATAATATACCAAGCCACACCTGAATATGACATAATACACCCACCTACACCTGAATGTGGCATAATACACTAACCTACACTTGAATATGGCATAATATACCTACCTACACCTGAATTAGACATAATACACCTACCTACACCTGCATAAAATATAATAATCTACATATGAATGTGACATAACACACCCATTGGCATCTGAATATGACATAATACACCAACCTACACCTGAATAAGACATAATACACCTACTTACACCTGAATGTGACACGATACTCCCACCTACACCTGAATGTGGCATAATACACACACCTACACCTGAATGTGGCATCCTACACCCACTTACACTTGAATGGGACATGGAGCTCCCAGCCTACCAATTAGCCAGTCAGATTTAGGTTTAATTATACAGTCGTGTCATCATGAACCTGTTAATTTACCTTGAATCACTTGGATGCTCTTCTCTGAAGTCAACCAGCTTCCCCACTGAATGATCACTCTTCATAGACATACAGCTGGGTGCAGGTGACCCTGCTCTTTCTACCTGGGCCCTGTGAACAAATCATGGATAATATACCATCAACACCTGAATGTTACATGATACACCCACCTACACCTCGATGTGACATAATATGCCATTCAACACCTGAATATAACATAAAACACCCACCTACACCTGCATACAATATAATAATCTGTCTGTATGTGACATAATACACCCTCCCACACCTGAATGTGACATAGTACACACAATACACCTGCCTATATTATAATATAGCACCTACATCTGAATGTGACATAATACACCCACCTACATCTGAGTATGGCATAAGACACCTACCTACACCTGCATATAATATAATAATCTACATGTGAATGTGACATAATATACCAATCTACACCTGAATATGACATAATACACCAACCTACACCTGAATGTGGCATAACACCCACCTACACCTGAATACGACATCACACACCCACTTACACTTGAATGAGACATGGAGCTCCCAACCTACACCAGAAATTAGCCAGTCAGATTTAGGTCTAATAAAACTGTAGTGTCAACATGAACCTGTTCATTTACCTTGAATCACCTGGTAACTCTCCTCTGAAGTTGATTGGATTTCCCATTGATTCTTCACTCTTCAAAGACAAACAGCTGGGTACAGGTGACCCTGCTCTTTCTACCAGGGCCCTGTGAACAAATCATGGATTATATACCATCAACACCTGAATATGACAAAATACACCACCTACTTCTGAGTGTAACATATTACATGCATGTACACCTGCATATAGTTTACCATACTATCTACATCTGAATGTGACATGACACACCCACCTACACTTGAATGTAACATAATATAGCAATCTACACCTGAATATGCCATAATAGACCCACCAACACCTGAATGTGGCATAATAAACCCACCGACACTTGAATATGGCATAATATACCTACCAACACCTGAATTAGACATAATACACCTACCTACACCTGCATATAATATAATAATCTACATGTGAATGTGACATAATATACCAATCTACACCTGAATATGACATAATACACCAATCTACACCTGAATGTGGCATAACACCCACCAACACCTGAAAATGACATAATACATCCATTGGCACCTGAATATGACATCATACACCCACCTACACCCGAATATGACATAATACACCGACTTACACTTGAATGAGACATGGAGCTCCCAACCTCCCCCAAAAATTAGCCAGTCAGATTTAGGTCTAATTAAACAGTAGTGTCAACATGAACCTGTTCATTTACCTTGAATCACCTCGATACTCTTCTCTGAAGTCGATCAGCTTCCCCATTGAATGATCACTCTTCATAGACGTACAGCTGGGTACAGTTGACCCTGCTCTTTCTACCTGGACCCTGTGAACAAATCATGGAGACAGAGCTTCCAGTTAAACTCACCCTCTTACTGCAGCTCTATCTCACAGCACATGGAGACAGAGCTTCCAGTTAAACTCATCCTCTTACTGCAGCTCTAACTCACAGCACATGGAGACAGAGCTTCCAGTTAAACTCATCCTCTTATTGCAGCTCTAACTCACAGCACATGGAGACTGAGCTTCCAGTTAAACTCACCCCTACTGCAGCTCTAACTCACAGCACATGGAGACAGAGATTCCAGTGAAACTCATCCTCTTACTGCAGCTCTAACTCACAGCACATGGAGACAGAGCTTCCAGTGAAACTCATCCTCTTACTGCAGCTCAAACGCACAGCACATGGAGACAGAGCTTCCAGTGAAACTCATCCTCTTACTGCAGCTCAAACTCACAGCACATGGAGACAGAGCTTCCAGTTAAACGCATCCTTTTACTGCAGCTCTAACTCACAGCACATGGAGACAGAGCTTCCAGTTAAACTCATCCTCTTACTGCAGCTATAACTCATAGCACATTAACTCTGATTTATGCATTTGTACCTCTTTCTGTCAGTGCTGAGGGCTCCTCCTGTGGTGTCTGGCTCCCCTGAGAGACTCATTTTAGAAACAGCACCCCCTATTTCAGGAGACTGGAACACATCATACCTGTTTTCACCACATATGGGTTCTATCCCATATCAGCCGACCTGTCAAGACACAAAATGAGAGCACACTGAACACACATATAGACACACTAATACACAGAGACACGCATATACAACACGCCATGGTGTTGACAGGAAGCAATCAAGAATTTAAATAGGCCCTAAACATGTTCTATACAGCCACCTTAAAAGTTTTTGGCACCCTTGATAATGATGAACAACTGTATTACATAAATGTCTGTGGTAAACTCTGATAAATATTTTTTTTTAACAATTCAATGGAATCAACCAAAATTACACATTTCTCAGATTATACATTTATTTCCAGAAAATAAGTGTCACAATTATTGCCCCCTCCCCCATATTCCATGCTTTGTTCACCCTCTCCTTGCAAGGATAATGGCACTGAGTCTTTATGAATAACTTCTTATAAGACTGGAGAACACATTGGGAGGGATCTTAGACCCTTCCTCCATCCAGATCCAAATATATGTTGATCTTTGCTAAAGAACTGTCCTGTTCAATTAAAACTGCAGGTTTTCAATGGAGTTCAAGTCTGGTGACTGTACCCATTGCAAAATGTGGCTTCTGTGGTTAATTAATCATTTATTTGTGAATAGTAATGTGCGCTTAAGGTCACTGTTTTGCTGGAAGATCCACTAGCAGATTTCAGTCTGCTGACAGAGGCAACCAGGTTTCTGGCTAAAATGTCCTGGTACCTTGGTAGAGTTCATGATGCTGTTGTCCTTAACAGGACCAGTGGAAGCAGAACAGCACCATAACATTAAAGATCCATCACTGTATTTACCAGTAGGTATGGTAAATGGTAAATGGACTGCATTCATATAGCGCTTTTTATCCAAAGCGCTTTACAATTGATGCCTCTCATTCACCAGAGTAGTTAGGGGTTAGGTGCCTTGCTCAGGGACACTTCGACACGCCCAGGGCAGGGATCGAACCGGCAACCCTCCGACTGCCAGACAACGACTCTTCCCCCCTGAGCTATGTCACCCCTATGAGGCCTGTTTCTGTATACACATCCCTAAATCAACACCAAACCTATAGCCATTGTATTATATACTGGCCACTTTATTGGGTATGCCTGCTCGTTAATGCAAATAGCCTACTCCACCAAATAGCTAATCATACGGCTGAAACTCAATATATAACGTAAGCAGACATAGTGAAGATGTTCAATTGTTTGTTTGAGAAAACATTAGAATGGCCAGGATGTGTGATCTAAGCGACTTTGACTGTGGCATCGGTGCCAGATGTAGTGGTTCCAGCATCACAGAAACAGCTGCCCTCCTGGGATTTTCATGCAATACAGTCTCTAGAGGTTACAGAGAATGGTGCAATGAACAAAAAACATCCAATGAGGGGCAGTTCTGTGGCTGAAAGCTCCTTGTTAATGAGACTGGTCTGAGGAGAGTGAGCAGACTTGTTAAAGCCAACAGAAAGGCCACAAATGCTGAAATAACAGCTGCGCCTGGCCAAAGAGCCCTGATGTCATCTCATCTGACCACAGTAGATTAGACAGTGTCATTCTTTAAATTACAGATTCTTAAATTTATTGATCGTTTTTAGTAAAACATTTTTTTCCTGAAAACATTCCAAATAGTCTTTTGGCATGGAGGTATCCTCTAATTTTGGAGCATCTAAATGAAGTTGATTGTAGATTTGGAAACTTGGTGATCCTCAGATGCAACTAAGTTCTGGAATTCTCCAACTGCAGCAGCTAGATTGTTCTTTGCTCCCCGAACCATCTACCTCACTGCACATGGGGCCAGGATACACTAGCGCCCTCTACTGGGCAGGTTTACCACTCTTTGGTGTTTGGTGTTTGGTTTCACAGTAGTAAGTCATATCTGATGAAAAACACATTTTTGAAGCACAAAAGTTACTCACACATACAAATCACTGTCTGTAAATCATTCATTCAAATCTAGGCGTTCCATTAAAAGTATTGATATCAAAGTTACAGTACATGAAGCAATACTGCTCAGACAAATTAAACAATTTGTATTCCAAAGCAATGCTATGCAATGTTTCCTAAATTCTTTCAAGTAACTTGGCCCTGTGTTTTTAAATCTTAGTAGACAATGCCGTCATATCAAAGTGTCTAAAAACAAACATTGCCTCATGCAAGGCATTTAAACCAATGTATGAAACTGCTGGTCAATACCTTCAATATATTCTTTTTGTACTCTGTTTTTTATGAGTTAGTGATAATAGTAATGCATATAAATGTACGCTGAGAGACATACATACACATAAATACATGCAAACACATTCTAGCTGAAAGAAACACATAGGCATGAAGTCAATCATTTTTCCTTGACAAATAAATGAAAGTGTATTTCATATTTTTAAATGGAAGCATTTTTAATGGGCTATTTTACACAACAGACCTGGTAATTGTTTGTATGTCGGTAGAGGATCTATAGGGTTAGCTAACATGAAAATGTAGAAATGTGGCATTGAAGTGTATAGCCACTGTAGCCTAGTCAACAGTATTGAAGAGTAGAAACAACAGAGTGGTGTATTTGGCATCGTCACTTCTTAAGAAAATGGATATACATGCCATGAAGGAGTCATTATCTTGTGCCAGTTTCTATAGAGTGAGCTGAATAGCCTATGACAGAGTGAGCTGAATAGCCTATGATAGAGTGAGCTGAATAGCCTATGACAGAGTGAGCTGTATAGCGTATGACAGTGAGCTGAATAGCCTATGATAGAGTGAACTGAATAGCCTATGACAGGTGAGCTGAATAGCCTAAGATAGAGTGAGCTGAATAGCCTATGACAGAGTGAGCTAAATAGCCTGTGATAGAGTGAGCTGAATAGCCTATGACAGAGTGAGCTGAATAACAGACTGAGCTGAATAGCCTATGACAGAGTGAGCTGAATAGCCTAAGATAGATTGAGCTGAATATCCTATGATAGAGTGAGCGGAATAGCCTATGACAGAGTGAACAGTCCCCATTTCAAATAGAAAGAGAGCAGCTTATGTGAAGGGGCTACTAGGGCTCACAAACTGTTTCTGCTGTTGTCACTGCAAGTATCAAAATGCGTCAGTTGCTCTGTGCTGTCAGTGGAACCATCGCCTGACCTAACTAGGCA
>CM045898.1:6938561-6953561 GCA_025169545.1 Anguilla japonica | reverse complement strand
TGTGTGTGAGCAGTGTATTGTTTTTTCCGGTGTCTGCCAGCGTTACAATAACAGAGAAGGGCTGGGCGGGGGGGGGGGGGGGGGGGGGGGGGGGGTTATGGAACCCTAAAAAGTCTTTGTGTAACATGAGAGGTCATATTATTTGTTGATGTAGATTTCGTATTACATTTGATGATAATGTAACGTTACTAAATTACATAGCTATTTGCACAGCTAACGCTAGCTACCGGACCATGTCAAGAAAGGCAACATCAGTTTAGACAACGCTGCGCACAGTATCCATCGCTCATGTCAGGTAACATTGCGTTAGCTAGTTAGCTAACGTAAATAACACAATCTAATGTCAGCTAACAATTATTTAAAAAAAATGTTATTTAGTAAATAGTAAGTGTTATTGTTGGCGTGGCCCAGGTGCCAACAGACTGACGTCACACAGGCGACACTGGTTGGATCCGGTTGGATCTATGGGAAGTGAGGTCCAAAAACACACCTGCAATTACCGCTTCTCACCATTGGTACCGCCAAAGAGAACGAAACGGAAATCTTGGAGATTGTAACTTTAAGTTACCACTGTTGGAGGGAAAAGACCCCAAACATGTACTATTACAAAGATAGTAGTACCAGGGAGATCTGCAAGCCGGGTGAGATCTTTCCTTATTTTTTCTTTATCTTCTTTTTAGTGCTGCATTAAGGAATTTTTGCATTTTGTTGTGGATTTTCCCTTTTTGTTGGATTGTTTTTGTCAGTTTTTTCCTTGAGACTTACCTCACCACCAGTAAAAACCCTTTTGTGGATGTGGGACTTTGTAAAGGACTTTTCGTGTTTCAATTGTGTATATGTATATGCATTATATGGTAGGGTATGGTGTTTGGTTGTTTATAGTGGGTGCACATTTTTGAAAATACATTGTTTTCACAGGTATCTATATACTCTGTTTAGTTTATCAGTGTCCCATGGTTTTATACACAGTGGCTCTCTGGATTTATTTGTAACTAAGCCAGAGTATCAGGCTGTCTGTTACAAGTCCACTGAGAGGCAAATAATTTACAAATGAAGAGCATTTAACATGACAGCAACTTGGACTAGAGGTGGACGCCATTCCAAAATATCCCCAAAAGCCACAAGAAAAATAATAAATCACGTAAAAGCCAACCCAGAAATAACATCTAGGAGATCTGCAGACCTGCCCTTGCAGATTCTTGGGTAACTGTGCATGCTTAAACAATAAGAACACTGAATCGAAATGGCGAATTGCTGTCAAAAAAGAACCAAGCTGCCTGTTTTAACTTTGCCAGAGACCACCTGGACAAACCTGAAAGTTTCTGGAAGTTGATTCTCTGGACATTACTGGTCCCAATCAAAACCACTATGCTTGGTGAAATCCTGGCACTGCCTAACGCCAAAAGAACCTTGTACCAACAGTCAAGCATGGTGGTGGGGAATGTCAAGACCTGGGGTTGCTTTTCCTCCTCTGGACCTGGATGACTCGACATCATTAAGGGAACCATGAATTCTGAGGCATACCAGGAGATTCTTGATCAGATTGTCATGCCATCAGTCAAGGAGCTAAAGCTGGGCCAAAAATGAATCTTCCAACAAAACAACGACTGAAAGCATTCAAGCACATCTACTAAAGAATGCACTGATATTCTGTCAGTGCTGATTTTTGTCACAGTCATTATGCTCTTTCTCTGTTAATGCTGCTGTTCCTGTGATGTAATATACATATTAAATTAATCATAAAAAAGAACTGGTTAAAATTAATTTGAATTAATTTGTGTGTGAATCACTTCATACAGTCCCCTCCAAAGGTATTGGAACAGCAAGGCCAATTCCTTTGTTTTTGCAATACATTCAATACATTTGGGGTTGAGATAAAAAGATGAACATGAGACAAGAGTTCAGAATTTCAGCTTTTATTTCCTGGTATTTACACCTAGATGTGTTAAAGTACTTAGAACATAGCACCTTTTGGTATCAGACCACCCAATTTTTAGGTGAGCAAAAGTATTGGAACAGAGAGTATTTAAGTAAATTAAACTAAATAACACGTAATATTTGGTAGCATATCCCTTGCTTGCAATAACTGCATCAAGCCTGCAACCCACTGACATCACCAAACTGTTGCATTCTTCTTTTGTGATGCTTTTCCAGGCTTTTACTGCAGCCTCTTTCAGTTGTTGTTTGTTTCGGGGGTTTTTTCCCCTCTATCTCCTCTTCAGGAGGTGAAATGCATGCTCAATTGGGTTAAGGTCTGGTGATTGACTTGGCCAGTCTAAAACCTTTCACTTTTTCTCACTAATGAAGTCCTTTGTTGTGTTGGCTTTGTTGTCTTTGGGTCATTGTCTTGCTGCATGATGAATTTCCTCCCAATTAGTTTGGACACATTTCTCTGTAAGTTGGCAGACAGAATGTTTTTGTAGACTTCTGAATTCATCCTGCTGCTACCATCATGAGTTTCATCATCAATAAAGATTAGTGAGCCCACTCCAGAAGCAGCCATGCAAGCCCAAGCCATGAAACTTCCTCCACCGTGCTTCACAGATGAGCTTGTATGTTTTGGATCATGAGCAGATCCCTTCTTTCTCCACACTTTGGCCTTTCCATCACTTTGGTAGAGGTTAATCTTGGTCTCATCAGTCCATAAAACTTTGTTCCAGAACTTTTGTGGCTCATCTCTGTACTTCTTTGCAAATTGTAATCTAGCCTTCCGATTCTTACTACTGATGAGTGGTTTGCATCTTGTGGTATAGCCTCTATATTGCTGCTCTCTAAGTCTTCTTCGAACAGTTGATTGAGATGCCTTCACCCCTGTCCTGTGGAGATTGTTTGTGATGTCACTGACTGATGTTTCGGGGTTTTTCTTCACAGCTCTCACAATGTTTCTGTCATCAACTGCTGATGTTTTCCTGGGTCAACCTGTTCGATGTGTGTTGCTCAGTACGCCAGCGGTTTATTTCTTTTTCAGGACATTCCAAGTTGTTGTACAAGCTATCCCCAATGCTTGTGCAATGGCTCTGATCAATTTCCCATCTTTTCTAAGTTTCAAAATGGCTTGCTTTTCTCCCAAAGACAGCTCTCTGTTCTTCATATTAGTTTATCTTTTATAACACAAATGCAGTCTTCACAGGCAAAACCCAAGGCTAAAACCAAGAGTAGACATTCAGAACTATTTATTGTTTAACCGATCAATCTACCAGGACACATCTGGGCAACAAGAAACACCTGTCAGTCACATGTTCCAATAATTTTGCTCACTTAAAAATTGGGTTGTCTGATACAAAAGGTGACATGTTCTAAGTTGCTTAATAAATCTAGATAAAAATACCAGGAAATAAAAGCTGAAATTCGGACCTGTCATCTCATGTACATATTTTGACGACAAACTCAGTTGTCTTCAGTGTATAGCAAAAACAAAGGAATTGACCTTGCTGTTCCAATACTTTTGGAGGGGACTGTATTTCCCTGCAGTCTAAAGTTAGTGTCATAGACGGAAGTGGGTGTTTAACACGTATATTTCACACCGTTGTAACTTCTCTCAGTTTGTTCTGATTTGATTGACATTTTTTATCGTGTAGAGGACAGTAAAAGCTTTCCAGTGGTATATGGCATGCTTCATTTTAATTTGATTAAAAAGAGTTGGAGCCCCGTGTATCTGCATGGGTGGTTGCTACAACATTGTGCATTCAACTGACATTAGTAACAGACAACTGTTAGCCATTGCTAATAATCTGTACATCCATTATCTATACCCACTTATCCTGAGCAGGGTCACAGGCGGTGCTGGAGCCTATCCCAGCATGCACTGTGGAATACACTCTGGACAGGCCACCAATCCATCGCAGGGCACACACACCATTCACTCACCACTGACTCACACACTCATACCTATGGGCAAATTAGTTTCCATTTAACCTACTAGCATGTCTTTGGACTGTGGGAGGAAACCCACGTGGACACATGCAAACTCCATATTTGTATTGGGGGCTAACTAACAGCCCTAGCTGTTAGTATGGGATGGAAATGGTATAGATAATACACATTAAAATGTATTGTGTGCTGATATGTGCTAGATGAATGTAAAATATCCCTTGGAGTTATATTACATCTGTAAAATGCTGTCCCATCCCCATGCAACAAAAGATCACATACTGTAGTGTACAAAAAACATACTGGAGTGAATGATTACATATTTAGGTATGTGTACCACAGTGCATCGCAATGTTTTTTTTTTACATCATTTTTCAATGTCATATCAATGTTTTATCTTAAACTGTCATAATGGATGAAAATAATTTTTTGCAAAGGTTTTGGATAGGTTTTTAGACCCCTAAACATCTTACACCTCTATACTGCTGAAGAAATTCTTATTATCATTTTAAAATAATGCAAAAAAGTTTATTTGCAGTGAAATATACGAGGTTATGATTTACAGCAATGCACAGTTTGGATATTTTAGATTTGGAGACACTAAGGAACACCAGGGTACACTGCTTATTCTTTGCTTAATAGATCTTTAGTTGTTTTGCATGTCACCCTCAGATTTTGCATACTTGCGGTCAAGGAGTTTATAATTCAGGACATGCTATACTAAACATGTGTGATCTCACAGTATTTAAAAACGGAAGGAGAACAACATCATGTTTCCATCGCCCAGATAATTGCATTTGTGACTCTTTATTTCTGCCTATAAATGTAAAAAGTGTCTTGCTTCATTTAAGCCATTTTCTAAGTCTCTGTGATTCTCAGATCTGGAGTTAGATAGGCTGAAATAGAACACCCCTTTAATGGGTAAGAATTGGCCAGATTTGGCATCTGCATGAAAAGGTTAGGGAGAGTTTCCTCCTATTAATATCATATTTTACCTAAATGAAATAGAATCATATTTGAAAATATATAATATATTCATAATATTCATAATATAAAGATTTTTAGATTGGAACATGTCTTAAATTTGTATTTCAAATATTTAAATGTAAAAATATAAATATTTCATCAATGTTTTTCGACATATTCATAAATATTTTAGTGTTATTTAATACAGAACAATGTTAAGACAAATACAATTACAATAAATATTACAGTTACTTTTTTAAATATTAAAGGACAATTGTACGAACGATGGTATAAATTTCAGTCTTGAAATAATAAAAACAGGTACATAAAAACCATCAAACGTTTAACGGAATACATTGCTACATGTTTGTGCAAGAATGCAAATGTATTGCAAGCATTTTGTAGGCATTCTGTTTAAACTGAAATACATTGCAAAGCATTTACTTAAGAGTGTAACTGTATTGCAATGCATTTGGAATACATTCGGTTTAAACTGACATATATAGCAATATATTTATTTGCCACATAGGCTAAAATATATGTGCTGTGATCAAAGGGGTTTGAAGAGGCTTTTGCCCACCAGAGTTAAATAAGCATTTGGAATTCAGAGTGTGTTTCAGCAGTAATCCCGTGTGAGCTCAGGCAGGACCTCTGTGGGTCTGCCAAACTTTAGCGAGGGGCTCAGCCCATATCAATAAGGAGTCAGGAGTAAACCCTGTGAAGTGCCTCTGGGCATTCCAGTTTCCTCCCACAGGCCAAAGAAACGCAGATTAGACTAATAGGAGAGTCCAGTCCCCTAGGTATGAGTGTGTGAGTGAATGTGTGTGTGTGTGTATGTGTGTGATTGCCCTGTGATTGGCTATCAACTTGTCCAGGGTGTATTCCTGTCTCTCGCCAAATGCATGCTGGGATAGACACAAGGCTACCTGTAGAGAAACTAATAAAAGCTATCCATAAATGTTTTCAGAAAAATGTGTAATAAATATAATTGTTCATGCATAAAAAAATATACATCATACATTTGTGACATAATGAAAACCAACGAGAACTTAATTTTAATATTTTACATACTACCTCTACACAACTGGAGACAAATACAGAAAGTCAGTACAAATGTTCTTATCGCTCATACTAGAAACCTACTAAAAAAAAAGAAGAACAACCAACCACTTCCAAAATTACCCAAATACTAAAATACACGGTACAATAAAAATACATCCCCTATTTACAGTGAACTTTTCACATGTCATATTTACAAGGGAAATACATGTTGCCAGCCCTAGCAATAGCACAGGAAAACAGCAGTTAAGGAACATACAGTTCAGATATTTTCAAATTTCAAAAAGAAGAGAAGAGGCAGCTTAAATTCTGTGCATTGACTCTTCATGACACGGCATACTTTGGGTTGGGTTTATATTGGGGTTTCTTCACTTTGGCTACGAGCAGCAGTCTGTGTGACCCATTGCATTGGATTACGATTCTTTAGGAAACAATTCAGTGCATCACAAAATCTCTCATTTTACCATGATTCAATTCAGTTTGATTATCTAAATCAATTTCATCATTTTTAAAAATTCATTGAAGAAAAAATGTGACTGGAAGAACTTATTTATGCAGTGTTAGTGGAATATAGACATTAAAGTCAAGACTCCAAATATTAAGTTCTCTGCACATTTATTTTCAAGTAGTGCCATATTTCAATTTTAAGAAAAACCTTCAATACCAAAGGCCAACATGTGATTAAGTCCTACTATGGCAAAGTTGTAGCCATATAAAGCTTATGAATTTTATTTTTGCCAGATAAATGAGCACATTGCCTTCTTGAAATTGTTATTATAATTATAGTGGATTCTATCATTCCAAATACAGTTGAATCACCAGAGTAAGATCGATGCATCACACTGCATCAGTGCATTTTACACCCCTAGAACAGCACCAGGACAAGTAGAGACAAAAGGCAGAGGCAAAGTCCGTATCCAAACCCCTGAGCACCCCCCGCCCCCTTGCTGTTTAGAAAGAGCCTACTTAGACACCTACCTTCCCATTATTACTCACTCTGTGCAGTCCAGCGAATTGGCCTCAAGATACACAACTGACCGCCTCAGATATTCTGTCATGGTTCTGGCATCAAGCACACAAGCTTTCTCCTCAAAAGGAGAAAAGGGAAACAAGTTCCAGCAGTGCACACAATGCGTGTGTTTTTGCATTTGTTTTTACTTTTTTATTTTCAGAATATAAGGTACATATTTTTCTATCTGCTGCCATATCTGGAGAGTATTTACATTTCCGCCTGTGAAAAACGCAATGAAAAAGTTAAAACCTGCACAAGGACACAATGGCTGGCTTTGTTTTGAAAAAAAAGAAGTAAATTATTCAAAACAATAAATTGATGTGTCCTTAAAAATGTTTTATTAATTTCAACGTGAATATTTTGTCAGTAAAGGGGTCTTTATTTAAAAAATAATAATCTATTTCTTGATTGCCCTTTGCCAAATCACAAACTATTGAAAACCTGAAACATTCCAAAGGAACAGATGTTCAAAATTTGCATTATAGTCTCATAATGAACCAGTATTATTTACAAATGCACCACTTTTAGGTAATTAAATTCAACTAAGACCGTACTGAGAACAGTCTTTTAGGTATTTAACTCCAACTAAGACTGTATTGAGAACAGTCTTTTAGGTAATTAAATCCAATAGCTTTCCATTTCATGATTGGAGAAAGTGGAAAAGAACAGGCCTGACCTCTGCAACATTACTGAACTGCATAATTACTGCATTAATGCCATGTCTAGCCGCAGACCTACTGTCCGTAAGCGGCTGAATCTGAAGATCCCACAGCACTCTACAGGAGCGAGTTCATGTAACAGAGCCTGCTCAAAGCAGAGAAGGCGGGAAAAAGCCTGGCAGGCTGCTCTTCAGCTACTCAGAGAACAAGCAGAAACCTGGTGGAGATTCATTTCTGGGAGATAAGGGGATGAGTCCCCCTCCCCTTCATCCGGAGTTCCCTCATCGCCATCGTTCCCCTGCCGTATTTTGGGCGTTCTCTGCTTGTGGCGGCCGGCCCTGTCAGTGGCGTCTCTTCAGTGTGGAGGAGTCCCGCCCACGTGCACCCACTCGGAGCTCAGACAGGCACTGGTGTTGTTACAGATTCAGCAGACCCGTCTCCCAACCTTGGCCCTCAGCAGGATTTTGAGCAGCAAGGAGAAACTAAAAAAATAACATTTTTGGGGTTTTGCTTGGAGTAGCATGTAAGGATATTTCTCCTCCTCCCATTCTGCTTTTCCATCTCTTCACCTCTCTGTCTCACTACATCTCCAGTTCTCTATCTCCTTGTTAGGGGGCTTGTAGGTAGGAGTTGGGGGGGCGGGGCACACAAGGGGTTGCCGTGGCGAGAGTTGCCGTGGACGCCCGGCGGGAACAGGGTTCCGCGGTAGACTGTGCAAACGCGCGCCGGTTCCGCTCCACAGGGGTTAGAAGAACTCTGCGCCACCGTCAGGACTCCCCCCTCTGTGGAAGAGCGGAGAAACGGCCCGTTAGTCAGGGTGCGACCCAACAGTGACGCCTGTAAGACCACCCTCTGGGCTGGAGCACCAACAGCTGCCTCTCAACTTTGACTCAGATCTCCCATCCTGATGTATTTCTAAGGGTAATACTGTGGGGATTAAAAGGCCACTTTACTGGTGAAACATGTTGGCAAATCAAACTGTTATTTTAGTTTTTTATGCTTTTTCCCCAGTTGGGGATGCCCAAATGTTTTCGTCTCAGCTCACTGCCACAGTGGATTCAGCAGAGCGCAGACGAGCATGTGCCCCCCCTCCTCTGAAGCACGTGGTGCCAGCCCCCGCTTCTTACCACGCTGCAGCTCAACAGGCGGACCGCGGGCTCCTGATCGACCAGCGGAGGGCGCTAGTGCACAACGAGGCACATAATCCTGGCTGAATGAAACCTCCCATTCGTGCTAAACTTTGGGCTGAGTTTAACTTTAGCCGGCTTGCTAACGGTACCTGCAGTCACTGATGGAATCGTCAGAGCAAGTGTAACGTTAGTGAAGGCGTGTGGCACCAAAATGAGGCACTCAAATCTGTGTTGCGATTCGGTCCGGTAAGTACTGAGCGTATTGGAACCGATGTTATAGTGGTACCACGTTTCAGTACCCAATTAATCCAGTGTGTGGATGGGCTCCACAGTCTGGTATCTATTTACGCCCTGTTCCAGTGTGTTGTTGTTGATGGGCCCCATGGTCTGGTATCTGTTAGGGCTCTGTTCCAGTGTGTGGATGGGCCTCATGATCTGGTATCTTTTAAGGCTCTGTTCCAGTGTGTGGATGGGCCCCATGGTCTGGTATCTGTTCAGGCTAGGTCGACCGGGGCCCTGCAAGTTTTAACCTGGCATGTGTTCCTCTGGATCATGCCTGTTTAGAGCCCTGCTTGTAACCTGCAGTGTGATGAGAAGCATCTGCCTGGCATGGTGAGGTTTGGAGAAAAGCAAACGCTGGTCTGCGCTCTCCTGAACGGACAATGTGATTGTGAGGGTTAGGGTTAGGTCACAGTGGAGGCTGTGATGCATGGATATGACTGGAAGGACAACAAGGGCAAATTATTTAAAACTCTGTAGAAAAAGAGGAATTCAACCCGCACTAATATAAGCACCGGGTTACAATGGGTCCGTCAGTTCAGAAAGGTAAGACTGGCTGTGAAAAGCAGAACCTGCACGCCGTCTCATGTCTGAGGTAGGGCACCCGGCCTCTCTTTTCACGTCTGTTTTGCACTTGAGCACTTTTTGGAACTGATGCAGTTATGCAAATGAAAAGAGTATTTTTTGGGATGTCAGCTTGATAGTCCAGTTTCCCTATTTAAAGATAAAGAGGCCAAACTGCGCACTCACACAAGTTCAGGAAAAGTGCTGGAGGTAAAAAGAATATGTTTAAAATGAAGAACAACGTCCATACATTTTCTCCATTGCAAATTTCACGTATATTGTTTATTGAAAGTGCTACTGCTGAGCTTTCAGTCAAAGATCTTTGTCAGAGCAAGAGTCTTATTTCCCTGCTTAAAAAAAAAAGTTACTATGGATCAGAGCGTCCAATTTCTTAATTCCTCATTTCTGAGATTAGCACCTCCTACTCTGATATCAACACCTCCTGCTCTGAGATCAGCACCTCCTACTCTGAGATCAGCACCTCCTACTCTGAGATCAGCACCCCCTACTTTGAGATCCGCACCTCCTGCTCTGAGATCTGCACCTCCTACATTGAGATCATCACCTCCTACTCTAAGATCCGTACCTCCTACTCTGAGATCATCACCTCCTATTCTGAGATCCGCACCTCCTGCTCTGAGATCAGTACCTCCTATTCTGAGATCTGCATGTCCTATTGAGATCAGCACCTCCTACACTCAGATCAGCACCTCCTACTTTGAGATCCACACCTCCTGCTCTGAGATCTGCACCTCCTACACTGAGAT
Source organism: Anguilla japonica (assembly GCA_025169545.1). Classification (NCBI taxonomy): domain Eukaryota; kingdom Metazoa; phylum Chordata; class Actinopteri; order Anguilliformes; family Anguillidae; genus Anguilla; species Anguilla japonica. The sequence continues at coordinate 6,943,255 of CM045898.1, read as the reverse complement.
CATCACCTCCTACTCTAAGATCCACAACTCCTACTCTGAGATCAGCACCTCCTGTTCTGAGATCAGCACCTCCTTTTCTGAGATCAACACCTCCTACTCTGAGATCTCCACCTCCTTCTCTGACCCTGATCTTGGATAAATTCAGCCTTTTAGGGCATAATGCACAGGGTCAGGATAAGGACAGGCCAAAGCTAATCCTAGATCAGCACTCAGATGCTTCATGAATATGGGCCCTGGCCTCACCTCTTGTGATACTGTTCCTTCTCGTGCGGGAGCTCCACTCCAGTCTGGTTGTAGTCTTGGGAATCTGCACGGGTCCGGCTCAGGTACTTTCCGGCTTCGTGTTCCGATGGGGTGTCCTGGTCCGGCTGGCCCTCCGAGAGATTGCTGTCATCCTCGACCTTCAGGAACCTTCCATAGCTCTCCTCAAGCCGGGAGCCCTCGTTGTAGAAGAGGAGGGTACGAGAGCGAACTGCAGTGACACAACATCACCAACAGGGGAAATTAGATGCAGCTCAGTCACTTTCATTTCCGCATGTAAAAAACTCTAAATGTGAATGACATAGGAATGGACTCTCATTCTTTGCGACGATAGCTGCATTAGGCTGCTGGGGGGAATGTACATCAATAATGTTGAATTTATTGGACAGAGAACCTTAATACCTTAAAACCTTTTTTTAATCTGAAAAAGTTAAACCATTATGACAAACACAGACTTGGACACAAATGGAACCTCTAGGGAAATACGAAGCAGGAATATATCCCAAAAGCTTCAATTGATTATCACAACACTTCCTGTGTTAGTTCAGTCATACACTCTGGGGCTGCCCACTTTGTACAGTTTCACTATAATGTACTGTTGGCAAAGGGCTCTATTGGCTTCTCTATAATGAATTTGATTGTTTAAACAAAATGGCTGGGGGTGAACGCCTTTGCATTCCACTGTACACTTCCTACAGTTACTGCCTTTCTTGGGATTAACATCCCCCTCTAGGGAACTACTGCACCCAACCCTGGTCTTTGCACTTGCTTTTGCACTGTGTGTCACTCTGGATAAACACGACTGCTAATGGCCACAGCAGTAAATTAGAGTAGTGCTCAAACCCATGCCAATCCCTACAGTCCATGTGCCTATAACTGTAATCAAACCATGCCAATCCCTACAGTCCATGTGCCTATAACTATAATCAAACCATGCCAATCCCTACAGTCCATGTGCCTATAACTGTAATCAACCATGCCAACCCCTACAATCCATGTGCCTATAACTATAATCAAACCATGCCAATCCCTACAGTCCATGTACCTATAACTATAATCAAACCATGCCAATCCCTTCAGTCCATGTACCTATAACTATAATCAAACCATGCCGTTCCCTACAGTCCATGTACCTATAACTATAATCAAACCATGCCAACCCCTACAGTCCATGTGCCTATAACTGTAATCAAATTGATGGAGTTGTATCTTGCCTTGCAGATGGCACAGAGAATTATGCCAAATGGATATATGTAAATACATATTTCAAACACATGAATATGAAAAATGGTCCAGGGCCTGATTCAGCCAGACACGCAGCACCTGATTCAGCCAGACACGCAGGGCCTGATTCAGCCAGACACGCAGGGCCTGATTCAGCCAGACACGCAGGGCCTGATTCAGACAGACAGGCAGGGTCTGATTCAGCCAGACATGCAGGGCCTGATTCAGACAGACAGGCAGGGTCTGATTCAGCCAGACATGCAGGGTCTGATTCAGCCAGACATGCAGGGTCTGATTCAGCCAGACATGCAGGGTCTGATTCAGCCAGACACGCAGGGCCTGATTCAGCCAGACACATGCAGATGGGCCCACTGTTGGAGACAGAATGCAGGCCCTGTGGGTTGTGAGCCGTGAAGCACAGACGTACTTTGAGTGGCGGTGTAGACTTCAACCGACAGGAGTGGGGAGGATTTCACTGTGTGGGTCACAGAGGAGAACTCGGGCAGACAGGGCATAATGGAGCCCAGCACCAGCAAGAAACACAGCGCCACCACCTGGCAGGGATGAACATATACAGGGAGATTCAGGCTGAAGGCATATTACAGGACAGCCTATAGATGGCACTGTTTCCATGGCCACAGTACGCAGTACACAGTCACAGCATGTCCTCATGCTGACAGCCAAGTAAAATGGAAATAATGAGCCCACTAATATTTTATTTCACATCTAAGTTTGATGAGTTGGCCCTGTATCAAAGGTTTTAGATGTGACTATTTGCAAATGTATATGTGTGATATGTGTGTGTATATGTGAGAGAGAGAGGATGTGCATCAGTGTGTGGGTGTGTGTATGCGGGTATTTGCACATGTATACAGAGAGGATGTACAGCAGTGTGTGGGTGTGTGTATGCGGGTATTTGCACATGTATACAGAGAGGATGTGCAGCAGTGTGTGGGTGTGTGTGTGGGTATTTGCACATGTACAGAGAGGATGTGCAGCAGTGTGTGTGTGTGTGTATGCGGGTATTTGCACATGTATACGGAGAGGATGTGCATCAGTGTGTGTGTGTGTGTGTGTTTGCGAGTCTGTCTGATTGCACACAGCAGAAAGCTCTGGATGGCTGCTTACCATCAGACAGGTACCAGTCTGAGAGGAGGCCATCTTGCTCGACTGAGGCACCTTCCCAGCCAGCAGAACCTGGAGCTTCTGAAGCTGCTGGAGCAGAGACCTGTCAAGCAGCAGGATGGACAGACGGACACGCGTCACACAAACCGCCAACCCTACCTGCATTCTGCCAATGCCCACCCACCAGCCAATGCCCGCCCCCCCAGCCAATGCCCACCCCTCCAGTCAATGCCCATCCACCAGCCAATGCCCACCTCCCAGTCAATGTCCACCCCTCCAGTCAATGCCCACCCACCAGTCAATGCCCACCCACCAGTCAATGCTCATGCCTCAGTCAATGCCTGCCCCCCAGTCAATGCCCACCCCGCAGTCAATGCCCGTCCCCCAGTCAATGCCCACCCCGCAGTCAATGCCCACCCCCCCAATCAATGCCCACCCACCAGCCAATGCCCACTCCCAGTCAATGCCCACCCCCCAGCCAATGCCCAACCCCCAGTCAATAACCACCCACCAGTCAATGACCACCCCCCCAGTCAATGCTCAACCCCCCAGTCAATACCCTCCCAACAGTCATTAACCACGCACCAGTCAATGCCCACCCCCAGCCAATGCCCATCCCCAGTCAATGCCCACCCACCAGTCAATGCCCACCCCACAGTCAATGCCCACTCCCAGTCAATGCCCACCCACCAGTCAATGCCCGTCCACCAGTCAATGCCCATGATCCAGTCAATGCCCACCCCCCAGCGCAGCAGAACCTCAGCCATTTTAGAAGCATGAAACTTTTCATAACTTTGAAACGGACGTGAAAATTCATCAATTTTGTTTACTTGCTTAAAACTGCAGGCTTGTGTTTAGGCGATTTTCATTCTGTGGTTGTCCTGCTTAGCTCAGTGCTACTCTACACCAGGTCCCGTGGGCTACAGTGTCTACAGGTATTTGATCCATGTACAGTAGTGCATGGCTAGAGGAAATTCTTGCAGACACTGTGGTCTGCAGGACCTGGAGCTGCGTAGGCCTGGCTTAGCTTACATTAATGAGATTAGTAAATGAGATCTCATTAGAACATTCACCTATTTTTTTCTCTACTGGCTTTACAAAACTCAGCCATCATCCCCCTTTCCAAAACCTGCTATGTCTGGCTTTTCTCTTTTTTGGAAACCGTTTGATCTCCATCTTCTGTAAATAAAACCCTTTTGACTTTCCTATATTCTAGTCTTCAGAAGTAAGACTAATACACTGACTTGCATGATTTTGGTTGCATTTTAAATTTTGGTCAAAGGATTTGATTTAATGCTTGAATTGTTTCTTAAATACATAATTTGTTAAGTAGTTGTTAGGCAGATTCTCCCGTCTTTATGACATGCGGATGGCTGGACGCCCTTGGCTCAATGAACAGGATGAGCCATCCAGATGATTTAGAGCTCAGTGCAGCTGTACAGCATCTGGAAAAAGCTGATCCCACAGACTGACACAGTCCTGATCTGGCTGAAATGAGACAATAGAATGAGATAATAGAAACCTGCAGTGGACACTGCACTCCGAACGGTGGCACAACCACAGACTTCTTCCCCTTGTATTGTTTGCAAAATCATAGCAGCCATTCGGTTTGAACAAGCTTCCCTCAGTTTCTATAAAAGCCACTGATGCCAACTGCTAAGAGGGTAGATCTTCCTTTCTATTTACTCACACATGCACCCAAATTCATTTTACATTGCAGTTTATAAAACTTTTGGGCATTTAGCAGACTTATTCAGAGGAACTTATGTCTCCAACACAAGAATAACTGAAGTCAGGCACACTCTCACAACTTTAACAACAATCTGTCATAAGGCATGGGTTTTTAGTCCTAGAGATGCACACATTATAAGACTCTGCAAAGACTGGAATCATACAACTTCACACATTATAAGACTCTGGGAATTATAAAGCTTCACACATTATAAGACTCTGCAAAGACTGGAATTATACAGCTTCACACATTATAAGACTCCTGGAATTATACTGCTTCACACTTTATAAGACTCTGGGAATCATACAGCTTTACACATTATAAGACTCTGGGAATCATACAGCTTCACACA
>CM045898.1:6690203-6938061 GCA_025169545.1 Anguilla japonica | reverse complement strand
TAGTAGTGTCAATTTAAGCCTATTTAATTACCTTTGATCACCTGGGAACTCTCCTTTGAAAGTGACTGGCAGATCCATCGAACGATCACTCTTCAGAGACACACAGCTGGGTACAGGTGACCCTGCTCTTTCTACCTGGACCCTGTGAACAAAACATAGGGACAGAAATTCCAGTTAAGTTCATCTTTTACTACAGCTGTAAGTCACTGCACATCTGACTATGACATAATAAACCCCCCGTACACCTGAATGTGATATAATATACGATTGAGCCCAAAAGTTTACATACACCTAGGCTAAAGATATTCAAACTCAGTTTTTCACAACTCTGCACATTTCATGTTACTATACATATCTTTTGGCAAGCCAATTAGGACACCTACTTTGTTCACATCAGAGGTAATTTTAAAACAATCGATTAGCGACAGATTTATTTCAGCTTTAATTCACTATTTCAGAATTCCAGTGGGTCAGAAGTTTACATACACCAAGCTGACTGTCTCTTTAAACACTCTGGAAGATTCCAGAGATTGATGTAATGACTTTTAGAAGCTTCTGATTGGCTAATTGTTATAATTAGGACTTAATTGGGGGTTAATTGCCACCTGGGGCTGTATTTAAGGGCCTACTTTTAGAGCCACTGCCTTTTTGCCCTTGATATCATGGGAAAATCCAAGCAACTCAGCCAAGACCTCCACAAGTCTGGTTCCTCTTTAGGAGCAATTTCCAAACAACTGAAGGTACTACGAGCATCTGTACAAACAATTGTGCGTATGCAAATATGAAAATCTTGGGACCACACAGACACTGCATCGTTCAGGAGGGAGGCACAATTTAACTCCCAGGGCTGAATGAGCTTTGGTCAGTAAGGTTCAACTGAACCCTAAGACAACAACAAAGGAACTGGTGAAGGAGTTGGAGGCATCAGGTACCAAAGTATCTACATCCACCATTAAGAGAATCCTACATCGCCATGACCTGATAGGCTGTCGCACAAGGAAGAAGCCCCTACTCAAGGACTGGCATAACAAAGCCAGAATGAAGTTTGCAGATGATCACCAGGATGAAGACCTAGCCTTTTGGAGGAATGTTCCCTGGTCAGATGAAACAAAAATTGAACTGTTTGGCCATAACTATCAGCGCTATGTATGGAAGAAAAAGGGTGAGGCATTTAATCCTAAGAACACCATCCCAACTGTTAAGCACGGGGTGGCAGCATCATGCTGTGGGGGTGTTTTGCTGGAAAAGGGACTGGTGCACTTCATTAAAGAGATGGAATCATGAGGAAGGAGGATTATCGAGAAATACTGAAGCAACACCTCAAGTCATCAGCTAGAAACTTAAACCTTAGTCACAACCTTAGTCTTCCAGCAGGACAACGATGCTAAGCATACCTCCAAAGTTAACAAAATGGCTTAAAGACAACAAAGTGAAAGTATTGGAGTGGCCATCACTAAGCCCTGACCTGAATCCCATAGAAAATGTGTGGACTGAACTGAAAAAGCGTGCCCGAGCAAGGAGGCCCACAAACCTGACTGAGGTACACCAGTTCTGTCAGGAAGAATGGGAAAAAAATCTGGCAAAGTATAGTGACAAGCTTGTGGAAGGCTACCCCAAGCATTTGATTCAAGTTGAGCAGTTAAAAGACAATGCCACCAGAATACTAACAAAGTGTATATAAACTTTTTACCCACTGAAAAACTGATATAGTACATAAAAGCTGAAATAAATCTGTCTCTTAACTATTATTTAGAAATTACCTCTTATGGAAATCAAGTAAATATCCTAATTGACTCAACACAGTAAATGTATGGTACCATGAAATGTGTGGAGTAGTGAAAAATTGAGTTTGAATGTCATTAGCCTAGGTGTATGTAAACTTTTGGGCTCAATTTTATATTATATCACATTCAGGTGTTGGTGGATTTTGTTATGTCATAGTCAGATGTGCAGTGACAGAGCTGCAGTAAGAGGATGAGTTTAACTACTCAACTACTCAACCTACACCTGAAAGAGTGTCCAGTTAAACTCATCCTTTTACTGCAGCTCTAACTCACTGCACATGGAGACAGAGTTTCCAGTTAAACTCATCCTCTTACTGCAGCTCTAACTCACAGCACATGGAGACAGAGCTTCCAGTTAAACTCATCCTCTTACTGCAGCTCTAACTCACAGCACATGGAGACAGAGCTTCCAGTTAAACTCATCCTCTTACTGCAGCTTTAACGCACAGCACAAATGAATGACAAAATATACCTCACCTACTCCTGAATGTGATATAAATCACAAACCTACAGCTATATGTGTAACAATAACCCCACCTACATTTGAAAGTCTTAATACACCCACCGACAACAGAAAGGTGCCAGTAACACTGAAGTATAATTAAACAGTACTGTCAATTTGAACCTCTTTAATTACCTTTGATCACCTGCAAACTCTCCCCTGAATGCGATTGGATGACCCATTGATTGGTTACTCTTCATAGAAATACAGCTGGGTACTGGTGACCCTGCTCATTCTACCTAGATTCTGTGAACAAAACATGGAGACACAACATCCAGCTAAACTCATCCTCTTACTGCAGGTCTAACTCATATCACAAGAAGACAGAGCTTCCTGTTATACCCATCCCCTAACTGCAGCTCTAACTGACAGAACATGGAAACAGAGCTTCCAGTTAAACTCATCCTCTTACTGCAGCTCTAACTCACAGCACATGTGTAGTAGAGGGTATTTTTAAAAATTCTGCGTATTTTAGGCATTTTGTGACATTACAGAATTATGAAGTTTAAAGGGAGCATAATTCATATTTTCTGTGCTGTGGAAAATAAGTTGCAGTCAGGGCAGAGAGAGAAGGGGGGGTTCCCATAGAAACCAGAGGGAGCCTAGTGCATGTCTTGAATAGATAAGACTGAAGCCTGAAACTCTAGGCAGGAGAGGCCCCAACCATGACTCAGCAAAAAACGGAGGGCTCAATTTAACTCAGTGAAATAAGACCGCAAAGGTTATAAACATGTATTTGATCTGCACCAGGAGAGTGCTAAATACTGTGAGCATATTTTTGACATATATTAGAAAAGTTGCTTAAATATATTTTTTGATGTGTGTATTTTTGACATGTGTTAGGAGAGTTGCTGTTATAAACATGTTGTTTTTAACTTGTATTAGAAGACTGTTAAGTGTGTGCAAATTAATGTACAAGTTGACCCATGACATGACTTAGACAAGGTCTGACTAGGACAGATGAGGAGAGGATAAAACCTGGCGCTGTAGATTACTCAGTGCCGTGTGTGTGGATTGGAGGCAATCCACTGCAGAACGCGACCCTGGCGACGGGTGGACTCAGAAGCCGTAGGTAGCTAGTCCTGAAGCAAACGCCAAGCCAAAGGTAGCCAGCTGAGGCGAGTCCAAGATGCGGAGCAAAGCCAGCCCCGCAGGAAGCAATGAAAGTCAACGCCAGTTGCATATTTTGTTCAAGGCAACCTTCAGAGACAGGGGCCCGTGGGGTAGGACCGATCATCCTACTTTTTGACTTTCCCTGTAAAACAACCATCTCAAACGGCTATTTGCGTGGGTAGCTCCCCGGTGTGGACGAAACTCTGAACGGACAGAAGCAACTCCTTACTACATCAGTGTGAGTTGTGAAGTCTGTATGCCGTATTAATAATATATGGATAGATACCTAGGTTACGTGTGTGTGTGCATTGTAATCTTTACTTAGAAGAATAAGCCCGACCGTAGTCGTGTTAAGATTAGTTAATAAGACATCTTAATAAAGTGTGAAGTGTGAGCAATTAAAGTTACTCTCTTGGAGTTTAATTACTTTCAAGCCTCATCACCACAACCCAAAAGAACCTTTATACTGAAGTGCTGTGTATACATTGGTTTATAATAACATTAAATTAAACCAACAAAAATCATAATGACAATAATGTAGTAGTAAATTGCAATCTGTCGTCATCAGCATTTTCGGTATAAAACATCATCTAGTGGCTGTACTGTATGTTATTTTTCCAACTGGCTTTTTTAAAACTCCATAGGTGTTCCATCCGCCCATTATCTATAACTTGTAGCTTATTCCTGGTCAGGGTCGAGGGGGGTGCTGGAGCCTATCCCGGGATCCCTGGACAGGTTGCCTACGTGCAGTTTAGACTGCCCAGTTAACCTTACCCTGCGTGTCTTAGTAATGCGGGAAGAAGTCGTGCGGACACGCTCACAGTGCGCACACACAGCGAGCTACTCGTCAGCCAAGTCGCCGGAAGTCCATTCATTCTCTACGTAGCTGAGCGACACCGAGCAACTGGGCAGAAAAATGTTGCTCACAGTTTAACTTTTTGCAGGCATCGCCTGTCAACATTAATCAACAGCCAATCAGAGTTACAGGCTTCCTATTTCTCCTACCGATATGATAAAAATTTGTGAGTGTGTGACCACAGACAGAGCCTCCATGATTGTGAGATGTGACTTTATGAGTTGTGATGCTTAGAAACTACTATCAAGCCTGAGACAACTTAGTGAGTCTTTGGAGAATGCCTCTGCATGCTGTGTAGTGGGTATTTCCCTGGTGCATATTGTACTAAAGTCTGTTACAGTGGGAAAATGTAGTCTGACCTGATGTTTTCCTGTTTACCTCATGTACCTACTTTGATTATTTGGCACATTGTATGGTCGTTAGCATGTCTTATGGATGCTGATAAGTTGTAATTTTATTGAAATGAGGCTTGGGGCTGCTGGATGGCTCATTTGGTTATGGATATGGTTCTTTTTTCCTCTCATCCAAGCACAGTAAAATAAGCCATTATTGTGCAGGCTTGTTACCGTACCAAAGGTGATTTTTAAAAAAAAGCAAAGCATCAAGATAAAACATAAGGTCATGTCATGGTTCTGGCTCCATCACATGGGTGTTTCATGTAATTACAACAACAAAACATTTCTCAGACAAGCTCGCTCCTGTTAATAAAAATACTGGCATATGGCATTAGCAAACTTCTGAGAATTCCTCTGCAAGCTGTGGCACGTGTATCTCTCTGGTACTCCTTGTAATGAAACCTGTTACTGTGGGAAACTGTTGTCTGACCTGGTATTGTCCTGTTTACCTACTGTACCTGCTTTAAATTTGTTCCTGTCAATATCTTCAAAATGCCCTGCTAATCCAGACATTTAAACTCCAGCAGAATGCACATTTCCACTTTTCAGTTGAGCCTGCACTTTGTGCTTATACCATAATTCCTGTAATTATATGTAATTCATGACTCTGTGACTGAAACATGCTCCTGTTTTTAACCTCTGCACTGCTGTTAATTACTGTAACACTGCTGTCTCTTTCTCCATTTGATGTCTGTAACTTGTTTGTTCACTGTCTTGTGTAACTGTGTAACTTTGTGTTTTATGTCAGGTCCCCCTTGCAAAAGAGATGTCGAACTCAGTGGGGGTTTTTCCTGCTTAAATAAAGGCTAAATAAAATTTTTAAAAGATTTTTAGTGAAATTTGTTTTTTAGCAGCCAGTGATTTGCAAACACTTACAAATGCAATCAGAACTGCAATCAGCAGTGGCCCACCTGGCCCGGCAACAGTGGCCAGGAGAATGAAGTTGTTATCTGAGGATGCAGCTCAACAAGCGTTAAAGACTTGCCTGTCTGAGAGTTCTTTGCTCAGCAAGTTGAGAGAACCTGCACAGCTAGTGATGTTTGTTATAATGGCCTTCAAAGACGCTACAACAAAGGAGGACTTTCTTACCATTCTACAGTTAAAAGAGTACGAGAGGCAAGGATATCGACAGCGTGTTTACTTTAAACGATATGTGTATGATAGTAATATCCCCATCAGTAAGTTGGTGGCAGTCACTACTGACACTGTGATACGTGGCTCACGAATTGGGATTTATTTCACTGTGGGTCAATGATCCTGACGTTCCAGAGTTTTGGAATTATCACTGTGTGTCACAATGATCCTGGGGCCCCAGTGCGTGTGAGTTATCACTGTATGATTCATCAGAAGGCCTTGTCTGGGAAAGTTCTGGACGTGTCCCATGTGATGACACTTGTTCTTTAAATTTTGAGCCAAAACGTTGAGCCAAAGCACTGCAGTGCTGCTTATTCACATCATTACTAGATAAGATCAATGCTAACTTTGGAGATTTGATATTAACGCGGATGTAAGATGGTTAACCATAGTTACAAAAGAAAAGTGATATTCTGCACACTTTGGGTTGTTCCACACATTCATGTTATCATGCAAGTTTGATATTTTATCGCATGTTTTGGTCATAAACATTTGTTCAATGAGTGGAAGAATGCATTTTAAAGCGAGAATAGGTCTGGTTCGTGGTATAAATGAATAATATTACATACGACAACTGCTTCAGTTATGAAATAAATGGCATTATAAAGTTGGAAGGAAGCTGTAATGTGAGCTTCAAGGAAGATGCCCAGCATCTGGTGATGTCTCTGGGTTGCATACTTCAGGCAGGAGGATGTTTTGGTTCAGGGGTCATGACACATATGTAAAAATAAAAAAAAACTCTGAGCACAGTTTCTTTTGTGTTGTGTGTTGTTTGAACAGGGTGACTGACAAAGACGTGCTTCCAAGGTTGACCACTTATTGTATAGGATCTACAAATGACAAGCCTGACGAACTCTGATAACGTTACGCGACAGTAAATTAATAAAAGTGTTGCCTAGCCCCCGCATTACAGAGATACGATTTAATTCAAAAATAAATATTACGCATAAAAATAGCACAAAATGAATAAAGGAATGCACAAAAAGCTAAACATACAGTTCACATTAGCCAGCAAAGCTACATTTTATTCCAGCTGAAAATTGCCTGGACAGAGGCTACAAAAAATCAATAAATACATTTAAAAAAAATAAATAAATAAATAAAAAATCTAGAGAGTGCATGCAGTGTAGTCCACTATAATGGCAATCTAGTATATTGTAATTCCGTGTAAAATGTTGTACAGTTACTGAAGATTAAAGGAAACTACCTTACGTGGGGTGTTAAAAATGAATGAAGGAAGCTTGCAGTCTTTCCATTGTCTTTGCAAACACTGAGTATTATGACATCACAAGGGCGTTCTCATTTTACACTTGAGCGGAAACAGAAATGGCCATTGTGAGACACACACTAGGCAGCATTTTGCAGCATGATATCGCTGCACACCAGTTACGTGGACTCTGCTATTGACTGTCAACCACATTTTATCATCTCCCCTGATATATTTCTATCATTTAAATGTTTTATTAAATATCTATTTTATTCTTCTGTATAATCTTTGTAAATAACATTGTACATTATACATTTAATAACCATTTATGTCATCGTATATTAATTTATGTATAACCTTATTGGTCTGTGTGCCCCAGTTGATTCCTACCCCTTTGTGCTTTTCAATAAAATCACCGTATGCCAGTTTATAATATGGCACGTCCTTCCTTTTCCGGCCTTTTTCTGTTCCCAACATTCCATATTTCTGACCCAGGCTGATTTGCTTAATATTATGTTAAAAATATTTTTACAGAATGCTATGTCTATTGCTCCGAGATATTGAGACCTCCATATGCTGTGCTCTTGTACATTAGTTCCCTTTTTGTAACCTATCTATGATTTCCTCACAAGAATTTTACACAAAGTTTATTTATCCTGGAAATATACTTGTCCGGTGGAGGAAAAACTGGCACTGAATTCAAAAAAGCACGTAAGTATTTCACTGATACAAATACATGTCTCTAGAGTTGATTAAATAGAGAACACTTGTGAAGCTTTGCCTTTCACTTGCTTTACTGTATACATTTAAAAACATATATCTAATGAATAATGTCCGTGGTTTTTGTCCTTTGAAGTGATGTACTGAGACACTCCCATTCAACGAGAGAAAGAAGCGTATTTGTTTAAACAGCAGTGCATGTTTGAATGGTTGATGTGCCGATTACTTCAGGGTGGCTGCTTTACCAAGTTGGGGAACGTCATCCTTGAGGACTTGAAGATCATCAGTGCAGCTGGCATTGGGATCGCTGGTGTGCAGGTGTGTTTTCACAATTGCCCTAATTCTGTTTTCTATGTTGATCTACAGGCAGTGAACGAAAAAACGTAAGCTCCAATGCAAAGTCATCAGCCCTTTAAGGTGGAAGATCACAAATATGTGATTAGAATGTTCTTAATGGAACATTCTACAATACAATATACTTTATTGTCCCTGTGGGGAAATTTGTCTTGGACTCACATGCTGCACACATATAGCTGCCTCCATAGCAGTAAAAAAATCTAAATAAATAAATAAATAAATAAATTCTAGTGCTGATGTAACAATCACTACTAATATAACTCAATGGAGTTCTAGAACACTGACTTAAAATAAAGAAATTTTAAAAAGCATTCTAAAAAACCTTCTCTTCGAAAGGTTAAGAGGATGTGGGGCCCCCTGTGTGTCCACTCTCACCCGAATGCACTGTGGTGTAGATTCCATCTGGAGGAATAGGACACCACTCCTCCACAGGAAAGTCAATCTCCCACTTTAGCGGATGGAAGTGGAAGAGGCGCTATCTCAGGTGGTGGTCTGGAATATTCCATAAATGCTCGATGGGATTTTCTTTCAGGAATATTTACTGGTCAGCAAGATTATGTTTCAATCTCTGTTTCAAATTACGGTCTTCCAGTACTGTATAGACAACATTGCCTTATAAAAATAGCCTTCAGTCTTCAGTATGGTAAATTGTAACACTTTGAGAAATTTTTAGTAAAACTGAGCAGGAGTTTAAGTATCTCGGGGTCTTATTCATGAGTAAGGTTAAAAGGCATCGGGAGATCAACCGCTGTTGTAGGTGCAGCGGCTATAGCAACCCAGGCATTGTATCGGACGGTGGTGGTGAAGAAGGAGTTGAGCCAAAAGGAAAGCTCTCCATTTACCAGTCGATCTTGGTCCATACTCTCACCTATGATCACAACTATGGGTAGTGACCGAAAGAATGAGATTGCGAATACAAGTGGCCGAAATGGGGTTTCTCGATCGGGTGGCAGGGCTTCATCCCTTGATAGGAAGGGGAGAATCATGCTGTTGACACTGGTGGAGTCAGTAACTTCTGGAGGTTTCAGAAGTGATCTGCACAAGCAGGAGCCCTTTGCCGTGTGCAAGTGGATCTTTCATCCGGTTGGTCTGAAGATCGGAAAACTTTGTTTTGCGGCAGTTTCTTGTGCGTTCCACACTAGGTTCCACATGGGTTGAAGCACTTAGTCGCTGTGAGTGAGTTAATTGGCAGTGCCTAATTAGTGAAAACTGTGACTTTATCTGTTTGTTCAGATAAGTCAGCATTGTGGTGGTTACAACAATCTAGGCATTCTTTGAGCCTTGGAATTGAAGAGTTGTGAGAACTATAGCTAGACCAAAGGCCTGTGGGTGCTCAATGGCAACGACTGTGCCTGTCCTAAGAGGGCAGGAAGACGAGGTCAAGAGAGAGGCAGACTGTGGTCATTCGGTTTTATTACCTCGGTTTAGGTTTTATGGCGTGACTTGCAAGAATGGAGGAAATATTGGGTAGCATTGCTTTGGAATACATCTTATTTAATTTCAGTGAGGCAAGATAGCCTATATTGTTTGTAGCACCGTAACTTGGCGTCATTGAGATATCAATACTTTTAATGGCAGGTCTGGGTTTTGGCAGTCTGAATGAATGAGTTATAGACGGTGTATGTCTTCTATGTGTGAGTAACTTGGCATTTTTGTACGTTGAAAACGTGTTTTTTATGAGATTTCAATTACACCAGAAACTGTATTTTATGGAATAATATATAACATTGATGATAAACTTAAAGATTTATACTGGTTAATAATATGTCTAGTGAATCAGCACATATGGAAAACGCGAAGTAAAATGACAATTGATCATATCTACGTGTCAAGTGAATCTGTATGCAAGAACATTTTAACAGAACTGAAACGTCGAAGGACAATTGGCATCAAGCATGGCAATGCAAATCTTTGGGAAACTCTGGACTTTTAATATAGAATATGCTTTACCTAATGTATTTAGATTTTCTTGTTTATGTAATTGTTTGTAATGACTTGTATAATTAAAATAAAGTTTATTTATATATAAAAAAAGGAAGACCGGTGGAAAAGCGAGAGCGAAAGCTAAAACCCGTTCATTCAGAGCTGGACTCCAGTTTCCGGTTGGGCGCGTTCACCGATTGTTGCGTAAAGGGAATTATGCGGAGCGTGTTGGTGCCGGTGATCCAGTTTATTTGGCCGCTGTGCTCGAGTATCTGACTGCTGAGATCTTGGAGTTGGCTGGTAACGCTGCCAAGACAACAAGAAAACCCGCATCATTCCCAGACATCTGCAGCTGGCGGTGCGCAACGACGAAGAGTTGAACAAGCTCCTCGGAGGCGTCGCTATCGCTCAGGGCGGAGTACTACCCAACATTCAAGTTGTGCTGCTCCCGAAAAAAACTGAGAAAGTAGTGAAAGCCAAGTAATTGCTGCATTGCTCATACGAGTATCTTTCATCCAAAGGCTTTTGTGAGAGCCACCCACATATGTGTAAGGTGCAAAACTACCATTTTGAACCAGAAACCAAATCGCAATATACATTCAGCTAATACAAATTAATATAAATAATTCATTTAAGTTTATTTGATTTTCAGCGACTGACTCAATTCAACACAAGAGTAATATCGTAATAACGTAGTTGTTCTACCAGCTGTTCAACCCATATGGTCAGTTAGTCAACCAGTATGACCACCTTTTCACTCTACTGGCCTGACCAGCGAGAACTACCGAAAACAGTTTACACCTATTTAGAATCGCAGGTAGTCTTTGTTCGAATGTTCAGCCGGGAGGTCAGTACATAAAAGCGTATGAAATAAAATAGCAAATTTGGGACTGAAGTGGCAACGAATGTTGCATACTGAAAGGTACTTTCAATGTTTGTTGAAACCCCCTTTTTGGTGTTGTGTAGCCTGTTTTTGGGCGGCACAGGCAATTAGCAAAATGTTCACGTTTTCAAGTAAACGTTGTTTTAAGCAAATTATTGCTCAAAGGGAGAGTGTAATGAACTTTAGAACACGAGTAACGGCAATGAAAGTACACTGAGAAATTCTTACGTTTAACAAGTGTAAAAGACGCTGGTAAAAAAAGAAAATGGGGTTTTTTGTTCCGAAGGAAGACACGTTGTTTTTTGCAAACCTGCCGTATTGAACCAATAGATTTTGAACATAATTTCTGAGACAACGAGCATCCAATGAGAATGTGCCTGACGTCACCAGCAAACAGGGCAATATAATTTGCATACATCTCTGGCCAGATAGTTAAATAGCGACACAGAATTACGTTTTCATCTTATCAACGTTCGAAATGCCAGAAATAGGAAAGTCCGCGCCCAAGAAAGGTTATAAGAAAGCCGTTACTGAGACTGCCGCGAAAGGCGGAAAGGAACGCATCCTGACACCGGCATTTCTTCCAAAGCTATGGGTATCATGAACTCGTTTGTCAACGACACTTTCGAGCGTATTGCTGGTGAATCTTCTCGTTCGATTCACTACAACAAGCGCTCTACTATTACTTCAAAGGAGATCCAGACTGCAGTGCGTCTTCTGCTGCCCGGAGAGCTGGCTAAACACGCAGTGTCTGAGGGCACAAAGGCTGTCACGAAGTACACCAGCTCCAAGTAAACGGGAGCCCAATATTACCTAACCAAAGGCTCTTAAGAGCCACCCACGTCGTCTGCAAAAGACAGAAGTTCATTGAGTTTTATTCTAAAAAAAAAAAAACGGAGTAAATCGGACCTCGTATTTAATGCGGGGCGAGGCTTCTAGATATTCTGAATGGGGTTTGAATGTAATCTGAAGTGCGTGTGTGAAAATTTCCTTGTCCTGAAACTTTAATACAAGCCAAAATCGTACGAATCACGCATCTACCTCGTACGTCAAAAACGGATAACTAGTATCCCTGTCGAGCTTAAATTATTCAACAAGTCATGCCAGCTGGTGTTAGAAAGCATGCCCGCGGCATCGAGTGTCCTGGCGAATGTCGGTCTTTTCGTTTGGCATGCGCGCTGGCAGAGCGGTAGCCATTAACGGAAACCTTTTATCTCCCAATTTTGTTTTGCTGTTTATGCGTTTATATGAATTGCGAGTTTCGGAAATTAATTCACCTTAGTTGATTATGCATTAGAGATCGTCAAGTGTGTAGTTTCTGGCTAAAAGCGCGTTATTGGTTCGTATTTATGTTAACGCGATATGAGCAGGAAATTCTCCGGTCCCGACTTTGTTTCCGAAAAAAAAAACATATTTTACAATTCATCAAAAACGGACTTGCATATACAAATAAATCACCTAACACATCCCTTTACAAATCACACAAAGCTATTTCTCTATTTCAGTCCATCAGTGTTTTTTTTCCCTTCTCAAGGCATTTACGATTTGTTTTATAAACAGTATCACTTTTTATGAAGATACTTTCCATTGTCGTTATATCTGGGTTTCCCACTACTCGTAGTGGAGCAAATACACAACCAATATAGTTTTTTCTTCTTTCTAACCCTAACCCCTTTTTCTTGGTCATTAAAATGTTTGTAAAATACTGCAGTAAAGATTGTTTTCTGGTCACATTATGTCTAGCCCAATTCTTTTTAACTTGTCCCACACTTCTTTTGACCTATAGCAATCAATTAAAAACCGTTGAATGTAATCACAGTTTTCACAAAACAAATCCACTTTACCACTGCTCTTACGGTGAGTCTGCCATTCACGGTTAACCACATTTTATCATGCATCTCCCCTGATATGTATTTATCGTTTAAAAGTTATCAAATATTTTCTTTGTTCTTCTATACAATCTTTATAAATAACAAATCCACCATTTATATCATCGTTAATGAATTTACGGTGGGCTCCAGAATTATTGGCACCCTTGATAAATATGCAACAAAAATGCTAAACTAAAAAATAATACAGTTATTGACATAAGCTTTATTTACCAACATGTGTAAACTAGTGTGCTTGATTAATGATTCATTGGAATCAACAAAAGTCTTACATTTAAAAAAAAATATATTTCCCCATAAAACAGGTTCCACAATTATTGGCACCCCTGGCTTAATACTGTGTTGAGTATGAGTCTTTTCTTATGATTTGTGATAAGGTTAGAGACACATTTGGAGGGATTTTTGACCATTGCTCCATGTAGAACTTTTCAGAATCATTGATATCTTTGGGTTTGTGCTTATGCCCCCCCCCCCCCCCCCCCCCCCCCTTCAGTTCAGACCACAGGTTTTTGATGAAATTTAAGTCTGGAGACTGAGATGGCCATTGAGAAACATGGATGTTGATTTCACTTAAGCATTTCTGTTTAGATTTTGATGTATGCTTGGAGTCATTGTCCTGCTGGAAAATCTACCTATGACCAAGTCCTAGCTTCTTAGCAGAGACAATCACATTTTCTGCCAGAATATCCTGGTACTTTGTTGAATTCATTGTGCCATTGATCTAAAATACTGCCCTGGGACCACTGCCAGCAAAACATCTTCAAAATATCAAAACCCACCTCCATTTTTGACAGTAGGTATGAGGTGCTTCTCCTGTATGCATTCCTCTTTTGCTGCCAAACATGTCCATAGTGTGTATGGCCAAAACATTCAATTTTGGTCTCATCTGACAATAGCACTCTCTTCCAGTCATAATTCCAATGAGGTTTGGCAAGCTCCAGATTCTTGGTTTTGTTTATTGTGCTCAGTGAGGGCTGTCTTTGTGCCACCCTTCCAAAAAGTTAGTTGGTATGGAGGTGCCATTTTATGTTTTTTTTAGACTTGTTGACCACAAGAAACAAACCAATCTCTGCAATACTTAAACAGTGATCCTTGGGTTATTAATCAATCAATCAATCAATTTTTATTTGTGTAGCGCTTTTAACAAAGGAGCTTTGTCACAAAGCAGCTTTACAGAGAACCAGCCCCCAAAGAGTAAGCCTAGGGCAACAGTGGCAAGGAAAAACTCCCTGACTGATAACAGGAAGAAATGGCCTCTCTCACCATCTTCCTCACCGTCCGTGGGGACACCATGCACTTGCTTCCTCTTCCTGGCAAATTTGCAACCATTCCATATGTTTTACACCTTTTTTTGCCCTTACAGTGCTAAGTGGTATGTTTATCCGTTTATGTCTTTTTTGCACCCATTACCAGACTTGTGACAGTAAATTACCATCTTTCTCTTCTGAATTGACAGTAACTTGGCTTTTCCCATGCTGATGAGGAATGACAAAGGGATTTTGTATGCTTGTTACCTCATTTTTATTCTCTAGTGAAACTGGAAGTGATGGAATGACACAATATTGTTCCTTTAGACTGAGATGAACTAAATAAAGTACAATTGTATTGCCAATTTCATTTTGTTTGATTTTACTTACAATAATTGTTAGGGGTGTCAATAATTATGGCACTTATGGTTTTCAGAAAAAATTAGATCACTGAATAAAAAAACATTGAAGCATGAGAGTAAATGTATTGAAATAAAAGTATCTAGTTTTCCCGTATGTTTTAACATAACATATAGATTATTATCTGTGTCATTTATTATATGCAGCATTTTTTCTTCATTGTTATTAAGGGTGCCAATAATTCAGGAGCCCACTGTATGTATAACCTTATTGGTCTATGTGCCCCAGTTGATGCCTAACCCTTTGTGCTATTCAATAAAATAACCGTATACCAGTTTATAATATGGCACAACCTTCCTTTTTGGGCTTTTTTCTGTTCCCAGCGTTCTATATCTCCAACCCAGGCTAATTTTCTTAATATTCCATTAAAAATATTTTTACAGAATGTTATTTTCAGTTTGATACTGATTTCTATTGCTCCGAGACCTCCATATTCTGTGCTCTTAGTTAGTTCTCTTTTTGTTACCTCTATATTATTTACCCATATTAATTTTACAGAGTTTATTTATCCTGAAAATATACTGGCCCGGTGGAGGAAAAACTGTCGCAAGGAACATTAATTTGGACAAAATGCAAGTTTTCACAATACCTACCCTAGATTTATAACAGTTGTCTCTATGCTTCCATTTCTCCGTTTCTTCTGAAACCTCAATCTCTTTCCATTGCCAGGTTTTAGTAACACAATTGTCTGAACTTTGTATCACCCAAGGATTTTAATTTTATCCGTGTCTTCTACAGTCTACAGTCAAAGCAGGTTTCTCCCTTTTTTCACCAATCCAAACACACTCCGTCTTTGTATGATTTAGTTCCTGCTACATTTTCATACAAATGAAACTGCCCAATGATCCCGTCCATTTCATTTTGTTTTTTAATAAAAACCGTTATGTCGTCTGCATAGGCGGTAACCTTGTCACGGATAGGCGAGGGAATGGACCCAAATGCAGAGTTAAAAAAAAACCAAGAACTCCAAAAGGGAAATTCAGACTAATAACAAAAACTGAAGAACAAACGCAGATAACCAAAAAAATGCCTCGCAGGGCAAATCCCAAAAACAGAAAACAGAAAATCCAAAAATCACAAAAAAAGCCAAACAGGCAGGGCAGAAACCGGCGGACAAAAACAGGCACGGGGAAACACGGGCAAACTCTCAGGCAACACAGAGGCAGGAACACAGGCAGACACTCGGTGCAAAACACACACGGAAACACAAGCGAAAACACAAGGAACCAGCACCCGAGTCAGAGAAGAAGACATAAATAGACAAGACCCTAACGAGACAGGAGGGCACAATGCACAATCAGACCACAGAGGGAAGGGATAACTAGACACAACTGAAAAACAATAATAGAATAATTGGAACCAATAAAACAATTAAACAGGGAAAAGGAACAAAACTACCGCCATCTGGCGGCAAGAAAAGGAAAAAGAGAAACAAAAAGACAGAACCATGACAAACCTTTAAAGGCTGTACATTACTGGTGCATTGCACTCCAGTAAAATTTATATTACTTTTTATTTTATGTAGTAGTGGACTAATAGCAATGACATACAAAGCCACACATAAAGGGCACCCTTGTTTAACTCCTCTAAAGATCTCAAAGGATTCCATCAAACCCCCATTCACTTTAACCCTCAGCTGTGACTTCACATAACGCAGTTTCACAAGATTTATAAAATCAACAGGAAAGCCAAGGTTTTCGGCTTTCTAAAAGTGCTTTATTAAATTTTCAGACACATTACATGTTACAAATCTCACAAAGACATTAAAGACAACAAAATATTACAAAATCAACATCACCATTAAAATATTTACAAATTCAAAAAAAAAAATCTTTTGTAATAATACCCAGTAGTGCCTCAGATTCCATTTTGGTTTTAACATCACTTTAATATTGTTATATCGCCTCCTTTTCTACTAAAATGTATTTGTACATTTCTTTAAAGAGCTTAACGATTGTTTCTCTAATCTCCGAATCATCATTTCCAACTGTCCCATCATCCATTTTCACACCCCTTAAACATTTTCCTTCCCGTCTTTCTTTGTACTTCTGAATGATTTTCTTTATATTTGAACCTTCATCAGCTTTAACATTGTAACCCGCTTGCATCCCATTGTTTGTTAAAAACTCATTATTACAGTTATCTAACTCATTCTTAATGCCTTCAAAATGAATTTCTTCTTGCGCTGTCCAAATACTTTTAGTCTTTAGGGTCAATATATGTTTCCAAGAATTCATTATATTTCCTATTTCGTTCTTAGTTTAATGATTTACATTTATATATAAGAACATTTTTAATCTGTTTCTTCACATTAGGCTATCCCACAACTCTACACTAGACTTAAAAACCTTTGTTTTTCTCTTTGAATTTCTGTTTTTTTTTTTTTTTTACTTTTTATTCTGCAACCAAGGATTGATTTGTCAAACAATTACATTTAGTTTCCAGTAATTAATTATTTTGTCACCTTCCATTATAACGATACTCCTCACACCGAGGTGGTCTGAATATATGCAGACCTCTGTTGAGTACGACCTCAGCTGCATATTATTTGAATACAGTCCGTCAAACGTGTAGTTACTTGCTAACAGTGTGTTATGAACACGCAGTTCTCTGGTCTCAACAAGTTTGTTAGTATTGTACTGCCGGCATTTCTCTTGTAATTGAAAATCACTTTGGTTTAATTTTGATAGAGGTTATATTTCACTGTCTTTATCGCAAGTCGTATACTTGAAAGATTATGGTGTTGTTCACCATTACATTTATGTTCTCTTTAAATGCTGTATTTAATGACAATTGAAATAAGTATCTCGGTGGGTGGATATGCTTGAAGTGACGTCAGCAGTTCATACAATTTCATATTTTGTTTACTAGCATCAATGTTAATATTCCGTTTTTTCCCTAATGCCAAGTGTGCATATGTTTCATTTATTTTCTTTCTGTTTTTCCCTTTTATTTCACACACACACACACACACACACACCAACACAACACGCAACTCCATGTCTTGATGGAATTAAATATATCTCACCTGTGGCCAGATTCTCTAGTTTCCTGTTCATACTAACAATCTAATCTAAAGATTTTTGAAACTTACCAAATTTAGCAGGAAAATTTAAGATGATTTATTGGAATTAAATATACAATACCTTACAGGCACAGACATTGCCCTTGAGAGCACCCACAGGCCTTTGGTCTAGCTATAGAGTTCTCATAACTCTTCAATTCCAAGGCTCAAAGAATGCCTAGATTGTTGTTACCACCACAATGCTGACTTATCTGAACAAACAGATAGAGGCACAGTTTTCACTAATTAGGCACTGCCGATTAACTCACAGCGACTAAGTGCTTCAACCCATGTGGAACCTAGTGTGGAACGCACAAGAAACTGCCACAAAACAAACTTTTCCAATCTTCAGACCAGCCGGATGAAACATCAACTTGCGCACGGCAAAGGACTCCTGCTTCTGCAGATCACATCTGAAACCTCCACAAGTTACTGACCCAACAGTGTCACAGCATGATTCTCCTTTGGACCAAACAGCAACCACCAAAGGCTGCTACATATGTGGATGGATGGACTGTAATGTTGACTGAGCATTCCAGAAAATGACTAAAGAGCAGTTGAGCTTAGTCTTCACTGACTGTAATGTGATTTTGTGTTTCAATTTGTCTTTTTTTCTTGATCATCCTAATCAGATGCCCAAACCACCTCAACTGGTCCTTCTCAATGTGGAGGAGCAGTGGTTCAACTGTGAGGTCCTCCCGGAAGACTGAGCTCCCCTTCCTATCAAGGGATGAAGCCCTGCCACCCTATCAAGAAACCCCATTTCAGCCACTTGTATTCGCACTCTTTCAGTGATCATGGGTGAGAGTAGGGACGAAGATCGACTGGTAAATGGAGAGCTTTCCTTTTGGCTCAACTCCTTCTTCACCACCACCGTCCGATACAATGCCTGGGTTGCTACAGCCGCTGCACCTACAACAGCGGTCGATCTCCCGATGCCTTTTAACCTTACTCATGAATAAGACCCCGAGATACTTGAACTCCTCCACAGTTTTACTAAAAATTTCTAAAAGTTTTACAATTTACCATACTGAAGACTGAAGGCTATTTTTATAAGGCAATGTTGTCTATACAGTACTGGAAGACAGTAATTTGAAACCGAGATTTAAACAAAATCTTGCTGACCAGTAAGTATTCCTGAAAGAAAATCCAAATCGAGCATTTATGGAATATTCCAGACCACCACCTGAGATAGCGCCTCTTCCACTTCCATCCGCTAAAGTGGGAGATTGACTTTCCTGTGGAGGAGTGGTGTCCTATTCCTCCAGATGCCAATGGACTCTACACCACAGTGCATTCGGGTGAGAGTGGACACACAGGGGGTCCCACATCCTCTTAACCCTTCGAAGAGAAGGTTTTTTAGAATGCTTTTTTTCCCCCCAAAATTTTTAGTCAGTGTTCTAGAACTCCATTGTGTTCTATTAGTAGTGATTGTTACATCAGCACTAGAATGTTCCATTAAGAACGTTCTAATCACATATTTGTGATTTTGCACCTTAAAGGGCTGATGACTTTGCATTGGAGCTTACATTTTTTTGTTCACTGCCTGTAGATCAACATAGAAAACAGAATTAGGGCATTGTGAAAACACACCTGCACACCAGTGATCCCAATGCCAACTGCACTGATGACGTTCAAGTCCTCAAGAATGACGTTCCCCAACTTGGTAAAGCAGCCACCCTAAAGTAATTTGGCACATCAACCATTCAAACATGCGCTGCTGTTTAAACAAATATGCTTCTTTCTCTCGTTAGATATTTAATAAAACCTTTAAATGATAAAAAAATATATCAGGGGAGATGATAAAATGTGGTTGACAGTCAATAGCAGAATCCCCGTAAGAGGAGTGGTACAGTGGAGTTGTTTTATGAAGACATTGACCTGCCCAATGCCAGAGTGTTCTGTGAGATAAACTACAGAACACTTTTTAATTGATTGCTATAGGTTAAAAGAAGTGTGGGACAAGCTTAAAAAATTGGGCTAGACTTAATATGTGACAGAAAACAATCTTTACTGCAGGATTTGACAAACATTTTAATAATAAAAACAAACTATACTGCTTGTGTATTTGGACCACTGTAATTAAATTGTGGAAAACCACATGTAAAATGACAATAGGAAAGTGTTTTTGTAAAAAGTGATACTGTTTTTACAGAAATTGTAACTGCCTTGAGAAGGAAAAGAACTCTGGACCTTAAAAGGAAACGCACTGATTTGGAATGGGCTCAAATCAATATGTAGCTTTGTGTGATTTGTAATGGGATGTATGTTATGTCATTTATTTTTGTATGTAGGTCCTTTTTTGATGTATTGTGAAATATTATATAATCAATAAAGTTTCTTCAAAACCAAAATCGAGCCCAAGAAGGGGTTCCAAGAAAGCCGTCACTAAGGCCGCTGGGAAAAGAGGAAAGAAGCGTAGAAAGTCCAGGAAGGAGAGCTATGCTATCTACTTCAGGGTCTTGAAGCAAGTACATCCTGATACTAGCATTTCATCAAAGGCCATAGGCATCATGAACTCGTTTGTCAACGATATTTTTGAGCGTATTGCTGGTGAGTCTTCCCGTTTGGCTCACTACAACAAGCGTTCTACCATCACTTCAAAGGAGATCCAGACCGCCGTGCGCCTGCTGCTGCCAGGAGAGCTGGCCAAACACGCAGTGTCCGAGGGCACAAAGGCTGTCACGAAGTACACCAGCTCTAAGTAAACTAGTACCTCAGTACTGGACTCAAAGGCACTTTTAAGAGCCACCCACACTCTCGTGGGAGGCAAACAATTTCAACAAAGTTTAGTATGGAGCGGGGATAGCTTTTAATAATAGTGATGTGGTTTTTAAATGAATAACTACACTAAGAAGAAAAAAGACACTTGATCTGAAAAGAACACGTCCAGAATTAAAAGGGACTGTAATTTTCATGTGATGGATTTGTAACTGGTCTAAATTGTTTATTACAATGCTTGTAAAATGACAATTGATGAATACATTTCTTGAAAAACGCAAAGTTACATCCATGATGCAATGTAATGACTTTCCTCAGTTGAGATCTGGACGTGAGCATAGTTTTTTTTTGATAATTGACTATTGCCCTAACCCAGATTGGTTTAAGATCAGTGCATCCGACGGAGCTGTGTGAGAAACCGGCTGCTGCGTAACATTCACAGATCAGCGACTAAGTGCAACCTTAGGAACACACTGCATGTGAGTGAATTAAAGCAAATCTATAATATGAAAAGCATGTCAACCGTTACAATCTCAAAATAAATGCATAAGGACAGACTGCTATGGGGTCAGAATAGGCAGAGCGTTAAGCATTGTAGCTGCAGTTTGTGCAAAGCATGGCCAAGGATTCTGCTGTCCTGACTTCCGTGGGGAGTTAATTCCACAATTGCAGGACTTTTCGAATTTGAAAACCCCTTGTTACTCGTTTTAACTGCCAATAAATACTCATTTTGATTTCAAATTAGCTAAAATATGCAATGTTCATGTTTGTAACCTCAGAGGTTGTAGAGACGTGTATTCACTCAGAGATTCAACAAAACATGCAATTTGACCAGGGGTGTCAAAACATTTGCATACCACTGTACATGTGAAATATGAATATATTTTTACTGAGGAAACCAGTTTTTAAAAAGTTTAAAAAGTTCTTGCTTTTAGTAACCAGTCAAAGTTAAAAACAAATGTCGATTGATTCCAGCCTAGGCAAATAAAACCTGAATTGTGTTTTAATGTCTTACAGCACAAAATGATGGAACTTGGATAAATGCTTTCACTAACTTGAAATAATTGGCTGGAAAGACATCCAACAGTTCTGATGCATGCTCAAACTTGAGCTTTTGATTTAAGTTCATGATTTCTGCAAGGACTGATTTTTAGTTATGTTTTATGTCTTGTATTGCTATTGTCATTTTACATTTTATTGCTTCCATTTTTACCATTATATTTATATATATATATATATATATATTCCTGCCAAAGGCATTAAATTTCTTCAAATAATGTTATGGATGCAAGGGCAGGTTCCACACATAATGGCCAAAAAGCTAAGCATCCAAGGGGGATATTTGTAAATGGCATATTTAGTTAGCCTACTGCATGGGCATGTCCGAATCAAGGCCAGAGATTGTACGTGAAATAGTGGAACTATTCACTCAACAGTATATAAATGATGATTGAGAAAATACTTTGATCTTGATAACAGGTTAAAAAATGTTTTCTGAACAACAATTTTTCGTTCAATGTTCAACGTCGAAATGTCACGGTGATGACATTTCAGCAAAGATGTGCGCTGTGCTTTACTATCAAAAATAGAACTCCTGCTTAAAAGTCTAACTTGGGTATTTCATGAATCTTTAAATCTTTCCTGTTTTCACGCGGGGTTCCTGTAAATAATCAGCCAACAATTTTAAAGTGTGTGACATGTTTGATAGTTTTAAAAGGCAAATAATGTGGGAGAAGCACCTTTAACCGGTACGTGTCCGTGACAAGTGAGTATGTTTTGTATAAACTGGCGAAAATACGGCAATATTATTGAGGACACATGAGTTAATTTGTGGGCGCAAGGACTGATTTTGAAAATTCCATGCGATTTTTGTTCATAGAACGACTGCGCGCTGTGTTATTTTGTCAGTATTGGCGAAAAGAAAACACAATGAAGCGAATTTTCAGGAGCCGAGAGACGCGGTGCCGGGATGGCTGAGTCTATACGGTCCTCATGTGACATTTAAGTCCAGCCCCCTGACGTACGCGTTGCTGAAACGAAACATTTTCTTTGACTGTTCGTGTGAGAGGAAGAAATTTTCGAAAAAGAAATGGCAGAAGTTGCTCCAGCTCCAGCCGCGGCCGCCCCGGCTAAGGCTCCCAAGAAGAAAGCAGCAAGCAAGCCTAGGAAAGCGGGGCCCAGCGTTGGGGACTTGATCGTGAAGGCAGTTTCTGCTTCTAAGGAGAGACACGGAGTTTCACTGGCTGCCTTGAAGAAGGCTCTGGTCGCCGGTGGTTACGACGTAGAGAAGAACAATTCTCGTGTAAAGATTGCAGTCAGGAGCCTGGTGACCAAGGGTACCTTGCTTCAGACTAAAGGAACCGGTGCCTCTGGTTCGTTTAAGCTGAACAAAAATCAGCCTGCTGTGAAGAAGCCCGCCAAGAAAGCAGCTCCTAAAGCTAAGAAGCCAGCGGCGGCCAAAAAGGCAGTAGCGAAGAAGCCTGTGGCCAAAAAGTCGCCTAAGAAAAAGCCCGCTACAGTGAAGGCTAAGAAGAGCCCAAAGAAGGCCAAGAAGCCGACAGCAGCGGCTAAGAAGCCGAAGCCGGCCAAGAGTCCGAAGAAAACCAAGAAGCCGGCTGCAAAGAAGGCGACTAAGAGTCCTAAGAAAGCAAAAGCGACCAAGCCAAAAGTTGCTAAGCCCAAGAGCGTCAAAGCGAAGAAAGCGACTCCTAAGAAGAAGTGAGCGCGTACACTGTACTGTTCGCTAGCATCAAAGGCTCTTTTAAGAGCCACCCAGAGCTTCTCCGAGGAGCAAGTACATTCCATTTTAGCGCAATATTGTTTATTTGTAATATGTACATTGATGTGTGTGTGTGTGTGTGCGGCTAAATCACAGGATTGTAAAATTTGACCTTGAATTAACACCCACTGGCCACTTCAATAGGTACATCTGCTCAACTGCAAACTGCACCCGTTAACGCAAATATCTGATCAGCCAATCACGTGGCAGCAACTCAATGCATTTAGGCATGTAGGCATGGTCAAGACGATCTGCTGAAGTTCAAACCAAGCATCGGAATGGGGAAGGGAGGTGATTAAAGTGACTTTGAACGTGGCATGGTTATTGGTGCCAGACGGGCTGGTTTGACTATTTCAGAAACTGCTGATCTACTGGGATTTTCACGCACAACCATCTCTCGGGTTTACAGAGAATGGTCCGAAAAAGATAAAATATCCAATGAGCGGCAGTTCTCTGGGCGAAAACGCCTTGTTGATGGCGGAGGTCAGAGGAGAACGGCCAGACTGGTTTGAGCTGATAGAAAGGCAACAGTAACTCAAATAACCACTCGTTACAACCGGGGTATGCAGAAGAGCATCTCTGAACGCATACCATGTCAAACCTTGAAGCAGATGGGCTACACCAGCAGAAGACCACACCGGGTGCCACTCCTGTCACCTAATGGGGAGGCTGAGTGTGTGTATATAAAAAAAACAAGCTGTCTACTAGTCTACTACTAGTTTAACTCAATGGTCCTTAATAAATTATATTTATTATAGATGAATGAATAATATGCGGGCTAAAGTTACTTGATACTGAGCCGAATTTCCTATCATTCTCGATGATTCAGAGTTGTTTCCGGCAGAGCACTTCAGTGTGTTGCCACAAACTCCATTCCAGACGAGGGAAACATTTCAAATTACTGAACTTTAAGTTGAAACTTAAAGTTAATTATTTCTCTGTTAAATGCCCACAGTCGTAAATATCATATCGCTGGTTTAAATGAGCCCGACACATGACAGGCTATAACAACTTAATACTTTAAAATAAAATCACTTAACACATATTTGTAGAAAGGCGTTCGACGAGTGCTAGACTATACACAGGTTTTGATGCTTGCTGACAACTACTGGAGTACGTTTGTTCTATAGTGTTTCACTTTATTTTGCCTACTGTACCACCTGCTCTTTTGCACTACTCAGGGAGTTACACCTATGTTGTTTAGTGTTAATATGTTGTTTTTGGCACTACTACCTCTTTACGTTCCTATTTGCACTGTACTTGGGAGATCACAAACCCACTTTTCCTTGTACTTGTACCTGTGCAATGAACAATGACAATGAAGTTTAATTGAATTGAATTGTGCCAATCATTAAAAAACGGCGATACTCAGTGTGCGGGTTTAGCTTGTGCGCCTTTTTCTCTCATGACAGGTTTCAATCAGGTCGTCTTAGCTTGGGTGTATGAACCATAGTTCGGTTGGAAGACGTGGGACTCATAACACTATTGGAAAGACGAACAATCACCGGACAGAAATATTGTAATACTGCCAAGCAACCTTTCCCTGGTAAAAAATTGTAACAAAAAAAACAATGGATGACAGAAACCCCACTATCCGCCATGCTCCAGATATCAGAGCCTGTGAAAACTCAACAGCCCATCTAAAAAAAAAAATGTATCTGTGGGCCCATCTGGCCATCCACATCACACGCATTTTAAAGCTGCATATTTTGGCATTTGTTTTTAATCTCCTAAATGTTATTTTTCTGACATTAAACATTTATCTAATTTGATTTCATATTACAAACAGTATTAAAAACTTTTAATGTGATTTTTGTTTTATATTTTTTTAAATCACAATTTATATCATTTTATAATTATTTGTTCTTATATGTATTTGCTTTATTATAAGTGCTTTTAACCAAAGATCAATAAATAAATAAGCTGGAAAAACAAACAATGTGATATTGGTGTAACGCGTACATAGAGAACCAGATTGCCCCAAATAAGAACCGTATTCCGTCCTTGTTCCCCCACCCCACCTCGGCCAAGAAAGCTCAGCAATATAATATCATGTAATATCATATTTCTCCCACAGTCCAAAGATATACAGGCTACGTTAATTGATGAGTCTAAATTGCTCCTATATTTGAATGTGTGAGTGAATGGTGTGTGTACCCTGTGATAGAATATTATAGAATTTGAATTACAAAAAAAAAAAAAAAACACATATAAAAAGAATGATAAGATAACATTAATAACAATAATAATAAATGCATATAAAATAAATACCATAAATGATAAAAGTTGACAAGGACAATTATTAAAACAAAATATTAAAAACAATTACACCTTATTGTAACTAAGGTTGAGATCATAGACTTAAAATGACCAAGAACAAAAATAGTTTCAGTTCCTTTTTTGCAATCAAATTTTTTATTGATTTTGATATAATCATCAGCATCAGCAATACATCATCAAAAAGCTCATATCATAAAAAGGGAAAAGAAAAGAAAGTAAAGAAAAGAAAGGCACAACAATAATAATAAGCAAAACAATAATAATAACAAAACAAAACCCTCCCTGTCAGGGTTCCCCTCCCTCCCATCGTCCCCCACCCACCCACCCACCCAAAATCCAGGCCACCCATCCTGACATGAGGGTACTACAGTAGTGTTTTGAGTTTCTCAGAAATGGAACTCCACAGTTCAGCCACTGATTCTTTGGCCCCATGCATACGGGCTGTCGACAGCTCCAGATATGCTGTATCAAGATAAGCTAAGATCCAAGCTCGAAAAGAAAGAGTATGGGTACCCACCAGTTTTTTTGCTGCTGTCTGCCCAGCTGGAAAGGCTCGTTTTTGGGGCAGTGTCAGGTTCAAGCTGGATAAATCATTTAACAAAAATATAAAAGGCAAATAGGGTACTGTATTCTCAAAAAGCATGGAGAGCTTGGCTGCAATCATTCGCCAGAATCCAGCCACCGTAGGGCACTCCCAAAAAACATGTGTAAATAAGTCCCTGTCGCCTTAATAGGACACAAAGTGCAAGTTGAATCAGTGGTCACTTTCATTATACAAAGCTTTCTGGGAGTGAGGTACACTCTATGAGTAAAATTATAGTGTATTTGTTGATGATCAGGGTTTCTGGAGGCTATTAAAATGTTAGACCAGACTTTGTGCCAATCAAATGTTGGGTCCAGATCTGGGCAGTCAGCTCTCCATAGTGTCTAATTCCAGGGGCCTGTGAGCATGCTGAGAGATAAACAGATAAAGTCTAGAAACTAGGCCACTTGTGCCTCTGGTGCAATGTACAATTTTATGAAGTGGATGTGATGGAAGAGGACTTTGCCATGGCAAATGTTTCATGACTCATGAAGTGAGGTAAAATAGTCATTTGTGAAGGAGGGCTTTATAAATAAACAGACACAAATAGTGATCTCGTTACAAAGAAAAAGACCCACCCAACTTAAAAATAAAGTATAATAATAATAATAATAATAATAATAATAATAATAATAATAATAATAATAATAATAATAATAATAAACAAATAAATAAATAAAAAAACAGGACACAATGATAAGTACAGTAACTACCCCCAGTAATAAATCTAAGCAAAGAATGATAAACGACATCTAGGGGTCGCAGAGTGGTACAAGCAGCTTATAAATAAATTAAATCCCCATAATCACGGACAGAAAAAAGGTAGATTCACAGTATTTTAACTCCCATTACAATTAACATCTCACGTAGTGATCACCATAACGGATGCAAGTTCCTATTCTCCGTTTTTAAGCTCTGCGCCGCTGAGACTGATTCAACTCAGTTGTTCAGCACAGTGGACGCCATGTAAAAAAATGTCCTCCTATCTGATTGGACAAAATCCTATCAACGCTGCAGCCAATGAGTGAATAGATTGTTGCTATAAGAAAGACCCGCATCTGTAATTCTAGTTATTCTTCAGTTTTTTTTTTAAGAGTTGAAAGATGAGTGGTAGGGGAAAAACCGGTGGAAAAGCGAGAGCGAAAGCTAAAACCCGCTCATCCAGAGCTGGACTCCAGTTTCCGGTAGGTCGAGTTCACCGATTGCTTCGTAAAGGAAACTATGCAGAGCGTGTCGGTGCCGGTGCTCCAGTTTATCTTGCTGCAGTGCTCGAGTATCTGACTGCTGAGATTCTGGAATTGGCTGGTAACGCTGCCAGAGACAACAAGAAAACCCGCATCATTCCCAGACATCTGCAGTTGGCGGTGCGTAACGACGAAGAGTTGAACAAGCTCCTCGGAGGTGTCACTATCGCTCAGGGTGGAGTGCTGCCCAACATCCAAGCTGTGTTACTCCCGAAAAAGACCGAGAAGGCAGTGAAAGCCAAGTAAATACGGCATTACTCTCAATCATTCACCCAAAGGCTCTTTTAAGAGCCACTCTACACCTGTATAAGGTGCAAAACTACCATTTTGAACCAAAGACATTTAACTATGGTTGGTCGGAAGTGTTTTGTTAAATTGTATTGCACGTAACCCGTTATAATCACACGGAATGTTAACCTATCCTAGTGTGTCACGCCTCAAATTGTGAATGGTGGTGATGACTTGCTTACTGTAAGCGACACTGGACAAAATAATTCAAGGCGGTAAAACTAAAAGTTATACATATTTGGATTTTTAAAAAAGACTTTAGTACAGCAACGCTGCCATTTGAGGCCATAAAACTTCACGACAGTTCGCTTAGTGCCATGCAGTGCCGTAGTTTGAGCATGCTTGTCTAATCGCCACAATATGTTCGTTGCAGTTCCAAGCACAATTGCTTTCCTAGATTTTCGCGAGATGTCATTTCAGTAAATGACATTTTGTGTCCCACACATTGTCTGAAATAACTTTATTATCCACAATTATGCAGAGTGGGTTACAAGTTATTTTACAATATAAAACGAGGAGAGGTGCTGCTCAAGTGAGCTAAGCTGGCTCCTTATTTATGAAAGTGTGGATGCTAAACTTAACCCTTTGCTAGATAATTAATTCATAACTTTGCTTTCAGTGAACATCGTTTTTCTGTTGTACATATAAAGCCTTGTATAGAATAAACGTATATGATTAATCCACTATATGTGACGTGACAAGTTTTAAAAGGTGAAAGTTTTCTCATTAAATACAAAATCCGTATGACGTTAGTCTCGCTTTAGCAATGATGCAGTACGAGGGGTGTGGTGGACTAAAATTCAAAGCGGTAAGAGAAAAGTTTAAATTTTTGGCGGCAGAGGAAGCTGAAGACGTGATCCAATAAAATCTGGGAACGAAGGCAGGATCAGGGCCAATGAGAATTCGTAATAGCCTATCCAATCAGCTTCTCTCTGGTATGCTTTATATACGCATCGTGGCATCGTAAACTTATGCATTTAGTAAAGAAATATTTGAATGAGACACAATGGCTCGAACCAAGCAGACCGCGCGTAAGTCTACCGGTGGCAAAGCCCCCAGGAAGCAGCTCGCCACTAAAGCAGCGCGGAAGAGCGCGCCTGCGACTGGCGGAGTGAAGAAGCCTCACCGTTACAGGCCTGGCACTGTAGCTCTGCGAGAAATCCGTCGTTATCAGAAGTCTACTGAGCTGTTGATCCGCAAGTTGCCTTTCCAGCGCCTTGTGAGGGAGATTGCTCAGGATTTCAAGACCGATCTGCGCTTCCAAAGCTCAGCTGTAATGGCTCTACAGGAGGCTAGCGAGGCTTATCTGGTTGGTCTGTTCGAGGACACCAATTTGTGTGCCATTCATGCCAAGAGAGTGACCATCATGCCGAAGGATATCCAGCTGGCTCGCCGCA
The DNA here is from genome assembly GCA_025169545.1 of Anguilla japonica. Classification (NCBI taxonomy): domain Eukaryota; kingdom Metazoa; phylum Chordata; class Actinopteri; order Anguilliformes; family Anguillidae; genus Anguilla; species Anguilla japonica. Next base: position 6,909,275 of record CM045898.1, on the reverse strand, counting down.
TCCGTGGGGAGCGCGCTTAAATGGTTTGCATGCCCATAATCCAAACAAAGGCTCTTTTAAGAGCCACTTCAGTGCTTGTCAGAGCAGCAAATTTCTCCGTGTTTTGTGTGCGTGCGTGTGATTTCTAAGTTTACAGATGCCTTGTGATATTTAATGCTTACTGTTCATTCATGGAACCCCATAGACTCCTAAATTTGTGAATATTTCAATGAGGTAAGTTTTGTAACATTTTATTCTCTATAATGTCTTTGTGTATTACATTCAGGCACGTTACATTTCAAAAAAGCAAATCACTGGTGAGAAATAGGTCCTGGTGATTTCCCTTTTTTTTTTTAATAAATAAACTTTATTTCAATTATACAAGTAATTACAAACAATTGCATAAACAAGAAAACCTAAATACATTAGGTAAAGCATCTTCTATATTAAAAGTCCAGAGTTTCCCAAAGATTTGCATTGCCATGCTTGATGTCAATTGTCCTTCGACGTTTCAGTTCTGTTAAAATGTTCTTGCATACAGATTCACTTGACACGTAGATATGATCAATTGTCATTTTACTTCGCGTTTTCCATATGTGCTGATTCACTAGACATATTATTAACCAGTATAAATCTTTAAGTTTATCATCAATGTTATATATTATTCCATAAAATACAGTTTCTGGTATAATTGAAATATTAACACCAATAGATTTAATTTGTTCCCATATTTTTTCAGATCGACTGCATTCAATGAACAGATGCTCCAAAGTTTCATCTGCATCACAATCAGGCATTGGGCAGGATTTTGTTGTAACAAAGCAACTCAATTTTACAACAGCTCTCACTGGCAATCTCCTCACTGATATTAGCCAGGCTATATCTCTCATACTTTCAGAAATGTTTTTGCTCCATATTCGTGCGACCATTTTTTCACATTCTAAATTATTTAGATATCTGTACTTTATAACTCCACCATACAGTTCATTAATTATTAAATTATATATGACCTTATTCTCAGAATGGCACCAGTCAATATTTAAATGTTTAAACTTGTCTACAAAATCACCATACATAAGTTTAAAATAAGGTTTGTCTGGTTCTCGCTTTTCCTTTCTTTTTTTTCCGGTTAGTAATGTTACCGATCCAGCTAATTTGTCTGTTTATTCCACCTGCCACAATCTTACACATTGCTATTTTTTAATTTGATACTTACGTCTATTGCTCCCAAACCTCCTAATTTTCTGGGTTTAAATAACAATTCTCTCCGAGTAACTTCTCTATTCGTTCCCCATATTTACAACACTCTTTACTTATCTTCGTTATATATTTTTCTGTTGGTGGAAACACTGAACTTAAAAACATAATTTTTGACAGGATTAACAAATTACATATACCTATTCTAGACCTAAAGCTTGTGTTTCTACCAGACCACTTTAGAACTTCATCTTTGACTTCTTTTTTTTTTTTTTTTTTGCCAATTTGATTCACAACAATCAGTATTACTAATATAGATACCTAATACCTTAATTTCTTCTTTTACATTTATGTGTATAGGGAACTGTTTACTTAAATTACCAATCCAGACAGCTTCTGATTTATGATGGTTTAAAACTGCTCCGGATATTTTTTCTTAAATTTTTGTGATTTTACAAACACTGTAATATCATCAGCATATGCTGAAATGATAACTCTCTCATTCCCAACCTTTACCCCTTCTAATCTCTTATCGTTTTGAATTATTTTAACCAAAGGGCTGATTGAAATCACATATAGAGCAGCACTTAGTGGACATCCTTGCTTCACCCCTCTATGAACTTCAAAACATTCTGTCAAAAGCTTTTTTTTCTGATCTAAAGCAATATATAAGCAATATAAAAACATCTTCTTTTTCCACATTAGAAATGCATTCCCTTAGCATACATAAATTATCAAACATTAACCTTCCTTTTACAGCACAGGTCTGTTCTCTTTCTATAAGCAGACCCAAGCTATCCTGCATTCTATTTACCAGCACCTTAGCAAATATCTTATAGTCCAAGTTCATTAAAGTTAATTGTCTCCAGTTGTTAATATCATATTCATCACCTTTTTTGAAAATTAAAGTGATTATACCTTCATAAAAGAAATCATACATATACTCTTTCAAAATGCCTTCATTAAAGACCTGGGTTAAAAAACCAGAGATTTTCTTCTTACATTTCACATAAAATTCTGCTGGCAAACCATCCTTACCTGGTGCTTTTTTTAGATTTAACTGTGAAATAGCCAGCTCAACTTCTTCTTGCAGAATAGGACATTCCAAGTCATCAGAATTAAGACACTGACCATCATTAATTGAATTTAAAAAGAGTTGAGACAGGTCATTGTCAATTTCAATATCTGCATACATCTTTTGACACAGGTTTTTGACAGTATGCCGTATATCACATTCTTTTTCAATGACAATACCCATTTAATTTCTTATTGCTTTAATACATTTCTGTTGTTGCTTATCTTTAAACTGAGCTATAATATTAATAGCACTAGGAGCATCTTTGACATTCATATTGCTTCCTATCTGTACCTGTAACCCATGTAGAGAATCTTTATTCATATATTCAATTTCATCTTTCATTTTGTACATTTCAGTAAATTCTAAGTCTGTTTTACTCAATTTTACATTCAATTCTATGTATTTTTTTGAGCAGCAGGTCATATTTAATATTTTTTTCCCTGATGTAGACTTTTACACTTGTATCTAAAAAAGTCCTTCATCCTATGTTTTAAAATTTCCCACAACTCAATGGCTGTCTTTGTCAGAATTTTCAAGTTCTTTATATTGTCGATTTCAAGTTTTAACTCTGACACTAGTTCTAAATTATCAAGACACTGAGTATTCAATTTCCAATAGGATTTCTTGAGATCACCTGTGATTTTGACCTGCACTGTAACAGCCAAGTGATCAGATTCCACAAGAAGTTTGGTTTTGTAATCACATATATCAAAGTTACTATTTACATAAATTTGATCAATCCTTGTCCTTGTATATTTGTCATGTCTAGTAAAGTCAACCTTATTTGGATGTAAAATTCTAAAAGCATCCCTCAAGTCTGTTCCTTCCAATATATATTTTTAGAGCTGTTCTTTCTCTCATTAAAAAAGGTCTGTGTGAAAATATATCGTTCCCCTCTAGCACCACATTAAAATCACCACACACCACAATCGGACACCCTGCACATAAAAAATTTCTAAGTTTGTTAAACAGTTGGGTTTTTTTTCACTCTCTGGTGCAGTATATACATTAATTATTCTAATCTTTTTACTAAAAAGGTAACAGTCTAAAACCAATAACCTGCCTGGGATAATTTCCCGTTTTCTTGTAACAGTAACCTTATTTCGAAAAAAGATTCCAATCCCATCAGCCTTATCTTCACCAATTGAGATGAAGCAGGACCCTGTTGACCAAATCTTTTTAACGTCCTCTACATCCGTGCTCATTGAAAGCCTCATTTCTTGTAAACATAAAACATCAAAATCTGTTTGCAACAACGTATCAAATTTCTGGTGCCTGTTCTTAATCGATTGCACTCCTCTCACATTCAACGTGCAAACATGCATGTAAAGGGTGCTCATAGAGTGTATTTATGAGACAGGCATTATTCTTTCATGGACTGATTTTAGTGTCCATTTTCTTTCGGTCTCTTTCATTTGATAAAACAAGCTTTCGTTTGTTAACAGCCCTAGAAATGTTATCGTCATTTGTGACACTTACTTGCTGTCCAGTTACAGGAACATTCTTTGTCGACGTGCGTGGGGATTTGGCCATTTGCATCTGTGTATGCATTAAATTCTCCGCACAAAATCGTATGGTAGCGGGTTCGTTGAGCACTTTTGCAGTTCCCGTGATAACAGCAGCCCCTCTGCTCGACTCCAGCTCGCTACTAGACTCCTGAATGTCCGGAGAGTCTGGTTCTTCACTGGCGGAGTCACATACTTCGCCGTCATCTTCTTCCTCATCATCCTCCTCTCCACTGCCCTCTCCAGTCCCGGAGGAGTTAGGAGAGGAGGAGGAGGAGGAGGTGGAGGACTGGCTATGTGACCCTCCATCCGTGGAGGGTAAGCTGACTTCCACAGCGCACAGGAGCTTCAGCTCCCTCTCTACATCCGGCGGCCTCTGTTGCTGCTGCTGTTGCTGGACTATGATGGATGTTACTCTTTCTCCCTCCAGTGTTGTGTGCTTTGCCTGCTGCTGGGCTCCTCCTGGAGCTTCTTGTTGCCTCAGGACGGAAATGAAACTGCCTCTTCCTCTGCCTCTGCCTACCAGCAGTCACCCCTCATCCTTTCCTACTGCGACTGGCTGCGTCCCTCTCCGCGGCGGGACGGTAGAGCTGCGCTCCTCTCCACTCTCTGGCAGCTGCTGCCTGGTTGTGGCGCGTTGAGTGTTATTGCCATCTGGCAGTGGCTCCTGTTGGGCTGCGGTCTGCGGTTTTCTGGTGCTCTCTTGTGGCTCTTGCTGGTTTTGACGCGGTTGCTGCTCGTCCTCGGCTCTGGCTCGGTTTTGGTTTTTTGCTTTATTGCTGTAGGAGTGGGGACATTTAAAATAAGTGTGCCCCACTCCTCCACACAGGCTGCACCGGGAATCATTGCTGCAATCTTTGGCCTTGTGACCCAATCCTCCACACTTCATCTGGGTACACTCCTTTACCTGATGGTCAGGTGCACCACAGACGAAGCAAGTTTGCCGCTGCCCAGGATAAATCACACGGCCATTGTAAGGGCCTAGAGATATGGAATTAGGTAGTGTTACGGGATGACCATTCGCATCTTTTTTAACTGGATTTTGTATTTCCTAACTCCGTACCAAATTCCAAAACGGTCCACAGGCTTGTAAGGGGCCTGCAGGATATCGCCATGTCTCATTAGAAACAGTTCACAATATGGCACAGACTGACAATGGAACAGCAAGCATGTTCTAGTTTTGAGAAGACACAAATGTTATCTATTTTGGCAAAACTCATAATTGCACTGATAAGGAAAATGAAAAAAAAACCACTTCTAATAATGTTCAGTATGACTCATGATGGAACCTGGGTTGTGAGTGCAGCCCAACTGGGCCTCATTGGCAGGACAATACAGTAAATGTGCATTGTATCATACACAATAACAACAACACTCAAAGTGATAACACACACTTTGCTGTACTGTACTGAATTAGAATTAGGTTTACCTAGCAAATGCACTATTTATATGATGATATTTACTGTATTGTATCATGGCAACAGTCTTTATATTTACTGTAAAATTGCAGCCTATTTGGGACCCCTCAAAAAGAAAACTAAACTTCAAAAAAGGAGAAAAGATAAGCAATTTTTACACAATTTTATACACTTGAATATGTAACATGACCTCATGAGGCCAGAACATATATACAGTATTTTGATGGTTGTGTTTTTAAATTTATCGCACCAGTGTGAAATCAATGCTCAATAAGATCTATTCATATGAGGCCTGTGTAAATCATTTTGATGGAAAAAGTCAATTTTGAGAAAAGAGAACATGGTTTTGAATGCATAAATACATTTTGCAAGAGATCTGTGTAGTTTTGGCAAAAGGTTAACTGTTGCTGTGCTTTGTGTGTAGAGTTTTGAGAAATTGAGCTATAGTTTCAGAATACAGTTTTTCTCAATTGTTTAAACGTTATGTTATCGTACTTACATAAGATCGTTCCTGACAGTCAAAAAAAACAGTCATTAGTTCATGACAGTAAAAAAAAGTTGATTGCGCGAATGCACTATGAAGGATGGCAATCGCAATTAAACTTAACAGAAGACAGCAGATATTCATTTTGCCAACACGTCAGATTTTAACACGTCAAAAATGAATATTGTATCACGTCAAAATGTATCGCATCAAAATCTGTCGTGTTGACACGTTCATTATATTCGTCAAAAGACGTGCAGTATTTTCCTATTTATACCTGTTAACAAATTGAGATGGCAGGTATGCCATCCAGCCAAGTTACGCCTTGGCGGGGCATGCCCCATACCTATACAGCACCAAGAGTTTGTCAAAAATAACCGCGACGAAACGTATTTTAAAAAGATGTTTTGGCACTGTTTTCGTTCCACTATGCTCGAAGATGTTTTTTTTTCTCATGCGACTTGTTCTTTCAGCAGCAGGGCCGCATATACTCGGAGGGATGGGAGAGCTGGAGGCGGGCTTTAGCAAGAGCCGCCTTTTCGTTCATACGTGGCTTCAATCAGGTCGTCTTTGCGCACATATATTTGTCTTGTTTCGAAAGCTAAAAATTATATACTTATTTTTTATTGAAAAGAAAATGTCTGGTCGAGGAAAAGGCGGAAAAGGACTTGGTAAGGGAGGTGCCAAGCGTCACCGGAAAGTTCTTCGCGATAACATCCAAGGGATAACTAAGCCAGCGATCCGTCGTTTGGCTCGCCGTGGAGGAGTCAAGCGTATATCTGGCCTTATATACGAGGAGACTCGCGGAGTGCTGAAGGTGTTTTTGGAGAATGTTATCCGTGATGCCGTCACCTACACCGAGCATGCCAAGAGAAAGACTGTCACTGCTATGGATGTAGTTTATGCTCTGAAGCGTCAGGGTCGCACTCTGTACGGCTTTGGTGGATAAACCATCCTTTTCATTTCTTTGCTGAATAACCCAAAAGCTCTTTTTAGAGCTACCCACACTTTCTATACGAAGCAGAATTTTCTCGTTTCTTTTAGCGTCCATTTGGTTCATGATAATGCATTTATGGGTGTTGTAAATACAGCGCGCCTACTGCTGTAATGTGTAACGAACTTGTATGAGCCGTGTACACATGTAGGCGGTCCCCTAGTAGTTGTGGTTATATTACCGGCATTCAGCAGATGCTCTTCTCAATTTTTTGTTTGTTAAATGTACTGGTTTGACTTCAGAAATGAAACCCCCACAGACATTTGCTAGTTTGCCATTTGAGTGCAGTTAGAACCCGAACCTCTCACCCGCCCAGAGACGAACGTGGTACCAGTTGGCTAAAGGTGAAATCGCCCTTATTACGTCGTTATTTAGAAAATGAGGGTTGCGTCGCCAGTGTTTTTCGGTGCTACAATGCCTTCGCTTTACTGCAGTTCAGTGTGCTTATTTAGGGAACTTGCCGAGTTACACCAATGCACTGTCGATGTCAGTTGCAGCAATAATCGCTCTCCTGTACTGCTCGACGTACTGGTAACGCCTATTGAAGTAATACGCAAGGCAATACGAAATCGAGCAGATTGTGTGAAATAAAATGGCTAATTCTAGGCGAAGTTGCGATAAATGTTGTATACTGAAAGGTACTTGGTACCCTTTGTGGTGTTTGTAGAATCCCCCTTTGGGATTATTTCTATCGCCTCAGTTTGGATGGCACAAGCAGTTGCTCAAATGTTCACGTTTTTAAGTAAACGTTGTTTAAAGCAAATTATTGCTCAAAGGGAGAGTGCAATGGACTTTAGAACATTAGTAACTGCAACGAAAGTACATTGAGAATTTATTTAACAAGAGTAAAAAAGCTAAGACACATTGGTTAAGAAAATGGTGGGGGAGGGGGTCTTTTGTTCTGAAGAAGGACAGACGTTATGTTTTTTTGTTTTTTTTGCCGACCCGCCGTATTGAACCAATAGATTTTGAACATAAAATCGTGGACCAACAGCTTCCAATAAGAATCGGTCTGACGTCACCGGCAAAAGAGGAATGTAAATTTGCATTCATCCCCGGTCAGACACTTTAATTACGAGACATACTTGCGTTCTCCCCACTTCAACGTGCAAGATGCCTGAAGTTGCGAAATCCGCGCCCAAGAAGGGCTCTAAGAAAGCCGTGACCAAGACTGCTGCCAAAGGCGGAAAGAAGCGCAGAAAGAGCAGGAAGGAGAGCTACGCTATCTACGTGTACAAGGTGTTGAAGCAAGTGCATCCTGACACCGGCATCTCTTCCAAAGCCATGGGCATCATGAACTCATTTGTCAACGACATTTTCGAGCGCATCGCCGGTGAGTCCTCCCGTTTGGCTCACTACAACAAGCGGTCCACCATCACTTCAAGGGAGATCCAGACTGCAGTGCGTCTTCTGCTGCCCGGAGAGCTGGCCAAACACGCAGTGTCTGAGGGAACAAAGGCTGTTACAAAGTACACCAGCTCCAAGTAAACTAGCACAAGAAAATTTCACCCAAAGGCTCTTTTAAGAGCCACCCACATTGCAAACAAAAGGCAGAATTTCATTAACCGTTGGTAAGTGGAGTAGATTCGTTACTCAACGACTTACTAACAAAAAGCATAAATATATATATTTTTTTAAATGTTAAATGAATCAATGGGGCCAAGTTCCAATGCATAGCTGTACATGCACCACCGTTGTTGTCAAAAAAATCAGTGTGTATCCGATGAGTAATTGATTCATCTATTACTTGTACCCATTCCTAATCTGAACCTGTGATAACTAGGGGCTCAGGGTCATCTCAGAGACTGGGTGTCGTGCAAACCATACTTCTGCCTTGATTTTGGCCTGGTGGTCTAATCCATTCAACTAATGTGCAGCAGATCTAGGTTCAAACCTACAGAAAAACCATTTCTTTGAGAGGTAATATTAACATACCTGCTCAACAGACAAGCAGTGACTTTTCAAAATGTACTGAATTGTGGTTACACTACAGTAACAGAAGCAGCCACCCACACTGCACAACTTGTTTCTAATACTGGATTGGGATGGCAGGTATGCCATCCCGCCAAGTTACGCCTTGGCGGGGGCATGCCCCATACCTATACAGCACTGAGAGTTTGGCACTTTTCAGGGTTCCCCACAGAAATAACCACAACAGCCACAGACACTCATCCCTTAAAAACATTTAATTCTGTACATTCTGACCCTATTTCAACAGACAGATTTCATGAACAACTTCACATTTCCACACAATAAAGCCCCAAACTAAGGGGATTTTGCTTTTCTCCTTCTCTTTCTTTTTCTTCTCCTCATTCTTATTTTTCCTGCCGCCTATCCCACTAACAACGTCTCCCCATTGGACATTTTACCGACACCAGCCAAATCCTCATCCTCACGACCCAATCAAAAACTTGCATACACACGCAAAATACCCATACCTTTTTACTCTGAAACGTTTCCAGTTTAAACAGCTAATCTGCCTGTGATCTAGTGGGTAAGGTTACAGTCTTGGGAACATGGGGTCGTAGGTTCAAGCCTAGCTAGAGACACATTTCTTTAACCTGCTTTTACCCTGTGTTTTGTAATCTTACCATTTTACAATGTCATGCAAACTTTGTGTCAGATCAAAGAGTCAAATATTTTGAATTGCCTCATAGACCACATTGAAATTCATGTACAAAACTGCTGCTGAGTAACTACAGGAAGCATACTTCTCCAGAAAACATGTTTATACTTGCTTCTGAACTGAATTTGAGTACATGTACAAGTTATTGTATATTTGCTACGTACAATAAATACTGCATGTAAAATACATATTGTACATACATACATAGAGAACTTCTTTATCCCCATGGGGACATTTCCCTCGCAGCATGTTACATTCACATTTACGAACACACACTTATACCAAGAAACATACTATCATTCACGCAACAAAAAGGCTGGGCGGCGGAATACATATATAACAATACAAATTGGACATTTACACACCTACTCAATCAATCTTGACTGTGAGAGAGCCATCCACACATGTTTGGCCTGTCCATGTAGTGCATGCTTATAGACACAGGGCCAAGTGACTTGAAAGAATTGAGGAAATTTTGGGTAGCATTGCTTTGAAATACATCTTATGTAATTTCGGTGAGGCAAGATAGCCTATATTGTTTGTAGTACCGTAACTTGGCGTCATTTTGATATCAATAGTTTTGAGTAACTTGGCATTTTTGTACGTTGAAAACGTGTTTTTTTTATGAGATATCATTTCTTTTTGCAAAGCGTTTTATTATGAGAGTGAGAAATGCGAAGTGACCCTGTAAGAAACGGTTGTGGATTATGGCTCCTTGTGTGAATTTGTACAGTCTGATGAGCGTGTACTTTTTAGCAGTTTCGGTTTGCTATATATGTAAAACAGTGGCTGTGACAAAGGGTGCGGTGGCGTAAGTGTAAACGCAACAGAAACACAGGTGACATACGGCCAGTGTATGTACTCACAGATTTGATGGCCATCCAACGAGCCTTGATCGAGAAAAAAATCAGCAAGCCCGTAGAATTAGAGCTGCCTAGGTCGCAACTTGTGTACCCTGCTGTCCTGCTCCGTTGTCTGTTATTTCGTGGAGATGCACTTTTAGTGTTTGTAAAGTTTATAAGGCATTTTGATAGGCTTATCTGCAGGTGGGAATCCTGTTCGCTGTTTTGCTGAGCTAGAACTGGAAAACTTGATTGTGGAGAATAGGAGCAGACGCGTATGTCCCAGCCGGCTTTGCATATGAGAAAATAACAACAGTGTGAGAGAAATTAGAATGAAATGATGAAATTGCGTAGTTGAAATGTTTTTAGCAGAATGGGCATGTAGGTGAAGGTTGACATGATCGCAGACTATAGTGCGGAGTAAATAAAGTGACCATGAGTGAGCTTAGTTTCCTTATGGAACGGTATATATAACAGTCAGTAAAAAGCATTAGCTGTTAAAGTGGAGGGTTAAGTAACGTGTAAAATTCATTGCACTAATGTGCTTTTCTCATGTTCAGTACTAGTAGTTATACTTATGAGTGAGTCATGATTTTAAATGTAATGTTTTAATGGGGAGTTGCAGAACGTAAATACGTAGTAATTGTTTGTATGTGGCTAGATAGATAACAGGGCGAGGTAACATGAATGTAGAAACGTGGTGTTTGCTGATAGGAAGGTTTTGTACGGTAGCCAAGTGAAGAAATATAGTTAGTAGAAATGGCACAGTGGTGAACTGGTGTATCTTTTTAATAAAAGGAATACATTTGCCATCATGAAATGCATATGAGTGGCCGTGAGCGAGTTTTGGTAAAGCAAATATAAAAGTGTGATAAAACGTTAGTGTAAAAGAGGAAATTATCTGCCTGAGGGCGAGGCGGGATTCACTCCTTCAACCGGAGGTTTACCAGTCTGTGACTTTGTTAGTGCAGCACCATGACATAGCTATGCAACGCGTGAAATATCATTAGCAAACCTGTCCGTGGTTTTAAAGAAGAACACAGGCGAGTAAGCACAGAAGAGCTCCCGTTGAATCCATATGGCTTTGCAATATTGTAGCCGGTTAATAACTGAACGTGAAGACGGTACGTCATAATGCAGTGTATACGTTCGGTGAACGGCGGGTAGATATGGTGCAAAAGCAGTAATTGAGAAGCAGTAGACAATTATTAGTGAGGGTAAAAGCAGGTTAAAGAAACGTGTCCCTAGCTGGACTTGAACCTAGAACCCCCTGTTCCCAAAACTGTAACCTTGCCCACTAGGCCACAGGCAGGCTAGCTGTTTAAACTGGAAATGCTTCAGAGTAAAAAGGTATGGGTATTTTGCGTGTGTATGCGAGTTTTTGATTTGGTCGTGAGGGTGAGGATTTGGCTGGTGTCGGTAAAATGTCCAATGGGGAGACATGTTGTTAGTGGGATAGGCGGCAGGAAAAATAAGAATGAGAAGAAGAAGAAAGAGAAGAAGAAGAAGAAGGAGAAAACGCAAAATCCCCTTAGTTTGGGGCTTTATTGTGTGGACATTTGAAGTTGTTTATGAATTCTGTCTGTTGAAATGGGGTGAGAATGTACAGAATTTAATGTTTTTGAGGCCTGAGTGTCTGTGGCTGTTGTGGCTATTTCTGTGGGGAACCCTGAAAAGTGCCAAACTCTCGGTGCTGTATAGGTATGGGGCATGCCCCCGCCAAGGCGTAACTTGGCGGGATGGCATACCTGCCATCCCAATCTTTTGCAAATAATTAAATGTTTGATTGACCAAAAAAAAACAGTTTCCATGTCTATATGAGTGCACATAGTGAATCACTGCCCATTCTTTCACTGCTCTGCCTCAGTTCCTGTAGATTCAGTGGGAAGCCTGCAGTGATTAATGCACTTCAGACTGTTCTGCAGTGTACAGCTGCTTGGAGGCTTAAGGTAGTGAAGGGAAGTGTAAGTTTCTGTATTTCTGTATGCACTCCTGGCCACTTCTGCCTAGGTCTGTGTCCTTGCGCCAGTCTCCACATTCCCAGTTACCGTGATGATGAAGGAGAGGAGTGATGGAGAGCTACGGGGAGGATGGAATGCAGCTCAGGGCCATCCTGAGTGCACTCCTGAGAGGACCCAAAAAGCTCTGGCACCCACCATAGGGATATACTGCCCTGTCCCAGGCACTATACTGTGCTGTTGTGTTGTGTGCTGAGAGGCCTAATTACTGATGTAACATGCGTGTGTGACCACAGACAGAGGCTCCATGCTTGTGAGATGTGACCTTATGAGGTGTGATGCTTAGAAACGGCTATCAAGACTGAGACAACTTAGTGAGTCCTTGGAAAATGCCCATGCATGCTGTGTAGTGGGTATTTCCCTGGTGCATATTGTACTAAAGTCTATTACAGTGGGAGAAGGTCATCTGGCCTGATGATTTCCTGTCTACCTCATGTACCTGCTTTGAGTGGTTCCTATCAATGCAATGATTATTTGGCATTCTGTATGGTAGTTAGCATTTCTTATAGATGCTGATAAGTTGTTGTTTTATTGAAATTAGGCTTGGGGCTGCTGGATGGCTCATTCGGTTAAGGCACCACGCTGAGGTGCATGGATGAGCCTCACGGCCTCGGGTCGAATCCGGACCGTGCCAGTGCCCACTGCGGCCGGTAGCTCCACAGGGCGACGCATGATTGGTGCCTGTGTTGCCCAGGATACGGGAGGGTTCAGTCAGACAGGGATCTGTGTTTCATTGCTCTCTAGCGACCCCCCTTGGGCACCTGTATGACTGAATGTCAGAGCTGCTCATGAAAGGTCTTCCTCCGGCATGAAAAACAGCTTTTCTTTTCTATTCCATTGCAAAATATACATGCGCACAAGCTGAAATGTGGTAAATGTTTCTTTTTCTCATCCAAGCAGATTAAAATAATCCATTAATCCATTTTTATCGTACCAAAGCTGATTTTTTTTTTTTTTAAAGGAAAGCCTTAAGACTAAACGTAAGGTCATGTCATGGCTGTGGCTCTATCACATGGGTGTTTGATGTAATTACAACAGAGAAAAAGTTACTCAGACGAGCTCGCTCCTGTTAAGATAATATACTCCATTCTGATGCGTGGCATTAGCAAACTTCTGAGAATTCCTCTGCAGGCTGTGTAGCATGTGCCTCCCTGGTGCCCTTTGTATTAAAACCTGTTAAAGGAAACCTGTCTACCTCATGTACAGTGCCATGAAAAGTATTTTCCCCCATCCTGCTTTTTTATATTAGTGCCTAGTTTCAGATCTTTACAAAAAATGTTATATTAGACAGAGGGAACCGGAGTAAGCAGTCAACGTTTTAGAAACTCCCAACTTCTGCCTTGAGTCTCACCCTCTGGAGTTCAGTCCCTTGTAGTAGCGTCACAAGACCACCGGATGGCAGTAAGCATCCACTTTGTGTTTCCAGTATTCCAAAACAGTCCACAGGTCTGATAGCAAAAGTAAATACTCTGAAACTCTCAACCATTTCAAGCTCCTGCCACGGCACATAATGGTTTTATTAAAATCCATTTAGCATGAGGATGGGGGTGTAATTAAAAAAAAATGCACTGTTTGATGCACTGAAGATGCTCATATTTATTGTACACACAGAGCACGTACACAGCGCATCAATACACACACACGCACATACATGCACAACATGCACATACACACACACACACAAACAGACACACAAACACATACACACCATGTTCACCTGATCACATAGATAGATGGTTTGATACTGTGGTTTATATCTTTGGAGGCCCTACTAGACTGAAGGATTTTCTTTCTGGGGAGGAAATGCTCCTTTGGTATGTGTAGCAGGATGCTGGCCATGTTCTACCAGATCATTGTGGCCGGTGTCCTGTTCTACACCAGTGTGTGCTGGGCTGGGAGCCTCTACTCCAGGGACACAAAGAGGCTTAAACTGGTCCAGAAGGCCAGCTGCCACCCTCTGCTGTTGTTTTGGGTGCAGTGGGCGGTTGCTGACCCCCCCCTCCCCCCTCTGCTTCCTCAGCCAGCCCTCTAGCTGCCCTCCTCAGCCTTGCCACTGCCATGCCCGTGTTCTCCAGAAGGTAGAGCACTGACTGGCGGGTGAACCCCCAGCATCCCACCTGGATATACTGTCGCTCTCTAACCGGCCTCCTTACACTCCTTACACTCTCACACACCACTGCCAGGTCGGAGTACTTCAGCCGTTTCCGCTCATAGGCTGCTTCTGCCCCCTCCTCCCATGGGAGGGTGAGCTCCATAAGGAGCACCACCTTCGCCCGAGTGGACCACGTCTCCATATAAGGAGCACCACCTTCGCCCGAGTAGACCACGTCTCCATATAAGGAGCTCTACCTTCGCCCAAGTGGAACACGTCTCCATATAAGAAGGACCACCTTCGCCCGAGTAGACCACGTCTCCATATAAGGAGCTCCACCTTCGCCCGAGTGGACCACGTCTCCATATAAGGAGCACCACCTTCGCCCGAGTGGAACACGTCTCCATATAAGAAGGACCACCTTCGCCCGAGTAGACCACGTCTCCATATAAGGAGCTCCACCTTCGCCTGAGTGGACCACGTCTCCATATAAGGAGCACCACCTTCGCCTGAGTAGACCACGTCTCCATATAAGGAGCACCACCTTCGCCCGAGTAGACCACGTCTCCATATAAGGAGCACCACCTTCGCCCGAGTAGACCACGTCTCCATGTTAGGAAGCTGTGCTGATCTCATTTGGGAAACGGAGCTGTGGATTGAGATCTACACGCATGCTCCACCCCCTGCCTGGTACCAGGACTCTACTCCCACCTTTGTGTCCTACGGTCCCCTCCTCCTCTGCTTGCCTCACAAAGTGGGTCTGCTGCTCTTTCACAGGAAAGGCATCTCTGTTTGCCTCTTGTCTGCTGGTCTCCAGTAATTCCAGAAGGTTTCGCAGCAGCTGGTCATATCTCCATCTGTAGCACCCCTGTGCTGGAGGCCTGCACTGTGTCCCTGTGCTGGAGGCCAGCTCTGTGTCCCTGTGCTGGAGGCCTGCTCTGTGTCCCTGTGCCGGAGGCCTGCTCAGTGTCCCTCTGCTGGAGGCCTGCTCTGTGTCCCTGTGCCGGAGGCCTGCTCTGTGTTCCTGTGCCAGAGGCCTGCTCTGTGTCCCTGTGCCGGAGACCTGCTCTGTGTCCCTGTGCCGAAGGCCTGCTCTGTGTCCCTGTGCCAGAGACCTGCTCTGTGTCCCTGTGCCGGAGGCCTGCTCTGTGTCTCTGTGCCGGAGGCCTGCTCTGTGTCCCTGTGCCGGAGGCCAGCTCTGTGTCCCTGTGCCAGAGGCCTGCTCTGTGTCCCTGTGCCGGAGGCCTGCTCTGTGTCCCTGTGCCGGAGACCTGCTCTGTGTCCCTGTGCCGGAGGCCTGCTCTGTGTCCCTGTGCCGGAGACCTGCTCTGTGTCCCTGTGCTGGAGGCCTGCTCTGTGTCCTTGTGCTGGAGGCCTGCTCTGTGTCCCTGTGCCGGAGACCTGCTCTGTGTCCCTGTGCTGGAGGCCTGCTCTGTGTCCCTGTGCTGGAGCTGTCTCACAGCCTGACAGAATGTGCCACAGGCCTCGTTTGGGGGCAGCACAGAGCGGACGGTCTCATCCGCACCAAACAATTAGTGCAGGTTCTGAGGAGAAGGCAGCGTGTCATAATTGGCCCTGATGAGGAAGCTAGGCCTGGCTTGTGGTATCTTCCACCAGCCTGACCCACTGAGCAATCGGTCCTCCACACTTTCCCACGCTGTCCATCCTCCGAGACCACCTTATCAAACTGCTAAAACCTGCTACCTCTCCTGCGCCAACCATGGTGGGATGACCCAGAGTCTTCTGTGCCCCTCTGTTTCCCTGCTGGGGGGGTTGTGCCCCTCTGTTTCCCTGCTGGGGGGATTGTGCCCCTCTGTTTCCCTGCTGGGGGGAGGCAGTCAGGTAGAAGCAAACTGCAAACATAGAATGCATATCAGGCCACTGCTATATGTACCACAATTAAACCATCAGTGAAAGCCCAGGATATACTGGTATATTTATAAATCAATGACAAACTATGCTCTACAGCATATCCACCAATTTACCCACCCAGATATAATTTCTGATAAACAATGTTGTACATTTTAAGCTCTCATAAAACGCCGGTAGTACAGATTCTGATGTAGTCAGCTGAAAGGAACTTCTTAGCTTACAAAGGAGATGGTACAGTAGAATGGACACATCCAATTTGTTCAGGTGCAGGGCATAATCAATATATAGAGTAAAAAAATGTCTGATGTTTGAACAGACTAGGCAGAATTTGTGTCATTTCAAACAGATTGGAATATGGGTTTAACATCAGCATGCCTTTGGAGCTGAGACGCGCAAGTGAGTATGTTTAACATGGTCGGTGAAAATAGCGGTGATATGTGTTATTCAACCAATCATTTAAACAGAAACATTTACACTCTAGACATTTGACACGTAAACAGTAAAAATAGCACGTTATGTGTTTCTGGTTATTATTTCTGCGGAAATTCGTTTTGTAATAATTTATCTTTTGTCCAGTAGGAGTCGCTCTCTCCGCGGGCTGAAGCGGGTGCGCACACCGGCGTGTGCACTGGTCAGGTCCGGGTGCAGACTGCCGTAATTGACTCCCCATTAAAAGATGGTGATTCGGGACATCTCGCTCTCTCTCATTGTTTGACTACCAAGCAGCGACTACCGACTCTCATTCTTTGTTATTGTAGAGACGCTACAAGCAGCGACTACTGTGTCTTGTCTTGTTTTGTTTAACAGTCAACATTGTTCTTTGTCAAATAATCACATTGCATACTTCATAGACCATGTGGTAAGGTTTTCTTTTCTTTTGCACCTTTTTATTGTAGTTAGTCAGGGTAGGGTAGCAGCGGACCGGAAGACTCACTTCCCCCTTTCTCCCCTTTAATTTGATCTTTCCCTTGTCCCATCCTCCCCGGTAGTGAGGGTAGAACTTATGTACATTTAGACAGTGAGTGTTAGGTTAGATCTGCTGGCTCTGTCCTGTCTACCTGTTTGTTTGTGGGTGTTTGTATTGTATTGGGTTATTGGGTTTTGTAATAAATATATCCTTTCTATTCTGGCAAAGAACGTTGTGGTGTTTTTAAATGTGTTTGGCTTTGGGCTGACAGCTGGTTACTGAAACTCGGCAGTCTTGGGCCGTAACAACATACAAATGCAACATTACAAACTTGCACCAGCAGGCCTTTTCTGATAGAAGAAAAATAATCACATTATCAGAACAGACAGAACAGACATTGCCACAGGAATACCTAACACAAATGCAATTTTCCCCCATGTGGAATAAGCCGGCATTTTGGAAAAACAGAGTTGCGCGGTCTCTAATAAAAATGATCAACATGGCTTACAGGCTCATCACGGAACAGAAATAATATAAAATGACACCAACACAACAATCTTGTAATGTAATTACTGTATCACATTTTGCAGTAAATTATTGATTTATCAATGTTCAGCCAAAAAGCTCTAACTAGATGCCACTGTTGACATTTTTAAGTTGGGCCTTACAATCCTTCCAGCTTCTCCCATTGTTATGCCTGGATTTATGACATGGTCAATCACTGTAGCTCTAAATTCATTCGATACAAAAATATTTCTTCTACCTGCTTGACCACAACCTCAGCCTCAGCCACGACCCGTCCATCAGTACCAACTGCATTGGGCTGCTCCATGTTGTCACACACTGCTGAATGTAGTGCTGTAAAACTGCCTTTTATGTTGGGATTACCAATCATGCTGTAATGCGATTCACCTGGGCAATGTTGCTGGAAGTGACGACACAGGATTGCAAACATCTTGACTTCATTTCACAATCTGTGTGACTAGCAATATGCATTAGAACATTGTACTAATATGAGATGACTGTATTGTGAAAACTGAGTGTGATTTAGAGTTGTGCACTTTGTGTGTAGGTACTGCAATTAGTGCCTTAGGGTAAGAATGTTGCAAGTCAGTTTGGAAAATTGAGTTTTGCACATTGAGCCAAAGCAATCATAACATACTGTAATGCATTTGTAATGTGTGACTGCAGATATTAGAAATGCATCTGAAAAAATGAGAAAAACTGTAGGGTCCCAGGAACATCTCAATGACCGGATGTCATGCAAACCACATTTCTGCCCTGATTTTGGCTTAGTGGTCTAATCCATTCAACTGATGTGCAGCAGATCCAGGTTCAAACCTACAGGAAAACCGTTTCTTTGAGAGGTAACATAAATATACCAGCTCAATAGACAATCAGTGACTTTTCAAAATGTATTGAGTTGTGGTTACACTACAGTAACAGAAGCAAGCATTCATCAGACACTACACAACTTTTCTTATAGCGGATTCTATTTCCACTACTGTAGATGAATGTCATTGCTTCAACTGCAAATTTTAGCCCCATGCTGATCTACTCATATTGAGCCCAAACATAAACCCATACAAAATATGAAATAAGTAGTACTGTGTCACAGGAGTTCAATACATCACACAATAATAAATCACAACAGCAAAACATTTGATATTTTTATAATTCAGGTTTAATCATTGCATATTATTGTCTGAAAATACAGAAAATTAAAGCAAAAATAAATAAATAAATCAATCAATCCTAACAGAATAAATAAGGAAACTCAATCCATCATTGTTTACAGTTGTTTACAGTAATAAAATAAAATAAGTACACTGCAGTGATCATTCTGCATTCTCCCTATCAGCTGCATTTGCTCACAGAAATTTGCACATTGGAACTCTTGTGAAAATGAATGAAGGCAACTATAAAAACTAGTAAAATGCACATTTAAGTGGAGGAGTTTGCCACTGGCTTCTTTTTAAAAAAAGATGCAGAAACAGGAGACTGAATTAGTGTGAAAAAGTGTGTGTGTGCATACGGGTATGAGCGTGTGTATGTTTGCATGCGCGCGTGTGTGTGCGTGAGATTGTGTGTGTCTTTGTGTAGGTGTGTGTGAGTGACTGGGTGTGAGAGAGTGCGTGCGTAGGTGTGTGAGTGCGTGTGCATGAGTAAACGTGTGTGTATTTGTGAGTGCGTGTGCATGACTAAGAGAGAAAGGGTGTGTGTGAGAGTATGTGTGTGTGTGTGATGGAGTGTATGTGAGAGAGAGAAAGAGGGTGTGTGCGTGTGTGTGTGACTGGGTGTGCGAGAGTGTGTGTAGGTGTGTGAGTGCATGTGTGTGGGTCTAGGTGCATATGAGTGTGTGTGTATATGAGTGTGTGTGTATACGTGTGTGTGTGTATGTGAGTGTGTATATATGTGTGTGTGAGTGTGCGTGTGTGTAGGTGTGGGTGTGTGAGGGTCTAGGTGTATATGAGTGTTTGTGTTTATATATGTGTGTGAGTGTGTGATTGAGTGTGTGTGTATGTGTATATGAGTGTGTGTATATATATATATATCTCATAAAAAATGACATAAGATGTATTTCAAAGCAATGCTACCCAATATTTCCTCAATTCTTTCAAGTCACTTGGCCCTGTGTGTATAAGCATGCACTACATGGACAGGCCAAACATATGTGTGGATGGCTCTCTCACAGTCAAGATTGATTGAATAGGTGTGTATATGTCCAATTTGTATTGGTATGTAAGTATTTCGCTGCCCAGCCTTTCTGTTGCGTGAATGATAGTATGTTTCTTGGTATAAGTGTGTGTTCGAAAATGTGAATGTAACATGCTGCGAGGGAAATGTCCCCATGGGGATGAAGAAGTTCTCTATGTATGTATGTACAATATGTATTTTATATGCAGTATTTATTGTACGTAGCAAATATACAATAACGTGTACATGTACTCAAATTCAGTTCAGAAGCAAGTATAAACATGTTTTCTGGAGAAATATGCTTCCTGTAGTTACTCACCAGCAGTTTTGTACATGAATTTAAATGTGTTCCATGAGGCAATTCAAAATATTTGATCTGACACAAAGTTTGCATGACATTGTAAAATGGTAAGATTACAAAACACAGGGCCAAGTGACTTGAAAGAACTGAGGAAATATTGGGTAGCATTGCTTTGAAATACATCTTATGTCATTTTGGTGAGGCAAGATAGCCTATATTGTTTGTAGTACCGTAACTTGGCGTCATTTTGATATCAATACTTTTGAGTAACTTGGCATTTTTGTACGTTGAAAACGTGTTTTTTATGAGATATCATTTCTTTTTGCAAAGCGTTTTATTATGAGAGTGAGAAATGCGAAGTGACCCTGTAAGAAACGGTTGTGGATTATGGCTATCCTTGTGTGAATTTGTACAGTCTGATGAGCGTGTACTGTTTAGCAGTTTGCTATATATGTAAAAAAGTGGCTGTGACAAAGGGTGCGGTGGCGTATAAGTGTAAAACGTATCAGAAACGCATATGAAATATGGCCAGTGTATGTACTCACGGATTTTACGTCCATCCAACGAGCCTTGACTGACAAAAGAACCAGCAAGCCCGTAGAATTATAACTCCCTAGGTCGCAACTTGTGTAGCCTTCTGTCCTGCTCCGTTGTCTGTTATTTCGTGGAGATGCACTTTTAGTGTTTGTAAGGTTTATAAGGCATTTTGATAGGCTTATCTGCAGGTAGGAATCCTCTTCGCTGTTTTGCTAAACTACAACCGGAAAACATGATAGTGCAAAATAGGAGCAGACGCATATGTCCCAGCAGGGTTAAGTAACGTGTGAAATCTATTGCACTGCAGTGTTTTTTTCATGTTCAGTACTAGTAGTTATAATTATGAGTGAATGTTTTTAAATGTAATGTTTTAATGGGGAGTTGCAGAACGTACATACGTAGTAATTGTTTGTATGTGGCTAGATAGAGAACAGGGCGAGGTAACATGAATGTAGAAACGTGGCGTTTGCTGATAAGAAGGTTTTATACGGTAGCCAAGTGAAGAAATATAGTTAGTAGAAATGGCAGAAAGGTGAACCGGTGTAACTTTTTCATGAAAGGAATACATTTGCCGTCATGAAATGCATATGGGTGGCCATGAGTGAGTTTTGGTAAAGCAAATATAAGCGTAAGAGAACGTTAGTGTAAAAGAGGAAACTATCTGCCTGAGGACGAGGCGGGATTCAATCCTTCAACCGGAGGTTTACCAGTCTGTGACTTTGTTAGTGCAGCACCATGACATAGCTATGCAATGCGTGAAATATCATTAGCAAACCTGTCCGTGGTTTTAAAGAAGAACACAGGCCAGTAAACACAGAAGAGCTCCCGTTGAATCCATATGGCTTTGCAATATTGTAGCCGGTTAATAACTGAACGTGCAGATGGTACGTCATAATGCAGTGTATACGTTCGCTGAACGGCGGGTAGATATGGTGCAAAAGCAATAATTGAGAAGTAGTAGACAATTATTAGTGAGGGTAAAAGCAGGTTAAAGAAATGTGTCCCTAGCTGGGCTTGAACCTAAGACTCCGTGTTCCCCAGACTGTAACCTTACCCACTAAGCCACAAGCAAATTAGCTATTTAAACTGGAAATGTTTCAGAGTAAGAAGGTATGGGTATTTTGCCTGTGTATGCAAGTTTTTGATTGGGTGGTGAACTGGTGTAACTTTTTAATAAAAGGAATACATTTGCCGTCATGAAATGCATATGGGTGGCCATGAGTGAGTTTTGGTAAAGCAAATATAAAAGCGTAAGAAAACGTTAGTGTAAAAGGGGGAATTATCTGCCTGAGGGCGAGGCGGGATTCATCCTTCAACCGAAGGTTTACCAGTCTGTGGCTTTGTTAGTGCAGCACCAAGACATAGCTATGCAATGCGTGAAATATCATTAGAAAACCTGTCCGTGGTTTTAAAGAACACAGGCCAGTAAGCACAGAAGAGCTCCCGTTGAATCCATATGGCTTTGCAATATTGTAGCCGGTTAATAACTGAACGTGCAGACGGTACGTCATAATTCAGTGTATACGTCCGGTGAACGGCGGGTAGATATGATGCAAAAGCAATAATTGAGAAGTAGTAGACAATTATTAGTGAGGGTAAAAGCAGGTTAAAGAAACGCGTTCCTAGCTGGGCTAGAACCTCGGACCCTGTGTTCCCAAGACTGTAACCTTACCCACTAGGCCACAGGCAGACTAGCTGTTTGTACTGAAAATGTTCATTGGGTCGTGTAGGTGAAGATTTGGCGGGTGTCGGTAAAATGTCCAATAGGGAGACATGTTATTAGTGGGATAGGCGGCAGGAAAAATAAGAAGAAGAAGAAGAAGAAGAAGAAGAAGAAGAAGAAGAAGAAGAAGAAGAAGAAGAAAACGCAAAATCCCCTTAGTTTGGGGCTTTTTTGTGTGGACATGTGAAGTTGTTTATGAAATCTGTCTGTTGAAATGGGGTCAGAATGTACAGAATTGAATGTTTTTAAGGGCTGAGTGTCTGTGGCTGTTGTGGTTATTTCTGTGGGGAACCCTGAAAAGTGCCAAACTCTCGGTGCTGTATAGGTATGGGGCATGCCCCCGCCAAAGCGTAACTTGCCATCCCAATGTGTGTGTGTGTGCGCGTGCATGCGTTCAAGTGTGTATGCGCACTTGTGTGTATGCGTGTGTGTGTGCATGTTTGTGTGTGCGCACGTGTGTGTGTCTCTACTCCAGTTAGCAGAGGGACACTGAGGAGTGTGTGTGTTGACACGTGTTTGTGTCTCTGCACGCATGTATGTGTGTGTGCGTGAGTGCATGAGTTTGTGTGTGCGTGCGTTTGTGTGAATGTGTGTGGATGTGAGTGTGTGTGTGTGAGAGAGAGAGAGTGTGTGTGTGAGTGACTGAGTATGAGAGAGAGAGAGAGTGTGTGTGTGCATACGGTTATGAGCGTGTGTACGTATGCATGCGTGTGTGTGCGCGCGTAAGAGTGCACTGGTGAATGTGTGTGTTTGTGTGTGCGAGAGATTGTGTGTGTGCAAGTGTGTGATTGGGTGTGTGAGTGATTGGGTGTGAGAGTGTGTGTATGTGTGTGTAAGCGTGTGAATGTGTGTGCATGAGTGTGTGCGTGCGCGGGTGTGTGGGTGCATGTGCATGAGTGTACATCAGCGTGTGTATTTGTGAGTGCGTGTGCATGAGTGTGAGAGAAAGGGTGTGTGTGAGAGTATGTGTGTGTGTGTGGATGTGTGTGTGTAGGTGTGTGTGTTTGTCTATGTGTATCTGAGTGTGTATGTGTGTGTGTATGTGTATATGAGTGTGTGTTGTATGTGTGTGAGTGGGTATATGAATGTGGTGTGTGTGTGTGTGTGTGTACATGAATGTGTGTGTTTGTGCGAGCGTGCATGCATGCAAGCGTGTATGCGCACGTGTGTGTGTGTATGCATGTGTGTGTGCATGTTTTTGTGTGTGTGTGAATGTGTGTGTCTCTACTCCAGTTAGCAGAGGGACACTGAGGATTTCCACACATAAAATCCAGCACAGAGGGGTGTGTGTTGAGTGAAGTGTGTGTGGAATGTGTGCAGGAGGGTCAGTGTGTCAGAGTCAGAGACGCTGTAGAAGGACAGAGTGCCAGCCAGACGGTCCACACACACTCCTACCCTGCGTACACACACTCTTCTACCATCATCATTATCACACACTCCTGCTCTGCAGTAGGGGGAGGGGGGGGCAGGTATGTGTGTTCGGTTATTATTGTGCCTGACAGAGTAACTGAGTTTATCAGAGTAACTGTGTTCACACCTCAGACTCCAGGAGTTTTTATTCCATCCAAACCTACAGTCAGAACCCTCTCCTTTCCTGCTGAATCCTTTATATGTCACTGCTATATAAACCACTCCCACCTCAGACAGACTGAACTCAGCCTCCCAGTAACAGCGCTCACACACACTCTCTCTGCACACAACCTGCTCACACTGCTCAAATCTCTCTGGATGATCAGGATATGGCTCCTCTCTCCCCAGTGTGTGTTTCACCTTCCTGTTCCCCTCAGACAGAGAGAGCTCCCTGTGCGCTGTGTTTGGATCCAGTGTGAGCTGACAGCCGTCTGCACACCAGACACATTAATGAGGTTAATTATCATTATTAATATTCACCTCATTATGTGTGTGAGAAAGAAAGCTGTGATAGTATCTCTGTGTGTGTGTTTGTGTACATGTGTGCTTCTGTTTGTGTGTTTATGTGTGTAAGAGAGAAGTCTCTCTCTCTCACACATACACACACACACACACACAGCAGAGTGTGTATCTATGGAAAGTGTTCTGTGTCGATACACACTCACATTTCCTGGGTCCTGGTTTGGTCCTGTTCTCTCCTCCATGGTCCACACTGTAAGAACAGCAGAACAGAATTCAGAATTTTAACCATCCTTTATTTCCACTCTCAACACACCAATGACATCACATAAATAAAAACAAAGACACAATAAAACACAAAACCAAGATCATATGAAAAACACACACAAAAAAAAAAAAACACACACATCTGTCACAAAGGAAACTTATTCCATTCCCTCACCCTATTCCATGTGCGAAAATAGCTCCCCTCCCTCCACTGAACATAAAACACCCTTATAACACACACACTCTGAAACACACTCAGGTTCTCCATTGCTTTGTAATACTGAAACTCCACCATCAGTGTCCCTGATCAAACCCCTAACTACAACAACCACATCTTATTTACTGCAGTGATCAGGTCCAGCTCTCTCAGGTGTGTGTGTGTGTGAGGTGCAGTGTGGAAACTCTCTGTACTTACAGCAGTGTGAGTGTGTCCAGTTTAGCAGCAGACAGCGCTCTCACTCCTGAGTCTCCTGGGTGATTGTATCTCAGGTCCAGCTCTCTCAGGGGTGAGGGGTTTGAACACAGAGCTGAAGCCAGAGAATCACAGCCTCTCTGTGTGACTCTACAGCCTGACAGCCTGCAGAGAGAAGGACACACACACATTACACACATTAATATAAACTAACAGGGCTGTGTGTCAAACACATAGCAGTGTGTTACACACCTTACAAACATTAATATAAACTAACAAGGCTGTGTGTGTCAAACACACAGCAGTGTGTTACACACCTTACACACATTAATATAAACTAACAGGGCTGTGTGTTAGACACATAGCAGTGTGTTACACACCTTACAAACATTAATATAAACTAACAGGGCTGTGTGTGTCAAACACACAGCAGTGTGTTACACACCTTACACACATTAATATAAACTAACAGGGCTGTGTGTGTTAGACACATAGCAGTGTGTTACATGCCTTACAGCACATTAACATAAACTAACAGGGCTGTGTGTGTCAAACACATAGCAGTGTGTTACTCACCTTACACACATTAATATAAACTAACAGGGCTGTGTGTGTTAGACACATAGCAGTGTATTACACACCTTACAGCACATTAATAAAAACTAACAGGGCGGTGTGTATCAAACACACAGCAGTGTGTTACACACCTTACACACATTAATATAAACTAACAGGGCTGTGTGTGTCAAACACATAGCAGTGTGTTACTCACCTTACACACATTAATTGTCTTCAACCTGCCCAAGTTCTCCCTTGCTGAGGTCACTCCATTGGCTACCAGTCACTGCAGGTTCAAAGTCCTGACCCTCACCTACACTGCAGCCAACAGGACGGCCCCCGTCTACTTACAGCACATGATTAAATCCTATACGCCCACTTGACCACTGCCTTGCACCCCCTGCCATCCGGGTAAAGGGTTCAATCTTGTCTCTACCACGGAGCTTCTCCACCCTAGCTCTCCAGTGGTGGAACGAACTCCCTGTTCCTCTACGAACCTCTCCCTCACTACCCATCTTCCGCCGTGGTCTGAAGATGCATCTCTTCAGACTATACCTGGACTAACAATCACCGCTCTGTAGATCATTTCTATCACTTAAATCCCCCTATTTCTATACATGTACCTCCTGTGCAACTCATGTTACATGTACCTCCATCCAGCACTTATTGTGCCTTGTATGATTGTCTAGATGTTGCTTGTAATGCCTCCTAGTTTGACTTAGCATAGGTTAGGTCAGAGTAATGTTCACTGTGTGAACTGGACTTAATGTGTTCATGGCTATGAATAACTGTGCAAAGTATTGTACCTTATCGGACCTGTGTTTTGTAGTTGTTCCAATTACCTTTTGTATGCACTTATTGTACGTCACTTTGGATAAAAGCGTCTGGCAAATAAATGTAATGTAACATAAGATAAACTAACAGGGCTGTGTGTGTTAAACTAAAATAACATGAATGTGGAATGAGTCATTATCAAACACATTTGAGTTTACACCCCACTACCGTTCAGTAAACAGGACAGTAAACATTTTCATCATTCATTTGTGCAGTCGAATTCTACCAAGAGGAAGAATAGGAACATGCTGTTTCAGTTCTGTGGAGTGTCTGTTTTCACATTAGAAACATTGACATCAGTGTTGTATTTAGTCACATTGTAGCCCTAATTTATTGAAGGGGTTTGTGTTTGTACTCACCCCATTCTATGCAGTTTACAGTGTGGGTCCTCCAGACCAGCAGAGAGCGCTCTCACTCCTGAATCCTGCAACTCGTTGTCTCTGAGCTCCAGATCTCTCAGCTCTGAGTGAGGAGAACGCAGGACTGAGGCCAGAACATCACAGCAGCCCTCTGTGAGATTACACCAACCCAGCCTGTGGAGAGACCACACACACAAACACGCACGCACGCACGCACACAAACACACGCACAAATTCTTTGTGACATTGTTCACCTTGACAGTTGATACATATGTACCTACGCATTCCTGAGATACACACAAAAACAGGGAGGGGGGTGTGTAAATTAAGTTCATGAAGTATTCTGACTAATCCACAATAGTCTAAGGCAATTACTGGGCTCTAATAACCCTTTCCATGTGATGAACTTATCTGATTTGCAAACATATTAATTTCATCTGCAAACACA
Source organism: Anguilla japonica (assembly GCA_025169545.1). Lineage (NCBI taxonomy): Eukaryota > Metazoa > Chordata > Actinopteri > Anguilliformes > Anguillidae > Anguilla > Anguilla japonica. The sequence goes on along the minus strand of CM045898.1, from coordinate 6,882,258 downwards.
AAAAACAGCATTTTTGTGGTGCACTTTACCTCACCTGACATGTTCTTCAGTTCATAAACATCTATACATTTCAAAGACGCTGAATATTCATCACTATGAATAGATAAATATAACTGTTAATGTACTCGTATAACCCATTAGCTAAATACATTAGTCATCATGATATTTTCTTCCTAATCTTGTAACCATCAAGTTATCAAACAATTTAAATTTTACAAATTATACAGTCTGTCAGGGTTTTTGATATTAATTTTAAAATATTCAGCAAGGTGAAATGAAACCGCATTCAATACAAAATTGCGCTCTTCCTTATTTACCTCTCGCCAAAGTAACGTGACGGTAACCATGACGACGCTGTTTAAAATGTGGCCCTTAGGAGGGTCGGTTGGTTACCATGGCGATGCCAGCTCGCTCTGAGCTGTTTACTGTTACCTCAGCTAGTTAATTCTTTGAAAATACAGAACTACAGTTACATAACACAATTATTTGATAATAACTATTAACACTTTGCAAATATCATTTGTTTACCATTTACATCAAACAACATGACCCTCAAGTTGACACTTGTTGCTGTTGTTCTAAGTTCAGCTTTCGCTTTGACTCACAGGCACGAGTTAGCTAGCTAGCCAGCCCAGCCTACCTTAACGTTACTTCATGACCCAACCTAGCTAGCGGAGCCAGTGAGGAACTAAGCAGCTAACTGTCACGGACAACTTAAATATATACACCAGTATATAAAATAACATGAAGATTTTATTTAACCAGTCATGATATTATTGGTCAGACCTGCGATATTGTACCTGCTAACAGGTGAAGCAGTGCCGGAGCCGTGTAGGAGCTGTGCTACACTTCAGTTCATCTGGCACGATCTTACAGCAATGCAACTACGGCATCAACTGGAATTACACTGCATCGCCATCTAGTGGCTGTATCAGAACAGCACAACTGATTACTGCCACTAACTTTTATTGCTGGTAGACACTTGATTTTAAAAAAATGTGGTGTATTTTGAAACTTCCACACATTGCACCTATGTTCTCCATGTCTTTACGCTATAATCCATCCAATCATTTCATTCTCGCACGCTTTTGCGAATATAATAGGTTAATTACTGGGTTACATGTAATTATTTTTGTATCAATGATAATAATAATGATAATAAAAGCCTGATGTATTAGGTCTTTTTTTTTTCTTTTAAAACCCCTTATCAACACGTTTGGTAGCCCTTGTGGAGTAATATAAACTGCACAAAAAATTTAATAAGTGGGTGGCATTTGAAGATTATTAGAATACTTATCTAAGAAATACTCCTGTAAATTATGTTATTCTGATTATGTTAGACTGAACTCTGACAGTTCTATAGATGTAATTCTGACCCAAATGGGCCCTTTTCCTATACTGTAAGTTCTCTGAATTGGGGCAATGGGCTTGTCTACCTTTTCTATGATCTTTTCTCTGGGGTTAACCCTCCCATCCTATACTAGACGTGCAGCTGCCACCTTTCAGAGTGGACAGTGAGTTAGTTTTCAGTGTTGTAGGATGTTTGGCCACCACCAAAAGATGTAAAAGGCAACACACATTTTTCAGAGTGAACAGTGACTTTGCTTATTTCCTTTTTGGTTTTCTGTGACAAACTTCCCACAGCACTGCAAACTAACACAGCTCAAGGCAGATTCACTGTAACAGGAAGTAATGCACATGCTCATATTTATGTATTGTGGTGAGGGCCTCTGGAGCCCCGCCCCTCCCTGCCATCAGCCGCCACTCAGCTCCACTTCACCTGTGTCTCACCGGCCCAGCCTGCCGCCCCATGGACAGCACCGGAGGGACAGGGCTGAGTTTCAGCACCTCCACTCCGCACTCAGACCTGGACAGCACCGGAGGGACAGAGCTGAGTTTCAGCACCTCCACTCCGCACTCAGACCTGGACAGCACCAGAGGGACAGGGCTGAGTTTCAGCACCTCCACTCCACACTCAGACCTGGACAGCGCCGGAGGGACAGGGCTGAGTTTCAGCACCTCCACTCCGCACTCAGACCTGGACAGTGCCAGAGGGACAGGGCTGAGTTTCAGCACCTCCACTCCACACTCAGACCTGGACAGCGCCGGAGGGACAGGGCTGAGTTTCAGCACCTCCACTCCACACTCAGACCTGGACCTGAGATACAGTCAGGCCACCGACAGCATACCAGTGCTTTTTCCACACCACTTTCCCCTTTGCCTGAGTAGCTGCTGGCCCTATATAGGCCTCATGGTCTCACTCCAGGGGTGTGCTGGCTTTCCCCTCACTGAGTGACTAACATAATCTCTGATTATCGTTTTTTTTTTTTTTTTTTTTTGTGGCAGACTCGGATGTGCCCCTCCTCGTGGCCTGAATTTTGGACCCACCTGCACTTCCCTAGCACTTTTGCTTTCCCCAACATCTGAGTAGCCTGATTTCGGTTTGTGTTTCACTTTTCCCCTGTCTTCATTCATAGTGATACCGCTGTCACAATAAAAGTCCTCACTCAAAAAATGGCTACAAAGCTGCAAAAAAATGTCATTATTTATTTTTTATTAGTTTTCTTTAATGCAGATTCATGCACAAACGTTTCGGCATTTTGCCTTCTTCAGTGTGCAGGTACAATGATTAAGACATTCCACCTTCTTATAAACAGGTAACAGATGCCTTTCATTAGGGCTGCTGGCCAATTATTATGAGACAATTATTTATTAAGGCTGCTAATCAATCATAGTGAGACAATTAGATAAATTGGTAAATTGGTTAAATAATGACATTTTTTTAAGCTTTGTAGCCATTTTTTTGAGTGTGAACGAATTTCTTTTCAATTGACGACATGTCTGGTTTCTACGCACCAAACAAATTAAAACGGGTGAGCGCGGTGATTTCTCTTGTTATGAACAATAAAAGTCCTCTACAGGCATGTTGCCAGCACTGTCTGCCTCGTCTGTGCCTCGTTCCCGTAACATACAGTATGGATGTGATAAAAGTTTATTAAAGGAGATGAAAGATACGGAATTGAAGGTATCTGTAAAAAGGTGGAAAATCACAACCTGTACCTGTACAACATGCCATATAAATGCTCAGCCCATTTGCAAATGTAGCACACAATGCAAATCATGCAAACTATGCAGACTACACAGAAGTATAAAACAGTCCTTAGAAGGACCATCTCTGTAGACCCTTGCAGGAGGAGTATGCAACACATACAGGAATGATAGATTCAATCATTAGGGCACACCAGTAGTACAATACCCCTTATTTACTGTCAGGATAATTACCATGCAGTGCCCCCATACCCTGTAATGGGGGGGGGGGGGGGGGGGGGGGGGGGGGGGGGGGGTTGGTCTGGTGGGGATGACGGTAGGTACTAGAGTTTTGGTCAGGTCAGACTCTATTTTGTCAAATGTAAACTAGTGTGGATTGTGGGAGATATTCTCTGGATAGCATTTAAGGGAAGCTCAAACAATTTACTTCATTATCCAAAGACCTTTCATAAAAAGCATTTTTGGTATGCATCACAATTTCTTTGTGTTCCTTTTCTTTATCTTACAATCTCTTCAGGTGCATGTCCTTTCTTCTCTTATAGCATAGTGTCCAGTCCATCTTGCCATGTCTTGTAAATAAAATCTCATAAAAAACACGTTTTCAACGTACAAAAATGCCAAGTTACTCACACATACAAGACGTACACCATCTATCACTCATTCATTCAGACTGCCAAAATCCAGGCCTGCCATTAAAAGTATTGATATCAAAATGACTCCAAGTTACGGTACTACAAACAATATAGGCTATCTTGCCTCGCCGAAATTATATAAGATGTATTCCAAAGCAATGCTACCCAATATTTCCTCAATTCTTTCAAGTCACTTAAATTCCTTCCCTCTTACAAAAAGGGGGAAATACGTGTGGTTCCCAGAGATCGAACCCAACATAGTTTTTATTTTCATTATTTCCAGCTCCCAAAGAAGAATGGTTCTCAACTTCCTTTCTTGAATCTCAATGTTAAACAAACATTTGAGGCAATATAATTTCAAAATGTTAACATACAGAACTCAATATGACACACGTTCAATATGTCAGAACGACTTGAAGATTTAGTGCAATTCTTTTAATCAATCGTCGGCACCCAATGATTGATTAATAATGATTAACTGATTAGAGTAAAATCTACTCCATGGCCTATAAAAAGAATGACTTAAAATATGCTTCACTTAATACTTAAGCATTTTTGTTAAGGAATATGAGCATGTCTATGTGCTTTGGGGTCAGTCTGGTGTACAGTCTGCTGAAGGTGAGACCAGCAGCTGAGAAGACGCACTCAGATGGCACTGATGTTCCAGGAATGGACCAATAACGTTTCACTAATGCTGCCAGTCAAAGGAACCGTGACTCTCTAATTTAACATTTTAGAAACGTCTCTTTAATTTGATATCTAATCACCAACATTAGGTTATACATTGAAATGGTTTATGGAAATTCAACTATTTAATCTATAGAAATTCATCAATAAACATTCTTATTAAGAATTAACAGTTAATTGATTAACTTAACATCACTATTTCACATCAGTAAATCTGAAAGATGCCTTCTTCCACGTCAGCATTTATCCCCCTCACACAAAATTCCTCCCATCGCGGTGTTTGCTACAAATACACAGTTCCACCCTTCGGCCTTTCCCTGAGTCCACGGGTGCTCTGTCTTTGTGTAGAGGCGGGTCTGGCTCCAAACTATTGGCTGATCATTGCCAATTCAACTCTCACAATTAGATCAGGATGAGCTTCATTGTTATCCGATAAATGTTCTTGTTCAAATCACCAGTTTCTTTGGTAAAACATTTGTGCTCCTATCATTTATTTTATTTTATTTTTTAAATAAAATTGTTTGCAATATATAATATAAATATATATGGCACGTTTCCTTCTTTTGAATTACTACGCAGTAAATTCAATCTGCCTCAAACCCATTTCTTTCGATTTCTACAAATTCGCAACTATATTAGATCTAATACAACTACCTTTCCTAATGCACCTAATAACACCCAGATGGAATCCTTGTTTTCTGTTGATCCTTCACCTGGGGGGGGGGGGGGGTAATATCTTATATCTATAACCATATGTCTGAACAATCAGATATATCCCTAGATTTTCTGAAATCCGCTTGGGAGGAGGACTTAGGCATTAGCTTAATGGGGGAGCAATGGATAGAGGCACTGGAGGGTGAGCACACATCTATATGTACCAGGCATGGTCTTGTTCAGTTCAGGGTGTTGCATCGTCTTCATCTTTCAATGGTCAAGCTTTCTAAAATGTATCCTAATATAGATCCTTTGTGTGACCGTTGCGGTGTATTTCCAATTTTTGGAATTCTATTTTTAAAACTCTGTCTGATATCCTAGGGCACATGATAGAACCTGGCCCAGTATTGGCAGTATTTGGGGTGCCATGAGAGGATAGTCCTCTTAGAGGACTCAATTCCACTGTGGCAAGGTTCATAACCCTTCTGGCACGCAGATTAATTTGTATTGAACTGGAAACAGACACAGCCTCCCACTCACACTGCGTTGGTCAAAGATGTAATGCAACACCTTAAACTGGAAAAATTCAGATTCACCCTACGAGGTTCCATTGAGAAGTTCCATAAGACTTGGCAACCCTTTATTGATTATGTAGAGGCCAGGCAATAAACACCCTCTTAATTTCTTTACTACAATAACTAGGCTATACCTAATATAAGATGTCAATAATCACCACATAAAGCAGCTTTGTACCTTGGTTGATATTTACACTGTATACTGTATATGTACTATGCCTCTCCTATGTGTATGAAACTTTGCATTGTTTTTTGCAACATTTTATATAATTTGTACACAGTGATTACTGTTTGTTTATGAACTAAAATACCAATAAACAGACGTTTTTAAAAAAAAACAATTGTTTGCAATATAGCAGAATATACATTCATTGGCATTCATGCAGACAAACTTCATTAGCTTATCTGATATCGACTAGCCATTAGCTCGTCAGCAGCTTTGCATCTTCTGTGACATTTACACTGTACATAGACTAATGACTGTCTACACAGCAGAGCCACCGACAACTTCAGAGACTTTCCTCCACGCTGCGTTCCTGTGGTCAGCATCTCTGCAGGAGGGCAGCGCAGGATTTACGACAATTTAAGGGAGTCCTCCATTGCGGAACTATAGAATGTGGAACTAAATTATGAAAAGGGGGACAATATACTTGACTTATTTTTAGGTCAAATCTGATTGGTTACCACAACGCGTAGTTGTGCCGCCTGAGGTTTGATGTTAAACGTTGGCCATCTCTCCCACTGCCTTGCTGATGTGCCGCCACCTCTCATTTAAATGAATGGAGGCGGTGTCGCTGCCTGGCGTTACCGCGTACAGTGTGGTTTCACCGTTATGGGGTGGATTTCATCCCTCCACCTCAGCCCCCTGCGCAATCTCCATCGCTGTCTCAAAGTTTCACACAAGCGCAATGCAACTCTGTGTCCCTGGGAAAACACAGAATCTTATTGTACACTCAGGGAACCCCTCTCAGGATCGTTCTCATGAGGAAAGACATGAGGACAAATGCATCCCTCTCTGGGGGGGGGGGGGGGGGGGGGGGGGGGGGGGGGGGGGGCACTCAGGGGGGTCGCATGGTGAATGGGACGTGGGCAACCCAGCTGCGCTCAGCTTACATCAATTATCTGGAGCTACTAACTATATGGACAGCTCTCAGATGTTTTCCTCCCTGTCTAAGAGAACATCTTGTGCTCGTACACTGCGATAATGACTGCGGTAGCATGTCAATCACCAAGGTGGCATGCGCTCCCTCCAGCTCCATGGTCTAGCCCACAGACTGTTGGTCTGGAGCAGCCGTCACTTTCTGTGGTTACGCGTGACCCATGTTCCAGGTATTCAGAACACAGACGTGAATCTGCTGTCAGGGGAAACCCACTGTACAGGGAATGGTGTCTCCATCTCCAGACTGAGGAAATGCTATGGCAGAGATTTGGCCGTGCAGCTGTAGATCACTTCAGAGGCGTTTTCCCCCCTTGTTCTCATCTCTCCCACTCCAGCCAGAGTGAGAGCAGAGCTTCACACTGATCCTAATCGCACGCAGGTGGCAGGTGACCACCTGTCTCAGGTGAAAGGGGAAAAACACCACCCCTGCCCTGACCGAGTAGCTCTATGGGCTTGGCCCATGAAAGGCATAACCTCAACACATTCGGGCTTCCCCCTCGCATGGCTGCAACCATCCAGAGCATGAGAGCGCCCTCTACCAGGCCACTTTATGACAGGTGTCAGGTTTTAGAATGATGGTGTGCCTCTCGTCAGTCAGTGCCTTACCAGTGCTCTGTTTCTGATGTGCTGTGCTTTTCACAGAACCTTATGGATGAAGAGAAATCCTTCCTTCCTAACATTAAGGTCTACCTGGCAGATTTCACTGCTTGTCATGTTGGTTTCAGAGACTATGCAGTGGGGCAGCCCCCCCTCATTCACAGGTTCATGAAGGGGGCTCACTGTTCTCTGCCTGTTGCTAAAAAGCTTGAGATTTATCACAAGGCTCGGTCTGTAAGGCCGTTTGAGTTTATAAATTAGATTCAAATTGTTGTCTCTCCAGACAGCGTTGATGCTTGCACTAGCCTCAGATAAGTGAGTCAGTGACCTCCATGCACTCTCAGTGCAACTCTTGTTCGCAATATTCTCCCCTAAGATGGATACGGTTTTTCCTAAGCCCAATCCAGCCTTTATGCCTAAAAGCTTTCCAGCTTTCACATGTGAAGTGTTGGAGATTGCTGCTTTTCACCCACCACCTTTCTCCTCTGAAGAGCAGCACAGGCTGCATATGCTGTGTCCTGTGTGTGTTCTCCACACGTATATGACAAAGACTAAGGCTTTTAGAAAGAGCGACCAGCTCTTAGTCACCTGGGCCCTTGCCTGCAAAGGAAAAGTATCTCTAAGCAGCAGCTGTCCCATTGGCTTGTGGAACACTTGTTATGGCATATGATTCAAAGAGGATAACACCCCCCTTGGGGTGTCCGTATCTCCCCATAGCTGTATCTCAAACACGAGATGATGAAAGAGAACTTTAGGGTACTGTTGTAACCCCGGTGGAGAGATCCACCAAGACTGCCCTGCTTGCCGCGCATGAGAAGTGAATATGAAGAGTAGTAGCACTGCAGTGTCCTATATGTTCTTCCAGGAGGGCAGTAGTCTCCTGTAACACTGAATGCGCTACTGGCTGTCAGAGCCACACTTGGTGCAATTGGATGACCGGATGTCATTCCCCATACGTGGATCTCACTACTCTGTGTTTCGGAGAACCTGGGTAGCGACGGTAACTTAAAGTTTCGGGGTAACACCCTTACTGAGGTACTCACTGGGCATATTGTTGGATTCACTAGCAGGATATGCAGCTCGTCATGTATAGCTGCTAGGGTCAGTCAAATGTTATTTAATAGAATAATACAGAAGTCATGCCTTGTGATGTTTATATAGTCTCGCTACCCAAATGGGGTAAATCTTAATTAGGTTAATCCCAGGGATAGTTGTTGGTTTTAGATTCCTGGATAAGCAGGACATTTACCTCCCAGGATTGAAGATCTTAATGTCAGAGAACACTTAGATGAATGCCTGGCAGCAGTAGCTAGTCTCTCTCTCCAGGACACAGGTTCAAGCTGCCCATCATTTCATAGCACACCCCAGTTAATAATCTTATATGCAAACTCACATTAACACAAACATTTAGGATACAGGGTCTGAAAATGAATGGAGTCAGGAAATCAGTCTTCCCTGTGACAAAATTCAAACCCTTAGATTTCCATAATCAGTAATTCTATTTAGTTAATGTCACACAGTACACAACACTACTCACCCCAGTCTCTGTAGTTTACAGTTTGGACTCATCAGTCCAGCACAGAGCAGCTCCACTCCTGAATCTCCCAGGTCATTGTAGCTGAGGTCCAGATCTCTCAGGGGTGAGTTTGATGACTGGAGAGCAGAGGCCACAATATCACAGGACTTCTCTGTCAAGTTACAGCTGTTCAGTCTGCAAAGAAGAGTTCATACATTCAAGTAATGAAGAATTATTGGCACTCTTCATTAAAATGAGCATAAATGATTGTATAAAAGAAACATTTAAACAAAATGATTTTAATTATCTGCTCAAACATTTGTAGAAACTGCCTACTTACTTTAATAAAACATAATTCTTATAAAAAATGTACGAAAATAGTATTTTTCTCAAAAACATAGGGGTCAAAATTATTGGCACCCTGAAAGAATATTTAAAATAAAACCAAACAAAGTGGAATCTAATGAAATTTGATTTTAAAAAATTGATCTCAGACCCCCAGAACAGTTCGCTGCCTTTCACCATTTCCTGTTTCACTGGGGTACAAATATGAGGTTGCACAAATGTAAAATCACTTTGTCATCCATCACTATGGGTTAAGGGATCAGCTGAGCCCCTGTGCTGAGGCTGTCTCAGGACCCCCTGGTGCTGCACACTGCTAAGGGATCAGCTGAGACCCTGTGCTGAGGCCGTCTCAGGATCCCCTGGTGCTGCACACTGCTAAGGGTCAGTGGGCAGGGAGTGGGGGAGCCCCGATACTCCCAGGGAGAGCAGGGCAGCAGTGCAGTACTGTATAACAGGGGAACATCTGCACAATGTGTTTATACATTAAAATACAGGAATAAGCAGTGAGCAGCCTGTATGGACCCAGCGGCAGTTTACATTGAGATTAAAGCTCAGACAGCAGTGTATTTACAACTCCAGGAGTCACTGTCAGGCAAGCAACAATTAAGTAAAAATATGTTTATTTTCTGAATCCAGTGCTTCGGTCAATGCCCTTGTTAAAATGTTCAGCACTCTGAATACTGAACACAAGTGGTATTGCGTGCTAAAACACCTCACTTAACCTACATATAAAATATATTTTATGTGATTTAATTTAACAAGTATTATTGAAAATGACAATTATGAATTTAATCATTGATAGGTCAGTCGACAGTAACCTGGTGGAATCAACTGACAAACCAAAACAAATTCTGTATCAGGTCTACTTCTAAGTTACAAAACAAAACAGAACACATCAAACAAGATGCTACATTTAGATTACCAGAAAAGAGTCAGACCTTATCAAAGTATTCCCCTCTTCCAGTGCCATGGGAACAAAGGACATGAGCTAAAACACACAACCAAGAAACCACCACCAAAATAAAGACCAACTGCAACACAACACAACTTTTTCCTGAGGCCATCATAAACACTTGACGCAACATAGCTTGAGCATGTTTACCCTGATTGGGCAATGCCACGTTCAGATGTAGAAAGGAAGGCAGACTCATTTATGACAAGGACTGGCCTATCTAAAAGCTGACAGTGTACTTTTTAATGAAAGTGACCTTATGTTGTTGAAAGCATGGCTAAGAACCATGTTATTACCAAAATATTCAGGAATTTAGTTCCTTTCTAACAAGACAAAACATGAATATATTAGGAGGTAATTCAGTTAAGTTACTGAATCCATTACAAAGCATAGACGCTTATTTGTGCTTATCACATAAAAGTTTTCAGTCAACGATTTCAATAAAATGTCACAGATTGCATTTAAACTTAAGATCAAACAGAACCGGATCGTTGTTCATTCTGTAGCTACACTGGGCCTCCAGCCTTGTAAATAGCTTTGTCTTCTGGTGTGTCTCTTCTGAGACGAACTCTGCAGGAGGTGGGACCCATAGATCGCCTGCCTAGATAAGGGTATCAGAGTGGCGTAAAGGACGTTTCCTTTAATGTTCATGGAGGGGAAGGTAGGCAGCAGTCTTCAAGCCAATATTGTATCCAGTTCACTGTTTCTCTCTCTGAGGCCATAATCTAAACACTTGATATCTGACATACTGTAGATAAGTTAATTGCTCATTTTGCCTCGTCCCACAGATGGACCATTTCTGAGCAGCCAGCAGCTCAGTGGTTGCAGTCTCGTCAGAGGCAGTTCAGGAAAATGACAGGTATTGTGTAGTAATACTCATTTGAGCACCCTGGGGCAATACAAAAGGACTCTCTATGCATTTTTTGTTTTGTTTCTTTCCTCCTGATTCATCGCTGAGCTCACTGAAAGTCAGCCATCTACCAATAGGAACTGTGCAGCTGAGACTAATGCCAATGATGTCACAAACTAGCTTGTTCCAAGATGGCTGCAGCCTCATGTAAAAAAGGGAATTTTAGCTTTTTTCCTGGCAAATACGGATCAATTTCAGATTTGAATGCAGGGCCATATCTTATTTAAGGTAACAAGCGTGAATCCGCAATAACTGCGACCGCACACGCGCATGCATCCATGCACAATTAGGGGCACAGTTAGAGTAGGGGCCATGGAGATCCTTCCCCAGAAAAAAAAGAAAATAATGACGCAATTTTCTGCAATTTGACATATACATTCAAAGACTTTGGAAGGATTATTTTAAAACTTCACTAAATCAGTTCTTGTAGCTCAGTAATCTCCTACTTTATATTACGATAAATACTGTATATTTATTTGGAGATTTTCATGTTAATTATTTGTGCTGTTACAGTTATTGAAAATGACACTCACTTATTCACTCACTTCTACACTAGCTTCTACACTGCTGCCACTTTTCTTGAAAAAGAGCTAAATCTTGTCTGTGTCACCCAAAAATGTTAAGGGGCATAAATTCACATAAAAAGACTATATCCACAATGCAAATTAATTTAAAGAACATAGATAATAAAGCCACTGATGAAAGGAACCTGCCAACATGGTAATAGCTGTATTTTCAAACACAATGCATAGGAAGCAGCATGAGTACAGATGAGTCTGTGCTGACATCACATAGCAGTGTCTGCTCCATTGCCAATAAAAGCTCAGACTGAGCAGCAGTAACCTATTTTCAAAACTGCTCAGCCTCCTTGAAAGATCCATCATCACCACTAGCCTAAGTACATATAACCTGTAACCACACCTACACACAACTAAATCTGCATACATTTCCATGAAGGAAAAATAGCCTATCACTATAAATCTCACCTAAGATAAACTACCTCTTGCACTATTAACCTCCTGACTGAGGACAGGGCTGGGGCTTTCTGTTATTTTTTTAAAGAATGACGAGATTTTCCTCTGCATCTTGACCTGGAGATATCAAATGGAATTCAGTGTTTTGCTAACTATAACCTGTGATAGTGGTGGTAAAAAAAAATCAGCTCACTGCCATAAGATTCACACAGCTCTCCTTTACCAATATTAAATAGCATGCTATGCTATGCTATCACAAATCACAACTAGCTAGTGAGCCAGAAGGCTAAACAACCAGATTGAGGGATGGCTACTAAGTTTAGCTGGTAATAGGCAACTATCTTGCAAAGCAAACTATGCCTATATTTCTCAAATGCAATTAAGTGTGTATAACTAATTGCATTTCATTTTCACGTTTGAAAAAGGGATTGATGCTCTACTAACCACTTCAGCAACACACTGTTAAGCTGAAGCCTACATCTCCTCCAGCATTGATGTGCAACAGAGTGCTGTGTGCGTGCGTACCTGCTGTTGCGAACCGATTTCATCCAGCAACTTTTGGAAGAAACCTCCCGTATTGACTTCTGCAACTATTTCCTTGCAAGCCAGCCAGCTTGTGCCATACAGCCGCTAAAGATGATTCAGAATGCAACTGCCCTACTGAGGTCACTCCACTGGCTACCAATCGTCACCAGGATCAGGTTCAAGTTCTTAACACACCTACACAAAAGGTGAAAAGCGCGTCACTAGCACAAAGCTTCTCCACCCTAGCTCCCCAGTGGTGGAACAAACTCCCTGTTCCTCTACAAACCACTCAGTCATTGCCCATCTTCTGCCGTAGTCTGAAGACGCATCTCTTCAAACTGTACCTGGACTAACTATCACTACTCTGCAGGGTATACCCAGCTAGGATCACTTATCACTTGTACCCTTCTACCTTATTCCTGTAACACTTTCATGTTACACATGCACCTCCAACCAGCACTCATATTGCATTTGTATCGTTAACTTGATGTTGTGGCATGACAACTAGCTACAACATCAAGTTAACGATACAAATGCAATATGAGGAGGTTTAATTTGTTTGAAATAACATTGTGCCTCATTCACCAATAACTTCCTAAGTTTTTTCTTTAATTTGTTCTTAAGAAAGGTCCTGAGAAAAATCTACTTCAGATTCACGACGTGTTCTTAAACCGCAGAATTGTTCGCACGTGTTCTTAAAGTAATAATCTCGAAGATTTTCATTAAAATAAATGTCTTTTAAGTCATTATATCGCTGCATTAGGTAACACAATGGTGATTGAGCCTATTTTTATATTAATTTATACTATTATTATCATAATTCATGATTTAAAAACTTGGTGTCTGTGGCGACATTCCCGGGAAAAAATCACAAGCGGCGCACAGTTAGTGACGCGTTTTTCATCACCCATCAGTGGTTGGTCCGCCAGACAGCGTAGGCGGAACTAACGCAACAGGCTCGCTCTTCAACTCACTTGTGTGTGAGCGGCGTACTGTTTTTTCCAGTGTCTGCATGCGTCACAATAACAGAGAAAGGGGGGGGTAGATTTCGTATTACATTTAATGACAATGTAACTTTACTAAATGACATAGCTATTTGCACAGCTAACGCTAGCTACCGGACCATGTCAAGAAAGACATTAGTTTAGACAACGTTGCGCACAGTATCCATCTCTCATATCAGGTAACGTTGCGTTAGCTAGCTAGCTAATGTAATTAACACAATCTAATGTCAGCTAATAATTAGAAAAAAACGCTAGCTAACGCTACCGACCAGTACCGACCTCGCAAACCGTCTCTCGAATGCAATGCTACCTTGTTGCAACGTTGCAGTGTAGCTAACTTAAGGCCAGTTCAGATCAATGATTCGCAACGAGACTCGGTGCAACTTGCAAAATTCCAAGACGTCTGATTGTAAACGTTCTAAAACTGCACTTGGCGATTTGACAAGGACGGTCTTTTAAAACCTCAGGGCAGGCAACGGCTCTGCTACTAGCCAGTTCACACCGCTGCAATTTTCTCTGCAACATTCTAAAACCGTTTCGCCTCGTTGCGAATCATTGGTCTGAACTGGCCTTAACGTTACCGTTATTTACATTGCCATCGAGTTCATCAATATATTATAATGATCGGAATAAAGAACACTAAATAAAAGAATACGGCAGTATGGATTAGCATTGTTATTATTTTATTACGCTTCCTCATATGTTCCTTCAGCCTTTATGCCCTTTTTGATGAAATCTCCTTTGTTTTTGTTTTATTCTTCTTGTTCTGGTTGCTAATTTAACACCCAGCTCAGATTTATTCTCGAACAGTTTAGCTAGCAAAACCAGAAACACCTGGGGTAACATTTGGCAAGGCAGTTGTTTCAAAAATACCATACAACAATCATTCACGAAAAAGACTGCTTATTGTGCACGAGATACATAATTGCACGAGCCACAGCGAATCCCGCAAATTCTTCTCTGCAGTGTAAAGATGTTCATACCGGGCAAAAGGTGGATAAAGAACGTTTGCAGAAATTGATCATCACTAATTCTACCCCAGGTTTGCTACGGCATTTTAACCCGGCTCAGCAGTGTAAAGACATCTTGAGTTAGCCTAATGTTAGACAACGAATGAGTATGTACATAACGTTACTTTTATAACAACCGTTTTTTATTCAGTAAATAGTAAGTGTTATAGTTGGCGTGCCAACCGACTGACGTCACACAGGCGACACTGGTTGGATCCGGTTGGATCTATGGGAAATGAGTTTTAGGAGTAACTGATTCAGGCATCTGGCAACACTGAGGCAGAGTTGTGAACTAGGTTCAGCCTCAACTCAAGCAAAGAAACTGCAGTCATTTCCTTTACTCAAACATAATATGTTAGGCTTTAAGAACTCATCAGAACTTTGTGGATAATTCGAGAGGTCAACATTGTTTTGACATTGGTGCAGCTAGCTTGATGAACAGTGTATGATGCAGGAAACTGACACAATGCAGTTAGTCAACACAATTCCAAATATAGCCAAGGCAAATAAGATCAACACTCCCGCTGCAGTTATGCAAGGCACGGCATTCAGTAGAATTACAGGTCATAAAAGGCACTGACTAAGAAGATAAAGAGTGCAAAACCTTTCAGCAAGGTGAGGATTATGTGAACTATGTTTAATTTTCTGAACCCAGCCGTTTTAACCGTTAACACCCTCGTTTGGCATCTGGCACTCTGAATATTGAACACAGTGCATCAACAGCTAAAACACCTCACTTATCCAACATGTAAAATATATTTATTTCATTTTAATTTGGTAATTATGATCAAACATATCAAATCTAAAGACAAGGTTAACTACCTTAAAACAATTAACAAAGGTTATAGACATGGACAGTCACATAAGGAATGAAAGAAGATACCAAACCACAGCATGTTTGTCCCAAAGTAATCAAAGGATGTGCCTAAGTTCTAAGACCAAAATATAAAAACAAAAAGGCAGCAGAATATTTTAAAAAACCAGAGATGAAATGTAGACACCAGATCCAGATGCTAGAATGCTAACTACAAGAAAGCCACATATTTTACCTAGTGGGAGGGGAGAGGGGAGGGGAATGGACACCCCCTCTGACACACACACACACACACACACACACACACACACGCAGACCCACACTCACACACACACACACACACACAGACCCACACTCACACACAGACACACACATTCACACGCACACACACATACAGACCCACACTCACACACAGACACATACACGAACACACACACACACACACACACACATATGCAGACCCACACTCACACACAGACACACACATTCACACCTCAAATGGCTACCCCCAAGTTCGTCCTGTCTTATCTCTAGGTTATCCTGGCCAAGTGTTTTGAAGCTTTCTATGGCTCAGAACAGCCAAATGGCGAATTAGACTAACTGAAATGTAAAATCAAGATTTTGGCTAGCTGTTATACAACTTGTTTGATCCACTAAAGTACATCTGCATGGATAAAGCTACAAATTCATAAGAAATTGTCCCACACTACTAATTAATGTGTTTAAAAAAACTTTTAAAAATCTGCCTATCAATTATATTGTTGTCATCAGCTAATTGCAAATTATTCAGTCGTTAACCTCGTGCCACTTATTTGTGAGCTAACCCCTACATGCTAATTGAGTGAATTGCACAGAAACATGCCCATACTGGCTATTCATTTTTAAATTGGCTAAATGTTTCGGAAAGTCCTGTGAATCGCATAATAACATAGGCCTGTGCTAGTTTCATGTAGGAATTCACATCCAAAGCACAGTAGGTGAAATTACTTTCACTAGGAACTAGAGACTGAAGTTGGAATCAGTTGCTGCATGACTCACTCGTTCACTAGGAACTGAAGTCAGTGAACAAGAGTCTGAACTTGGAATCAGTCGCTGCATGACTCTCGTTCTCCTTTGTGGAAGTCCATCCATCCATTATCTATACCTGCCTATCCTGGTCAGGGTCACAAGGCGAGAGGCAGGAATACACCCTGGACAGGTCGCCAAACTATCACAAGGCACACACAACATTCACTCACCATTCACACACACTAGGAGTACCCGGAGGAAACCCACATGAACATGGGAGAACAGGCAAACTTCACACAGGAAGGCCCAGGCCGAGATTCAAACCCAGGACGTTTTTGCTGTGAGGCGACAGTGCTACCAGCAGAATAAAATGTCATTTTATGCACAATCCTTTCAGAAACACCACAATCCTGCAGCACAAACCAGTGTGTGATGAAGGAGTAAAACTCACCTTCATCAAAAGGTCAGTGTGTGAAAGAGAGTGGGGTAAATGTATGGATTTCATTCTAGTTCATAGCAGGTAAATGGAGATGGATGAAGACTGCAATGTGTGACAGGCCTTAAACATTTTACTATGCAGGTCAATGTTTTACCATATCAATCAGACAGTCTGTATCCAGTTCTCACCGGTGACCTATTACAACAGGGACAGGGATTGTTTGACATCAGTACTTTCTTTTATTGATCTATTATCCCTCGTAGTTAGTTTATGTTTTAAAAAGATTACTTTCATCAAGGTCCTGAAAATGAATGGGAGTGAATTGGGAGCTGGACAACCAGGAGGAATGGCAATGCTGTTAACGTTTAACAGGGACAGCTAGTTGCTAGTATTCACGCTATCCAAATACAATGGGGTAAGCTCCAAAAAATTACTTGTGAAATATCCCTTTAATTATCCTGGTACCTAATTCATTTCATATGAGGATTGTGGGTATGCATCACAAGTTCTTTGTGTGTTCTTTTTCTTTATTTATCAATCTGTTGGGAAGAATCACGTGATGTACTGGGAAGATGGTTGCCCAGTGATTTTGATCCTTGCCCTGTCTCCTCTTCATTTAACTGTTTTCATTACAAATGGCTAACTTAACTGTTCACTCCCAGTTCAGTTTATTGGTGCTGTTGACCAAGATATAAAATATGTCAATTTCTTCAAAAACAAAGACTCCTTCAGGCAAGACGCACCCAGAAAGGAACATGATGAGGAATCCTGTGTCATGCTAGCAGCCATTGTAGAGGCTGTGTTAGAAAAACACAGACAATATTTTGAGACACAGCTCTCCCGGATTGAGGGCGAAACCCGGTCCATACAAGCTAAAATCTCTCAATATTTGCTCGGCATGAAAGAGCTACAGGCTGAATTTGCCGGTTTGCAAACCAAAGTTAAACTAGCCGAAACCGCTGCCTCGCTGCACCAGGCCAAACAGGATCAGCTCGAGGCTAAAATGGCGGAGCTGGAGGATAGGAGCAGGTGATGCAACCTGCGCATTGTTAACCAACCAGAGAATTCTGAAGGATCCGACCGGTTGGTTTTCTTACCAATTCCCTCAAAGCGTGATTCCCCTCTCTGGCTGACAGGACTATAGAAGTAATGAGGGCCCACCGTTTCTATGGCGGCTGGAACATTGATTATTAATCTGCTGGGGTACACGGATCGACAGCATATTTCGTAAGCAGCCAGGAAATCACCAGTGAAGTTTAACGGGAAAGTCATTAGTTTTTATCCAGACTTCAGCGATTACACAGCACAGCGGCACAGAGCCTTCTCTTCTCTGCTGGCAGTAACCTGTGATCGTGGTCTCCAGACATTCCTAATATACCCAGCCACGCTGAAGCTCACTCACAGTGGTGCACAGCACCTTTTCAAGTCTCTGGGTGAGGAAAGTCAGTTCATCAAATGTCTTTCCTGCTAGAGCTGCTCCAGTCAACTGTAAGAGCTGGTATAGTGAAGCGGAAAGGTATGGGAGCAACAACAGCTCAGCAGTGAAGCGGTAGGCCACACAAGCTCACAAAATGCAGTGCTGAAGCTTGTAGCGTGAAAAATCATCTTTCCATGGTTGCAACACTCACTACAGAGTTCCAAACTACCTCTGGAAACAATGTCTCTTATTATGGATTCTCTGAGATAAGCCACAGAATTAACTCAAGATCAGGCACTGGGGTTTGAGGCTAATTTAACAGTTCCCTGAGAAGACTTCACTCTGACACCCATTATATCCTATGATTCATCTACCTTCCTATTTTCACTCTATCTACAGGCACTATGCTGGAGATTCTGGGTCAGCCTATACCAGAATAAATCATAGACCAGGGTGGTACTACTGGCCTTTAAACATGGTGCATTTACTGCCTGCCCTAGCCTCCCAACATAGAAACACAAACATTATTTCATAACCAAACGTATCCCTCTCAAACCAAACTTAACACAATTTTAACCATAACATTGAAAAGAAGTTTTATCCTGTAAAGTGGCTTAAAAACGAAAATATAAAAAGGGGGGTAGATAAGTCTCTCCTTTATTCTTTTCTAATTATTCATTAATGAATTGTGCATAGACCAGGAATAGAAGGAATGGGATTTAAACAACATTTGTTCTTAGTATTAAAACCTACAATTAGTCATTAATTATGCATAGACCAGGAAGAGAAGGGGAACCCCTCTCTTTCAAACACATGGCTGGGATTCAAACAACATTTGTTCTTAATTTACTATTAAAACTTACAATTAAAAGCAAGGATTGTTTTTTCTTCACAAACAGTTTGGCAAACACAGCCATAACTAGAACTTCACTAAACTGAGTTTGTGAAGAAAAGGTGTAAAGTGCATTTACTAGTCCAAGTCCAAGTTAAGGACAAATGATTGATTGAAAAATTGGCTATAAAGTGTTGACTTTTAAAGCAAACATGAGCCTTTGGTCTTGTCTCAGCTTTGTCTTACTTCTCAGCTGTGTGTCTTTGGCTTTGATCAGTTTTAATGTGGGAGAGACAAGCTGTGGTTTTGTTTTGCCTTTCATTAATTTCGTTCATGATTATCTTTTACTTGGGCGGACGTGGTGGCACAGTGGTTAGCACTGTCGCCTTACAGCAAGAAGATTGTGGGTTCAAATCTTGGCTTGGGGCCTTTCTGTGCGGAGTTTGCATGTTCTCCCCGTGTTCGCGTGGGTTTACTCTGGTTTCCTCCCACACTCAAAGACATGCATCTGATTGTGTCGTCGCTTCTGCCGTTTCCTCCCACACTCAAAGACATGCATCTGATTGTGTCGTCGCTTCTGCCATACCCCGCGATTCAGATAAGCATATCTTCACTTGATTTGTTTCTGCTGTTGCTAGCTAGAGAACATAGTTGTGTGTAATTTAGAAAATCTTTTTTAAACTTATCTCAACTGTTGCTAGTCAGCAAACTTAGTTGTGCGTTAGCTCAGAATCTCTGTAGTTGACTTGCTGTTGTTTGTTAGTTAAAGGCGTTAGTGTAACTGTGTGTGGGGGTTGGTGTTTAATTGCCCGGTATTGTTGAGCAGTCCCTTGACTCACTTTGTCCTCTTGTCTCCAAACCAGCACGCTCCTCACCCCCCTTCCCATGGCTGACTGAGTCACTATGCTCCAGCAGAACATCACTGCGGGCTGCAGAGAGGAAGTGGAGGAAATCCCGATCCTCTGACGACCTGACCGCTTATCATACCCTGCTGGCGACTTTCACATCTGCCCTCACGTCAGCGAAAGCCTCATTTTTCCAATCTAAGATCAGTGCATGTGTCTCTAATCCACGCAAACTATTCTCCACCTTCTCTTCCCTCCTCATTCCTCCTCCACCCCCACCTCCCTCTTCCCTCTCCGCAGATGACTTTCTGGCCGCCTTTGAAGGAAAGGTGGCTACAATCCGGAACTCCTTCGCCCATCCAGTGAGCCCCCCAACCCCCCGGGACAAACCCACAGCCACACTGACCTCCTTTGAGATGCTGGAGGACTCCGATGTATTACAACTCATCACTTCTCATCGTGCAACCACCTGTCCACTTGACCCCATCCCATCTAAAGTTCTCCAATCCATTTCCAGCGAGCTCCTTCCCTACCTGTCTTCCATTGTTAATTCCTCTCTCTCCTCTGGTCATGTTCCCTCTGATTTTAAGATGGCTCGAGTTACCCCACTTCTCAAAAAACCCACCTCAGACCCCTCCGATGTAACGAATTATCGACCTGTATCGCTTCTACCCTTTCTGTCCAAAACCCTTGAACGAGCAGTTCTTAAACAACTAACCTCTTTTCTCTATCAGAACAACCTGCTAGACCCTCACCAGTCAGGCTTCCGATCCGGGCACTCAACAGAGACTGCGCTCCTAGCTGTGACGGAGGCACTTGCCACTGCAAGAGCCTCACGCCTCTCCTCTGTCCTGATCCTTCTTGACCTGTCTGCAGCTTTCGACACGGTGACCCATAAAATACTCCTCTCCACCTTGGCTGGGATGGGAATCGCCGGGACTGCCTTGTCTTGGTTCACTTCCTATCTTGCAGATAGGACCTACCAGGTCACCTGGAAGGGGTCTGCCTCTGCTTCTCATCCACTTGTTACGGGAGTTACTGGGTCCTCTGCTGTTCTCCTTATACACCAGATCTCTTGGTTCAGTTATTAATTCACATGGCTTCTCCTATCATTGTTATGCAAATGACACACAACTCTTCTTTTCTTCCCCCCCTCGGCCACACTAGTCAATGATAAGATCTCTTCCTGCCTGGCTGACATCTCCACCTGGATGGCCAGCCACCATCTGAAGCTCAACCTCAACAAAACTGAGCTGCTCTTCTTCCCGTGCAAGACCTCCTTACTTCGTGAGCTCTCAATCACGGTTGATGGCACCACAGTGACTGCCTCTCACTCTGCCAAGAGCTTGGGGGTGGTCCTGGACCAACTGGACCTCAAGGAGCACATCAAGGCAACATCACGGTCCTGCAGATTCCTTCTGTACAACATCAGAAGGATTCGACCATACCTGACGACGCACTCCACCCAGCTGCTCGTCCAGGCTACGGTGACCTCTCGCCTTGATTACTGCAACTCTCTCCTTGCAAGCCTGCCAGCTTGTGCCATACAGCCACTACAGATGATTCAGAATGCCGCTGCCCGACTCATCTACAACCTCCCCAAATTCTCCCACGTCACTCCTCTGCTGCGATCACTCCACTGGCTACCAGTCGCCACCAGGATCCGGTTCAAAGCCCTGACCCTTGCCTACACTGCTGCCAACAGGACAACCCCCATCTACTTGCAGGACATGACTCGGTTCTATGTGCCTGCTCGACCACTCCGCTCTGCGGCAGCAGGGCGGCTTGTAACCCCTCCCACCCGCCCAAAGGGATCACAGAGCTTCTCCACCCTAGCTCCCCAGTGGTGGAACGAACTCCCCGTCTCTCTCCGAACCTCCCCCTCACTACCCATCTTCCGCCGTGGCCTGAAGACTCATCTCTTCAGATTATACCTAGACTAACCACCACCATGCTGTATTTCACTCTTTACCCCCCCCCCCCCCCCCCCATGTCACTTGTTACATGTTGCCCCATCCAAGCACTTTTTCATAGTTTGTATTTGTCCTAATACTGTAGCTTATTCTTCTGCCTAGATTGTTTTGTAGAGGTTAGGTCAGTATAGTGTTCACTGTGTGAACTGTGTTCTTGGCTAGAACTAGCTGTACAAAATAAGTGTTGTACCTTACTGAACCTGTGTTTAGCAGTTGTCTATGACCATGAAATGCACTTTTTGTACGTCGCTTTGGATAAAAGCGTCTGCCAAATGAATGTAATGTAATGTAATGCATGTTAGGTGCACTCCTGCAGTTGCCCTTGACCAACGCACTGGCCTCAGAACTGGAGTTGGTCCCTGGGCGCTGTACTGTGGCTGCCCACTGCTCCTAAGTAACTAGGATGGGTCAAAATGCAGAGGATAAATTACCCCACAGGGTTCAATAAAGTATATCTATCTTTATCTTACTTAATTTCCAGGACTGTCTAATATCGTTTTTGTTCATGTAGTTGAGCCTGTGTTACTAAATTAATGTTTAATTAATTGGGCCCTATTTTCTCAGTCAAGGCACAACTGTCAAACACTAGCAGCAATGCAAGGCGCTGGTGAATTTGGGTATTTCAATCATTTCTTGACTCCAGGCACTAGCGCAACTGTGGCACAGTTATAAAAGAGGTTCAATAAGAATAAATGGTTCTGTGGGTGTAGTTGGGTTTGGTTTCATTATTGCCAATCAGATCACCCCACTTATTTCCCTTTAGGAAACACAGCCAAATGCTAATGCTACCATGGCTGAAGAGCAAGCATGTTGTGATCATCTCTGAAGGGAGGAGAGGTTTCTCTAGCATAACTAGAATTCTGTACAACACTAAATTCCTAGACCTTGCACCAGGACCCCTCCATCTCCAGGCACCAGACCTCCTAACGACAACAAGCAGTTAGAAATATTGCATGTATGTGTGTGTGTGTGTGTTTTCTTTCTGTCTGTCTCTTATGTATTTCTATAAGTCCAAACTGGTGAGCTTGGCCTTCCTCCTTATCCTCCCCCCTGCCATCCTGCCAGGAAGAAACCGGCTATGATGCCATGTTGCCCAGGACTCTGAAAGCAACCGATCAATAAAAACCAAACTATTATTTCTGATTTAATTATTTCTGATTTAAAGCTTGTTTGTGTAACTCTTAAGACTAAGAGGTAACCGTGTGCTTATTCAGTATTCATGCTATATGACTAGAGAGAGCCAATCATTTATTTTGTTAAATCGTACGATCTACATATGTATTAACCATGTACCAATCAGAATTGTGTATGTTATTGTTAAAACACTTTTTGCTTATAAGGTTCCGGATCCTTTCTGCGGAAATAAATCCTATTTCTTACATGGACATACTTCGTCGTGCTGGTTATCCTAAGGGGAGAATTTTCTCTGCCCAACGTTATAAACAATTACAGCCATTATGAGGACCTCTACAAATCAATGAAGATGAAACTGAATAGTTTAGATTCATTACTTTGTTAATATTTAAACAAAAACAGTTTATTTTTATTCATCTGTTCATGCCAGTGCTAAGAGTTATAATAAACGGTTCTGTTCCCAAGAACAGTTCCACAGGGAGAATATTCCCAGAGACAGCCTCCATTCGGCCTCTCCATTCTGCTGCTGCCGCTACTGTTTCAGCTAGGCAGACATTGCGCTTGTGCACCAGAGGACAGGAAAGACTCTAATTTGGATTTCTGCATTCAGTTTGAATTTACTATAGTTTTTTTGCTACTTTGCTGTCAATTTTTGTTTCATACCACTATTTAAAATAAACAAAAAAAAATTATCTACTTCAACTAAGTGTCATTCATTTCAGACATGCACTTGATAAGATGAATGAACACTCACTAGTGAAACGGCTCCACAGCCAACCAGTCCCTGCTCTCTCGTGCACCCTGTGCTCTGTAATCTCTGTAGTGATCGTCACATGCGACTCTGCTTCTCTCTGTATGAAAGTCCTGTAATGTGTCCTCTGTGAGGTCTATGTCACATCCATGGCATATGGCTATGTAGTGTAGAACACAGCACACCACAAAGAATGCACTGACTTTCTGAGGGCTGTACAGTAATGTACCACCAAATCCATCCAAAATTCTAAACTGCATTTTCAACATTCCAAAGGTCCACTCAATCATTGACCTAGCCCAGCCAAACACATGATTAAAAGCAAGTTTCCAGTGCGTTCTGGGCTTATTGTAAACACTATCTGAGGGGTGTAAAGCCGGTCTCCCTCCTACCTAATCCAAGTAGCTTACACAGTTAACTCCACTGCCTAAATAGCCAGCATTGGACGGCATAACTGAATACAACTTTCCTTTAAAATAGTTAAACTGAAATAAACAAAATATTTATTGTATCTGTGTTATGTGTGTATGGATTCACATGTGTGGCACAGTTATAATGCCAAAATAGCACGAGTTAAAACCTGGTATGGGTTGGTTTGACTGCAAACGCATTATTCAACACCAAACTCACACAGTGAAAGTTTCTATTGACACATCCCTGATTGCACCAACAAACCCATGTTGACACAAGCAGATTAACCGCAGACCATAAAACTAACAACCCTGGTGAAAGTGAAAAATATGACATTAGCAATTCCAAATGTGTTTGTACCTATGCTGTCACCAAAATAGGGCCCCTTTTCTTAATACTGTAACTTAATATAGCATCTCTTCATTTTAATCTGCTTGAATTGTATGTTCTGACAAAGGTCGATCCATAAGATTACTCTGCCTATCAATTAACTCCTTAATTATTTCATAATTGCTATCATTGCAAATAATTAGTAAATGTATTCAGTTAGTAAATAGTAATAGTAAATAAAATAAAATATATGGTAAGTGCTGAGGTTTTGCATTTGATGCTGCTTATGTTCTCGATATAAACATTATATGAGGGCACGAGTTAAAACATCTTGATTCAGAAATCTTTTGTTTTAACCAAATTTTTTGTTGCCCGGCAATTTTAGTGCACTTTATTCTAACTAGAAATATAAAGTGTGAAGATACACTGTCAATCATCTACATTATTAATGATATAATACTCACATGGCCTTCCTGCATTTCCTGACTACAGGTACCAGTCTCTGATGACCTGCTGCTGATGTGTTGTAGGTCTTCAAGTCAAACTCATCCAGGATCTCCTCTGACATCAGTAACACAAAAGCCAGAGCTGAACACTGGTCTGGTTCCAGCTTTTCATCAGAAAGTTTTCCTGATCTCAGGGAATTCTGGATTTCCTCCACTAGAGAGTTGTAATTCAGTTCACTGAGACAGTGGAACATATTGATGATCCTCTCTGCTGAAGACTCTTCTCTGATCCTCTCCATAATGTACTGGACTGTTTTTTTAATGCTCTGTGATCTGCTTTCTGTCTGTGTCTGTGGATCTGGTACAGGTGATCTGCTTCCTGTCTGTGTCAGTAGACCTCCTAAGAGAGTCTGAATGGAGCCCAGAGAGAGGCCAAGAAGGAATCGGAGGAAAAGGTCCAGGTGTCCATTCTTACTCTCTAAGGCCTGATCCACTGCACACCTGTGTAACTCAGACAGCTGCACTCTGTCACTGTGAGGTGTTGATTTTTCTGCTCTGAGTTCATTTCTGTTCTCATTTACACATGAATGAAACACAAACAAGGCAGCCAGATACTCCTGAATGCTCAGATGCACAAAGCAGTAGACCTTCTTCTGATCCAACTCACACTCCTCTTTAAAGATCTCTGTGCACACCCCAGAGTACACTGAAGCTTCACTGACATCAATGCCACTCTCTCTCAGGTCCTGTTTATAGAATATCAGATTGCCCTTTTCCAGCTGTAGAAAAGCCAGCTGCCCCAGTTTCAGGATGATTTCTGTATCTGATGCTGACATCATCTTTGGGTTCATCTCGTTGGTGCCACGATACTTCTGATTCTTCACATTAGTCTGAATGAGCAGGAAGTGTGTGTACATTTCAGTCAGTGTTTTGGGAAGATCTCCACTCTCTGTTTTACCCAAAATTGTCTCCAGAACAGTAGCAGAAATGCAGCAGAAGGCTGGTATGTGACACATGATGTAGAGACTCCTGGATGACTTTATGTGTGAGATAATTCTGTTGGCCTGGTTCTGATCTCTGATTCTCTTCCTGAAGTACTCCACCTTCTGTGGGTCATTGAAACCTCGTACCTCTGTCACCTGGTGGACACAGTCAGGAGGGATCTGATTGGCTGCAGCTGGTCGGGAGGTGATCCAGAGGAGAGCAGAGGGCAGCAGATTCCCCTTAATGAGATTGGTCAGCAGCACATCCACTGATGATGACTCTGTTATATCACAGCAGATCTCATTGCTTCGGAAATCTAGAGGAAGTTGACACTCATCCAAACCATCAAAGATAAATAAAACTTTGACTTGATCACCTTCAACACTTTTGATCTCTTTCAGCTGTGGAAAGTAGTGCTGCAGAAGCTGCATCAGACTGAATTCTCTTTCCTTCTTCAAATTCAGATCTCGGAAAGGAAGAGTGAAGATGAAATCAATGTCCTGATTGGCTTTTCCTTCTGCCCAGTCCAGAATGAACTTCTGCACAGAGACGGTTTTCCCAATGCCAGCGATGCCCTTTGTAAGCACAGTTCTGATGGGTTTCTCTTGTCCAGGTAAAGGCTTAAAGATGTCATTGCAGAGGATTGCAGTCTCCTGTGTGGTTTGTCTCTTGGATGCTGTCTCAATCTGTCTGACCTCGTGTTCATTATTGACCTCCTCACTTCCCCCCTGTGTGATGTAGAGCTCTGTATAGATCTCATTTAGGAGGGTCGGGTGGCCCTGCTTTGCTAATCCTTCAAATATGCATTCAAACTTCTTCAGATGAGTTTTCAGTTCCTGCTGCACTCTTTTTATGGATTCATCTGAAGAGAGGAAATATGAGAAATAATAATTTTAAAGATGTGATAAACATTTCCCACTCAATAACGGATTTTAAGAAAAAACAGCCAGTGAAAATATTAATGCATTCAGTTTTCACAGTATTTCACACATATCAGTGTTACATACCTCACACAGCATTACACACCTCTCTCACAGTGTGTTACACACATCTCACACAGCATTGCACACCTCTCTCATAGTGTATTGCACACCTCCCACAGCATTACAGCCCTCTCACAGTGTGTTACACACATCTCACACAGCATTACACATCTCTCACACAGCATTACACACCTCTCACACAGCATTACACATCAGTCACACAGCATTACACACCTCTCTCACAGTGTTACACACCTCACACAGCATTACACACCTCTCTCATAGTATGTTACACACCTCCCACAGCATTACACACCTCTCTCACAGTGTGTTACACACATCTCACACAGCATTACACACCTCTCTCACAGTGTTACACACCTCACACAGCATTACACACCTCTCTCACAGTGTAACCCCTCTCACACAGCATTACACACCTCTCACACAGTATTACATAACTTGATTATAATTCATCATAAATAAAACAAATCAACAAGAAAGTACATACTGTTGCGTTTGTACAATAAAGATGAAGGAAAAAACTGAAAATGGGTTCAAATGTCCTTCTACACTTCTCGGGTTTATGTTGTGGACGTGTCCTTGTGGTAAAGTCTTTGAAGGTCACAGGGTAATTTTAAAATCTAATATTTTCATCCTGAGTGCTCTTTAGCCCTGGATACAACCTCAGGGCAGTCTGTCTAATGTGACAGTGGTTTAGTCACTGGCTTTTGAGCACAAGGTTCCTGCTTTGAATCTCCCTCAGGGACATTTAATCTCATGTACATTTGCTTATCCCCATAATCACTGCTTAATGCTATAGTTTAACTTAAATGCCTTTGCATGCACATTGGTTGTGACATGTTCTATATGTAATATTGTCAATGTAAAACATTACTATGAAAGTGTGGATGCAATGACTAATTTCAGCATTTGAATGGACACGCATTAGCAATGAGAGAAAACTCTTACTGTGCTGCTCATCTCTCTCCAGTGAGTCCTTCTGCTTCATGTTCCTCAGGATGTGGAGTGTGATCTTCAGAGAACTCTCACTGCCACAGGTCTCCAGCATCTTCTCAACTATATACAGGGCCTCAGGATCATCCTGCTCTCTCCCAGTGCATTCTGGGTAATCAGCAATTTGATGACTCTTGAACAATTTCTTCATCTTCATAAACTTAACCAGCACAGAAGGATCTTCAGACAGACTCTTTTTACATTCTGGACAATCCTGACTCAGATGGCTCTGAAACAGTTTCAACTTTTCATCCTTCTTCAGCCTCATCAGAGTGCGCAGGAGAGACTGAAACAAACACATGTAGAGGTGTGCTGCATCAGTGAGAAATAAACACATGAAGTACTGTGTGCTGTGTCAGTGTGTAATAAACAAATGAAGAGGTGTGCTGTGTCAGTATGGAATAAACACATGGAAAGGTGTGCTGTATCAGTGTGGAATAAACACATGAAAAGGTGTGCTGTATCAGAGTGAAATAAACACATGGAGAGGTGTGCTGTATCAGTGTGGAATAAACACATGAAAAGGTGTGCTGTATCAGAGTGAAATAAACACATGAAGAGGTGTGCTGTATCAGTGTGGAATAAACACATGAAAAGGTGTGCTCTATCACAGTAATTGAAATAAAAACTAAACAAACTGTGATCCTTGTCTTTCGTGTCATGTGTTTGATAGCCAGTACAGGGACAGATACACTATATGACCAAAAGTATCTGGACACCAACAAAGTTTGGGGCTGTTTCTCATGGTTTGGGCCAGACCCCTTAGTTCCAGTTAAGGCAATGCAACAGCATACAATCACATTCTGGACAACACACATTCACACCTCCAATGGCTACCACCCCCTCCCTGCCCCCTGCCCCCTGCCCCCCTGCCCCCCTGCCCCCCTGCTCTGTATCACACAGGCTATGCTGGCCGAGCGCTCGGAAACTTCCAATGGCTGAAAACGGCCAAATAGTGAATTAGATGTCTGACAAGAGTAATCTTTGGAAAAGGCACGGTATGTTATTCAGGCTAAGTGCTAAGGGTGACATAGCTCAGGAGGTAAGACCGATTGTCTGGCAGTTGGAGGGTTGCCGATTCAAACCCCGCCCTGGGCATGTCGAAGTGTCCTTGAGCAAGACACCTAACCCCTAACTGCTCTGGCAAATGAGAGGCATCAATTGTAAAGCACTTTGGATAAAAGCGCTATATAAATGCAGTCCATTTACCAATACTCGGAACCTAAAAACATTATCTCTGCATTGTATATGATATATGTCTCATATCATCAAATTAAACTTGCTGTATGAAGAAAACAAATAATAACAAATTGAATACAATGAAGAAAAATGCAGATCACACACCTCTTTTGAGGAAGATAGTTTCTCTGACCTCTTCTCTTCTGAAGAGCTAGGCTCCTGTGACTGCCGTATCCTGTGAACAAAACATGGAAACAGAGTTTCTGGGTAAATTCATGCTCTTACTGCAGCTCTAACTCACAGCACATGGAGAAAGAGTTTCCAGTTAAATTCATCTTCTTACTGCATGATGACATAAACCCCATGTACACCTGAGATATAATACACCCACCTACACCTGGAAGGTGACAATGACATTGCAGTGAAAGATCCCCCCCTGCCCCCTAGTGGTATGGGCAGCAGCACCCAAAGAATGGGGATAAAGTGAAGATGAGAAGCTTGTGGGAGGCTACCCCAAGCGTTTGATTCAAGTTAAGCAATTAAAAGGCAATGCCACCAAATACTAACAAAGTGTATGTAAAACATTTTACCCACTGAAAATCTGATATAATACATAAAAGCTGAAATAAATCTGTCTTTTAGCTATTATTCTGAAATGACCTCTTATGGAAATAAAGTAGATTCCCTAATTGACTTAACATGGGGAGTGTATGGTAACATGAAAGGTGTGCAGCTGTGAAAAAATGAATGTCTTTAGCCTAGGTGTATGTAAACCTTTGGCCTGAACTGTATGCAAGATTTTCTGTAATCCAAAATGCCTCGGCTCATATTCAAGCTAAGACTGCTAGCTAGGTCAGGTGCCATTTTCAACAAGTCTTTCTACATAAAATATGTTGCGGCAGGGCTCGGTTTGCGGGAGGAATTCAGGGCAATTAGAGGACCACGCTTACTGGTTAAGCAGACACACACCTGGATGATGTTACGAATCAATCCAGGATTTAGAAGTGTGCTTCTTTCCACAGTAGGCGTCTGAGACCGGGATCCCCCACGACGGTAAAAGAGAGCACGTACAGACCAGAGAAAAGGCTGAAAAGCACTCATATAATTTCGTTTATTTTGTCTTTGTTATTTTAGTTTATTGTTTTTGTCCAGATCATGTGAGGATGACGAGCGAAGGTTTTTTTCATGTTCATGTTTGAATAAGCTCTCTCTCACTATTGAAAATAAAACTCTGGAGTTATCTGAAATTCCCGCATCTCCCTGTGTCCAGCTCTTCTGTCTCTAACAGGGTGATCACGGTGTGTGACCTATGTAAATAATGCTCTTGCCACTTTTGTGCAGGTGAGGCAAGCTAAATTGAAAATGCCTAAGCATTGACCCTTCTCTGGATGCAGGGAAAGCAATATACTTTTTTATCTTCCCAAAAATGAAGAGAACTACAAGAAAACATCACTGAAGTTAGCTCCCGATTCGAAAATTCCAGTCCACCGTAAATCGGTTGTGTTATATGATTGAATGTTTTCACAGACTTCCTTACATGTTTGCAAAGGTTATAATGTGCTTCTAAAAGTGAGCTATGGCTCGAGAAAAATTGAACAATGGTGGTAATGTGAAATTATTTTTTTAAATTATGTTCTGTTCTCACATGTCTTTTTAAAGCTGTAATATGGAAAGATCAGATAAGTGTCATGCATTTTGTTTTCTCCTCAAAATCTAATGGTCTCACCATTGCATCATGTACTGTATGTATAAGAGAACCGGAACTAATGTACATGTGAAATGGTGTGAATGAAATATCACTGCACCGTACGCAAATGAAACTCCAAACTATCTATGTAAACAAATACAGTAATAAAATCCTATTGAAAAATGATCATAAGGCATGGCAAATTCTCCTCAAAATTTAACCTCTTAGCGCAAAGCCCGTAGTGGCGTGCCGAGATTACTAGACTCAGACATTCGGTGCTACTGCAACCAAAGTATGAGTTAAAAACAGATACGCTTTGTTTTAGTTTTATTAGTAGACGATACATGACAACTATGCCGAAAACGGAGTTTCGCAGCTCCACCATTGTCGCTCTGGTCGTTCATTTAACACACACCCCCTCCCTGCAGTCTCATCTGCAAAACACCCCCCACCCTTGACATAATGGACAATATTTACGGCGTCAATTCAATGCCAATAATCAGCGCGAGCAGATATTCACTGCGCGAGCACAGAACTACTTTCACGCGTGTAAATTTCAACACCGAGCGTAAAACAGTGAGCCGTGCGAACAGCCACTTTCTCCTTGCGCGGAGTAAAATTTATCTCATAAAAAACACGTTTTCAACGTACAAAAATGCCAAGTTACTCACACATACAAGACATATCCCATCTATAACTCATTCTTATCTTACCTCACTGAAATTAAATAAGATGTATTCCAAAACAATGCTACCCAATATTTCCTCAATTCTTTCAAGTCACTTGGCCCTGTGTGTATAAGCATGCACTACATGGACAGGTCAAACATGTGTGGATGGCTCTCTCACAGTCAAGATTGATTGAATAGGCGTGTATATGTCCAATTTGTATTGGTATGTATGTATTTTGCTGCCCAGCCTTTCTGTTGCGTGAATGATTGTATGTTTCTTGGTATACGTGTGTGTTCGTAAATGTGAATCTCACAAAAAACACGCTTTGGAATACATCTTATGTAATTTCAGTGAGGCAAGATAGCCTATATTGTTTGTAGTACTGTAATTTGGCGTCATTTTGATATCAATATTTTTAATCGCAGGCCTGGATTTTGGCAGTCTGAATGAATGAGTTATAGACAGGGTATGTCTTGTATGTGTGAGTAACTTGGCATTTTTGTACGTTGAAAATGTGTTTTTTTATGAGATATCATTTCTTTTTGCAAAGCGTTTTATTATGAGAGTGAGAAATGCGAAGTGACCCTGTAAGAAACGGTTGTGAATTATGGCTATCCTTGTGCGAAATTGTACAGAGTGATGAGCGTTTACTGTTTTGCAATTTCGGTTTGCTATATATGTAAAACAGTGGCTGTGAGAAAGGGTGCGGTGGCGTATAAGTGTAAACGCATCAGAAACGCAGGTGACATATGGCCAGTGTATGTACTCACGGATTTGATGGCCATCCAACAAGCCTTGATTGACAAAAGAATCAGCAAGCCCGCAGAATTAGAGCTCCCTAGGTCGCAACTTGTGTACCCTGCTGTGCTGCTCCGGTGTCTGTTATTTCGTGGAGATGCACTTTTAGTGTTTGCAAGGTTTATAATTCATTTTGATAGGCTTTTCTGCATGTGGGAATCCTCTTCGCTGTTTTGCTAAGCTAGAACCGGAAAACTTGATAGTGGAGAATAGGAGCAGACGCATATGTCCCAGCAGGCTTTGCATATGAGAAAATAACAACAGTGTGAGAGAAATTAGGATGAAATTATGAAATTGCGTAGTTGAAACAATATATTCTTAGCAGAATGGGGATGTAGATGAAGGTTGACATGATCACAGACTATAGTGCGAAGTAAATGAAGTGACCATGAGCGTGCTTAGTATCCTTATCGAACGGTATATATATAACAGTCGCTATAAAGTATTAACTGTTAAAGTGGAGGGTTAAGTATTGTGAAATCTATTGCACTGGTGTGCTTTTCTCATGTTCAGTACTAGTAGTTATAATTATGAGTGAGTCATAATTTTAAATGCAATGTTTTAATGGGGAGTTGCAGAACGTACATATGTAGTAATTGTTTGTATGTGGCTAGATAGAGAACAGGGTGAGGTAACATGAATGTAGAAACGTGGCGTTTGCTGATAAGAAGGTTTTCTACGGTAGCCAAGTGAAGAAATATAGTTAGTAGAAATGGCAGTGGTGAACTGGTGTAACTTTTTAATAAAAGGAGTACATTTGCCGTCGTGAAATGCATATGGTTGGCCATGAGTGAGTTTTGGTAAAGCAAATATAAGCGTAAGAAAATGTTAGTGTAAGAGAGGAAAGTATCTGCCCGAGGGAGAGGTGGGATTCAGTCTTTTAACCGGAGGTTTACCAGTCTGTGACTTTGTTAGTGCAGCACCATGACATAGCTATGCAATGCGTGAAATATCATTTGCAAACCTGTCCGTGGTTTTAAAGAAGAACACAGGCCAGTAAGCACAGAAGAGCTGCCATTGAATCCATATGGCTTTGCAATATTGTAGCCGGTTAATAACTGAACATGCAGAGGGTACGTCATAATGCAGTGTATACGTTTGGTGAACGGCGAGTAGATATGGTGCAAAAGCAATAATTGAGAAGTAGTAGACAATTATCAGTGAGAGTAAAAGAAACGTGTTCCTAGCTGGGCTTGAACCTAGAACCCCATGTCCCCAAGACTGTAACCTTGCCCACTAGGCCACAGGCAGATTAGCTGTTTAAACAGGAAATGTTTCAGAATAAAAAGGTATGGGTATTTTGCGTGTGTCTGCGAGTTTTTGATTGGGTCGTGTAGGTGAAGATTTGGCTAGTGTCGGTAAAATGTCCAATGGGGAGACATGTTGTTAGTGGGATAGGCGGCAGGAAAAATAAGAAGAAGAAGAAGAAGAAGAAGAAGAAGAAGAAGAAGAAGAAGAAGAAGAAGAAGAAGAAGACGCAAAATCCCCTTAGTTTGGGGCTGTGTGGACATGTGAAGTTGTTTATGAAATCTGTCTGTTGAAATGGGGTCAGAATGTACAGAATTTAATGTTTTTAAGGGCTGAGTGTCTGTGGCTGTTGTGGTTATTTCTGTGGGGAACCCTGAAAAGTGCCAAACTCTCCGTGCTGTATAGGTATGGGGCGTGCCCCCGCCAAGGCGTAACTTGGCGGGATGGCATACCTGCCATCCCAATGAAGTGAATTTAGTGTTCTCTTTATTATTTCTTCTTATTCCACATCAAGTCAACATCCTGTACGCTACTCCTCCGACAGTTTTTCAGTAAGACCTACCTTTTTTATCTCGTAGCTTCACCTAGTTGCTTGTGCTTTTCTCGTCAGTAGTGCAAATATTTTTGAGATATTTACCATTTTATTTATGTTTACCAAGAAAATTTCCCATTAATTAACATACCTAGTGGTATGGGCAGCAGCGCCCACAGAATGGGGATAAAGTAAAGATTTGCAATTTATTAAGAAAGGGGCTACAAACACATCACAAATTCAAGCTCAACGGCTGCAACAGCCTCCTTTTTGGCCAACAACACCACTCCTTCCCTTATCAGCGCTAATGGCAATAGATGTCAGTAAAATGAAAGGAGCCTCCCCATCCCCCAATCACTCATTGCACACTAACCCACATCATAAAACATGTTTTTATACTTTCCATAGATACTTTGCCTTTCTTATTTTTGTATGAAAAATGTATTCCATTTAAGCTTTCAGAACAGCACCTCAGATCACCGAAAAAATCATTCAGAATTTTTTTTTAAATGTCCATATGAAATGTACTTAAATTGAATTCACTTTTGCATTGCCCCATACTTACGTCTTTATGGCTGTTTTGTCTATGTAAGAGTTTCTGTAATCCAAAATGCCTCTGCTTATATTCAAGCTGAGATTATTAGCTAGGTCTTACATGTATGAATGTTAATGAGCACAGGATACACACCCAAACTGCCTGTGTTTGCTAAACAGGTCGCAATAATCGAACCGTGTCTATTACAATTCAATGGTTCTAATTCGGTTAAAAACGTGAAAGAAGCATTAAGAAGAAAATCTGTCTTCACTTCTGGGGAATATAAAAACAATCTAGTTTCCTGGACCTTTAAGAGCAGTGCAAACCAGGTGGAAATTGCCTTTTTAAATGCTTGGGGTTAAGGGGTTAAATAGTAGTGTCAGTCTAAGCCTGTTTAATTACCTTTGGTCACCTGTGAACTCTCCTCTGAAGTTCAGTGGATAATCCATTGAATGATCAGTCTTCAGAGACACACAGCTGGGTACAGATGACCCTGCTCTTCCTACCTGGACCCTGTGAACAAAACATAGAGACAGAGCCTCCAGTTAAATTCATCTTCTTACCACAGCTCTATGTCACTGCACATCTGACGATGACATAATAAACCCCACCTACACCTAAAAAGTGACAATGAGATTGCAGTGTAAGTTCCCCCACTGCCCCCTAGTGGTATTGGCAGCAGCGCCCACAGAATAGGGATAAAGTAAAGAAGAGCAATTTATTAAAAAAGAGGCTATAAACACATCACATATTCGAGCTCAATGGCTGCAACAGCCTCCTTTTTGGCCAACAACACCACTCGTTCCCTTATCGGTGCTAATGGCAATAGATGTCAGTAAAATAAAAGGAGCCTCCCCATCCCCCAATCACTCATTGCACACTAACCCACATCATAAAGCATAGTTTTTATACTTTCCATAGTTACTTTGCCTTTCTTATTTTTGCATGAAAAAATGTATTCCATTTAAGCTTTCAGAACAGCACCTCAGATCACCAAAACAATCATTCAGAAAAAAGTTTTAAATTCCATATGTAATGTACTTACACTGCAGTCACTTTTGGTATATCTAATACTTGCATCTTTATGGCTCGTTTGTCAATGTAAGAGTTTCTGCAATCCCAAATTCCCATGCTCATGTTCAAGCTAAGACTCTTAGCCAGTTCAGGTGCCATTTTCAACTTAATCTGTCAAGCACCCACCTGAAACTTGGCCGGCATATCTGACCACCCGATGCTGTCTTTACGTATACTATTTTGTTCAGTAGGCATTTGGTTGTCTGAACAGCAATAGGTTTATTTTTAAGTCAATCAAGTTACAGAATGAATTAAACAAGACTGTCACCTGTCAAATGAGCCCTCGTTGCTGTCTGTGGGTCCAGCCATTTGCTAGTAACCTAAGTGCGTATCTGCCTCCACTCCCTGTCCGTAATGCAGATTGTGCTGACAAGCAGAGAGTGCATGCAGACTGAAGCGAGCTCGCTCTCAAAACAGCTTACCATTGTACTATGAAATGAATTCATAATTATGATGAATCGAAAAAAAGGTTTTTGCACTGTGATAAAAGTACTTGAAGAGCTCGAAAAAGCAAATCTCAATTAGAGGCATTATTTTCATATTTAGAAAGTTCCGATTGGTTTGGAGAGTGTGCTCTAGACCATGTGAGAGTCCCACTGGTGGGCATGTAAGTTTACTGAAGTGAATTTAGTGTTCTCCTTATTATTTCTTCTTATTCCACATCAAGTCAACATCCTGTATGCTACTCTTCCTACAGTTTTTTAGCAAGACCTACCTTTTTTATCTAGTAGCTTCACCTAGTTGCTTGTGCTTTTTGTGTCAAAAGTGCAAATATTCTTGAGATATTTACCATTTTTATTTACATTTTTTATTTATATTTTATTTATGTTTACCAAGAAAATTTCCCATTAATTAACACTAGTGGAATGTTCGGAATGTAAACAACACACTTGCAGCTGACATTGCAATCAGCCGCTGCAGCAGCGACAGATACAGACCGTCTCTTTCTTTTGCAAAGCTTCTAATAGATGAAATCTCTAGCAAAGTGAGTAACGGCAGCAGCAGCAGCAAAGCAAGTTCAACTCAAACTAATATTAGTTTTCTGTTATAATTTCTGCTAATTCCTGCCAGCTACTGTAACATTTGTATTTCAACATTCAGCATAATGTTAACTGCTATAAGAAATTAACTCCCAAAAGCATGTTAGAACTGATTCACCTCTGTTATTTATTCAAAATATGTGATTTTGAGAGAAGAAAATCTGTCGTAACTTCTGGGGAATATAACCACAGTCTAGTTTCCTGGACCTTTAAGAGTAGTGCAAACCAGGTGGAAATTGCCTTTTTAAATGCTTGGGGTTAAGGGGATGGGGTTAAATAGTAGTGTCAATTTAAACCTTTAATTACCTTTGATCGCCTGTGAACTCTCTTCTGATCTTGAGAGGAGGTTCCATTGAATCATCACTCTTCAGAGACACACAGCTGGGTACAGATGACCCTGCTCTTTCTACCTGGAACCTGTGAACAAAACATGGAGACAGAGCTTCCAGTTAAACTCATCCTCTTACTGCAGCTCTAACTCACAGCACATGGGGACAGAGCTTCCAGTTAAACTCATCCTCTTACTGCAGCTCTAACACACATCATATTAAATACCTGATTCATTCATTCATACCTCTTCCTCTTAGTGCTGAGGGTTCCTTCTTTGGTCTCTGGCTCCCCTGAGAGACTCATTTTAGAAACAGTGCCCCCTATCTCAGGAGACTGGAACACATCAGAACAGATTAGACCAGAAATGGGTTCTGACCCAAATTAGCCAACCTGTAAAAACACAAAATGAGAACACAGTGAGCACACATACACACACACTCATACACACATGCACAATATAGCGTTGTGTTCACAGAAAGAAATCTGGATTTTAAATGGGCCATAAACATGAATTAAACAGTCACCACCAAAATTTTTGGCCCCCTTCATAATGATGAATGACTGTATAATTTAAATGCCAGTGCTAAGCTATATACTGATAGTCCAGCATGTGGAATACATTTTATTAATGATTAAATGGATTAAACCAAAGCTACTCATGTCTCAGATTACATATTTCCAGACATTTGGTGTCACAATTATTGGCACCTCTGTATTCAGTACATTGTTCACCCTCTCAACTCACGCACACACAACCACATAGATAAGCACCCACTCATACACACACACAAAACCACATAGATAATCACCCACTCAAACACACAAAACCACATAGATAATCACCCACTCACACACACAAAACCACACAGATAAGCAACCACTCACATACACAAAACCACATAGATAAGCACCCACTCATACACACAAAACCACACAGATAAGCACCCACTCACACACACACACACAACCACATAGATAAGTACCCACTCACACACACACAAAACCACATAGATAAGCACCCACTCACACACACAAAACCACATACATAATCACCCACTCACACACACACAACCACATAGATAAGCACCCACTCACACACACACACACAACCACATAGATAAGTACCCACTCACACACACACAAAACCACATAGATAAGCACCCACTCACACACACAAAACCACATACATAATCACCCACTCACACACACACAACCACATAGATAAGCACCCACTCACACACACACACAAAACCACATGGATGCACCCACTCACACACACAAAACCACATAGATAAACACCCACACATACACACAAAACCACATAGATAAGCACTCACACACACACACAAAACCACATAGATAAGCACTCACACACACACACAAAACCACATAGATAAACACCCACTCATACACACAAAACCACATAGATAAGCACCCACTCACACACACACAACCACATAGATAAGCACCCACTCACACACACAAAACCACATAGATAAACACCCACTCACACACACACACAAAACCACATAGATAAGCACCCACTCACACACACACAACGACATAGATAAGCAACCACTCACCATTGTCAGATAATAATTTTGATTTTTTCGCCCTATGAACAGTTATTTTATTTTTATTTTATTTTTATAAATTGTGATTATTATTATCCACTGTTATCATGATCAGATTTTGCCTTTACTTTCTTAAACCTATTCCCATATTTTGAAAAGTTTTATTTTTATTTTTTCTGTCTCAAAATATATATCAAATATAGTTGGTTTGTCTGATAGTCTGTCTCATCTGTTATTTCACTCCTCATAAGGTTTGGGGGGGTTGGATTTCCATTTAATGCATTTTCTGTTTGTGTCTTGTTTATTGGGGCAAGAAAAATAACTTCCTGTACAATCTAGTGGCGGTTCAAAGGTACTGCAATGTTATTTATCCAACAACTGAAGACTCACCTCTTCAGTTGTTGGATAAATAACCTCTTCAGGCTGCACCTCTCCCCTTCCCCCCCTACCCCCCTGTAAATGACTGTAAGCTTAGGGTTGTAACTAGGCAGCTGTTTTGTAGGTGACTTAGGTGCATTAACTGTCTTAATGCAGTGGAGTTTAAAAAAAAAAAAAAAAAAATACAAGCAGTAATTGTTGCCGTTCTCGTTGTATTAGTGTTAATCAGTTTAACCTTCAGGGTCCAAGTTGATCTTTGCGGTTGTTCCCTGCACTTGGACCGGTACTTCTCTCTAGGGTTTTCGTCATACTTGTTCCTGGTTATGGTTATACACTTTGATGTACGTCGCTCTGGATAAGAGCGTCTGCCAAATGCCTGTAATGTAATAATGTAATGTAACAGTCATTTCCAAAAATCCACTGTGTTCCATCCACCCACTATCTATACCCGCTTATTCCTGGTCAGGGTTGTGGGCGGTGCTGGAGCCTACCCCAGCATGCATTGGGCAAAGGCAGGAATACACCCTGGACAGGTTCCCTAGGCGTAATTTAAACTGTCCAATTGGGATGGCAGGTATGCCATCCCGCCAAGTTACGCCTTGGCGGGGGCATGCCCCATACCTATACAGCACCGAGAGTTTGGCACTTTTCAGGGTTCCCCACAGAAATAACCACAACAGCCACAGACACTCAGCCCTTAGAAACATTAAATTCTGTACATTCTGACCCCATTTCAACAGACAGATTTCATAAACAACGTCACATGTCCACACAATAAAGCCCCAAACTAAGGGGATTTTGCGTTATCTCCTTCTTCTTCTTCTTCTTCTTCTTCTTCTTCTCTTTCTTCTTCTTCTTCTTCTTCTCATTCTTATTTTTCCTGCCGCCTATACCACTAACAACATGTCTCCCCATTGGACATTTTACCGACACCAGCCAAATCCTCACCCTCACGACCCAATTAAAAACACGCATACACACGCAAAATACCCATACCTTCTTACTCTGAAACATTTCCAGTTAAGACAGGTAATCTGCCTGTGGCCTAGTGGGTAAGATTACAGTCTTGGGAACAAGGGTTTGTAAATTCAAGCCCAGCTAGGGACAGGTTTCTCTAACCTGCTTTTACCTCACTAATAATTGTCTACTATCTCAATTGTTGCTTTTGCACCATATCTACACGCCGTTCACTGAACGTATACACTGCATTATGCCGTACCGTCTGCACGTACAGTTATTAACCGGCTACAATATTGCAAAGCCATATGGATTCAACGGGAGCTCTTCTGTGCTTACTGGCCTGTGTCCTTCTTTAAAACCATGGTTTGCTAATGATATTTCACGCATTGCATAGCTATGTCATGGTGCTGCACTAACAAAGTCACAGACTGGTAAACCTCCAGTTGAAGAATTGAATCCCGCCTCGCCATCAGGCAGATAATTTCCTCTTTTACACTAACGTTTTCTTACGCTTTTATATTTGCTTTACCAAAACTCACTCACGGCCACCCATATACATTTCATGGCGGCAAATGTATTCCTTTTATTAAAAAGTTACACCAGTTCACCACTGTGCCATTTCTACTAACTATATTTCTTCACTTGGCTATCGTATAAAACCTTCTTATCAGCAAACTCCACGTTTCTACATTCATGTTACCTCGCCCTGTTCTCTATCTAGCCACATACAAACAATTACTACATATGTACGTTCTGAAACTCCCCATTAAAACATTACATTTAAAATCATGACTCACTCATAAGTATAACTACTAGTACTGAACATGAGAAAAACACATCAGTGCAATAGATTTCACACGTTACTTAACCCTCCACTTTAACAATTAATGTACTATAACGACTGTTATATATACCATTCCATAAGGAAACTAAGCTTGCTCATGGTCACTTTATTTACTTTGCACTATAGTCTGTGATCATGTCAACCTTCACCTACATGCCCATTCTGCTAACAACATATTGTTTCAACTACGCAATTTCATCATTTCATCCTAATTTCTCTCACACTGTTGTTATTTTCTCATATGCAAAGCCTGCTGGGACATATGCGTCTGCTCCTATT
Source organism: Anguilla japonica (assembly GCA_025169545.1). Classification (NCBI taxonomy): domain Eukaryota; kingdom Metazoa; phylum Chordata; class Actinopteri; order Anguilliformes; family Anguillidae; genus Anguilla; species Anguilla japonica. The sequence goes on along the minus strand of CM045898.1, from coordinate 6,841,157 downwards.
CTCCACTATCAAGTTTTCCAGTTCTAGCTTAGCAAAATAGCGAACAGGATTCCCACCTGCAGATAAGCCTATCAAAATGCCTTATAAACCTTCCAAACACTAAAAGTGCATCTCCACGAAATAACAGACAACGGAGCAGGACAGCCCGGTACACAAGTTGTGACCTAGGCAGCTGTAATTCTACTGACTTGCTGATTCTTTTCTCAATCAAGGTTCGTTGGATGGCCGTCAAATCCGTGAGTACATACACTGGCCATATTTCACCTGCGTTTCTGTTGCGTTTACACTTACGCCACCGCACCCTTTGTCACAGCCACTGTTTTACATATATAGCAAACCGAAACTGCTAAACAGTACACGCTCATCAGACTGTACAAATTCACACAAGGATAGCCATAATCCACAACCGTTTCTTACAGGGTCACTTCGCTTTTCTCACTCTCATAATAAAACGCTTTGCAAAAAGAAATGATATCTCATAAAAAACAAGTGACTTGAAAGAATTGAGGAAATATTGGGTAGCATTGCTTTGAAATACATCTTATTTCATTTTGGTGAGGGAAGATAGCCTATATTGTTTGTAGTACCGTAACGTGGCGTCATTTTGATATCAATACTTTTAATGGCAGGCCTGGACTGGTCTTGTATGTGTGAGTAACTTGGCATTTTTGTACGTTGAAAACGTGTTTTTTATGAGATTAACCTTACGCTGCATGTCTTAGTACTGTGGGAGGAAACCTGGAGGAAATCGTGCGGACACACAAACTCCACAAAGAAAGGCCCCGGATTCGAACCCATGACCTTCTTGCTGTGAGGCAGCTGTGCCCCCCACCCACCTGCCATCCACAGGTGTTCTCATGTCTTAATTGCAGTAAATGTGGCTGTCAAATAAAATGTGCTGAGGTGCCTAATCACTAATGTAACATGCCCTAAACATGCTCTATACAGACCCTCCCCCCATTGCAGTACTTTGTTCACCCACCCCTTGCAAGGATAATGGCACTGAGATTTTTATGTCTTATAAGATTGGAGAACACATTTGGAGTGATCTTAGGCCCTTCCTCCATCCAGATCCTTAATATCGTTTGATCTTTGCTTAATAACTGCCCTGTTCTATTAAAACCAATGTTTTTCAATGTAGTTCATCTCTGGAGACTGTAGCCATTGCAAAATGTGGCTTCTGTGGTTAATTAATTTATTTGTGAATAGTAATGTGTGCTTGAGGTCACTGTCCTGCTGGAAGATCCAATAGTGGCTTTCAGTCTGCTGGCAGAGGCAACCAGCTTTTTGGCAAAAATATCCTGGTACTTGGGTAGAGTTCACGATGCTGTTGCCCTTAACAAGGGCTCCAGGTGCAGTGGAAGCAGAACAGCCCTATAACATTAAAGATCCACCGCTGTATTTAACAGTAGGTATGAGGCCTGTTTCTGTACACACATCTCTAAATCAACACCAAACCTATATCCAGCATATATCGGCCACTTTATTGGGTATACCTGCTCGTTAATGCAAATAGCCTATTGCACCAAACAGCAAATCATGTGGCTGCAACTCAATATATAAAGTATGCAGACACAGTGAAGATGTCTAGTTTTTTGTATGAGCAAACATTAGAATGGGCAAGATGTGTGATCTAAGCGACTTTGACTGTGGCATGATTGATGTGCCGGATGTGGTGGTTCCAGCATCACAGAAACAGCTGCCCTCCTGGGATTTTCATGCAGTACAGTAGTCTCTAGAGTTTACAGAGAATGGTGTGATAAACAAAAAACACCTTGTTAATGAGAGATCAGAGGAGAATGGGCAGACTAGTTCAAGCTAACAGAAGGAAATGCTAAAAATAACAGCTACGCTTGGCCAAAGAGCTCTAATGTCATCTCTCTGGACCACAGTAGATGAGACAAAAATTGTCGATTACTCCCAGTAAAACAATTTTTCTTGAAACCATTCCAAATAGCTTTTTTCACAAGGAGGTAGCATCTAATTTTGGAGCATCTAAATGTAGCAAATAATTGTAGATTTGGAAACTTGGTGACCCCCGATGCAACCAAGTTCTGTAATTCTCCAACTGTGGCCACTGGATTGTTCTTTGCTCCCCGAACCACCTACCTCACTGTGTATGGGGCCAAAATACACTAGCGCCCTCTACTGGACAGGTTTGATGCTACTCCAGTGGTTCTAAACTGTTTAATATTTGGTCTCACAGTAGTATTTTTCTCTTTGTTTAGTTTTTGACCCATTTCCTTATTTCTGAAGGTCAACAACCATTTTTTTCTTCATTCGCGAGTCTGATGCTTTTGAGAAAAGAAAAAAAAGATTTTATAAGCGTGTTGCCTCAGTTTTATACTCCAGAGAAGCAGGAAGCCATGAAAGAGGTCAACACAGTTCCTTAGGCCTGAGATTAGCTTAATGTCTTATATACATGCTGATGTAGAGCAGCTTCATCTCATAAATACATGCTGGTGTAAAGTTCACTCTGTTAGATTTTATTTTTAACAATCTTTAAGGGTGCGAATTATTGTGACCTCTATCAAGTACCTGAAATGCATGTAGTTTGCTTGTAGGCGTATACGATATGCTAGCAACAATTTTAGCCTTCTGATATCCCTGTTATTGCGTTTCATGTAAAATTTTAAAACATTTGGCAACGTTAACTACCCATGCTTCCAGTCAGTGTTTCGACCGCACATTTACCCATAAACAACTCCCCTTACATACATTTAACAAACACGAACATGCTCGTGAGAAATCTTCTTGGAAAACATCCAAAAACAACCCAAATCAATAATTCATGAAAGTAGATCATTATTTCTTCTTAAGTCTCATAATCTCATAAAAGTCATCATGTGTTCTTCGTTTCTAAGTAGTTGTAATTCGATTCGAAATCGCTGCAGTACAATTTATGTTGTATTTCAATTTCAACTTCACTCCAACTAAGGCAAAACGTAAATTCGCTAGGACGTGGGTGGCTTTGAAATCAGACGCTTTCGTGATTTTAAGTAGACCTACATGCACAGGTACATGCTGCCACCTTGTGGTTCACACAAGAAACGGCGTCTTAATGCAACTATAACCGCAGTTCTTGCTACTATTAAAGTAGTTGAATTTATTATCATTGAAACTTGTACGAATTCAATAGAACAGAATTAATTGATCAGGACATGGCCACTAGGTCTTTGTGAATTGAAACTAGTCAGAGTTGGGTAGCAAATATGCAAACGAATATCCTTTAAGCATATTTTAGCATGCTCCTGTATACGGAAGCTAATGCCTTGTTTCAAATAATGGTAAATGGACTGCATTTATATAGCGCTTTTATCCAAAGCGCTTTACAATTGATGCCTCTCATTCGCCAGAGCAGTTAGGGATTAGGGGTTAGGTGTCTTGCTCAAGGACACTTCGACACGCCCAGGGTGGGGTTTGAACCGGCAACCCTCCGACTGCCAGACAATCGGTCTTACCTCCTGAGCTATGTCGCCCCACAAATAATAGAAGACCAACAAGCTCCATAGGCTACGTGAATTAACTACCGACCACCGACTTTAACATGGCAGACATTAAGTTAATCTGTCTTAATCCAAACTGTGAATACAGAGCAAAAATAACCTTTTGACTTCATAATCCGCACAGTCAAAATGTTCGGTCTGTTTTTGTTACAGTAGCAGATGTCATAATGTAGCCGACGACAGGCCTGTGACTTCCGTCATATCCAAATAGATAAAATTATCACGACATACCAAATAAATGCTAAAATAAACGTTAAACTTTTTAAAAGTCATTTGAAAGGGCATTTTTTGTTTTTGGTCCCAAATGGGGAATTTGAAAAAAAAGAAAACACTCTCGTCTAAACTACTCCCCGGGCGCCATTTTATTACCAATTTTATTTCACTAAATTAAGTGTTATTGCGATCATAGTTGCAGATTCCTATTCCTCCAAACACCCCTTCTCATCTAGCTTCTGTTCTCCCCATCCCACGCCAAAACAGACTACTTACTCCGTTCTTTTATCCAGTTTTATTCCTTTTTTACTGCATCATCTTTGTCCTCCGTCTTCAAAATGACGTTTGAGTTTGAAACAGTTTCACTTTCTCTTTTGACCCCTTTTTTTTAACTCTTTTACTGGTTCAAGTAAGTCTTTTTATTTTCATTGGTTGCATTCATTTATTGTAGTCAATTAGTTACCCAGAAAAGACAAACATTCCTTGCATGTAGACATTTGACTAATTTTAACGTCTACATGTACTAAGCCTATTGAACAATTCTACAATTCCGTTGGGACTTAAATTGTTTCAGTATATTGGTACCATCTGTAGGCTAAAGCCGCAAATAAGCCTGTTCGAGTGTAGCGAACATCCGCGTCACTGTAAGAAATCTTTTTTCAAGATGCACAATATGACGATGGATAGAGAATAAAAAATAATAAAAAATAAACCATCTGTCTCCCTCAGTGTCCCTGACCGAAATTGCATAAGATGTATCACTGACGCATTCACTTCCTCATGACCAGTTATATCCGTATACGTGCTTATGTTTGTGGCGAGTAGTTTCTGTTATCACGAGGCTATTCGTTATCTCCATTCTTAACAGTCTATTTTTGTTTGTAAATTTAGGTGTAAGGTTTGTTATTATGTACGTTTTGATATGTGCATCTCCAATCGTTGACTGTTAGTTTTCTTTTTAAGTCAATTTGTAAGGTTACTTGTCATTTGTTGTTTGTATGTTTTTCATCATATCTGTGTCTGTCATTAAAAAATAGGATGAAAACAGGAGCTGATTTTCCATGGTGCTTGCATTTTCCACATTGAAAAAAGGGCGGGGGGGGGGGGGGGGGGGGGGGGGTCATGTCCTCTCAGCATGGAGCTAGCATGTTCTTGTATTCGTGCTGGTTTCCTCTGGGTCCTCTGGTTTCCTCCCACACCAAAGACATGCATGTCAGGTTCAGTAAACTCCTGCCATTGCCCGTGGCCAAGGCCACTGCACTGTGGCTGCCCACTAAAAGTAGTTAGAATGAGTCAAATGCAGAGGATTAATTATTCTTTTTCTTCGAGTCACTAACATGTCCTTGTATTGATGCCTGGCAGATTTTATAGACCTTTCTGAGTTGTGTCTAAAAGTTTTATACGACAGGTCATTGCCTGAATTAAAAGATGAAATTTTGATTCAGTGCAAACAGCTGCAGTTTATTTGTAATAACATGTTTACTCAATGGATAATCAATTGAGTTTCCAACTTGTCAAAAAAGGCCTTTAAAATATGGCCAGTTATAAATGAAATATATTGACCAAGCACAAAATCTCATCAGCTGACATGGTATCAGTGAGCTGTAACCAAAATAATTTATATTTGGCCTGTAACTGCATGATTGTACATAGTGTATCTGTGGCTATTATTTGATGTTACAGTGGACAGAGTTACACTTATGAAATCAGATCTCATGATTAGATTCAATGAGAAATAATAGGAGAAGCCATTTATGATTCAGTGGCCCTTAAATCTTTGTGACAAGGGAGGGGGGTGTATTTATAGACCATTTTATTTGTTTAAGATTTCTTGTATCTGAATCTGATCACAGAAATCTGATTTCAATAATGTACATTGTGGTCGTTGTGACCATATACTCCTAATAAAGAAAGAATTACACAATTCTGTCTGCAGACGTTGAAAAGCCAACACTGAATCTATAATTGAAGAAAGCATTAAGGGTCCCTTCAGAATAAGAAACATCAGTGTCTATGTCCTTGCTCACAAGTGAAAACATGCAACCATTTATGATGTCTGCAATAATGACAATTTGATTAAACTCTTAGTGCAGCAGTAAGGCTCAAAAAGCCAAACTTCATACAGATGCATGTGACACTCTGACCAGAGAAAGCTCCTGTAATCCATCTAGTGACAAGCTATTAGGCAAGCTCTCAGAACTCTGCAAAATGATTATTGCTTACTTGTTATGTGGATTCTATTATGTTTGCCACAGCCCAAACATGAGATAACGGTTCGAACCAGGAAAGGCCCATGAGACAACAGTTCAGTGTGAAACTGAACTTCCACTACCATCTAGTGGCTGTTTATAGGAACTACAATATTATTTTTTCAACAGTCTTTTCTAGAACTCCACAGGTGTTCTCATGTCTTAATAATTGCAGTAGATGTGACTGAAAAGTAAAATGTTTAGCAAATAATTAAATGTTTGATCGATCAGAGAAACAGTTTTCATGTCTATATGAGCGCACATAGTGAATCACTGCCCATTCTTTCAGTGCTCTGCCTCAGTTCCTGTAGATTCAGTGGGAAACCTGCAGTGATTAATGTACTTCAGACTGTGTTCTGCAGTGTACAGCTGCTTGGCAGCTTAAGGGAAGTGTATGTTTCTGTATTTCTGTATGCACTCCAGGCCACTTCTGCCTAGGCCTGTGGCCTTGTCCCAGTCTCCACATTCCCTGTTACCGTGGTGATGAGGGAGAAGGGCGATGGAGAGCTACGGAGAGGATGGAATGCATTGCTCTTTACAGGGGGAGATCTGGACCGGGAGCCAGAAGGTAGGATCTGAAACTCAGAGTGAAGGGGGTGGGCGCTGACTGATAGGATGGATTTAGCCTTCCGCACTACCTGTCTGTTATACAGGTCAGTGAGCTTACTTTGCTGGACACCCAGGATTTTACTGCTGACTTTCACTATTTTGGAAAGAGCAGTTTTGGCCTTGACGCTAAGATTGTATTAACATTTTCTGTAATTTGCTGGTATGGCAGACTCAATGTAGGATTTGTAAAAAAAGGGTCATGAGGGTCTTATCAACATGGAACTTTGACAGTTTACGGAGGCAGAACAGTCGTTGCTGGCCCTTTTTGCAAAGCATCTCTGAGTTGGAGTTAAAATTCAACTTACTGTCAATCAAGCTGCCAAGGTACTTGTATGTTTCTACAACTTCTACCACCTGCCCCTTGATGGTAGTGCTCTGAGGAGCAGAGGGCTTGCACCTAAAATCAGTGAGCATGTCCTTCGTCTTCGCCACATTTAGTTGCAGGAATGCCCCATCACACCAGTGTACGAAATCATCTACGGCAGGACCATGATCATTTTCATCGGCGTGGAGAAGACTGACAATAGCAGAGTCATCTGCAAATGTTAAAATGTGTCTGTTGTCACGTTGGCTGTGGCAATCATCAGTATAAAGAATGTAGAGGAGTGGGGAAAGGACACACCCCTGAGGAGACCCTGTGGATGATGACATCTCCTCAGACAAGCAACCATTCACCCTTACTCTCTGAGTTCTGTCAGTTAAAAAGTCAAGAATCCAGCCCACTATGTTAATCAGTTAAATCAAGGTCAAAGTTGTTACTACTAAAATGTGGGGTTGAATTGTATTAAAAGCAGATGAAAAATCAACAAATAAAATCCTAGCATGTGTTTTACTACCTTCGAGATGTTTGAATAACAGGTTTAGCAGAGTGGCAGTAGCATCTTCTATCCCTCACTTAGCCCTAGAAGCAAACTGTAGCGGGTCAAGAAGATTCTCTGTTTCTGTAAGGAGCTCTTTTTTCAGCAGTTTTTCAAAACACTTCATGACTAAGGAGGTCAGGGCAACTGGCCTGAAGTCATTTAGTACTTTGGGGTGATTGTGTTGGGCCACTGGGATAACTGTATACTGTTTCCAAATTTTCGGCACTCTCTGTTGATTGAGGCACAGCTGGAAAATGTAATGAAAAATGGGATCTAGTTGCTCTGCACAGGAGATGAGCAGGCGGCTGCCTATACTGTCAGGCCCAGGGCTCTTCCTAGCTCTGGAGTGTTTAAACGTATTGACCACAGCACGTTCATCAAAAGGGGTGGGACCACTGGCAGGTAGGTTGGTTTTCTGCTCTAGAATGACATTCCTGAAATTGGAGGTGTCAAATCTCAGGCAATACTTATTGAACTCTTGTGCAAGCTGTTTGTCGCATCTGAAACCCTCCAGTACAACCTTAGAGTTCCTTCACCTCCTTGTGCCAACAATAGTTTTCATACCGTCCCAGGCAGAACCTAAATTGTTGTTCCCTCTATTTTTTTTTGGAACTCTGCTTTGCTCTCCTTATTTCAAATTTCACTTCACTTTTCTACCTGTTCAATTCTGAGAGGTTGCCCTCCCGAAATGCACGCCTCTTTCTATTCAACAACACCTTAAGTGATTTTGTCACCCATGGCTTACTATTTGGGTACACCTTCACAAACTTATCAGGGATTACCTTGTCCACACAGTAGGAAACATAACAGCTGACAACATCAGTAAGATCATCAATGTCAGAACAGGACTCCTTAAACATACCCCAGTCTGTACAGTCATAACAGCCCTGTAGGCTCAGGATGGAATCATCAGTCCAGTTCTTAGTCCGTTTGATGAGGGTTTTCCCCCCTCCTCAGGGCAGTGCGATACGACGGGATGAGCTGGACGCAGTTGTGGTCAGCCCCACCCAGCGGGGGAAGGGGGAGAGCTTTGTACGCACCTTTGACAGAACCGTAACACAGGTCCAGCGTCTTGCTGTGTCTGGTCGGGCATGTAACATATTGGTGAAAGTCTCTCAAAGTCTTTTTCAAAGAACAGTGATTAAAATCGCCAAGGACTAAAATTGGAGCATTGGGAGATATACATTGCAGTCTTTGGGATACTTGCAGTATAGACTCTGAGGCTTTATCCACGTTTGCTTTTGGGTGGATGTATACAACCGTGACAAATATTTGGGGAAACTCACGGGGCAAATATGGGCGCAGAGACACGGACAACAGTTCAGCATCTTTAGTGCACAGTCCTTCTCTCACAAGAACATTTTTGATCTTTGATTCCCGTATAGGCAGACCCCTCCACCTCGTGACATGCCAGTCACACCGGCATCGCGGTTGAGGCGCACGAGCGCACCAAACCCGTCAATGGTCACTTCAGTGTCCAAATCCCTGTCCGAAAGCCATGTCTCTGTAATCGCCAGTGAACACGCGTCTCTGAATTCATGCTGAAATCGTACATGGGCTTGCAACTCGTCAGTTTTATTACGGGGAGACTGTGCGTTTGATAGAATGATGGAAGGCCGGGGAATACGGGAGAGAGATTGCTTTCTCAGTCTTTGGCGTACGCCACCCCGCTTTTCTTTCTGGGGAGGCTACGCTCCTTCGGTGTGTGTAGCAGGATGCTGGCCATGTTCTACCAGATCATTGTGGCCAGTGTACTGTTTTACACCTGTGTGTACAGGCCTGTGTGTTCTCTTCACTGATCTCCCATCCTGCCTTTTTGAAGGTGCTGTGGAACCACACACCTGTCTGACTTCCCTCACAGCTTCAGGATATGATACCTGACTGACAGCCTTGTACCCGTATCTCCTGCACCTGCTGTTGCATTACACATCCTCTAAAGGCTGCATTGATTACTGAAATTAGACCCAACCCCTCCCCCACACTGAGTAGTCATGGTTCCCCCCACACCTGCAGCAGCGCCTCTCTGCACATTGAAGTCACATGACCTAACCTCTGACACCTGAGCACCGCAGTGGGGCTGGCACTAACGGCCTGACTGGGTAACGGACATAACCCATCTTCCCTCTCTCCAGCAGTCATGCATCATGGAGGTAAAGGAGGACAGCCTTAGTAGCCCCTTTCTACCCCTCTCCAGTGGTTCCAGAGTGAGTGGCCTTAACCAGCTTCCCCCCCTGCACACATGATTTCAGCATATCCTCAGTGACTGAGAAGGGAGCACCTGCAAGGACTCCTCTTACCCCATTCCTGGCACTGGCACTGAACACTCCACCTCCACCTTTCTGAGTTTCCTGATCTTAAGAGCTTCTCCTGCTGCTTCTTACCCACACAGAAATTTATCACCTTGCCCCTGCCTGTATCAGATCTCACCACCCCCACAGATTCCCCCACTAGTTTAGTCAATCTCATCGGGTTAGAAACATTAAACTCCTCACCTCCACTCTCCTAACTTTGGCATTGCTTTTGGGGCTATCCCCGACACTCTCGCTGAATCTCTTCCTCTTATTCCCCTGAACACTGCTCCAAGAACTTCCACCATCCTCTTCCTCCATTGACTCTCCCCTGCAAACCTCTTTGTCCCTGCTGTCTGCCACCTCTACAAGCAAAGGAATGAAATAAAGCAGGAGAGACAGCCAGACAATGCTCACGCATTGGCGACGGAGGAAATGTCAACGTGTGTTGCCTCTTCCAGACTCCACTGCCGAGTTAGCTCTGCAACATGTCAAAAATACTTAGGAGAAAATGTGTAGAGGACTGAGTTTTTACCTGCATTAAAAATGGTACCCCTTTATTCTATTTTTTAATGATTTATTTCTGTAATCATTTCAAAGTTACTTTAAGAACTCTTGGAGTTGAAAGCTAACATGTCATAATAGTTATAGCCTGTAGATGGCACTCTGTATCAGGAGTGATAAGAATGGTTCAGGTGAGAGTCCACAAAAAGCGAATTGATTAAAATGCCACAATTTAGGTTGTGTAATATACCTTTCCCAAACAAAAAGTTAAGTTTTACGTTTATTTCAGTAATTATTATTATTTTATTTTTTTTTACATTTTATCATGACCATTTTTGCATACCTCGCTGGATATGACTTAAGTCACAGGCCGTGCCGTTTGGTTAGAAAGGCTTGGGTGCATTTTGACAACTGCCACTTCTATAAAAAAACGGAACAAACCTTGTATCAAACCGACATAGATTTTTGTCTGTGAAATCATGCGTGACTTCAGCGTAAATTCCGTACTTGTTGTTCTGTGTGGTAGACTTAATATCAGGAAATTATTAGGCTTAGTGAGTCAACTGCAATGTGCTTAGCTGGAGTTTAAACCGCGGGTTTAGCCCAAGGCCACAGAACTCCGTTAGCCTACAACTAACAGCTAACTCTTATTTGTTAGATTCAAATAATTTTTCTTGTCATAACACAATTCTGGTCTAGAGATTTAATCCTGTGTTTAACTCATAGAATTCCGACTTGGTTTAACAAAAGAAAAGCTAAATAAATAAAAGCGACATGGGTAATACATAATTAAAGTGACGGTTCAGGACTACCATCCGTGGATTTAATTTCTGTGAATATTTTTCTAAATTTAATCAACGTAACGGTGTTTATTAAACAGCGTCCATATTAAATCAGTCATTCTGTCTGTGTTTTTTTCCTTCTTTTCCACCCCGTGTATATTAAACTTAATATTAAGAAAAAAAATCTGAACAAATTGATTTTCACACAGCGATTATTACCTTAGAATTTCATGTCTCTTCAATGTGCGATGGATAGAATAATAGTTGTGCATATTAAATATTTTTGTCTGAGCCCTGTGGAAGTCAAAATTTGACTTTTCCTCAGTTTTTGGGCGAAAATGCATCAAACTGCATTTCGATACCGAATACCCCAAATGAAATTGTATTACACTACAAAATATTGCTACCAAAATTTAGGTCGATCAAAATAAAATCCACCAAATCATGTAGAAAAAGTAGCGATAAAAAATAATCATAAAGGATGTTAGCTTGCCAATTCCCCTTTTTTATCTGGAAGGACCAAAATTGTGAAAATTTATTTATTTATTTATTTGTGTTTCTCTTCTGGGTCAGGTTTAGAACTGGGGTCAGGATCCAGGGGTATAAATATCTTAAGATAGCATGAAAAGAAGGCAATATTTACCATACATACTCCATTCAGATGCAACGAAGCATGTTCTTGTTTAAGACGTGGCCCCTAAAATGTTAGAATGGTGTACTATGAGTTCAGGGATTTACCTAAGAGCTAACAGTCCCGGTAGTCCCCATCTCGCAATTTAGCAGAGCGCTGTTCCACTTCAGCCACCGCCTCGCAGACCGCTTGCTGATAAGAGACTGGGGAAATGTCTGAATGCGTTCGAACTGCAGCTTGGATTATGCCTCTTAGGGTTAATTTCAGCTTCGTGAAGAATGTTTCAACAAAGATAACAATGCTGTTTCTGGATTGGTGTATTGGTTGATACTCTGCCTTGCCCAAACGGCGTAACCCGGGTTGCAAATTGAACAAGGACATTTAGAAAATACAAAAATACAGAACTCTAGCGCAGAGCTGTCTAACCCTGTTCCTGGAGATCGTCCTGCAGGTTTCACTCCAAGCATAACCACGCATATCCCATTCCACAGCTAGATAGCTCGTTGAGCTGCTGAGTAGTATAAACAGGTATGCCAAATAAGGCTCGAGGAGCCTAAAAGCCTTTTTCACCAGGAAGAGAGTTTGACAGCTCAGCCATTAGGCATTTCGGTAAAAAATTGCATGGAGATTTAAATTTAAAGTACATGTCGGCCCATATCCTTACGTTAAAGTCGGCGGTCGTTTGTTAATTCTCGTGTTGAGCTTTCACTATTCGCTGCGGTCTCTTATTATTTGAGGCATAGCTTCCATCTACAGGTGCATTGTAGAAAAATGCCTAAAAGGTAGGCTAATTCTAATGCATATTTGCTGTCCAACTCATTTGTTTAAATTCACGCCGACCTTGTGGTTTGTTCATGTGCTCTTCAGTTCTCTATCGAATGCCAAAAGAATGGAACAATTTGTGATCCTTCGCGTGGAATGTTTCTAAAAAACTGTTTTTGAGCGAGGCAAGTAAAAATCTGTTCCGGAAGTAATTTTCGGATATTTGTTTAATAAATTAATTGTACTCATCAATATGTTAGACTTTTCAAGTTAATTTAGTGTTAAATGTGTTCAGCTAGTTTGCTTTCTGTGTTGACATTGCATCATATTCTGGATGCTCTAAGTGATTAATGGAAAACAAACAGCTGCCTGGTCACAGGCAATTATAATAAGCACATATCAGATTGGGCTGTGTGGTAGGCTATTTGCTTTGGAAAATGCTATGAATGAATGTTAAGAAACAAACAAAAGCAGCTTTCCTTATCAATTTGGATGTTACCACAACTCACTTCACGGTAAATTACAAATTTGCATGCGTGTCAGTGTTTACACAGTCTTTTTCCATAAATAAAGCCCCATGCGTAATAATGTGAGGCTTTGGCTGGTTGTTACCGTTGGAAATGTTCTCCTTTTATTAACATTAGTATGTGCAACAACAACAAAAAACCTCCATACGCATATTATTTTTATTTTTACAATTATTCCACTCGTTTTCTTAATTATATTGACTAGGTTTTATGATTGTATCATCGGACTACTTGTACTTGGGTTCACATTGTATGCAACTCAATTAAGTTATGAATATAACTTAAACCGGTAATGACTACTGACATGTTAAAGGTGTTTGGAGTGAAATTCCATAGTGCTCAGCTAAATATTGTATTTTCTGAGAAAATGCAAAATCCAAAAATTGTAACATTCACACCGACTCTCCCCTACAATTAATGATATACAAAGGGTGACTCTTTAACAGATTGTGCTGAAAAGTAACACAAAATGTAGAAATGGAGGTGTGTTTAAAAATGACTTATGCCTGTTTTGAGAGTGAAATGTGATGTAAGGGTGATTGTTAGTGGGTAAATGTGCAGTTAAAAAACTGGAAATATGCGTAATGTTAATGGGGAAGTTAACGTTTGTTAAAGTTCACGTTACTAAATGTTTTGTTACAATTTTATATGAAACACAATGACAGGAATATTAGTTAAAATTTTAGCTAGTAAGGGTGAATTATTATTAACAGGTTTTGTTTATTTCTTGGTCTGAATGATGTGAATACAAACTAATGTCACTGAGCCCTTGCACAAAAAAACATTTGGTCAAAATTGCATATACTTTGTAGCTGTGACATCACAACAGAGTTGTATATAAGCACCAAACAGAAAGCTCACCCATCAGGGCACATGGGCAGGATCTGTGGCAAGGGTTTTTTTTTTTTTTTACTTCGATATGAAGGCTATGAAATAGTGATGAATTATTTAATGAAACTAATTATGATGTTAACATGAATGTGATGCACTGTTGCAACAAAATTTTAAAAAGTTATCCATTTTATTTCTCAGCCATTTTTCATTTGTCCCATATTCCCTAACATATTAACACAGTAGGGGAATATGGGACAGCATGGTTTGCGATAATATGGGACACTTTTTAAGGCTTTTACAATGGTAGGGATTCAGCATATGATAAGGACCCCTTGTGCTTATTACAGCTACAGTTATGCAGGACTCTGGATTTTGCAATAATTTTATTTTCAAGCTAGTTTTGAAGTGTCAGAATAATCTGAATGAGATGGGGCCACCTGCCTCTCATCAAGAATCTGAAGTCCCATGCTCTACCTGTGATCAAACGTTTGGGGACCTGGAGGGTCCCCTAAAAATGAATATTAGTTCTCCTGTGTTATCTGCCACAGATGGTTTCATGAGTCATGTTCTCATGGATAAAGGGGTCATAGATGATGGCACCTCATTCAACTGCAAAAACTGCCTTTTCTAGGGGATATAGGCATATGATGATGTGAATGAGGTATTATGAGGACTGCTAAGGTGGTGAATTTTGGGTATTTTTAAGATACCCCACTCGAAGTGTTCCAGTTGGATGCAGAAAAGTTATAAAAGTTCATGACATCTTTTATGATAACATGATGTGAATGGAAATTCCAAAGCTTTTTATTAGATTACTTCAGCTTTAGATATGCCAGTGTTATTGAAATGTTCACAGAATTTGAGCCAAAAAATGAAAACAGAAACAAGTAAAATATGTAAACTGTTGTGAATTCGTGATGCTATGTCACAAAGACCGTGTTAACAATATTGCATAAGGTTGCTGATGATGTCAATTACGTAATGACGTTAATAGCATAACTTACGTATCCAAAGCTTCCGCAGTACGCTCAGGGAGCAGCGCGTGTGTTCCTTGTGTGTTCAGAAGTCAGTGACGATGTAAGTTTTGAACTATATATTTAAGTTATTATTGTGTCAGATTATATTAATCTTGGGTCGTTTTAAGTTGGTAATGATGAGTAATGAATGTCTAGTGTATTTACCGGTCACTGTTTGCGTCAAATACGATGTTATTCCAACGAGTTAATTGTAATTATGCCAACAATGCTGACGAGTTTAACGGTATTTGGCTAGTTTAGTTAGTTTTCAGTTGTGCAGGTTCATGCATGTCTGTATTCAGTTCGTGAAATAGTTCGTTTGGCTTACTGTTACAATTGATGCAAGCTTAACTGCTCCTGTTTATTATTATTTTTCAGGTATTATTTCATGTATATACAGTATTATGGGAAGTATGTATTTTATTTCAGTGGTTGATAATGAATGGTAAACAGCATATTACTGACACGATATTATTGATAAACAAGATACGTCATCTTTGTGTTCTATTTCTTTGTGCTTTATTTTTAGAAAGTAATATATGTGTACAATGACTGTACAACATAACCACGTGGAATTGTTACTGTTTTTGCACGAAAGAGTAAAGCCATTAACCTACACTTGGTGACTTTTGTTCTCTCTAATAGGAGCTCTGTAGCGGTCAATAAATTTATCCAGTCAGCTAGATAATCCCCGACATGAACTATCACCATTTGTCATAAATACTGATGAAAAAATTAAGGGGAATATTGAAAAAAATAAATCATTTAAGTAATTGAAATTTATACCTATGGAAAATGTCCCATATTATCTAATGCACTGTCCCAAATTACCAAATGTCTTTAAAAAACTGATATAGACGTTGTGTACACAAAAGGTGTACCATTTCTTGGAAAATGTTATCAGTATTTCTCCTGCTTGGATGTTTACATTCCATTTATTTGGCAGATGCTTTTATCCAAAGCAACATACAAAAGTGCATTTCATGGTCATGGACAACTACAAAACACAGGTTCAATAAGATACAATACTTATTTCGTACAGGGAGTGACATTTTTAGGAAACAGCTTCAGGATTTCAGAAATGTATAATGTGTTAGATTATCATTTATATTGATGGTGACTGGTTGCAACAGTGTTGATAATATACGTGTTTAGGTTCTCCGTCAATGATTATCTTTTAAAAGAGGCACTAGTAACCCCTTCACATACGCTGTCATAATGGGGACATTCAGTTCACTCTGTCATAGGCTGTTCGGTTCATTCTGTCATAGACTATTCAGTCCACTCTATTATTTCTTACATGTTTAAAAATCATCCTTTTAAATATTTAATCTTTTTTTCTGCATTTGAAATCATTCATCTTTGAAATATTAGCATACATTTCATCATATAATTGCGGAAATGTTATTTTCTGTTTTATAGTACATGGCCCCACACACTGGGGGTCAAAGGTCATTTAGTAGTAGTAATAGTAGTAGTAGTAGTAGTAATTAATTTCCTTATTAACAATTTTCCAAAAAGAATGCACATAGAAATAAATAAATAACAATGAGGCATTAAATTAAATTAAAAGGAAAACAAAAAATATTGACCGAAAAGGTGTAGGCTGAAGCTTTAGCTTATTATACCTACCCTTATTACATAACATATTCTAATAGGCAACCCTTTCACTACTAGGTTTAGGCTATACAAAAACAAAACAGAACAGAAACAAAACCAAAAGTTCCAAATGTTTCATACACAATAATGATCATAACTCCGTTTTATATTTGTTTACCACGTTATTTTTAATTATAATTATTTTTATTCAACAAATCAGATTCAACGTTATTTATTTGTACATATTGATGTCTGTCATTGAGGTAACTACTTAGCCATGAGTGTGCTATTCCTCTAATACCATATCTCTCCAGTTTCTTCATTAATAAGCCATGATCAATGGTATCAAATGCTTTTTTTAGGTCTAGAAACACCCCCACAGTATATTCCTTGTTGTCCATTGCAGTAGAAATCTCTTCTACCAGTTCCATCACTGCCATTGAGGTGGACCTATTAGCTCTAAAGCCATACTGATGGTCACTCAAATTGTGTTTTTCTATGAAATTATCCAATCTTTGCACAAATAGTTTTTCTAAAATTTTTGAGAACTGGGAAAGCAGTTGGAGAATAGATGTCTATCTCCACTTTTATAAACAGGAATGACTTTTGCTGTTTTCATTTTGCTGGGAAATATACCTGTTTGGAAGGATTGATTGCAGATATGTGTCAATGGTTTCACTATACATTCTATAATATATTTTACTAACGACATATCAATTTCAGTCCAATCAGTGGACTTTTTATTCTTGAATTTTTTAACAATGTCAAGTATTTCCTTTTCATCAGCACCTCTAATAAAGATGGAGTAGGAGTTTTTATGAACAATGTCTTCATCTACACTATCCCTATTTCTCGGCTCCGCAATCTCGTTTGCTGAATTGTATCCAACATTTACAAAATAATTGTTAAATTCATTGGCAATTTCTTTTGTTTTATTTATAATTGTATTGTTATCTTTTACAAAGTAATTTGGTTTGTCTGCTTTTCCAGTACCCTTTTTAATTAGGCAGTTAAGCACTCTCCATGTTCCTTGAGTGTTACTCCTATACTGCTCCAATAGTTTGTGATAATGCTCTTTCTTATTAGATCTCATAATACTTATTAATTTATTTTTATATATCTTATATTTGTTTTCTGCTTCTATTGTTCTATGTTTTAAAAATCTCCTATATAATACATTTTTCTTTTTACACGCATTCTCTATCCCCTTGGTAATCCATGGCTTGTCCACATATTTGTGCTTCCTTGTGAGTTTTCTTAACGGACAGTTTTTTTTCATAGAGCACAATTAATGTGGACAAAAAAGCCTCATAGGCTTTGTTAGGATCATCATTAGCATAAACCTTGTTCCAGTTTTGTTTCTTTCGGTCCACCTTGAGGGCAGCGATGGCTTCTGGTGTTCTGTGTCGAATCATTTTACAAGTGTTAGACCTATTTTCATTTTTTATCTTTTACAAATTCTGAAAAATTGCAAAAACTGGAAGGTGGTCACATGTCATTTATGAGTAGTCCACCTACTATTTTGCTTTCAATTGTATTTGTGAATATGTGTACTTGGTTTTATAATAACAGGAAATAGGCTGTTGCTGTACATTGTATTAATGAAGTCTGTTGTCCTTGTGTGTCCATTTGGGTTTAACAAATCAATATTAAAATCACCGCATACAATTTGCACCTTTTTGTCATTCAATTTGTCAAACATACCAGCTAATTTATCCTTGAATGTATCAAGGCAGGTTCCTGGTGTTCTATATACACAGCTAATGATTATATTTTTTACTTTTTCAACATCAATTTCAATTTTTAAACATTCCAAAATATTTTCTATAGTGCTTGACATACATTTAACCATGCTGCATCTTAGAGCTGTATCGACATACAGGGCAACTCCTCCTCCTTTTTTATTGATCCTATTTAGTGCAAACATCTCATATCCTTCCAGTTCCACATCATAAACTTTCTCATTATCAAGCCAAGTTTCAGATACAGTGATTACATTAAACTTATTGAATTGACACAAATAATCCTTGATTTTAGAGAAGTTTCTATAGAGGCTTCTCCTGTTGAAATGTATTATTGATAAAGCGCCTTCCATTTTCACGTTACTGTTGAATTGCTCATCTGTGTAGTACTCACAATTGTTACTGATGTTATTGTAAAAGTGGTTTTCCGGGTCAATATCATTTTCAATCTCATACAATTTGTGCTCTGTGTCGTCAAAAGTTTTAAAGTTCAAATTTTCATACTTACTATATAGGAATCTGTGGAGATGATCACCCACACAATCCTTGTCAATGCCTACAAACTCCTCCTCATCAATGTCTCTGAATGGGAACGAATAGTTCTCATCCAGATCTGTCATTTATTTTTATAGTTCAAATATTCGCGCTTACCATTTTTAGGTGCAAAAGAATCCTCATTCCCCACGCAGCCACGAATAATCCTCACCAAGCTCCCCTCATCCGTTTCAAGGCCCAATTCCTCACAGTTCTCATTCAGTCCGTGCAGATGCTCCCCCCACATGATCCGAACCAACGGCCACAAAATCCACAGCCATCAACGTCTCCAAACGGAAATATTCCATAGTATCAGCACAAGCAGGCAAGAGTTTATAATTCCTCATCTGTATTGGTCTAATTCTTTTAGTTCCCTTATCGCTTCTTCGGGTGTTCCATTTAGACGTATCATCACTTTGCAGTTTCTTGTCCATGTTGCTTGTATCTTGTTTTGTTTCCTTAGGATGCATGCATGTCTGGCAATGTCGGCGTTCTTTATTGTAAGATGCTCATTTAAGTACACCCCTGTCCCCTTCAGCTTCTTTGCCTGCCTTAGTAGCTCAGTCTTGTGCCTTCGATTCACAAACCGAACTATTATGGCAGGCTTTGCTTTGCTATCCTTTCGGAGAAGGGTATGGCAAGCCGCGACGTTATCACTCTGAATGCTCATTTTCTTACTTTGAAAGAACTTCATAACTTGCCGTTCCAGCGTGTGTAGTTCCTCTGTCGGGGCGTCCTCCCCGTCTTTATCTCCGGCCGTAGTCCTGGCATAAGTTCGGTGTGTGATGTCCAGTCCGCTTATGATTATATCCTCCATTCTTGTGTATTGCTCCAGGTCATCAATTCTTCGCTCGAGTCCATCAATTTTCTTATCCTTCTCTTTAACAAGGTTCTTCAGTTGTTTGACTTCATCCATCAGGTCAAGTAGCATAGCTTGTTGTTTAGCTACTTTACTCAGCTCATCCGACATGAAGTTTAGAGATTTTCTGATCTCCTCCAACTCTTCCTCAACTGCATTACTGACTTTTTTTGGTGGCATTTTCGTTTCGTTATCGTCTTTGTTTCGTTGAGTTTAGTTTAGTTTCGCTTTGTTTCTGTTAGAGTAGCTAGAGTAGCTGCACTCCACACTCCACAGGGCGCCGTCATTGACTGTCAGACGTTACACTCCGCCATTGACGATGACGGAGATTGCAATGCAATTAGGTGCAACTAGCAAGACAACATGATAAACAAACCAAAAAGGTTTCACTGCTGACAGATAAGTGGTGGAAAAGCAAAAGGAACACCCAAAATCTTACGGTACCTTTTGTCCTGTCAGCTGCTCATTGACCACATGAGTACCTCAATGCCTTGATCCTGGCTGGCACAAGGTTGTCTCCCACACATCCTGCTATTCACACACTACAGTATGTGTGTTATTATGATACACATCCTGCTATTCACACACTGCAGTATTTGTGTTATTATGATACACGTCCTGCTATTCACATACTACAGTATTTGTGTTATTATGATACACACCCTGATATTCACACACTACGGTATTTGTGTCATTATGATACACATCCTGCTATTCACACACTACAGTATTTGTTATTATGATACACATCCTGCTATTTATGCACTGCAGTATTTGTGTTATTATAATACACATCCTGCTATTCACACACTACAGTATTTGTTATTATGATACACATCCTGCTATTTATGCACTGCAGTATTTGTGTTATTATAATACACATCCTGCTATTCACACACTACCATATTTCTATTATGATACACGTCCTGCTATTCACACACTACAGTATGTGTTATTATGATACATATCCTGCTATTCACACACTACAGTATTTGTGTTATTATGATACGTATCCTGCAATTCACACATGCTTAGTTATAATGAGTATGCTAATTACAGATATCTCCACAATATAGCACCATCTTCTGTCACTTTCCAACATTACACATATGGTATAATTAACTACCTTGCTGTCAGATAAGAAAAAAAATAAAAAGTTTGATATATTGGACCTGGTAACGCATATAATTGGTCTATAGAAAAACATGTTTTCAACGTAAAAAAAATGCCGTATAAAAGTTAATCACACATACAAAGCACTATAAGCCATTAACACTCGCAAAATCTATGCCTGGCATTAAAAGTGCTGATATCAAAATTACGCCAAGTTACAATAAACAATATTGGTTGTCTTACCTAACACAAATGAAACTTGCTGTATTCCGAAGCAATGCTGCTCCCCAATACTTCCTAAATTCTTTCAAGTAACTTGGCCCTATTTTTTCATTTTATCATATGAAGAAAATGTGGTCATTCAAAGAATGTGTGTCATATCGAAGTGTGAAATGGCAATCATTTATAGTAGGAATAATCTTACTGAATAATTTCTGCTGTTTTAAAGCAATATACGTCTTTTTTAATGACTACACAATATGTTTAAAGAAGTGCATCATGCAGTGCTTTGGGTGTGTCGGAAGCACATGAGAAACGCAACAGTATTTACTCACTGATTTGAGGGACATCCAACGAGCCTTCATTGAGAAAATTATCAGCAGGGTCCTTGAAATAGAGCTCCCGAGGTCGCAGCTTGTGTATCCTTCTGTCCTGCTCCGTTTTCTCTTGTGCTGCTATGCTCCTGAGATCGACTTTCTGTGTTCATGAGGTTTATAAGGCATTTGGTTATGTTTAGCTGTAGGTAGGACTCCTCTTTGCTGTCTTCCTTAGGTAGGGCACTGAACTTATGTGAGAATTCGAGAAGGAACAGTAGGTAATAGTTGTGAGAAATAGAACAGTTGGCATTGGACAAGAGCATGCACAGACATATTTCCCAGCAATCTTTGCATATGAGAAAATAACAGTAGTACCAAAGAAATGACCAGAAATTATTAAATTGAGTAGTTGAAACAATTTGTGTTGTGCAGAATGTGCATTTAGGCTAAGTTTGACACGATCACAGACTACTGTACAAAGAACATATTCTGGCCATGAGCGAGCTGAGTGTCCTTATTGAAAGGTATAGCCTATATAACAGGCCGTAGTAGCTGAGGTTGTATATATAGCTGTTTGTGCAATAGTGTAGAAAAACAGATGTGATTTTTTCATGTAGCATATTAGTAGTTATAATTATGAGTCATGTTTTGAAATTGAATGTTTTTAATGGGGTGTTGCAGACAGTACAGACGAAACAAATTGTTAGTATGTCGGTAGATAGAGAACAGGGCGAGGTAAGTTGAATGTAGAAACGTGGCGTTTGCTTATAAGAACGTTTTGTACAGTAGCATAATAAAGTAGTTAGTATAGAAACACCACAGTAGTCAGCTGTTGTAACTGTTGAAGAAAATCAATGAATGTGCCGTCATGAAATGCATATGGGTGGCTGTGCGTGACTTTAGCTGAATATATGCATGGAAGATTGAGTTAATCTAAGAACTGCAAAAGCAATTGTTTAAAAGCAATAGACAATTATTTGTTACCAAAGAAGTGTACAATGAATATGAAATAAAGTAAATATTTGTACAATAAAGTAGGCTAAATATTTGCATGAGGCCGAGACAGGATTTGAGCCTTCGATCTTGCGATCCTCCAGCGACAACATTACCAGCGAGCCACTGAGGAAGCAGTGCTTCCAGGCCTGCCTATATTGTAGCCGGCAAGAAAACATTCACATTGAAGCAAATGTAGCGGGTTAACTGAATAATACAGTGCATACGTTCGGTGAAGTACTGGCACGCTTTGGTGCAGAAGGATCGAGAAGAATGATGCAGTAGTTGAAAAGTAATTGACAATTGTGAGTGAGCAAATAAGCATAAGAGTAATTTGGGGGAGTTTCAGGTGGGATTCAATCCTGAGGCTCAGTCGTCCCAAGTCCACGACCTTTACGAGCGAGCCACAAACTTAGTGACTGTCTTGACTGGGAATTTTCTTGGCCAAAAAGATAAAAGTCCATTTTGCGTGTGTATGTGACATTTTGATTGGCTGGTGTAGTTGAAGGATTGGCTGGTTTAGGTAAATGTCAAATGGGAAGTCGTGTTGTTTCTGGGCTTGCAGCATTAAGATGATGTAATCTGGCAGGAAAAATAAGGGGAAAACGCAAAATCCCCTAAATTTGGGGCTTTCTTGTGATCTGGGATCAGCCCCTCTCCATTCCTCTATAACAGCTCAGACTGGAGCCAATGCCATGGACCACAGACAACAGGCACTTACTGATTTGGGATCAGCCTCTTTCAATTCCTCTATAACAGCTCAGACTAGAGCCACTACCATGGACCACAGAGAGCAGCCACCTGCTGATCTGGGATCAGCCTTTTTAAATTCCTCTATCACACTTCAGACTGGAGGCAGTGTTGTAGTACCACAGTTACATGGATGTCATGTTGCAGGAAATGTTATTTTCAATGTAAACACCCAGTCTGATAACAAAGGTAAGTAAGGATTTGTCTGTCTTTATATGTGATCTGTGTTCTGTCCCTCCATAATCCAACCAACCGTGGAATTGTTTTTAGTGAATCATATTAAATTATGCACATATACTTGTTTGGGCTTTGGGATTGAGAGCCCACTTAAATTATATTTCAGATTTTTTAACACAAAAACTACACATTTCTAGTTTATATTTTTACCTGTTGTTTTATATAGAAAGCACAGAACAGTACTGTATATAAGTAGATATGTGCAACACTGTCTGTTAAAGCTGCTGAATTTTCTGCTAGTAAAGCCAGGTTCTCTCCCTGCAGGTCTTACCTCAGAAGCTGAGCAGAAGACAGGGCAGGGAGACACACAGGTATGAAAGTACCACAAAATCTGCTTTAAAATATTTAAAATGTTTCTTTGAAAAATGTTTTACAGTCTGAAGTTTTAAATCGCTCATTGAGTACTTTTCATGGTTTGCTTTTAATGATTTATAAATGGAGAAGAGCTTGATTAGGGTGAGCTGTGACAGGATGCCACTTGTATTCTGGATGATGTGCTGAACTGTAAAATAAGGAATTGATTATGGAGAGGGATTTATTCTCTGAACTGGAATTTACAAATGTTTATTTGTCAAAATGTGTAAAACAACTGGATGTGAAAATGACCCTGTAACATTAGTCCTTATCAGGGTTATTCAGCTGCTTCTTCATGGGCCTGTTTTTAGAAGTGGTGCCAATGAACATTTTCCACACTCTATTTGTAAAGCAATGTATGAGTAAATGTTGTACATGGTGTGTAAACAAATTAGAAAAGCATACAGATGTTACTTAATATTGTATCACTGTCTGTAATTAAAGCTATACTCACACTGTACATATGCAGACCTAGAAACATTTTTGATGCATCTGAATAATAATGTTTATTTTTGTTATTTATTTTAATACTCAGTGATCCCTGAGCCAAGAGTGTCTGGTGGGTCATTTGGCCTCCAGGATTCCAGTTGAATAACCCTGTTCTAAGACTCTAGTTTCGATTTATGACTTTGACTTATCCCTTTCTTTAATTTCCAAAGACAGACAACCTGCACCTGAACCTAAAAACAAAAGAAGTAAGATACTTTTTAATCTAGACATCTATAGCATAAATATGCTAATTTATTATACATGTACTCCCCTTGCATGTTCCTTCCTTAAAACAGGACAACATTAAGAGAAATTAAAATGAAAAGATTACTCTTGACTTTGACTGGGCCAAGACTTATGATTATTGGTTATCACCACACAATTTACAGACCTGCTACTGCAATGGTCATGGGCTGAACACCATATACTACTAAGTGATGCTTTGCAAATGCTTAGTGATGTAGTTTTATGCAAAGTTTATCTTAAGACATTTTATTTATCTTTTACTTGGAGGAAAATGCTTAAATGTTATTTTTTTAAATAACTCTTCAGATTTGGTGAGCTAAACTCGAGAGCCATAACTGAGCCTTGCATCTATGACCTCATACGTGTTGGCCAGCATTTTGCAAAGTGGTTTGGAAGATCCATAGGAAGTTTTTTCTGAAATAACAAATGAATTCAAATAAATTGATATCAAATAAGTGTTGTCACATGCAAATTTTTATTTGCCAAATGTGGATGAACTAAGATATAAAACCAAATAAGCTTTAAATATAATTAGGGCTGCAACAACTAATCAATGGTGTTGATAAAACCGACAATAAAAATTTGTTGGCAACAATTAGTTGGATCTACTTTTTTAAACTTTTTTACTTTTTTAGTAGGGCTGTGTTTCAAACTGTATAGTTGTGTCGCATTTAAAGCGTAATAGACACAACTGCGCTGGTCTATGGATAGAACCATAGACTGTTGAACACAGGTCTTTCACATTGACCACGTAGTCACTCCGTCACTTCCTAGAGAAGATGTAAACACATTTGAAAGATGGTGGAGATGGAGGCGGCAGCTCTACTGGTGGAAACGTGTGCAACCCAAATTTTCCAAAGTAGGGGAGCACTTTGAAGAATTCCAGTTTGGAGAAAAATGTTCAAAGCTGAACTTGCGTGGCTCAAGAGCACAACAGTGATGCAGGAACACCTGCAGATAAAAAACACTAGAACTATAACAAAGGATGAAGAGGGCTAAGCACAATACGCTAATACAAAATCCTCGTCAAGCGAAATGATTGCGTGACAGCAGCATACTTGCCGGTGCATGGCACTTATGCACATGTAGTATGTTTACAGTCTTAACGGCATATTGGATTGATAGCGAACTAACGTGCGCTAGCATTCCCTGTCTGATCTATGGGCTGTTTTTGTTCCTCCTTACTGATGCTTCATTCCATTAATGGGAAAACTGTCTATATATATATATATATATATATATATATAATGTGTGTATGTGTGTGTGTAGTGTATATATATATATAGTATCAATTTTCTATTTTATTCTTCCTAGTGCATCCCCAATATCCATTTATTGTAGTAGTGATGTAGTACCACAGTGTATTCAGGTTTTCGTTCCAACTACAATTGGAATAACAGAATTTTAACAAGTTGTTAATTTTTTGTACTTACTATTCTTACTTCATGTTTAGAGGGATTATGTGCTCTCTTAAGCCACATTATGTCAGAAATAGCTACGCATGCCATCAAGAATAAAAGTACCATATCCACGTTGTAGTATATTGCAAACAATTTACATTAGAGAAGTAAAAGTGTTTTAACGGATCAAATTAGAGACAGAGTTTGAATCAATAGGCTCCTAATTGGTGAAAGTGTGGACACATGACCACTAAAACTAACTATTTATAACTAACTTATAACTAACTATACATAATGAAGAATTATAAAGACAAAGCAAATGATAACAAGCCAAACCAACTCCAATGTATTAATAAGTTTAAGGAAAAACAGAGAGCCAGCCTTAGCTCAGAGCATGTGGACATGCTGACATTTCTGCACTGCAATGCTGTGGAACCATTCTACATTAATAGTGCAGCATTGGGCTCTTGTTGAAACCATTATATGTGTTGAAGCCATTGGATGTGGCAAAGCCTATTAACATTTTGTCTTCTATATTCTTGTCTCGGATGTCACGGTGGTGCGGTGG
Organism: Anguilla japonica; assembly: GCA_025169545.1. Lineage (NCBI taxonomy): Eukaryota > Metazoa > Chordata > Actinopteri > Anguilliformes > Anguillidae > Anguilla > Anguilla japonica. The sequence continues at coordinate 6,814,956 of CM045898.1, read as the reverse complement.
GTAGCACTGTCACCTCATAGCAAGCAGGTTCTGGGTTCAAATCTGGCCTGGGCCTTTCGGTATGGAGTCTGCATGTTCTTCCTGTATCCGCATGAGTTTCCAGCGCAACCCCGCCCATGATAAGCGGGTATAGATAATGGATGGATGTTTTTATCTTCATTATTCATTTTAACAAATGAGCTCCGTTTAAACTACAGATTTTAAATAACGTTTTGTCTTTGAGCATTATAACAATGTTACCGACATGCTGCTATATGTACTTCATAAAAACCTTCACTATTGTGCACAGATGCTTTATAGCACACATTTGCATGTTTTTGTCTCATAACTTTCATCTCTTTAGTTGTTTGAAAGAAAGCATTGTTCACGACAACAGACAATACTTTTAAAAAATCTTTTGAAACAAAAGTAAATATTCCGCAATCCAACTAATCGATTAATCAAAAAAAAATCACCAGATTAATCAATGATAAATATTGTTAGTTGCAGCCTAGATATAATAATAGAAGACATTTACAAAAAAAGTAATAAATGGACCATGACAAGGGCTATATTTATGAAGCATTTGCTGGGGATAAATGCATCAGCATCATCATGTGCAGCATTGCATATGTCCATATTTACTATCCTAGCACACCTGTACTTAGCATACACAAATTGAAATAAGAGCTGAATTTTGATTGGTTGGCCTTAATGCATGTGAAACACTCAACTGTAGAGCACACAGTGAAGGATTTTCTCCCATGATTCATATAATCCACGTGGGTTCAACTGAAACAAGCATTTTAGCTTCTTATTGCTATGCTTAGATGCAACACAACCTTGAAAGATTTTCCTTGAAGAAAACACTGGTTTTCCTCTCTTCAGATGAATCCATAAAAATAGCCCAGCAGGCACTGAAAACTCATCTGAAGAAGAAGTTTAAATGTATATTTGAAGGTTTAGCAAAGCAGGGCCATCGAACCCTCCTGAATGAGATCTATACAGATCTCTACATCACAGAGGAGGGAAGTGGGGGGGTCAATAATGAACACAAAGTCAGACAGATTGAGACAGCATCCAAGAGACAAACCACACAGGCGACTGCAATCTTCTGCAATGACATCAATAAGCCTTTACCTGGAAAAGAGAAACCCAGAACTGTGCTTACAAAGGGCATCGCTGGCATTGGGAAAACTGTCTCTGTGCAGAAGTTCATTCTGGACTGGGCAGAAGGAAAAGCCAATCAGGACACTGATTTCATCTTCTCTCTTCCTTTCCGAGATCTGAATTTGAAGAAGGAAAGAGCATTCAGTCTGATGCAACTGCAACAGTGGATGTGCTGCTGACCAACCTCATTAAGGGGAATCTGCTTCCCTCTGCTCTCCTCTGGATCACCACCCGACCAGCAGCAGCCAATCAGATCTCTCCTGAGTGCATCCACCAGGTGACAGAGGTACAAGGGTTCAATGACCCACAGAAGGAGGAGTACTTCCGGAAGAGAATCAGAGATCAGGACCAGGCCAGCAGAATTCTCACACATAAAGTCATCCAGGAGTCTCTACATCATGTGTCACATACCAGTCTTTTGCTGGATTTCTGCTACTGTTCTGGAGACAATTTTGGGTAAAGTAGAGAGTAGAGATCTGCCCAAAACTCTGACTGAAATGTGCACACACTTCCTACTCGTTCAGACAAATGTAAAGAATCAGAAGTATTATGGCACCAACGCGACAAACCCCCAAAAAATGTCAGCATCAGATACAGAAATCATCCTGAAACTGGGGCAGCTGGCTTTTCTACAGCTGGAAAAGGGCAATCTGATATTCTATGAAGAGGACCTGAGAGAGAATAGCATTGATATCTGTGAAGCTTCAGTGTATTCTGGGGTGTGCACAGAAATCTTTAAAGAGGAGTGTGGGTTGTATCAGGAGAAGGTCTACTGCTTTGTGCATCTGAGCATTCAGGAGTATCTGGCTGCCTTGTTTGTGTTTCATTCATGTGTAAATGAGAACAGAAATGTACTCAGAGCAGAAGAACCAAAACCTTGTAGTGGCAGAATGCAGCTGTCTGAGTTACACAGGTGGATCAGGCCTTAGAGAGTAAGAATGGACACATGGACCTTTTCCTCCGATTCCTTCTTGCCCTCTCTCTGGAGTCCATTCAGTCGCTGTTAGGAGGAATATTGACAGAGACAGGAAGCAGATCAGAGAGCATTGAGAAAACAGTCCAGTACATTAAGGAGAGGATCAGAGAGGAATCTTCAGCAGAGAGGACCATCAATATGTTCCACTGTCGGAATGAACTGAATGACAACTCTCTAGTGGAGGAAATCCAGAATTCCCTGAGATCAGGAAAACTTTCTGATAAAGAGCTGGAACCACACCAGTGTTCAGCGCTGGCCTTTGTGTTACTGATGTCAGAGGAGATCCTGGATGAGTTTGACTTGAAGACCTACAACACATCAGCTGGTCATCAGAAACTGCTACCTGTAGTCAAGAACTGCAGGAAGGCTGTGTGAGTATTATATCATTAATAATGTAGACAATTGACTGCATATTTTAACTTTATCTTTCTAGTGAGAATAAAGATTGCCAATTACCAATTGTCAAACAAATGATGAATTTGTTCATAGGCAGAGTAATCTGATGAATTAGCCTGTCAAACCATACATCTCAAATCCAGTGCCATGAAAAATTTCCCCCTTTCTTGATTTCCTCAATTTTGCGTATTTGTCTCACTGAATAGTTTCAGATCTTCTGACATAATGTAATATTTGACAAAGGGAACCTGAGTAATCATAAAACCAATTTTTAAAATTATTATTTCATTTATTTAATGAAAAAAGTTTTCAAACACCCATATCACCCATGTCTTAATAACTGGGAGCTAGTGGAATTGAAAGTTTCATGTTGTCCAAGCTGAATATTTATTTAACTTATAGGTATAGTCGTTTCGTGGTCTGCAGTAAACTTGTTTGCGTCAACATGTGTTTGTTGATGCAAAAGGGGCTGTGTCCCTAAAAACATTCAGCACTGTGTGAGTATGGTGTGGAACAATGCATTTGTATTTAACCCAACCCTGACATACTAATCAGTTAAAACACTGGGGTGCTGTGTTATTTGGTGTGCTACAGAATGCACCGCACATGGGAATCCAGTTAGGCAGCTCAATGCCAGCTATTTGGGCAGTGGAGTAGGAATAGTGTAGGCTACTTGAATGAGAGACACAAGGAAGGGGTTTACATTGAGCCCAGAACACCCCGGAAGCTTGCTTTTAATCATGGGTTTGTTTGGACTAGGTCAATGATTGAGCAAAATTTGGAATGTTAAAAATGCATTTTAGATGTTTGGATGGGTTGGGGGTTCTACACTGCATAGCCATACACCTTGGTTGTGACATTGACTTAACAGAGGACACATTACTGGACCTTCATACAGAGAGATGCAGAGTTTCACATGCAGATCGCGATGGAATGTACAGAGGAACAGAGGGCATGAGAGAGCAGGGACTGGTTGGCTGTGGAGCTCTAGTGAGTGTTCATTCACCTTATCAAGTGCATGTCTGAAATGAATGACACTTAGTTGAAGTGCTGAAATTTGTTGTGTTCATTTTAAATAGTATAAACTAAAAATTGATGGCAAAGAGAAACAAAAAAACTGGTAGTAAATTAAAACTTAACATGTCGTCTTCTTTCCCGATGCCCGCCAAATTGAAACAGTAGTGGCAGCAGCAGGATGGAGAAGCCGATTGGAGGCTGTCTCTGCCAGCTGCCTCCTGCTGCTGGCCAGTCTGGGAATATTCTCTCTGCTCACGGGAATCATTTATTATAGCTCTGAGCATTTAAATGGAAAATATATTTTCTTTGACGGGCTATCATGAGTAACGGTTCATAGAGACTCTCATTACAGAGCCTTAATTTAATCTGGTGGTTATTTGCACATTCTGATGAAGGTTGATCCAACAGTTTGCTCTACCTATCAACGAATCAGCGATTTGATTGATATCCTGCAAGAGGCAGGAATACACCCTGGACAGGCCGCCAATCTATCACAGGGCACACACACTATTCTCTCTCACACTCATACCTATGGGCAATTTGGAGTCTCCAATCAGCCTACCTGCATGTCTTTAGACTGTGGGAGGAAACCCACACGGACACAGGGAGAACATACAAACTCCACACAGAAAGACCCCACTCCGAGATTTGAACCCATAACCTATTGCTAAGTTGCTAATAATTAGCTAGCTAACAACTGAAGACAGCATAGCTAGAAAGCTTGCTACCATGTGAATTCACAACACCATTCCGTGAGGCTTTTCATCCCATTTTTTGAGCGACTTTGTCGAAGAATAATTCAGTTCTGCAGAGACTTCAGTCAAGGTTGAGAAGCTTTAATACGTTATCATGGAGAGAAATACACCATCTGTGGTTCTGTGCAGTTCTCTGAAAATTGACAGTTTATTCAGCAAGTTTTATACCTCCTAGACAGACAGATAAACTTTCAGTTCTTGTAAAGAGACAAGGAAAAATAATGGTTATTTCTCTAAGGGAACTAATTAAACATGGGAGGTTACACATTTGGCAGCATGCCCAGACTATATGTTGAGTAGCCAGGAAACCACGATAAGGCACTAAGCATAAAGAAATACACTCTAAATAAATAATCTTTGTACATTACCACAAGAGAGAAGACAGTCAGTTAAATTATTCCACAAACCTTACCTAGTCACTGTCCTGTTGCGGTGTGAATGCCTTGATGACGCATGCCTTCTTGGCCAGGTCAGTGTTGTAAATGAGAATTTGTTCTCAATCACTTTTACCTGGTTAAATAAAGGTTAAAAAATGTCTAGCATCATTTTATTGCCATCCTGATCGTTTTTATTATTATTTTCTCATTTTGCACGCATCCTCCATTATAGCGTACAACTTTCTCCCACTGAGTTGACATCTTGTGAATATTTTATTATCTCTGATGCCAACTGAGTCTTGGGAGGAATTAGCAACATGGGGAAAGAGGGATTATGGGTTTATCAAAATATGTTCTATCTCATTTAGAACAATACTTCAGCCTCTTATATCCAAAATAATGAATAAATATTGCAAATCACAAAATTGTTTTGTGGTCAAACAAAACAGTCCTAGTGAACTACATATGTAACTGTATTTACTAATTGTAACTGGATGTACTGAAATTTTATTCAATAAATCTGTAAATGAACCATAGCTGCAAATTTGCTACACACAGACATTCACTAATAACTATTGCACTGCAGCTTTCGAATCCCTGTGGTAATTTGCATTAACCCTCTGAAACAGCTGAAGATTGCATTCTATAACTAGCTACCCTATTGCTAGCTTTCAAGATAGCAGCCTGAGGGACACTTGAACATAATTAATGCACAGCCACATGATTGGCACCTTTCAATTTTCCATCCATAAAGCGTGTGAACGTAAACAAGTCAGTTGGCCAAGTTATGACGTATTCCCAACTCGCTGAAAACTGTGGCCTGACATCGATTGAAAGCAGCAGAACCTCACCAGAGACTGGAGTTTTGTTTTCTAAGCCAATGCCTAGGCTTTAGTCCGGCAAGCGAACACAGTCTTATGGTCTACAGATTCCCCAGGCGTGAAAGTATGCTAATGACGGCACAAATGTTTTGCAGGATTCTGCCATGTCTACGTTTAGTGTACCATGGCACAATGATGTAGCAACTAACCTTTATTTTTGACTAAGAGTGCAGTTGTGTCTGGAGGGCTGTTGGGAGCCATGGCCTGGGCTCTCTAACAGTGCCGTACTTTTTGCTGGCTACTAACTTCACTTACAATGACAGAAATAAGAGAAACATGAATATGATTGTCACTCTAAATAGCCTATGGTGCGGAGACAAACTTTCATTCCACTAACTGAGTCCTAAAACTGCTTTAAAATTCAATCCTCACCATACAAAACCAGTAGCAATAGCTGCAGGTGACCAGAAGGAGAGGGAGTGCTGGTGGGAGCCGTGGCCTAGGCCTGCTACATGCTGCAGGTAAAGGGAAGGGGAGAGCTGGTGGGAGTCGTGGCCTAGGCCTGCTACATGCTGCTGCAGGTAAAGGGAAGGGCAGAGCTGGTGGAAGCAGTGGCCTAGGCCTGCTACATGCTGCAGGTAAAGGGAAGGGGAGAGCTGGTGGGAGCCGTGGCCTAGGCCTGCTACATGCTGCTGCAGGTAATGGGAAGGGGAGAGCTGGTGGGAGCCGTGGCCTAGGCCTGCTACATGCTGCTGCAGGTAAAGGGATGGGGAGAGCTGGTGGGAGCAGTGGCCTAAGCCTGCTACATGCTGCAGGTAATGGGATGGGGAGAGCTGGTGGGAGCCGTGGCCTAGGCCTGCTACATGCTGCTGCAGGTAATGGGAAGGGGAGAGCTGGTGGGAGCCGTGGCCTAGGCCTGCTACATGCTGCTGCAGGTAAAGGGATGGGGAGAGCTGGTGGGAGCAGTGGCCTAAGCCTGCTACATGCTGCAGGTAATGGGATGGGGAGAGCATGAGAGATGTGACCGACGCACATGATTTACTGGAGCAGAGGAACCAGTAGAAACTGCTCTTAAAGTTCAGCTTAAAGTAGTGATCTGACTGACAAAAGAATATCAATTATTGTGTTATTAATATTATTGTAATACGCAGGTATATTACAGGCTAGGATGAATTAATTTCTGTTTTGTTTAAAACTGATGGCACATAAAATATATATGTGCAAAAACCTAAGAAAGAAGTAAAGAAATAATATATATGTTATAATATACAGTATATATAATAATACTAGTTTAATAGAAGCCTATTAAATAGCGTTTAGTCCGTGGATGCTATTGCTAGGAGAACTTAGTGAGGACCAACTTTTTTGTTCTCACTTTGTAAAAAGAACTCACTTGAAGGTGGTTTCTCCATGTCCGGTCCTCAAAAATAAACTGTAAAGGAATACGCACACACATACAAATGCATGTACACACACATGCGCTCACGCACGCACACACACACACACACACACACACACACACTTGCATGCATACACACACACATGCACACTTGCACCACTCTCAGTTTCTCTCACATACTATGAAACTCACTCTCTTTTTCTGTCTCTCATACAAACACATATTTGGATACACTTGTATGTACACCCAACCTATCTTGTCCAATGTCTAACCACTGCAAGTTCAGCTGTAACCAGTAGTAACTTCAGTACAACTTAAACCCTGTCTATAAGAATATGATCTTTTAGCTGGTTCAGGTTATGCACTTGCTATCTAAATATGATTGTTTTTTTTTTGTTTTTTTTTTACATTTTTATAAAATTATAAATGTTCAAGGTGTCATTATGTACTTTTTTATGTTTAAAACATGAAAATAGCATTACAAGTGTGATTCTGGCAAAAGATGGCAGGGTAAAATGTTTTTGAAGTTATAATTTTGTTTCCTGTATCTGTATACCTGTATAAAAGATGGAAAACTCAAATTAACTGTGCATTTAAACTATTTTTTACAGTTGCTTTCATTCATTTTCACAAGAGTTCCGATGTGCAAATTTCTGTGGGCAAATGCAGCTGATAAGGAGAATGCAGAATGATCACTGATTTCTTTTCATTATTGTAAACAATGATGAGTTGAGTTTCCTTATTTATTGTCATGATTGTTTTGTTTGAATCTGTTGCTGTAATATTTCTGTATTTTCAGACAGTAGTCTTCTGTGATTAAAATTGACTGATAAAAATATCAAATGCTTTGCTGTTATGATTTATTATTCTGTGATGTATTGAACTCCTGTGACACAGTTGTACTTATTTCATATTCTGTACGGGCTTGATATGATTTGATCAGATTGGGGATAAAATCTGCACTTTTGAAGCAGTGACATTCATCTGCGGTAGAGTAAATGAAATCCTGTTTAAGAAACCAGTTATGCAGTATCTTCTGAGAGGATTCTTTTGTTAATAGTGTACACACAATACAGTACGTTTTGAAAAGTCACCACGTGTCTCACAAAGAAATGTTTTTTCTGTAGGTTTAAACCTGGATCTACTGCACATCAGTTCAATAATCTTACCTTAAGACACAAATTGCTGAACCTACACACAAGTCCAAAAGGCTAAATCACGTTTTTACAATACAACCACCTCATTAGTACAATGTTCAAATGCTTATTGCTAGACATTCAGATCACAAAATAAAGTCAACATGTTTGCAATCCTGCGTTGGCACTTCCAACAACATCGCCCAGGTGGGTAGCATTGCAACACGATTCATAATTAAAATTGAATTTACCTCATATGCATTTTCACTATTAAACAAGGCATTTCAAATGCCATTATCAAAGTCATTTTATACTATAAAGGTGGCAAAATTAAAATGGTTTCACAAATGTGGAGAAGTAAAACAGCGCCTCCTGTCTTTTCCTTTACGTTGCAGTCATGCATTATGAAAAATTCAGTTGGAAATGCATTCTGAGGCGATAGCATTAACATTTTCACAGGCTTCCACGTCTCGTCAGTCATCCCATCGAGGCGGGCCTTCTTTGCCCATAGGTATTTTGCAGAAGTCTTCCGTACCGCAAAGAGGGAAAGTGGCGAAATCCGTCCCCCAGCTTCTCGGTGAAGCTGCCGAGGCTTTGGAGCAGCGAAGTGCAAATTCTGTGGCTACAGAGAGGTCGCGACCCCATGCCAGTGGTACGCCACCTGATCAAGGTGGTGGGGCTCCAGGTGAATAGTCACTAATTTGGGATCACAGGCAGCAAATGGCTACTTAGCTAGCTACTTAGTGGACTTAGTAAAGATAGCGATTGATTTGAATTTGCGCCTCAGTGGTCTGTCGTCTAACAGTTTACCAGTGTAGTTTTTTAAAAACAAATTTACTTCAAAACAGAGCAGCTCCTGCAATACCAGAAAAGAGAAGGGGCAGAAGTCTAACAAGAAACTGCGCAGAGTCTCACTAAAGCAGAGCATGTGGGCCATTTTATCTTCTTGAGCGAATCTTCATCGGGTGTATCAGATTAGCCAATGAGCATCTTCAATCACTGCAATAACACACTTCTCCAGCTCAACCTAGAGGCATAAACTAAAAAACACATCCTCCCAACAGAAATACAAGACAATATAACACACCCCCAACATTAAGACAATAGATAAAGCTGACATTACAGTCAATGCAAAGGCATAAACATCACAGGAGAGTTACAAAAAATACAATTTATCATTCGTATAGAAGTAAAAAAAAAGCTGCAAAGCATAAATTTATTCAGTGACTTTTGAAAACAATCACAATGTACTTCTACACGTAATTTTACATTCAGGACAGAGCAAGTAAGTGCTCCCAACACAAATGTGTTGGATTTGTAAGTTGTACGTCTGCAGAAACGTTTCAAACTGGTTTCTGGTTTCGGAGCGCTGGAGATAAAACAATGGGTTATAGTCAGTGTGAACCTGCAGTGGAGAAGACAGGTTTTTAGATCTCAACATGATACAAAGGAAGAATCAATGAGAGCCTCTTGTTCCATCATGGAATAGCTTCTCTGGTAAGACATGGTCTTTTTAGAGTAGTAACTGACGGGCTGTTCTGTGTCAGTTATGTCGTCCTGGAGAAGAACTGCACCAGCTCCAGTGTCACTCGCATCCACTTAGAGTTTAAACTGCGGGCCAAATGCAGGGGCTGACAAAACCTGAGCATTTTCCAACAGAGCTTTATGCAAAGTTCTTATAAAATGCAAGATAGTAGCCTGTCATTCCAAAAAAATATCTGTAGCTCACTGGGTACAGGGTTGATCACCTCTGTTTTGGCACTTACAGGGCACACTTGACCTTGTGCAACTAAGAAAAGAGTTGTAAGCTCTACGTTTGCCCTTGCTTTTAACAGCAATGAGGGTGCATGTAAACAGAAAATCTACTTTGCTAGTGTTCTCTGCTTTTTATCACTGCTTTTTTAATTCTCCCTTAACTTCACACAAACTCACTCACTCATACTCTTTCACTTGCTCTTTAATGCAGTTGGGTGATGATGACATAGAAACAGGGATAAAAAAAAAACATTAATATTGCACTGCACAGGAGTTTTCAGACCATCTTCTTCTAAATTTCAGTCTTGAAAGAGTGCTGTGGATTCCAACTCTTTTGATTAAGGGAATCTACACATTCCAAATTACTGGAGACAATACCCTGTCCAAATGATGGGTATTCCCATGGGGTATGGAAGGTTGGAAGGTTGAAACATGTTTCTACTGCAAAAAGTGATGTTCAAAACTGTACTTAAAAATGAAGGTGGTGTAGGCTTCCTGTTTATCATATTTATTTGTTCAACTACTATCTTTATTGGATTATTCTCTTATTAATATTATAGGTTACCCAAAAAACACACACACACACACACACACACACACACACACACACACACACATATATATATATATATATATATATATATATATATATATATATATATATATATATATATATATATATATATATGTATATGTATATATACTTTGGATAACTACATCTCTCGTAATCCTCTTCTTCCCTATTCTCTCTCTAAGGTTTTCCTTGCACAAGCATTTATTTATTGTTATTATTTTTTTCATGATGCTCCAGAGTCTTGAGAGTGATCCATCCACATCCTCTGCACCACTGACAGAATGCTTCTCCTGCACTGAGAAATACTACCTGTCAGAAATACAAGCATCACAGTGGTCTCAGGGAATGGACACAAGCGCAGAGAAGACTTAAAGACTTTTACTTAAAAATATGGGCAAAAATATCAAAAATCACAGGAAACAAAAACACAAGAGAAAAACACAATAAACTGGGAAAAGCAGGAGATCGCAGGAAAATGGCACAAGAATCTCAAAACATGAAACACAGGTTCAGAACTGGGAAGTTCACGCAAAGACTCAACAGAGACACAAGGGAAGCAGGGGAACATAAAACACACCTGCAGACAATAACCTAAACAAGCAGGAGAAACTAACAAGAATTAACAATCTAATCATCACAAACAATTAACTCAGACAAGACACAAAACACAAGGAAAAGGGAAACAGGCGGCCTCTGGTGGTCAACAGGGGGGAACTTGTGACAACAAGACCATGGTGATGTATGTGAAAAGGAAGTGGCCCTTTTAAATATGACACTATTGAAATGTTTTGGCTGCTATTCTAAGAATAAATATACCTTAAATATGAATGGATGCATTTTGTAGTAAGCAAAATACAATGTATTTGACTGTGAGGGTCTTCATACTTGTTCATACCTACATACACAGGTAGAATAATTGCTTGGAACGGTATTTCAATTTAACACAAGTGAACATGAAATGTCCACATTTTGTAAAAATGTCAGAGCCTTTAATGTGCTGTCAGTGGGCACATTGGGTTGTATGAGAGAGACAGAGTGAGGTTTGATGACAGTGGCAGTGTAAGACAGGAAGGAAGAGCAGCAGCAGGGTCAGAGAGCCACGTTGAAGGGCAGGACAGGGCCTCAACATCAGGGCCTAGTGGCTCCTCAGCCAGTCACTGCCCATCAGCAGAGCCGGCCATTGAAGGTGTCTCCATCCGAGCCTCATCACACAGCAGCACCATTCTCTGCATTCTTCTGCACATTTTCAGAGCCAAACCAATGGCAGGTGGTGTCATGAGTTTCATCTTCTCACTGATTTCAGCATTAAGCAGTCTCTTTGATGAAATGTGTTTTCATTGTTAATATTTGTTGATGTTTTCAGAGAGGAAGACAGAACCTGATCTGAAAACTGCCAGGATGTACCAGAGACATGTTATAAAGCATGCTGAGGACAGGCCAGAGCTAGTTCTTACACTTGATCTAAACAGTGATGATAAGGATTGTGAATGTGAAATGTTCTTTTATAAATGGCAAAATATTGACTGGACAAGGACAAGTCCCTTCACCAAAAGTCTTAAGGGTGGGTAAAAGTAAATCAATCGGTATTGCAGTGAAATTTGACTCTCTCTCTGCAGCCATAGCCTGATACTGAATCTCTTTCCTTTATGTTTGCTTACTGTACTCTAAACTGGAGATGCTGCAATAGAGGACAGAGCAACACCACACTTCTCACTGCTAATGGAAAAGCTGAACTTTAGATTTGACCTTGACCACGTATTTGCAAAGACATGCGCAAATTTAACAATGGCCTTAAAAAGAATCATGTCAGCCAAGCTTTTTGTAATGGCATTCATTAGAGTGGAAAACATGCTGTTTAATTGGCTATTTTCTTAAACTATATGTATGTACCACATCAGTGCTCTTTGATAAACGTTTTTTCAGTTCAAAGAATATCATATAAAACTTGATGTTCAAGGAATTATTGTGCTTCAACCCTATGTTGTATGTTAGGAACTGTAAAACCATGTTGGACAATGTCAAACTGACATGTTGAAATGTTTTGGCTAGTGATGAATACCATTTCATAGCCACAAGCAAATAGATTAGCTGAAAAACATTTTGCTTGTGATGGAATTTTCTTAACCCTCCCCAGCTAACTGCACAAGGCAAAATACATGCAATGGAATCCATCATAATACAAGAAAGACACAAAAATCAAGACCGTGTGTCCAAAACATAAAAATCTATGTAACAGGAGCTCCAGCATCGATCACCATCATTCTCTGAAATAAAGACACAAGAGCATTACTGGGACAGTAGAAATAGACCAATGCTTTACAGTATGTAGGTACTCTATGAGCAAACACAAACAATTTCTGTGCATTATGTTCTTATCAGTACTGTAATTGTGTAATATCCCACTGTAATACTGTAATAATATAAAATGACACCAACACAACAATCCTGTAATGTATCACATTTTGCAGTAAATTATTGACTTATCAATGTTCAGTCCAAAAGCTCTTATTAGATGCCACTGTTGACATTCTTAACTTTGGCCATACAATCCTTCCAGCTTCTCCCATTGTTATGCCTGGATTTATGACATGGTCAATCACTGCGGCTCTAAATTCATTCGATACAACAATATTTCTGCTACCTGCTTGACCACGACCTCAGCCACAACCACGGCCCGTCCATCAGTACCAACTGCATTGGGCTGCTCCATGTTGTCAGACACTGCTGAATGTGGTGCTGTAAAACAGCCTTTTATGTTGGGATTACCAATCGTGCTGAAATGCAACTCACCTGGGCAATGTTGCTGGAAGTGACGAGACAGGACTGCAAACATCTTGACTTCATTTCACAATCTGCATGTCTAGCAATAAGCATTGGAACACTGTACTAATACGAGACGACTGTATTGTGAAAACTGAGTTTGATTTAGAGTTGTGAACTTTGTTGGTAGGTACTGCAATTAGTGTCTTAGGGTAAGAATATTGCCAGTCAGTTTGGCAAATTGAGTTTTCCACATTGAGTCAAAGCAATCATAACATACTGTAATGCATTTATAATGTGTGACTGCACATATTAGAAATGCATCTGAAAAAATGAGAAACTGTAGAGTCTCAGGAACATCTCAAGAGACTGGATGTCATGCAAACCACACTTCTGCCCTGATTTTAGCTTAGTGGTCTAATCCATTCAACTGATGTGCAGCAGATCCAGGTTCAAACCTACAGGAGAACCATTTAATTGAGAGGTAACATCAATATACCAGCTCAAGCTGGGACTTTTCAAAATGTATTGAGTTGTGGTTACACTACAGTAACAGAAGCAAGCATTCATCAGACACTACACAACTTTTCTTATAATGGATTTTATTTCCACTACTGTAGATGAATGTCATTGCTTCAGCTGCAGATTTCAGCCCCATGCTGATCTACTCATATTGAGCCCAAACATAATCCCATACAGAATATGAAATAAGTACTACTGTGTCACAGGAGTTCAATACATCACACAATAATAAATCACAACAGCAAAACATTTGATATTTTTATAATTCAGGTTTAATCATTGCATATTGTTGTCTGAAAATACAGAAAATTAAAGCAAACAACAAAAAAAATCAATCCTAACAGAATAAATAAGGAAACTCAATCCATCATTGTACACTGCAGTGATCATTCTGCATTCTCCCTATCAGTTGCATTTGCCCACAGAAATTTGCACATTGGAACTCTTGTGAAAATGAATGAAAGCAACTGTAAAAACTAGTAAAATGCACATTTAAGTGGAGGAGTTTGCCACTGGCTTCTTTTAAAAAAGATGCAGATACAGGAGACATAGTTATTACTTCAAAAACATTTTACTCTGCCATCTTTTGCCATTATTACTCTCAATGTTATATTAATGTTTTAATAATCAAATGTACATAAACACACCTTGAAAATTGTAAAAAAATAAAATCATATTTAGACAGCAAGTGCTTAACCTGAACCTGCTAAAAGATCATACTCTTATGTACAGGGTTTAAGCTGTACTGAGGCTAATATTGGGCACAGCTGAAATTGCAGTGGTAAAGCATTGGTCAAGGAAGGTTGCAAGTGTGTCGACGTGTGTGTGTGTGTGTGTGATTGGGTGAGAGTGTGTTTCTGTGTGTGTGCAGTTGTGAATGTGTGTGTGCATGCGTACGTTTGTGGGAGTGACTGTTGATGTGAACATGTGTGTGAGTGCGTGAGTATGCGTGTGTGTGTGTGTGCCCGGGTTGCGTGTGCGAATGGGTAAGAGAATGTGTGTGTGTGTGTGTGTTCACGCATGTATGTGTGTGTGCATGTGTGAGAGTATGATTGAGTGCATGAGTATGTGTGTGTGCGTGTGTTTGTGTGAATGTGTGTGAGACTGTGTATTTGAGTGTGTGTGCATGCAAGAGAATGAGTGTATGTATGTGTATGTGTGTGTGCATGAGAGTGCCTTTGTGAATGCGCGTGTGTTTATACATGTGTGTGTGTATGTATGTATGGGTATAAGAATGTTTGTGTATACATGTGTATATGGTGTGTGCACACATGTATGTGTATGCATGTGTGTGTGCATGAGTATGTGTGTGTGTGCGTATGGGTAAGAGAATGTGTGTGTTTATACATGTGTGTGCGTGCGTATGGGAATGAGAATGTGTGTGCGTTGACACGTGTTTGTGCATGAGTGCGTGTGTGCGTGCGCGTGCGTTTGCAAATGTGTGTGTCTGTATACTGTATGTGAGCGCGTGAGTGAGAGAAAGAGTGTGTGTGTGTGCATACGGGTATGAGCGTGTGTATGTTTGCATGCGCGCGTGTGTGTGTGCGTGAGATTGTGTGTGTCTTTGTGTAGGTGTGTGTGAGTGACTGGGTTTGAGAGAGTGCGTGCGTAGGTGTGTGAGTGCGTGTGCATGAGTAAACATGAGTGTGTGTATTTGTGAGTGCGTGTGCATGACTGAGAGAGAAAGGGTGTGTGTGAGAGTATGCGTTTGTGTGATGGAGTGTATGTGAGAGAGAGATGGAGTGTGTGTGTGTAACTGGGTGTGCGAGAGTGTGTGTAGGTGTGTGAGTGCGAGTGTGTAGGTCTAGGTGCATATGAGTGTATGTATATATATGTGTGAGTGTGTGTGTGTATGTGTATATGAGTGTGTGTGTATATAAGTGTGTGAGTGTGTGATTGAGTGTGTGCGTGTATGTGTATATGAGTGTGTGTGTATATATATATATATATATATATATAGTGTGTGTGTGTGCATGCGTTCGAGTGTGTATGCGCACGTGTGTGTGTGTGTATGCATGTGTGTGCGCGCATGTGTGTGCGTCTCTACTCCAGTTAGCAGAGGGACACTGAGGAGTGTGTATGTTGACACGTGTTTGTGTCTCTGCACGTATGCATGTGTGTGTGTGTGCGTTTGTGTGAATGTGTGTGGATGTGAGTGTGTGTGTGTGTGTGAGAGAGTGTGTGTGTGTGAGTGACTGAGCATGAGAGAGAGAAAGAGTGTGTGTGTGTGCATATGGTTTGAGCGTGTGTACGTATGCATGCGTGTGTGTGTGCGCGTGAGAGTGCACTGGTGAATGTGTGTGTTTGTGTGTGCGAGAGATTGTGTGTGTCCGTGTGTAGGTGTGTGTGTGCATGTGTGTGATTGGGGGTGTGAGTGATTTGGTGTGAGAAAGTGTGTATGTGTGTAAGTGTGTATGTGTGTGTGCACGAGTGTGTGCTTGTGTGGGTGTGTGAGTGCGTGTGCATGAGTGTACATCAGTGTGTGTGTGTGTGCATGGGTAAGAGAATGTGTGTGTGTTTATACATGTGTGTGCATGCGTACGGGAATGTGAATGTGTGTGTTGACACATGTTTGTGTCTCTACGCATGTATGTGTGTGTGTGTGAGTGCATGAGTTTGTGTGTGTGTGCGTGCGTTTGTGTGAATGTGTGTGGATGTGAGTGTGTGTGTGTGAGAGAGAGAGGGAGTGTGTGTGTGAGTGACTGAGTATGAGAGAGAGAGAGAGTGTGTGTGCATACGGTTATGAGCGTGTGTACGTATGCATGCATGTGTGTGCGCGCGTGAGTGCACTGGTGAATGTGTGTGCCTGTGTGTGCGAGAGATTGTGTGTGTGCATATGCGTGAGTGTGAGAGAGCAAGGGTGTGTGTGAGAGTATGTGTGTGTCTGTGGATGTGTTTGTGTTGGTGTTGGTGTGTGTGTCTATGTGTATCTGAGTGTGTATGTGTGAGTGTGTGTGTATGTGTATATGAGTGTGTGTGGTGTGTGTGTGTGTGAGTGGGTATGTGAATGTGGTGTGTGTGTGTGTATGTGAGAGTGTGTGTGTGTGGGTGCATGCATGCGAGTGTGTATGCGCACGTGTGTGTGTGTGTATGCTTGTGTGCACGTGCATATTTGTGTGTGCGCGCATGTGTGTGCATGTTTGTGTGTGCACCCACGTGCGTGTGTGTGTATGCGTGTGTGTGTGTGCGCGTGCATGTTTGTGTGTATGCGCATGTGCGTGAGTGCGCGCATGTGTGTGCATGTTTGTGTGTGTGCGCACGTGCGTGTGTGTGTGTGCATGTTTGTGTGTGCGCACGTGTGGGTGTGTGTGTGTGTGTGTGTGTGTGTACATGAGTGTGTGTATGTGTGAGTGTGTGTGTGTGTGTGTCTCTACTCCAGTTGGCAGAGGGACACTGAGGAGTCAAACACTCTAAATCCAGCACAGAGGGGTGTGTGTTGAGTGAAGTGTGTGTGGAATCTGTGCAGGAGGGTCAGTGTGTCAGAGTCAGAGACGCTGTAGAAGGACAGCGTGCCGGCCGGACGGTCCACACACACTCCTACCCTGTACACACACACTCCTCTACCATCATCATCATCACACACTCCTGCTCTGCGGTAGGGGGAGGGGGGGGCAGGTATGTCTGTTTGGTTATTATTGTGACAGACAGAGTATCTGAGTTTACGAGAGTGACTGTTGTCACACCTCAGACTCCAGGAGTGTTTATTCTCTCCAAACCTACAGTCAGAATCCCGTCCTTTCCTGCTGATTCCTTTATATGTCACTGCTATAAAAACCCATCCCCCCTCAGACACACTGAACTCAGCCTCCCAGTAACAGCGCTCACACACACTCTCTCTGCACACAACCTGGGGCCGGTACTCAAATCTCTCTGGATGATCAGGATACCGCTCCCATCTCCCCCGTGTGTTTGTCACCCTCCTGTTCCCCTCAGACAGAGGCAGCCCTCTGTACGCTGTGTTTGGATCCAGTGTGAGCTGACAGCCGTCTGCACACCAGAGACATTAATGAGATTAATTATCATTATTAATATTCACCTCACTATGTGTGTGTGTGTGTGTGTGAGAGAGAGCTGTGATAGTACCTGTGTGTGTGTTTGTGTACATGTGTGCTTCTGTTTGTGTGTTTATGTGTGTAAGAGAGAAGTCTCTCTCACACACACACACACAGCAGAGTGTGTACCTATGGAAAGTGTTCTGTGTCGATACACACTCACATTTCCTGGGTCCTGGTTTGGTCCTGTTCTCTCCTCCATGGTCCACACTGTAAGAACAGCAGAACAGAATTTAGAATTTTAACCATCCTTTATTTCCACTCTCAACACACCAATGACATCACATAAATAAAAACAAAGACACAATAAAACACAAAATCAAGATCATATGAAAAAACACAAATCTGTCACAAAGGAAACTTATTCCATTCCCTCACCCTATTCCATGTGCAAAAACAGCTCCCCTCCCTCCACTGAACATAAAACACCTTTATAACACACACACTCTGAAACACACTCAGGTTCTCCATTGCTTTGTAATACTGAAACTCCACCATCACTGTGTCCCTGATCAAACCCCTAACTACAACAGCCACATCTTATTTACTGCAGTGATCCCCTGCAGCACCCTCCACAGGAGATCCACAACCCTCTTGAGTAACGCTGGTGTGAACAGTGCCCTCCATGCCCCCCCCCCCCCCCACTCCTGTTGTGTGTGTGTGTGTGTGTGTGTGTGTGTGTGTGTGTGTGAGGTACAGTGTAGAAACTCTCTGTACTTACAGCAGTGTGAGTGTGTCCAGTTTAGCAGCAGACAGCGCTCTCACTCCTGAGTCTCCTGGATGATTGTATCTCAGGTCCAGCTCTCTCAGGTGTGAGGGGTTTGAACGCAGAGCTGAAGCCAGAGAATCACAGCCTCTCTGTGTGACTCTACAACCTGACAGCCTGCAGAGAGAAGGACACACACACCTTACAGACATTAATATAAACTAACAGGGCTGTGTGTGTCGAACACATAGCAGTGTGTTACACACCTTACAGCAAATTAATATAAAATAACAGGACTGAGTGCGTCAAACACATAGCAGTGTTTTACATACATTACAAACATTAATATAAACTAACAGGGTTGTGTGTGTCAAACACAGCAGCGTGTTACACACCTTACAGCACATTAATATAAACTAAGGGCTGTGTGTGTCAAACACATAGCAGTGTGTTACACATCTTACACACATTAATATAAACTAACAGGGTTGTGTGTGTCAAACACATAGCAGTGTGTTACACACATTAATATAAACTAACAGGGCTGTGTGTGTCAAACACATAGCAGTGTGTTACACACCGTGCACACATTAATATAAACTAACAGGGCTGTGTGTGTCAAACACACAGCAGTGTGTTACACACCTTATAGCACATTAATATAAACTAACAGGGCTGTGTGTGTGTCAAACACATAGCAGTGTGTTACACACCTTACACACATTAGTATAAACTAACAGGGCTGTGTGTGTTAGACACATAGCAGTGTGTTACACACCTTACACACATTAATATAAACTAACAGGGCTGTGTGTCAAACACATAGCAGTGTGTTACACACCTTACACACATTAATTGTCTTCAACCTGCCCAAGTTCTCCCCTGCTGAGGTCACTCCACTGGCTACCAGTCACTGCAGGTTCTGCATGTCCTGACCCTCACCTACACTGCAGCCAACAGGACGGCCCCCGTCTACTTACAGCACATGATTAAGTCCTATACGCCCACTTGACCACTGCCTTGCACCCCCTGCCATCCGGGTAAAGGGTTCAATCTTGTCTCTACCACGGAGCTTCTCCACCCTATCTCTCCAGTGGTGGAACAAATTCCCTGTTCCTCTACGAACCTCTCCCTCACTACCCATCTTCCGCCGTGGTCTGAAGATGCATCTCTTCAGACTATACCTGAACTAAGTATCACCACTCTGTCGATCATTTCTATCACTTAAATCCCCCTATTTCTACACATGTACCTCCTGTGCCACTCATGTTACATGCACCTCCATCCAGCACTTATTGTGCCTTGTATCGTTGTCTAGATGTTGCTTGTAATGCCTCCTAGTTTGACTTAGCATAGGTTAGGTCAGAGTAATGTTCACTGTGTGAACTAGACTTAATGTGTTCATGCCTATGAATAACTGTGCAAAGTATTGTACCTTACTGGACCTGTGTTTTGTAGTTGTTCCAATTACCTTTTGTATGCACTTATTGTACGTCACTTTGGATAAAAGCGTCTGGCAAATAAATGTAATGTAATATAATATAAACTAACAGGGCTGTGTGTGTTAAACTAAAATAACATGAATGTGGAATGAGTCATTATCAAACACATTTGAGTTTACACCCCACTACAGTTCAGTAAACAGGACTAATTCATTTTCTTCATTCATTTGTGTAGTCGAATTCTACCAAGAGGAAGAACAGGAACATGCTGTTTCAGTTCTGGGGAGTGTCTGTTTTCACATTAGAAACATTGACATCAGTGTTGTATTTAGTCACATTGTAGCCCTTTGGATTGAAGGGGTTTGTGTTTGTACTCACCCCAGTCTCTGCAGTTTACAGTGTGGGTCCTCCAGTCCAGCAGACAGTGCTCTCACTCCTGAATCCTGCAGCTCGTTGTCTCTGAGCTCCAGATCTCTCAGCTCTGAGTGAGGAGAACGCAGGACTGAGGCCAGAACATCACAGCAGCCCTCTGTGAGATTACACCAACCCAGCCTGTGGAGAGACCACACACACACAAACACGCACGCACGCACACAAACACACGCACAAATTCTTTGTGACATTGTTCACCTTGACAGTTGATATATATGTACCTACGCATTCCTGAGATGTACACACAAAAACAGGGAGGGGGGTGTGTAAATTAAGTTCATGAAGTATTCTGACTAATCCACAATAGTCTAAAGCAATTACTGGGCTCTAATAACCCTTTCCATGTGATGAACTTATCTGATTTGTAAACATATTAATTTCATCTGCAAACACAAAAAAACAGCATTTTTGTGGTGCACTTTACCTCACCTGACCTGTTCTTCAGTTCATAAACATCTATACATTTCAAAGACGCTGAATAGTCATCACTATAAATAGATAAATATAACTGTTAATGCATAACTCCTCGTATAACCCATTAGCTAAATACATTACTGTCATCATGATAATATTTTCTTCCTAATCTTGTAACCATCAAGATATCAAACAATTTAAGTTTAACAAATTATACAGTCTGTCAGGGTTTTTGACATTAATTTAAAAATATTCAGCAAGGTGAAATGAAACCGCATTCAATACGAAATTGCGCTCTTCCTTATTTTTTTTCTTTTTCTGCAAGGACAATACAAAAACGAAAAGGCTTGTATTTTTTTAGCTGCTTATAAAATATCTGGGAGGTAACTAGGGACACACCCCCAGTCATATAAGGATTAAATATAAATCAGAGCATGTATACCTAGCATTTTAGAGCATATTTCTGTGTATAAACAGGCCATCGTGACGCGCGACAAGCCGAAAAAATAGAACAGAAGCGAAAAACTACGCTTCAGTTCGCTTGTGTCGCGCGAGCTTCGCAGCCGGTTCGCGACGCGTTCGCATCTGGTGGAGACGACGTCGCCCGCTGCCGTTGTAATAACAGTACTTCAACTACGCTTCAGCTACGCGCGTAATACGCGCGTAGTGCGCTCGCGGCCGATACGCGTGCGGTGGGTGCCCGGCTTAATACGCGCGTAGTGCGCTCGCGGTCGATACGCGTGCGGTGGGTGCCCGGCTTTACACTTCAGTTCGTCTGACACGATCTCCCAGCAATGCAACTACGGCATCAACTGGAATTACACTGCATCGCCATCTAGTGGCTGTATGAGAACAGCACAACGGATTACTGTCACTAACTTCCATTGCTGGTAGACACTAGATTTATAAAAATGTGGTGTCTTTTGAAACTTCCACAAATTGCACCTCTGATCTGTATGTCTTTACGCTATAATCCATCCATTCGTTTTATTTTCGCACGCTTTTGTGAATATAATAGGTTAATTTTTGCGTTACATTTAATTATTATTGTAACAATGATAATAATAATGAAAATAAATGCCTGATGTATTAGGTCATTTTTTTCTTTTAAAACCCCTTATCAACATGTTTGGTAGCCCTTGTGGAGTAATAAACTGCACAAAAAATGTAATAAGTGGGGGCATTTGAAAGTTATTAGAATACTTATCTAAGAAATACTCCTGTAAATGATGTTATTCTTTAGATGATAGGAGCTAGAGCCAGAATATTGATCTTTGAATCAGACTATTCCACACAGAATGACTGCTTACAAAGGTATAATATCCAGGCTATGGCTTGGGACTGGAACCACAGAAAAGTGACTAAACTAAACGATGTAACACTGCATCTAAACAGCAGCTCACATGTTGTTCAGATGGACACTCTCCCACCAAGATGTACACACATACCGTGCCGGTGAGTTAATGCCCGGCTTTACCAGCAGAATAAAATACCATATTATTCACAATCCTTTCAGAAACACCACAATCCTGAAAATTAAACATCCTGCTGGACTGAACTCTGACAGTTCTACAGATGTAACTGACCCAAATGTCCCCTTTTCTTATACTGTAAGTTCTCTGAATTGGGGCAAAGGGCTCATCTACCTTTTCTATGATCTTTTCTCTGGGCCCATCCCATACTAGACATGCAGCTGCCACCTTTCAGAGTAGACAGTGAGTTAGTTTTCAGTGCTGTAGGATGTTTGGCCACCACCAAAAGTAAAGATGTAAAAGACAACACACATTTTTCATGTGTGGACAGTGAATTTGCTCATTTCATTTTGGTTTTCTGTGACAAACTTCCCACAGCACTGCAAGCTGACACAGCTAAAGGCAGATTCACTGTAGAAACAGGAAGCAATGCACATGTTCATATATATATATATACATATATATATATATATATATATATATTGTGGTGAGGGCCTCTGGAGCCCCGCCCCTCCCTGCCATCAGCCGCCACTCAACTCCACTTCACCTGTGTCTCACCGGCCAGCCTGCAGCACCATGGACAGTGCCGGAGGGACAGGGCTGAGTTTCAGCACCTCCACTCCGCACTCAGACCTGGACCTGAGATACAGTCAGGCCACCAGCAGCATACCAGTGCTTTTTCCACACCACTTTCCCCTTTGCCTGAGTAGCTGCTGGCCCTATATAGGCCTCATGGTCTCACTCCAGGGGTGTGCTGGCTTTCCCCTGACTGAGTGACTAACATAGTCTCTGATTCTCGTTTTTTTTTTTTTTTTGTGGCAGACTCGGACGTGCCCCTCCCCGTGGGCTGAATTTTGGACCCACCTACACTTCCCTAGCACTTTTGCTTCCCCCAACATTTGAGTACCCTGATCTCGTTTTGTGTTTCACTTTTCCCCTGTCTTCATTCATTGTGATACCGCTGTCACAATAAAAGTCCTCCACAGGCATATTGCCAGCACTGTCTGCCTCGTCTGTGCCTCATTCCCACAGCATACAGTATGGATGTGATACAAGTTTATTTAAGGAGATGAAATATATGGAATTGAAGGTGTCTGTAAGTGGGTGGAAAATCACAACCTGTACCTGTACAACATGCCATATACATGCTCTGCCAGTTTGCAAATGTTGCACACAATGCAAATCATGCAAACTATGCAGACTACACAGAAGTATAAAACAGTCATTAGAAGGACCATCTCTGTAAACCCTTGCAGGAGGACATGCAACACATACATGAAGGATAGATTCAATCATTAGGGCACACCAGTAGTACAAAGTTCCTTATTTACTGTCAGGATAATTACCATGCAGTGCCCCCAAACCCTGTAGAGGAGGGGGGGGGGGAGGCGTGGTTTGGTGGGGATGGCGGTAGGTACTAGAGTTTTGGTCAGGTCAGACTTCATTTTGTCAAATTTAAACTAGTGTGGATTGTGGGAGATGTTCTCTGGATAGCATTTAAGGTAAGCTCAAACAATTTACTTCATTATCCAGAGTCCATTCATGAAAAGCATTTTTGGTATGCATCACAATTTCTTTGTGTTCCTTTTCTTTATCTTACAATCTCTTCAGGTGCATGTCCTTTCCTCTCTTATAGCATAGTGTCCAGTCCATCTTGCCATGTCTTGTAAATAAAATGATTGCCTCTTAACACTGTTAAAGCTTTCTATTCATGGTTATTGGCAACTCTTATACTGTGTCATAAAGTGCTCTTTCTCTTACAGCGCATATAAAGTACGTGGCTTACTTATACACTGACTGAAGTGTGCATGTCTGCTAGAACAAATCACTGCATTGGTGCTATAAATAAACTTCTCTTTCATCTTCTGTTTGAAAGCCAACTTTAGGGAATGACATCCAACTGCACCAAGTGTGGCTCTGAAAGACAGTAGCATGTCCAATGCTAAAGGAGGCTACTGCCCTCCTGGAAGAGCATATAAAACACTGCAGCGCTACTATAGCTAAGGGCTACAGACAATAGCCAAGGGCTACAGACTCCAGTTCAGAGAGCACTCCCATGTTGAAGAGGAATAAATTCCTTCCCTCTTACAAAAAGGGGGAAATAAGTGTGGTTCCCAGAGATCGAACCCAACATAGTTTTTATTTTCATTATTTCCAGCTCCCAAAGAAGGACGGTTGTCAACTTCCTATCTTGGATCTCAGTGTTAAACAAACATTTGAGGCAATATAATTTCAAAATGTTTACATACAGCACTCTTTCACGTTCAATATGTCAGAATGACTGGAAACTCTTGTGCAATTCTTTTAATCAATCATCGGCACGCAATAATTGATTAATAATGATTAACTGATTAGATTAAAATCTACTCCATGGCCTATAAAAAGAATGACTTAAAATATGCTTAGCTTAATACTTAAGCATTTTTGTTAAGAAGTATGAGCATGTCTGTGTGCTTTGGGGTCAGTCTGGTGTGCAGTCCACTGAAGGTGAGACCAGCAGCTGAGAAGACGCAGACACGCTCAGATGGCACTGATGTTCCAGAAATGGACCCATAACGTGTCACTAATGCTGCCAGTCATGGGAACCGTGACTCTCTAATTTAACATTTTAGAAACGTCTCTAATTTGAAATCTAATCACAAACATTAGGTTATACATTGAAATGGTTTATTGAAAATTAACTGTTTAATCTATAGAAATTCATCAATTAGCATTAAGAATTAACAGTTAATTGATTAACTTAACATCACTATTTCGCATCAGTAAATCTGAAAGATGCCTTCTTCCACATAAGCATTTATCCCCTCACACAAAATTCCACCGCTTCGCCCATCGCGGTGTTTGCTACAAATACACAGTTCTACTCTTCGGCCTTTCCCTGAGTCCACGGGTGTTCTGTCTTTGTGTAGAGGCGGGTCTGGCTCCAAACTTTTGGCTGATCATTGCCAATTCAAAACCCAGAGTTGTGTAGGACACTCAGCGAGTTCTGCCACATGTGTTGTCTCTTGGTTTCAGAGTAAACCTCCCCAAGAGCAATCTCTCCGACATCCTGGAGTGTAATGTTCTTGGGACTTGATTTATACTCTGTATCCATGTGAGTTTGCCTATCAGCAGACTCCATTTTATCTTTCAGAGTATGCCTCTCTTAGTTCAAACCAGACTCAAGAGTGCAGTATGACACATGCCTCAGACTGCAGGGACTGATAGTGTCAGCCTCTCAGGTTTTGCCACTGGGGCTGTTACGGTGAAGCCACACTGATTCTGGCAAAGCCGCCTGGCACCGCTCCCGCGTCCCACAATCGGCCGCTTGTGGGCGTGTCACCTATTTTATGACAGACAGATGTGTTTGTTAAATGTTGATCGGGTTTAATGTTGTTTCATATCATTGTCCAGTTTGAATAAAAACTTTTAAAATGATCTTACATTTTCATCATTACATTTTTACATTACAAATGAATGTATTTTAAAAATATAATGCTGAAAATGTAAGATATTGTATTTGAATTATTATGATAGGCTAGGCTCCCTTATTCATTTTGTGATTTAAATTTAATATCAAATAGGATCCATTCCTGCTTGTTTTCAAATTTTTGGAGGGAGAGCCCTTTATAAATAGAAGCAGGATTATTGGTTTTTATCATTATCTTAATTGGATTAGCCAGCTAATGTCATCAAATTTAGATCTGGTTAGCTAGCTAGGTGGCTGGTAGAAATGATCCCAAACAGCAAGCAACTAATATATTATTAGTTTTATGGTCACCTTGATTTCACTTAGTCTATGTTTCTCTCACAACTAGATCAGGATGTGCTTCATAGTTATCCTATAAACATTCTTGTTCAAATCACCAGTTTCTTCGGTAAAACATTTGTGCTGCTATCATTTATTTTATTTTATTTTTTAAATAAAATTGTTTGAAATATATAATATAAATATATATGGCACGTTTCCTTCTTTTGAATTACTATGCAGTAAATTCAATCTGCCTCAAACCCATTTCTTTCGATTTCTACAAATTCAAAACTATATTAGATCTAATACAACTACCTTTCCTAATGCTCCTAATAACACCCAGATGGAATCCTTGTTTTCTGTTGATCCTTCACCTAGGGCGGGTAATATCTTATATCTATAACCCTATGTCCGAACAATTAGATATACCCCTAGATTTTCTGAAATCCGCTTGGGAGGAGGACTTAGGCATTAGCTTAATGGGGGAGCAATGGATAGAGGCACTGGAGGGTGAGCACACAGCATCTATATGTACCAGGCATGGTCTTGTTCAGTTCAGGGTGTTGCACCGTCTTCATCTTTCAAAGGTCAAGCTTTCTAAAATGTATCCTAATATAGATCCTCTGTGTGACCGTTGCGGTGTATTTCCTGCCTCGTTGGGGCACATGTTCTGGCTGTGCCCAAAACTATCCAATTTTTGGAATTCTATTTTTAAAACTCTGTCTGATAACCTAGGGCACATAATAGAACCTGGCCCAGTATTGGCAGTATTTGAGGTGCCAGGAGAGGATAGTCCTCTTAGAAGACACAATTCCACTGTGGCAAGGTTCATAACCCTTCTGGCATGCAGATTAATTCTATTGAACTGGAAACAGACACAGCCTCCCACTCACACTGCGTTGGTCAAAGATGTCATGTAACACCTTAAACTGGAAAAACTCAGATTCACCCCATGAGGTTCCATTGAGAAGTTCCATAAAACTTGGCAACCCTTAATTGATTATGTAGAGGCCAGGCAATAAACACCCTCTTAATTTCTTTACTACAATAACTAGGCTATACCTAATAAAAGATGTCAATAATCACCACGTAAAGCAGCTTTGTACCTTGGTTGATATTTACACTGTATACTGTATATGTACTATGCCTCTCCTATGTGTATGAAATCTTTGCATTGTTTATTGCAACATTTTATATAATTTGTATACAGTGATTACTGTTTGTTTATTAACTAAAATACCAATAAACAGACAAAAAAAATGTTTGCAATATAGCAGAATATACATTCATTGGCATTCATGCAGACAAACTTCATTAGCTTATCTGATATCGACTAGCCATTAGCTCGTCAGCAGCATTGCATCTTCTGTGAAATTTACACTGTACATAGACTAATGACTGTCTACACAGCAGAGCCACCGACAACGTCAGAGACTTTCCTCCACGCTGCGTTCCTCTGGTCAGCGTCTCTGCAGGAGGGCAGCGCAGGATTTACGACAATTAAAGGGAGTCCTCCATTGTGGAACTATATAATGTGGAACTAAATTATGAAAAGGGGGACAATTTACTTGACTGATTTTTAGGTCAAATCTGATTGGTTACCACAACGCGTAGTTGTGCCGCCTGGGGTTTGATGTTAAACTTAGGTCATCTCTCCCACTGCCTTGCTGATGTGCCGCCACCTCTCATTTAAATGAATGGAGGCGGTGTCGCTGCCTGGCGTTACCGCGTACAGTGTGGTTTCACCGTTATGGGGTGGATTTCATCCCTCCACCTCAGCCCCCTGCACGATCTCCATCGCTGTCTCACAGTATCACACAAGCGCTATGCAACTCTGCGTCACTGGGAAAACACAGACTTTTACTGTACACTCAGGGAACCCCTCTCAGGATCATTCTCATGTGGAAAGACGTGAGGACAGATGCATCCCTCTCTGGGGGAGGGGGGGAAGGGCACTCAGGAGGGTTACAGGTTGAATGGGACGTGGGCAACCCAGCTGTGCTCAGCTTACATCAATTATCTGGAGCTACTAACTATATGGATAACTGCTCTACTAGGCCACTTTATGACAATAAGTGTCAGGTGTTAGAAAGATCGCGTGCTTCTCGTCAGTCAGTGCCTTACCAGTGCTCTGTTTCTGACGTGCTGTGCTTTTCACAGAACCTTATGGATAAAGAGAAATCCTTTCCTACCAATAAGGTCTACCTGGCAGATATCACTGCTTGTCATGTTGGTTTCAGAAACTATGCAGTGGGGTAGCACCCCCTCATTCACAGGTTCATGAAGGGGCCTCACTTTTCTCTGCCTGTTGCTAAAAAGCTAATTTCCCCTTGGGATTTATCACTGGAGCTGGAGGCCAAGTGACTTGAAAGAATTGAGGAAATGTTGGGTAGCATTGCTTTGGAATACATCTTATTTAATTTCGGTGAGGCAAGATGGCCTATATTGTTTGTAGTACCGTAACTTGGTGTCATTTTGATATCAATACTTTTAATGGCAGGCCTGGACTGGTCTTGTATGTGTGAGTAACTTGGCATTTTTGTACGTTGAAAACGTGTTTTTTATGAGATTATATTAAACTACTGCTAACATTAGCACATAACAATAAAGGCAAACTATCTAACAACAGTTATGTTTTGCTCCTGGGAAAGCGAACAACCAAAAACCTCCTGTCCGCAAGAAGGTGGCCGAATTAGCTAACCGGCTAGGGAGGAAAAAAGTGGAAAATTCCCTCCCTGTCCCCTGACGGCAACAAAGATTTTCACCTTAGGAGCAAAACAATCTTACTTTACTTTTAATATGGGTTTTAAAAACTAAAATGAAATAACAAATACACATTTCAAAGCACAATACAATCCTGTAACTATCTTTTCCAAACTCCACAAGACTTCTTCCTCTCTCTCTACCACAAACAGGAAGTGCGTGTCAGGCTCAAGGAATCGAGCCACAGCTGTGAGCATAGGGCAATCTGGGAGTTGTCCATATCTCCCCGTTGGTGGATCTCAAACACAACATGATGAAAGAGAACTTTAGGTTACCAGGGGTGCAATTGGGATTTGGGAGGTGGGTGGACCCTGAGATCCGGTGGGAGGTGGGTGAAAAAAGGTACAATGAATGTCTCAGCTCAAAACAGTTGTATCTTTAATGTATTGTGCGCATATTTGTAATTAAGGAAAACAATGTTTTGAAAAGAATGTATACTATTGATGCAAGCTTTTACTTAATATATTTCAAGTTTATCAAGTGTCATTAATGCTGAGAATTTTTTTTACCCACAAAAATAATCGGTCATCCTCCTCTTGTCCTCACTTTCTTCCTCCTTTATCTATCTTTCTTAAACTGGTGAGGCGCAAAACTTTCTTTTAAACTAATCATTGATCTTGTAACGTCCCCGCCGTTTCTCATGTTTTCTGTTTTGCCTCGTGTATCTTGTCTCTTTTTTCACCATCTTTGCTCGCCTCCACAGCGGAGGTGGGTCTCGATTTCAGCGATCCCTGAATACCTAATTTTACCCACCTGTTTCCCCTGCATTCCGCATGCTTTCCCGTCACGCTCACCTCACCAGTATTTATTTTCGGCTGGACCGAGCAGGCCTGCTCGGTCCTGCTCCTGTTTTTGTTCAGTCCTGCTCCAGCTCCAACCCTGCTCGGTCCTGCTCCTGTGCCTCCTCAGATCTGCTCCAGCCGCATGCCTGCTCGGTCCTGCTCCTGTTTTTATTCAGTTCTGCTCCAGCTCCAGCCCTGCTCGGTCCTGCTCCTGTTCCTCCTCAGATCTGCTCCAGCCGCATGCCTGCTCGGTCCTGCTCCTGGTCCTGCTCACTCCAGCTCTAGCTCCATCCCTGCTCGGGCCTGCTCCTGCTGCTGTCCCGTCCTGCTCCAGCTCCTGCTCAGTCCTGCTCGGGCTCCAGTCTTGTCCAGTCCGGTTCCAGCCTTTCCCAGTCCA
Source organism: Anguilla japonica (assembly GCA_025169545.1). Lineage (NCBI taxonomy): Eukaryota > Metazoa > Chordata > Actinopteri > Anguilliformes > Anguillidae > Anguilla > Anguilla japonica. The sequence goes on along the minus strand of CM045898.1, from coordinate 6,785,129 downwards.
GTTCCGGTTTTGAATTGCCCTGCTCAGTTTGGATACCTCTCAATAAACCAGTTGCTTTTCTCCTAAGCCTCTGTGTTCGAGTCCTGCATTTGGGTCCAGCGTTACACATCGTCACAGATCTCAAACTGTTTTAATTAATTTTCAGTGATTTCAGATGGATCTGAATGTCATTCAATAAAATAATGCAGAGGTCATGTCCTGGGATATTTTGATTTAGATTAGCCTCTTCACCCAGATGGGGTAAGCCTTAATTAGTTGTTATTTTTAGATTCCTGGATTCCTATGATTGAAGGTCTTGATAGTGAGGTTTTTTTCCACTCGGTGATAAAATTCACACTCTTACACACATCATCACAAATTCTACCAACTTAAAGTCACACAGTACACAGCACTACTCACCCCAGTCTCTGCAGGTTACAGTTTGGACTCCTCAATCCAGCACAGAGCAGCTTCACTCCTGAATCTCCCAGGTTATTGTAGCTGAGGTCCAGATCTCTCAGGGGTGAGTTTGATGACTGGAGAGCTGAGGCCACAATATTACAGGACTTCTGTGTGAGGTCACAGCTGTTCAATCTGCAAAGAAGAGTTTATACATTCAACTCAGGAATTACTGGCACTCTTTATGAAAATTAGCAAAAATTATTGTGTAAGACAATCAATATAACCATTGATGCAAATTGTCCGCTCAAACATTTGGAGAAACTACTTACTTTCAGTATGATATGATAAAAAAAATATTCTTTAAAAAAAACTTTTGAGTAATAGCAGTTTTCTCAAATGCTTAGAGGTCAAAATTATTGGCACCCCTAATGAATAATTAAAATAAAACTAAACAAAGTAGCATCTGAAGAAATTTTTTTTTTTTAATTTGATCTCCAGAACTACCCCCAGAAGCTGTATAGCTGCCTTTCACAATTCCTTGTATCACTGGTGTATAAATATGATGTTGCACACATACAAAATCCCTTTGTCATCTATGACCATGGGGAAAACCAAAGAGCTTTCAACTCAGAAGAGACAGACGGTTGTTGACCTACACAAATCTAGTTTGTGTGTTGTAGGTTCCTCATGCGAGGCAGCCGACAGCTACCAGCCAGCTAGTCAGGATCCCCTTATCCTGCACACTGCTAAGGGATCAGCTGAGCCCCTGTGCTGAGGCCGTCTCAGGACCCCCTGGTGCTGCACACTGCTAAGGGATCAGCTGAGCCCCTGTGCTGAGGCCGTCTCTGGACCCCCTGGTGCTGCACACTGCTAAGGGATCAGCTGAGCCTCTGTGCTGAGGCCATCTCAGGACCCCCTGGTGCTGCACACTGTTAAGGGATCAGCTGAGCCCCTGTACTGAGGCCGTCTCAGGACCCCCTGGTGCTGCACACTGCTAAGGGATCAGCTGAGCCCCTGTGCTGAGGCCGTCTCAGGACCCCCTGGTGCTGCACACTGCTAAGGGATCAGTGGGCAGGGAGTGGGGGAGCCCCGATACTCCCAGGGAAAGCAGGGCAGCAGTGCAGTACTGTATGACAGAGGAACATCTGCACATTGTGTTTATACATTAAAATAGAGGAATAAGCAGTGAGCAGGCTGTATGGACCCAGCGCCAGTTTATATTGAGATTAAAGCTCAGACAGCAGTGTATTTAAAACTCCAGGAGGCACTGGAGGCACAACAATTGCCTCCAGGAGGCAATTGTTGCAACAATTAAGTAAAAATATGTTTATTTTCTGAATCCAGTGCTTCAGTCAATGCCCTTGTTAAAATGTTCAGCACTCTGAATTCTGAACACAAGTGGTACTGCATGCTAAAACCCCTCACTTAACCTACATATAAAATATATTTTACGTGATTTAATTTAACAAGTATTATTGAAAATGACAATTATAAATTCAATCATTGATAGGTCAGACAACAGTAACCTGGTGGAATCAACTGACAAACCAAAACAAACTCTGTATCAGGTCTACTTCTAAGTTACAAAACACAACAGAAGACATCAAACAAGATGCTAAATTTAGATTACCAGAAAAGAAAGACTGAAGAACCAGACCTTATCAAAGTATTCCCCTCTACCAGTGCCACAGGAACAAAGGAAATGAGCTAAAATGCACAACCAAGAAACCACTGTAGGAAAATTTTGAAATTCCCCATGATTGTGATGACGTCACATGTCAAAGTTAGGGTATTCCCATCAATGTTGATCAAACTGGTTCCTCCAAACTCTCGATGCTCCATGGTAAAAGTACATCACATGTATGACTATTCACTCATATAATCAATATGTAATCCAATAAACCTGTATCATTAGTTGCAGCTGAGCTTATGGAAACGCAAGAAACCACAGTATCAACTGTAGAAAAAAAGCAAGAGAATGCAGAAGGCTTAAAAAAAACCACACTTACTCACTCAGCAGAAAACATTAATCAAATACTAACCATACACTTATATTTTCAAACTGATCAACTGCTAATAAATGTGCTAGAAGACTAATATTTTACAGTGACCCCTATGTAACCTGAATACAATGGAAAATTACAGGAGGCTGTGACTTGTATTCTTAATGGAAAATTACAGAATAAAGACTAATATTTTTTAAGGGAAAGTTGGGGTAACTTTCCACAATGACGTTATCACCCAAGAAAAGAAAATCATTGTGGTGCCAAGAAGGTCAGGTAGACCCAAGAACAGGAAATCATTGTGGTGCCAAGAAGGACAGATGGTATTTTAAGGAATGTGTTAGGGGGAGTTGTGGGGTGCACAGTGTATAAAATGAATGTAAAACTGACAATCAAGGTTCAATTCTGCAGAATTGATCCGGCTTTGTGCACCTGTGCAAATAAAGTTTAACTTTTCTGAAGAGCTTGCTGCTGTGGTGTCTTTTCCCTCGTGAAGTCGTTTTCTACAAATTAATGATTGGACTTTGAATTCTGTCGGTTCCTAGACACGACATTTTGGGGGCTCGTCCGGGATACAAGAAAGGGATTGCTGAAGCTCCCGGCTCCTGGAGACAGAGGCAGAGGGTACTAGCCCCTTAAAAAGCTGGCCAGCTTATCAAAAGTTAAGAGTATTTAACTACTTGTTTCGGATTGGGGCACTGTCCCCTCTGACGCCGGGAGTGAAATCCTTTCGTAAAACTAACCCCGACACTAACACCGAAAATTGAGGGGAAGGAAGCGGCAAGCTCTCCAGAAAACGTGCACAGCGAACCGTGAGTGAATTGAGTGTGGTGTGAGTGAAAGGACGTCATAAATTGTGATCGTGAGTGAATTGAGTGTGGTGTGAGTGAAAGGACATCATAAATTGTGTTGAAAAGTGTGATTGAAGCAGAATTGATATTGGAAATATTGTTACTGCTGATGGTTTAAACTGTTGCTGTTGTTTTAAAAAGAGGTGCCAGAGACTTGGGAGGAGAGAAACCCAAGAAGGGCCACCTGCAAGAGCTCTGGTAAAAGCGTTTTTGGGAAAAACACTGTCCTTTGAGGTGTAAAGTAAGAGAAAAATTGTTGGTAAGCTAAAATACTGTTAAGCTGTGCTGATGCTTAGATGCTTGTGCTTGAGCGGAAATAACGTTGTATTGAGGCAACTGAGGTAAAAATTGTGATTTATGTGTATATACAACTATAAAAGAGAAGGGTGAAAAAATTAACTGATAAACTAAATTAAATAAAGAAACGTGAAGTGTGTAGAAGGTATAAACGGGAGAAAATACAATAAAAGTATTAGCCCTGGCTGAAAATAAAGGTTAAATATATAATAATATCTATAAATAATTAATAAAATAAAAGTATTAGCCCCAGCTGAAAATAAAGGTCAACTATAAAATAAAATATAAATAATAAATACAATAAAAGTATTAAAGTAAACATAAAATAATGGAAAAAGGAGAGAAAACGCCGGTTGAAATAATCACGGGAAAATATCCTAAATGTAAACAGGAGATAGAAAATATATCAGAAAAATGGACAAAAAGAACTAAAAGAATGGCGACAAAATGGCCTAACGGGGGTACGTTTGAAAGGGAAATATGCGACCAGATGGGAGGGGTAATAGTAAATTACAGAACAGGAGACAAGTAAGAAAAAAGAAAGCTAAAACGAGAACAGGAAAAAGCAATTTTAGGATGGTTCAGGTCCGCTTCCCTAGAAAAAGATGTAGGAATGTGTAGGGGTCACAGTGAAATAATGACTCCTCCTCCGTATGCCCCGCAGTCACCGAGACATACAGAGATAAAAGAGAAAGGCTTGTACCCAATATGCCCGGTAACATCTGAAGCGCCATCTGCAGCGAGAGTGTGTCCAGTAGTGAAAGGACAGGTTCAGATACAAGGGTGGGTAGAACATGAGGAAGGTGAGGAACAGCTCGGGATAGAGAAAGCGCGTCTCGAGGAAGAAAAGGAAAAGGTAGAAAGGAGGGCAGCAGCGCTAAGGGGAGAATACAGAGAAGTGGAGGATTTGGAAAAAAATGATAAAGGAAAAAAATGAACAGTATGAGGAATACCATAGACGGCTAATACAAAAGGCACATGAAATAAGGGACACTAATAAAAAACAGCGAATTGTTTTCTACAAATTAATGATTGGACTTTGAATTCTGTCGGTTCCTAGACACGACACCACCACCAAAATAAAGACCAACTGCAACACAACACAACTTTGTCCTGAGGCCATCATAAACACTTGACGCAGCATGGCTTGAGCATGTTTGCACTGATTGGGCAATGCCACGTTCAGATGTAGAAAGGGAGGCAGACTTATTTATGACAAGGACTGGTCTATCTAAAAGCTGTCAGTGTACTTTTTAATGAAAGTGACCTTATGTTGTTTAATGTATGGCTAAGAACCATATTATTACCAAAATATTCAGGAATTTAGTCCCTTTCTAACAAGACCAAACATGAATATATTAGGAGGTAATTCAATTAAACTATTGAATACCAATAAAAAGGATGGAAGTTTACTTGTGCTTCCAACATAAACATAAAGTTTTCAGTCAACGCTTTCAATAAAATGTCGCAGATTGCATTTAAACTTAAGATCAAACAGAACCGGATCTTTATTCATTATGTAGCCACACTTGGCCTCTGGCCTTGTAAATAGATTTGTCTTCTGGTTTGTCTCTCCTGAGACAAACTCTGCAGGAGGTGGGACCCATAGATCACCTGCCTAGATTAGGGTATCAGAGTGGCATAAAGGACGTTTCCTTTAATGTTCGTGGAGTGGAGGGTAGGCAGCATTCTTCAAGGCAATATTGTATCCAGTTCACTGTTTCTCTCTCTGAGGCCATAATCTAAACACTTGATATCTGACATACAGCCAGGTTGTGGTCTGAAGAACAAATCATCACTGCAGACCCATCGCCCCGTCCCACAGATGGACTCTGCCATTTCAGAGCAGCCAGCAGCTCAGGGGCTGCAGTCTTGTCAGAGGCAGTTCATGAAAATGATAGGTATTGTGTAGTTATACTCATTTGAGCACCCTGGGGCAATACAAAAGGACTCTCTATGCATTTTTTGTTTTGTTTCTTTCCTCCCGATTCGTCGTTGAGCTCACTGAAAGTCAGCCATCTAGCAGTAAAAATTGAGCAGCCGAGACTAATGCCAATGATGTCACAAACTAGCTTGTTCCAGGATGGCAGCACCCTCATGCAAAAAAGGGAATTTTAGCTTTTTTCCTGGCAAATATGGATCAATTTCAGATTTGAATGCAGGGCCATATCTTATTTAAGGTAAAAAGCAAACAAATCAGAGCCACATATAATATAATATAATAATATAATAGTTAATATAATAAAAACAGTTAAGGTCCTCTTTCATGTAATAACTGCCGGTTAACCTGCTTGGTCCTCACTAGTCTGGCTTTCGATCTGGGCACTCAACAGGGACTACCCTCCTCACGCCTCTCCTTCGTCCTGATCCTCCTAGAACTGTCTGCAGCAATCGGCATGGTCCACCAAAACTACTCCTCTCCACCTTGGCTGAGATGGGCATTTCTGAGAGTGCCCCAGGTCATACCAGGTCACCTGCTACAGGAGTCCCACAGGGATCTGTACTGGAGCCTCTGCTGTTTTTCATTTACACAAAATCTCTTGGTTCAGTTCTTAATACACACGGCTTCTCTTATCACTGTTACGCTGATGATACATAAATCTTCTTCTCTGTCCCTCCCTCGACTATACTGGTCAATGAGAGACAACAAGACTGAGCTTCTGTTCATCCCCTACAACACATCCCTACTACAGGAGCTGTCAATCACTGTCTATGGCATTACAGTGACTGCCTTTCACTCTGCAACAAGCCTGGGGGTGGTCCTGGATGACCAGGTGGACCTCAAGGATCACATCAAGGCAAAATCATGGTCCTGCAGATTCCTCCTGTACAACATCAGGAGGATTCGACCATACCTGACCACACACTCCACCCAGCTACTTGTCCAGAGTATGGTGACCTCCCGTCTTGACTCCTGCAACTCCTTCCTTGCAAGCCTGCCAACTTGTGCCATACAGCCACTACAGATGATTCAGAATGTGGCTGCCCTGCTGAGGTCACTTCACTGGCTACCAATCTTCACCAGGATCAGGTTCAAGTCCTTACCACACCTACACAAAAGGACAGCCCCCGCCTACCTACAGGACATGATTCAATCCTACAAGCCAGCTCGACCACTCCACTCTTCTACAGCAGGGCGACTTAGACTCTCTGCCATCTGGGTGAATGGTTCTCACTCGTCCCTAGCACAAAGCTTCTCCACCCTAGCTCCCCAGAAGACGCATCTCTTCAGTCTGTACCTTGACTAACTAACTATCACTACTCTGCAGGGTACTCCCAACTAGGATCACTTATCACTTGTACCCTTCTACCTTATTCCTGTAGCACTTTCATGTTGCACATGCACCTCCAACCAGCACTCATATTGCATTTGTATCATTATCTTTATGATGTAGCTCATTATCTTGCCTCCTAGTTTGATGTAACATTACTTTCTGACCTAGCCTATGCTTACGGCGTGGACTGAACTTACTGTGTTCATGGCTGTGATTAACTGTTACATAATGAATATTGTACCTTCTAGTTTGACATAACATTACTTTCTGACCTAGCCTATGCTTACTGCGTGAACTGGACTTACTGTGTTCATGGCTATGAATAACTGTTACATAATGAGTATTGTACCTTATTGGACCTGTGTTTTGTAGTTGTTCCAATGACCTTCGATATGCACTAATTGTATGTTTCTTTGGATAAAAGTGACAGACAAATAAATGTAATGTAAATGTAGTAGTTAATGCAATAAAATATATAACGGCTAACGTAATAAGTTTTGCCGGATAACGTAATAACTTATAACACTTACAGTTTTTTTGATGAATAATGTAATACTTCAACCGTTAATATAATAACATTTCAGAATTCCAGTCTTCCATTATACCAAGTGTACTTACTTAAAAAGAATCGTAAGGCTCATAAAGACATAGAAACACTACAACATGAAGCCTAATAGACACACGAACATCAGACCAGGGATAAATGCTTTTTGAATTTAAAATACTGTTATCATTGTATTGAAATATAAGGAGTGCTAGATGGCTGGACTTTTGGAGTTATTGACCGTCCAGGAACGCATGCCATGAATATATGAAAACGATTTAAGTAATATAAAGGTTTTAAAAGGTATGCACACACACGGGGGGAGGGGAGGGGGGGTTAGGGTCTCACACTCTGGCAGTGATGAGGGTACTGCACACACCTGGACAGGCATGCAAGTGTAGCTCCCCGAACACGGAAAACAGGCTTAGAAAGAGCCATGTAGCGGGGAGCTAACACAGACTCGCTAAACTAAGAAAAGCAGCGTGGGTAGCTATAAGCACTAATGAGCTAGCGTGGGTGGTTAGCTGTCCTGTTCTGCGTTAGCGTGTGCAAGAAGAGGGTATGTCAAAGGCAGGGAACCCGATATGGTAAAAAAGCTCACAAGTAAGGGCAGCAAGCTAGCAACAAGTGGAGCTTATCAGCACTGACCCAAATTCTCATGCCCAGTGGAGGCGGATCTGAGGATATGTCCTCCTGCGGACAGAATAGTGATGAGGTACTTGTGAGACGCAAGCTTGAGGTTGTGAGTGGAGTATAGGATGTACCTAGGAGTGTTAGTGCTGCAGTGTCTTGTGTGCTGTTCCAGGAGGGAGGTAGCCTCCTTTAGCATTGGACACACTACTTTCTGTCAGAGCCAGACTTGGTGAAATTGGATGCTCCTGTGGAGGTCATTACCAGATATCATTCCTCAAAGGTGGATCTCTCCACTCTATGTGTCAGAGAACTGGGGTTACATCAGTTACCTGAAGTATTTCACTTTCAGAATGTGCAGTTTCTCTAGAATAGCTGCAAAAATCAAGCAAATATTATTTAATAAAATAATACAGGTCTTGATCATGCCCTGGGATATTTATACAGTCTCACAACTAGGGCTGTGCCATATCATATCGTCCATGATATACCGATATAATTCCTCCCCACAATAAGAATTTGTCATCCCGTGATATTGACGATATAGTTGATGACGTGTTTGGGCATCTCACCATCTCACACGTAGAACGAGAACAAGCATGGCGGAAGGCGGAGTTCCAACCCTAGACAAGGAGGAAGAATTAATCCAAAAAAAGGAGCTTCCTCCGTAATATGGAAGTGGTTTGGATACAAAAGATCAGATGTGAATCAAACGTCTGTGATTTGTAAAGTGTGTCAAAAACTCATATCAACAAAGGGTGGAAACACATCAAATTTGTTCCACCACCTCAAGCAAAAGCACCGATCAGAATATGAGGAAAGCCAGAAGTTGCGCGAGGAGAAAGCGGAAACAAGTAACGTTAAGCAAACTTTAATTCACAAGGGTATTGTCAGCGCGTGGCAGCCAGTGGCACTCCCTATGATAAAAAAGTAAACGCTGGAACGAACTGATGGAGGCGGTGGTATTTTGCTTAGCCAAAGACATGTTGCCAATCCAAACTGTTGACAAGGAGGGATTCAGGTTAATGATCCAGAAAATGGACCATAGATACAACATGCCGTCAAGGAAATATTTTTCAAAAACGGCCGTGCCAGCTATGTACGAAGAGTGTCGTGGTAGGTTACAAACAACGCTGTCTACAGTGGAGTTTTATGCCTCAACTAGAGACATGTGGAGTAGCCGAGTGATGGAGCCATACATTAGCCTCACGGTCCACTACATAACCAGCGACTGGAGTTTGAACAGCTCTTGCCTCGAGACAAGTTTCCAAGATGACCACACGGGCGAAAACATCGCAAGTGGTTTGAAGCAGTTTCTTCAAGCATGGGATCTAGACGAGGATAAACATGTGTGCCTGACAATGGACAGTGGAGCTAACGTGGTGAAAGCAATCGCCCTGAACAAGTGAAAAAAACTGTCATGCTTTGGCCATTGTCTACACATTGCTATTGGTAAGCTTACTCTCTCCATGTCTTTCTCTCTTAATGTCAATGTATTCATGCATGCACGTTGAGCATGCATGAACTTAATCTTTAATGTTCTTCAGAGACAACTTCCTTTGTTGCCCACAGTCATATAACTATACTTTTTAAAAAGTAATACATTACAAAAAAAGATATTAAAACATACAGACACATGGCACAGATATAAGAGGTAATTATATATGTATGTATTGCGTGTATTTAAGATTATGATGAAATTAATATTTAACTGAACTCGCATTCATTGTTTTTTTGCAGAGAGAAGCATGAGGGATACCAGGATTGACAAAGCTGTGGGAGTTTGTAAAAAGGTCGTCAGTGCATTCTCGCACAGCTGGAAAAGGCAGTGGGCACTCAAAGATGCTCAAGAAGAAATTGGCCTCCCTCAGCATAAACTGGTGACGGAATCTCCAACACGATGGGGATCAAGGCAAAAGATGATTCAGCAACTGCTTGAACAAGAACAGGCCCTCACACAAGTATTAGCTGCTGATAGGGCAACCAGGCATCTGGTGCCTACACGGCAGGACACTGATGGCCTTGATTCTGTGAGTAAGGCACTAGGGCCTCTCCTTGATTTCACAGATGCTCTCCCTGCTGAAAATTATGTCACTGTGTCATGCTTGAAGCCTGTTCTTCAGCTATTCAACAGTGAGCTGCTACAGGGGAAAGATGAAGACACAGATCTCACCAAGACAATTAAACGTTCAATACTGGACTATCTGAACACGAAGTACAAGGAGCCAGAGATTGAGAAACTGATCAACATGGCAACAATGCTTGATCCACGCTTCCACACTCAGCACATGAGTCAAGAGATCCTGGTCATCAAAGCCAGAGTAGTCAGAGAGGTGGAATCCCTTTCTGTCATGCCAAGTGACACTGCTGCCCCTGAAAAATCACCTGGATCTACAGGACAAGCCCAAAGTGCATCTAAGAGGGAGAGGAAGAGCCTTGGAAGCTTTTTCAAGAAACCAGCTGCTGAGCTGACCAGCCTTTCTGACACAGAGAAAATTTGCTTTGTCCACTGGCAGATGGCGAGAGCGATCCCCTCGCAGAGTGGAAGCTACACAAGGTGAATTTTCCTCAGATCAGTGGTTTGGCAAAAAAGTACTTGTGTATCCCTGCCACAAGTACAGCCTCAGAGAGGCTATTCAGTGCTGAGGGAAATACAGTAACATGCCAAAGGTCTGCTCTGAAACCAGCCACAGTTAATATGCTAGTCTTCTTAACCAAAAATCTTAAGCTGTGATGTCCTGTTCTCTTTTTGATAGCTACCTCTTCCAGAATCACATGCTTTAGTAGTATGTGCGTGATAACTTGCACTACCTTATCTGTGGCATGTTCCAGCCACAACCTCATTTCCACATAAGTTATTTTATTTACAATTTCAGATTATGTCAGTGTTTACATTTTCATTGAACTTGTATTTTATTTGTTAATTTATCAGGTTGTTTTTGCACTGCTTTGTAGTTTTGTAACCTAACTGAAGACAAGTTTGGGATTGTTACTTTTTGATTTGCTGTTTGCACTATTTTTACGACTATTTGAGCCATGACAGTACAACAGAGGTTGTATAAGTGTTTATGTTTTCATTTGTTGTATGTAGTTTATGATTAAAGTCAGAATCAGTGTTTACATTTCAAACTTGTACTTGATTTGAATCATTATTGTGTTTATATACAGTTTTGATGTTTTGCAGCATGGTTTAAGACTTGTTAATATTTAAACATTATTTGCACTTTTACAGAAGAAAAGTATTTTTACAACATTTCCATTTGTTTTTCCTGGGGTTAGATTATGAATCCTGCGAGTATTGGTGTTTGCATTTTCACTAAAATTTTAATTTGTGAATAAAATTCATATTCTATTTTTTAGCCTACTTAATTGGTGTAGTTTAGTATTTGATGATGGTCAGGATTAAGTTTTACTTTTTTGGATCAATGTTTGTGTTTGCACAGCTCTCTATGCTGAAGTGACTTGTGGCCAAAAAGATGGTTGAATGGTACTATTTTCATATCGTCATTTATATCGTTACCACAAAAAATACCATGAAATATTGTGATATAGTTTTAAGTCTATATTGCCCACCCCTATTCACAACCCAGATAAGCCTGAATTTAGTTGATCCCTGGAATAGTGAGTTTTGCCATTTACATCTGCTGATTTTACAGGTTAAGTTGCTCCTTCGGGGCAGAAGTCTATGAATCACAAAATTCCTGGATGAGCGGTACATTCACCTCCTATGACTGATGGTCTTAATGTCAGGGAACACTTAGATCAGTGTTACTCATTATGCGGCTCGTGAGACTTTGTTTTGCGGCTCATGTAGATCCACTGATAACAATAAGAATATAGCTATAACTTACTTCTATATGTTCCGTGTATGTCCTGTTTTAGCACATTGAAATGGGTTATCCAGCAGATGGCACCATACTGAAGATACGTCAAAGAATGTAGGCTACGTAACAGCGAGGGATCATGGGTAGACGTATAGCCTATGTGCATAGCTTTGCATTTGCGAATGGTTTTGCAAGTTTAGCACGTAAGCCTAAGTTAGATATTCTATAATACCTTATGCCGTAAGGTTATATCAAATATTGTGTCAGCCTCCGCCCCACTCAAAATGGACAGATTTATTATTAGAAAAAAAGCAGAACGATAAAAGTGATTCTTCATTAGCTGACCTTGACGGAGTTAGAAACATGTCCGAGGAAAAAGAGCAACGTGAGGTAAGAACGGAGGAAAATGCAGATCAGTTTGGCCGAGAAGCCCAAGACACGAAAAAGGTGCGGTCAATTCAGGACGAACACCGAAAATTTCAGGATACATGGACTGATGAGTTTTTCAATACGAATTTGTGCAATACTAATCCACTCCATTCTGCCTAATTTGCCAGAAGACTAAAGCCAATTGTTAACGGTCTAACCTTGAATGCCACTTTAGTGCTTTTCACGCCAAGTACAACATGTTGTACCCGCCAGGTAGCAACCTGAGGACTAATAAAAGTAAACAGTTGACACAGACTCTGACTGAGCAGCAAAAAGTGATGGCGAGATCAGTCTCTGTTGCCGAGAAATCGACCGAGGCCACTTACGAGATCTCATGGATTTTAGCTAGGCATAAAAAGGCTTTCACGGATGCTGAAATTGTTCAACAATGCTTTTTGACCTCAGCTGAGATGATGTACCGTGACTTCAATAAGGACGCAATAATAAAGCAAATACATGCACTGCAGCCTTCAGATTCGACATTAATGAGGAGGATCGAGTTTATTGGGAAATGATATTGGGAGTGAAACCCCACATTTCAACAGAGTCATTTACTCTCAAACACAAGAGAGCGCTCCCATGTTTAAGAGGAATAAATTCCTTCCCTCTTACAAAAAGGGGGAAATACATGTGGTTCCCAGAGATCAAACCCAACATAGTTTTTATTTTCGTTATTTCCAGCTTCCAACGAAGGACGGTTCTCAACTTGCTATCTTGGATCTCAGTGTTAAACAAACATTTACGGCAATATAATTTCAAAATTTTAACATACAGCACTCTTTCACGTTCAAAACTGATCTAAAAACTCAGACATTAATTAGAATAAATAAACTAAAACACAACCTAAAACAAAAGAAAACCCACAAAGTTTACCAAACAAAAAGGATCTTCACAAACATCAAAACCACACAGCAAACCACAAGCTTCACAAAAGAAACCCCAAAGAAGATCTCAAAGAAAAGAACCTTATGCAACCCACAAAACACAAACACACAGCCACACAGCCAACTACAAACCACCCAAAAGAAACCCGAAAGAAAGATCTCCCCTGCCTCATACTGCTGGGCTTATGTTGGCTCACAGGCAGGTGGAGTCAATCAGGCAATTAGGTAATTAAGCAACTACCTCCACCTGCACTACCCAGGCAAGCAGAGGCAGGGGACATAACAAATTCGCACCATAATGAAGAAAAACCCCCAAACACCTGTTCTACAAATCAGAAACACTCTCCATAATACAGGTATGGATGTGTCAGTACCTCCTGTCTGCAGAAGACTTCACAAACAGAATGACAGAAGCTACACTGCAAGATGCAAACCACAAGTTAGCATTAGCATAACACAAATCTGCCTACAATCAACACACCATCTCAATACATAAAACCAATATTGATCATCTTAACAATCACCAAAAAAACTATCCTCCTAAATTGAAAATCTAGGAATTCATTAAGTATCACACAACGGCAAAACTTTCTCACTGAACACATATCAATGGAACAAAAATAACTGCCTCACTTAAAAATCTAAGTGACTTCACCACTGTTATATGTAAACATTGTAATTGTATAAATAAAGGTGTCCTCCATCACGTGGGGGAGTTGGTGGGCCAATTGAAAAATAATAAATAAATGAATAATTAACACTGAACACTGTGTTATAACAGTGAAGACATATTGCAACACCCATACAGCCAACAATTCACATCAACTTTTAGCACTAAAAAGCTAAACTGTCATCACCATGAATGAGTGTTTATAGCAGGTAAGCCTGCACTAAGGGACCTGAATCTTTTACCAGAAGGTAGAAGTAGGAATTAAGGGTAAAAGATGTGAGTGGGGTCTAATACTATTTTCTGTGTCTGTCTGATAACGGATTCCTCATATATCGTCAGAAGGGATGGGTGTTCCCCAACCCCCATAATATTCATAGCAGTCTGCACCAGATGAACCATCAGACATTTCATTAATACAGTCAAGTTACCAAACTATTTCACCTATTGTAATAATCTGGGAATTAAGCAACAAACCGATTAAAACTGACTGAACAAAACAATGTCTCTATTCTTCTTGAATAATACATAATAATATTAAATAATCCACCATTTGTATGTCCTGTCTTGACTGCTGTTGCAGGCGGAACCAGCTTTTCTATGCACATCCGGCCATGTAATAAAAACAAAAAGCTATCTAGTAAACATTAGGCTTACATGGTAGGCTACAGTGTGGGCAGTCCCCATATTGAGAGAACCATATAAAATATTGCGAGCTATCCTGCTAACGACTGAAATCTGAGACTCGGGGGAGTTCCTGATTGCCTTTGCAATCCCACAGCACTCAGAGTTACATGAGCTGGCTGGAGTTTGCAAGGTTTGTTATGAATTAGCGGTAGCTAGCTCCCTATGGCAGTACATCAGAATATTTTGATGTTTAATGTTAGTCATTTTTATTTACTTTCTAACTTAGGCTATTACCTTACAGATGGATGGAAATAGAAATTAACTGCATCTATGGTTGTCATGGAAAGGTCAGAAAAGAGTTCAGAAAAGTACCCGGATGTGCTGTGATGTAGCCACAAATGGCAAGTGCATGGCTGTTCATAGGTAAACCTCAAAAATTTAGATCTTACTAAACATTTTTCAAAAAGTCTCGTGGGTGTTTGGGGCTCCTCTGCTCTTCGGGGCCCATTTCATTTGAAACTGTTGAAACTGCCGCAGCACGCCCCTGGCCACAGCATTTAGTCTCTACTCACATATTTCACACTCCACATACTGTTGGAATCCAAGCATAGAAAGTTCAAGCTCACAGTGATTAAAATGCTCTAGAATGAAAGTTGGGGCTTCAGGTGTGTTGTACTCCCTGCAATCAATTTCCTGTTTGGTGGGCATTCTTAAAATGCTCCTGTTCAGATTCATGGGCAAATCAATCAGTCACATAATCATAAGAAATGCATTTTTGATTTAGAGGATAATTACTTTGATGGAGCATGCATTTTTTCAGCTATAGTCATAATCAGTTACAATAGTAAGAGCTTGGGAAAAAAAAGCTCTCTATGAGTTCTACAGCTCTCTAGCTAAGTAGCCTGGTATGCTATTGGTAACCTACCATGCTGAAGTTGACTCCCGATTCAAAATTTCTGGTCCACCTTAAATAGGTTCGTTTGAATAATCCCACTTCTAACCTTCCAAGTAGCCCAATACAGGCTGTAGGTTAATCAAGATTTTACCAAAAACAGGTAAAATGACCGTTATCCCAGGAAGAAGCAGATCAAAAGTTTGTAGTAAAAACAGGAAGATTTATTACGCAGCTGGCTACGGGAACAACTCAGAGAGAAAGTTCAAAGTAGTATTGGTGGGTGATTAGATTTATACAGTTCCAGTAGATTGGTATTTGCATATAGTGGAATTCTATTGTTGAAAGGGAGCACTGCCTCTGATTGGTGATAAGGAGCTGTGCTTCCTTCTGATTGGACCATTCAAATCCATAATGGTCATGGGGGGGGGGGCCCAGCGGAAATTCCCAGGAGGGGAAACCTCGAAACCGACAGGAATGGAGGCCCATATGGTCATGAGGGTGGCCCTTCCTCCGGGACTTAGAATACACGAACTGGGACTTAGAATACACAAAACTGTCTGTTTCCCAACAAGGCTAATATAAAAAACTGAATGTTTAGAATTAAAACACTTGTTTATGACAGAAGGGATCCTTTTGTACGTTCTACCCCATTTCTGTAAAATTTTACTGCAGCATTTTTGAATAATCGCACTTCAAACCTTCGATGTAATCCAATGGAGGCCAATTGAAAACAGTGTTGCCAGATCAGATTGACAGTTTCCAGCCCAATCACAATGTAAAACCTGCCCAATTCAATGAAAACCAGCCCAAATCATAACACGGACGGTTTTAGGCTGCTGTATTAGGGTGGGCTGCGGTCGACCGGGGGGGGGGGGGGGGGGGGTGGCTGGCGGGTGTGGACGCGAGAAATTCCCCTAATACCGCAAATTAAATCAACCGGCAGAGAAACGGTACTGGTATTTTCTGTGCTTTTACCAGCCCAACACTATTTTTACTCGCCCACCGTAATCAAAAGGAGTCCAATTCAGCCGCCCAATATGGTAACACTGATTGAAAAAAGATATATTTTGTACTGGAATTTCTCCTCAGAATTACACCGTTCAGAGAGGGATTATTTGAAATTTAAAGCGGTGGGGACCTAATCTGGGAAGGAACAGGACCTGTCGTTGAGGACCGGACCGAACTAGACATTCTGATTCGGGTCCGGTGTAGGGGAAAATTTTGAGACTCCCCATGATTGTGATGACGTCACATGTTAAAGTTAGGGTGTTCCCATCAAAGTTGATCAAACTGGACTCCTCCAAAACTCTCAATGCTTCATGATAAAATATATCACAAGTATAATTATATACTAATATAATCAATATATAATCCATTAAACCTATATCAGTAGTTGTAGATAAGCTTATGGAAACGCAAGAAACCACAGTACCCACTGTAGAAAAAGAGCAAGAGAATGCAGTAGTCTTAGAAGTCAAATTTACATATTTACTCACTCAGCAGAAAAACTGCTCACTCAGTAGAAAAGAAAAACTGCTTACTCAGCAGAAAAGAACTAGTCACTGAACAGATAAACACTAACTAGAAAACTAATATTGTACAGTGACCCATATGTAAACTTGTATGTTTAATGAAAAAATTACAGAAAGCTGAGACTTATATGCATACTGGAAAAAGTACAGAACAAAGACCACTGCTTCTTAAAAGAAAGTTGGGGTAACTTTCCACACTGACGTTATCACATAAGAGCAAAGAAAGTCATTTTGGTGCCAAGTAGGTCAGGCTAGAATAACACCATAGGGTGCCAAGAAGAACAGGTGGCTGGGAATATGTAAATGTATAAGGGGTGAGGGAGTTTATGGAATACATTTTGTGTATAAAAGGATTGTAAAACTGACAGTCGAGGTTCAATTCGGCGGAATTGTTTCGGCTTTGTTGGTCACCGGTGCTAATAAAGTCTAACTTTTCTGAAGAGCTTGCTGCCGTGGTGTCTTTTCCCTCGTGAAGTAGTTTTCTACAGATTGGCGATTGGACTCAGAATTCTGTCGGTTTCCTAGACCACGACACTGGGTCTGGGTCTGATACCGGAACGAGTTTCAGACTAGTCACCGCAGCTCTACGTGTCCTCCTACCCCTAAAGCCTTTGTATTGCAATGACAAACTTGCCTGAGTAATAAATAGACCTACAGAATTAAAAGAAATTGGCTTAAACTAGCTGGTCAGCCCACTTATATCTGAGAAACGCTATAAGCTTTGGGTAGCCAACTCTCTTATTTGCATGATGTAAAAAACCATGAACAAAAGAGGCCATCAGTATATTATTTCCCAAAGAAGATCACACATCGCAGAGTGGGGTTGCCAGACTTTTCCCTAAATGTATGTAGGGGATTTAAACATTCATGGGGGAAGTTTCACAGTAAAGATGTATGGAAGTCAATGATCTATAGGGGGATTTTAAATGAGATGTGGGGGAACATTTGTGAGGAATTTTAATGGGAATTAATTGAAGATTTTGAGGACTTTTAGGAGTAACTGATTCCGGCATCTGGCAACACTGAGGCAGAGATGTAAACTAGGTTCAGTCTCAATTCAAGCAAAGAAACCGCAGTCATTTCCTTCATTCAAACATAATATGTTATAAGAACTCATCACCACTTTGTGGATAATTCAAGAGGTCAACATTGTTTTGACATTGATGCAGCTATCTTGATGAACAATGTATGATGCAGGAAACTGACACAACGCAGTTAGTCAACACAGTTCCAAATATAGCCATGGCAAGTAAGATCAACAATCCCGCTGCAGTTATGCAAGGCACGTCATTCAGTAGAATTACAGGTCATAAAATTAGGACAGGCACTGACTAAGAAGATAAAGAGTGCAAAACCTTTCAGCAAGGTGAGCATTATCTGAACTATGTTTAATTTTCTGAACCCAGCAGTTTTAACCGTTAACACCTTTGCTTGGCATCTGGTACTCTGAATACCGAACACAGTGCATCAACAGTTAAAACATCTCACTTATCAAACATGTAAAATATATTTATTTGATTTAATTTGGTAATTATTAGCAAATATATCAAATCTAAAGACAAGGTTCAACTACCTTAAAACAATTAACAAAAGTTATAGACCTGGACAGTCACACAAGGAATGATTGAAAGAAGATACCAAACCACAGCGTGTTTGTCCCAAAGTAATCTAAGGATGTGCCAAGACCAAAATTTAAAAACAAAAAGGCAGCAGAATATTTTAAAAAACCAGAGATATAAATGTAGACACCAGACCTAGATGCTAGAATGCTAACTACAAGAAAGCCACATATTTTATCTAGTGGGAGGGGAGGGGGGAGGGGAATGGACACCCCCTCTGACATACACACACACACATGCAGACCCACACTCACACACAGACACACACATTCACACCTCCAATGTTTGTGCTCTGACTTATCTCTAGGCTGTCCTGGCCGAGTGTTTTAAGCTTCCTATGGCTCAGAACAGCCAAATGGTGAATTAGACTAACTGAAATGTAAAATCAGTTAGTACACACACACATAATTTGGCTAGCTGTTTTACAACGTGTTTGATCCACTATATCCAGTATCTGCATGGATATCAGCATCAGCTATTCTGTTGTTTGCACATTATTTAGTCGTCAACCTCGTGCCACTTATTTGTGAGCCAGCTTTAAATGCTAATTGAGTGAATTGCACAGAAAGATGTCCATATTGGCTATACATTTTTAAATCGGCTAAATGTTTCGGAAAGTCCTGTGAATTGTATAATAACATAGGCATGTGGCAGGTTCATGTGGGAATTCACATCCAAAGCACAGTAGGTGAAATTACTTTCACTAGGAACTAGAGTCTGAAGTTGGAATCAGTCACTGCATGACTCACTCGTTCACTAGGAACTGAAGTCAGTGAACAAGAGTCTGAAGTTGGAATCAGTCGCTGCATGACTCTCGTTCTCGTTTGTGGAAGTCCATCCATCCATTATCTATACCCGCTTATCCTGGTCAGGGTCACAAGGCGAGAGGCAGGAATACACCCTGGACAGGTCGCCAATCTATCACAAGGCACACACAACATTCACTCACCATTCACACACACTCGGAGTACCCGGAGGAAACCCACATGAACCCGGGAGAACATGCAGACTTCACACAGAAAGGCCCAGGCCAGGATTCAAACCCAGGACCTTCTTGCTGAGGTGACGGTGCTACCAACAGAATAAAATGTCATTTTATGCACAATCCTTTCAGAAACACCACAATCCTGCAGCACAAACCAGTGTGTAATGGAGGAGTAAAACTTGCCTTCAACAAAAGGTCAGTGTGTGAAAGAGAGTGGGGTAAATGTATGGATTTCACTGGAGTTCATAGCAGGAAAATGGCGATGGATGAAGACTGCAATGTGTGACAGGCCTGAAACATTTTACTACACAGGTCAATGTTTTACCATATCAACCCAGACAGTCTGTATCCAGTTCTCACCGGTGACCTATTACAACAGGGACAGGGATTGTTTGACATTAGTACTTTCTTTTATTGATCTATTATCCCTCGTAGTTAGTTTATGTTTTAAAAAGATTATTTTCAGCAAGGTCCTGAAAATGAATGGGAGTGAATTGGGAGCTGGACAACCAGGAGGAACGGCGATGCCGTTAACGGTTAACAGGGACAGCTAGTTGCTAGTATTCACGCTATCCAAATACAATGGGGTAAGCTCCAAAAAATTACTTGTGAAATATCCCTTTAATTATCCTGGTACCTAATTCATTTCATATGAGGATTGTGGGTATGCATCACAAGTTCTTTGTGTGTTCTTTTTCTTTATTTATCAATCTGTTGGGGAGAATCACGTGGGAATACTGGGAAGATGGCTGCCCAGTGATTTTGCTCCTTGCCCTCTCTCCTCTTCATTTTACTGTTTTCATTACAAATGGCTAACTTAACTGTTCACTCCCAGTTCAGTTTATTGGTGCTGTTGACCAAAATATAAAATATGTCAATTTCTTCAAAAACAAAGACTCCTTCAGGCAAGACTCACCCAGAAAGGGACATGATGAGGAATCCTGTGTCATGCTAACAGCCATTGTAGAGGCTGTGTTAGAAAAACAGACAATATTTTGAGACACAGCTCTCCCGGATCAAGGACGAAACCCGGTCCATACAAGCTGAAATCTCTCAATATTCGCTCGGCATGAAAGAGCTACGGGCTGAATTTGCCGGTTTGAAAGCCAAAGTTAAACTAGCCAAAACCGCTGCCTCGCTGCACCAGGCCAAACAGGATCAGCTCGAGGCTAAAGTGGCGGAGCTGGAAGATAGGAGCAGATGGTGCAACCTTCGCATTATTAACCAACCGGAGAATTCTGAATGATCAGACCTGGTTGGTTTTCTTTCCAATTCCCTCAAAGAGTGATTCCCCTCTCTGGCTGACAGGACTATACAAGTAATGAGGGCTCACTGTTTCTATGGCGGCTGATCAAAAACAACAGACAGGCCTGGAACATTGATTATTAATCTGCTGGGGTACACAGATCAACAGCATATTTTGCAAGCCGCCAGGAATTCACCAGCACGGTTTCCGCCAGTGCATTGCAAGTCCGGCGGCCCGCCGGGCCTAAGTTGACCCCCCGCCGGGCGTAAGCATCGCGAAATAAAAAAAAAAAGAAGTATTTCAATGATGTTTTTTAAACTACAGTTACAGTGGGGCGGCTCGGTTGGAAAGCTCAACAGCGACATCTGTTGGTTAAAACGTGAACGCACTATAGGAAAACAGCAGGTTTGAGATCAGTGTTCTTTACCCTCATTGTGCGTAGAGTGACGTTCAACACTTGACGCTTCCAACTATCGCAAGCTAACATTACCTAGCAAGCTACCATTTCTTATTTAGTAGACTAACTAACCTCGTTACAAACGTCCGCATTATCACTTAATCTCGTTGGTAAGTAGGCATACATTCTTTTTATATTAACTTAAGCAGTGTGTAGGTAACGTTAAACTAGTAGCATGCATGTAACGTTTGATACATTGTAACATTACATGACTTATTAATAGCCATCGAAATAACGACTTCACTTGTTTATTAATAACGTTAGCTTGAGGACATTGATGTGCACAACAAAGTTGTCATAATTTTTTTCCCAACCATGAAAACTGCCGGACTTGTTTACATTTTGGACAGATGTGGCTCATGCTAAATCTATCGCTGTTTCCGTCGCAGCACTTTCGACACAAGCAATATTGGAAGCGCTATCCTAAAATTTCTTCTTACCATGAAGAGTGCCTGACCCGCAACCGTAGGAATGTGTTGACACTAAATTTTACGACAACGCTAGCTAACCTTTCGAAAGTCACGTTAAACAAGTTGAAATTAACGCCATCAGCGGTGATTAACAAATCTACCAAGTATTTTAATAATGGATTTGCAGGCGTGCATTTCAAATTATTTGTATTTTCTTGTAGACAGACCATTAAGAGCAATGGAGAAGAGCCAACATCCTAACTGTCAAATGGTCTGTACCCACCGCTTACAGCAATAAAGTGCTAGTTATTTTTGGCTGGACCACAATTGGGGCAGTCCTCAAAACCATATACTAGGTTTTGACCTGGTCTTGTTTTTAAAGTGAAAGAAAAACCACTGGGTGCCCTAGTGACGGGTGCTGAGCTGAAAAATGAACAGGCAGAAAATCCCTTAAACTGATTAATGTTATTACTGGTGTCAACTTGTTTTTAATTATTATACTTGATTAGAAATGACATATTACTAAATATGATAGAGACAGTTCTCCTCAATTAGTTTAGACATCATATTTGCGTCGCAAAATTGTGCACATTTCAATCGACATTAGCACATTAAAAACTGGATAAACGTACTCCGAAAATGTTCATGGCAAAGATCTGGAATACGCAGATTTTGTCATTTGACCGAGCACAGGTTAGATGGCATTTTTGAGTTTATAATTTATTTTGAATTTATTTAGACAGTTTTTTTAATGTTTAAATGTGCCCAGCATTCCAAGGCTTGTTGTAAGATTCAGTAGCCAATCAGGACTTGAATACAAGTTTTTTGTAGAGTGCAAAAACTTTGATATTATTTATTTAATTTAATTTCTTTTGTTGTTGTTGAAAACAGCATTCCAAGACTGTACATTGTTGTCAGATTCTTTGTAGGACTCTGCTATGCTGTAAATAGCCTAGTTGTTGATTTTTTAAATGTGTGTTGAATAAATGACTTTTTATAACATTCACATTACGTAGTCATATTTTCAAATCTCCAGTCAGCTTTTGGCATTGACTTAATGTAAGGCCCTATGGAATCTGTGTTATAGCTTTTTTAAATTCTCAATTCCGCGATTCCATCCGTGATTCTGTTATCACATAAACTATAGGGCCCTACCTTAATGCTGCCATCAATCTGCCACTGGCCCGCGCTGGGCCCCCGTCAAAAAAGACACTTGGCCACCGGCCGCCAGCCCCCGTCAAAAGATAATTGCCACCGGGCCTA
Organism: Anguilla japonica; assembly: GCA_025169545.1. Lineage (NCBI taxonomy): Eukaryota > Metazoa > Chordata > Actinopteri > Anguilliformes > Anguillidae > Anguilla > Anguilla japonica. The sequence goes on along the minus strand of CM045898.1, from coordinate 6,762,310 downwards.
ACAACTTTTCTGGGGGAAACCCTGACCAGTGAAGTTTAACGAGATAGACATTAGTTTTTATCCAGACTTCAGCGATTACACAGCACAGCAGCACAGAGCCTTCTTTCTTCTCTGCTGGCAGTAACCTGTGATCATGGTCTCAAGACGTTCCTAATATACCCAGCCACACTCAAGCTCACTCACAATGGTGCACACCACCTTTTTAAGTCTCCGGCTGAGGCAAGTCGGTTCATCAAATGTCTTTCCTGCGAGAGCTGCTCCAGTCAACTGTAAGAGCTGGTATAGTGAAGCGGAAAGGTATGGGAGCAACAACAGCTCAGCAGTGAAGCAGTAGGCCACACAAGCTCACAAAATGCGGTGCTGAAGCTTGTAGCGTGTAAAAATCATCTTTCCATGGTTGCAACACTCACTACAGAGTTCCAAACTACCTCTGGAAACAATGTCTCTTATTATGGATTCTCTGAGATAAGCCACAGAATTAACTCAAGATCAGGCACTGGGTTTTGAGGCTAATTTAACAGTTCCCTGAGTAGACCTCACTCTGGCACCCATTATATCCTACGATTCCTCTACCTTCCTATTTTCACTCTATCTACAGGCACTATGCTGGAGATTCTAGGTCAACCTATATCAGAATAAAGCAGAGACCAGGGTGGTACTACTGGCCTTTAAACATGGTGCATTTACTGCCTGCCCTAGCCTCCCAACATAGAAACACAAACATTTAATTCATAACCAAACGTATCCCTCTCAAACCAAACTTGACACAATTTTAATCATAACATTGAAAAGAAGTTTTATCCTGCAAAGTGGCTTAAAACGAAAACATAAAAAGGGGGATAGATAAGTCTCTCCTTTCTTCTTTTCTAATTATTAATTAATTAATTGTGCATAGACCAGGGATAGAAGGAATGGGATTTAAACATTTGTTTGTCTGATTCTGATTAGGAAAATGTGATTTCAGTGCTAGTTTGTACTAGGATTGTTTGTTTGCTAAGCAAATGTGTTCAAACGGAGAGGGGGGTGGGGGGGGGGGGTGCTGTTGGATGCTGTTGAGTTGGGGGGGGGGGGGGTCGCTTGACATCTTTCTTGCATTACATTGCTATGAAATGTTCTGTTGCCATTCCATTTAAAATTTATACCGCTAGTTCCGTGATAAGGGATGAATAACGTAAATATGAAAATAACATTATTTACCTCAGATAAACATTGGATCGTGTGCCCCCCCCCCCCTCGTGGTCGTGTGGCCCCCCTAGCGGTTATGGCCCTAAACAACCGCATAGAGCGTTTATGCCACGGGCCGGCCCTGCTTTTGAAGCAAACATGAGCCTTTGGTGTTGAGTCTCAGCTTTGTCTTTATTCTCAGCTGTGTGTCTTTGGCTTTGATAAGTTTTAATGTGGGAGAGACAAGCTGTGGTTTTGTTATGTCTTTCATTTGTTTCTTTCATGATTATCTTTTACTTAATTTCCAGGACTGTCTAATTTTGTTTTTGTTCGTGTAGTTGAGCCTGTGTTATTAAATCAGATGTTTAATTGGGCCCTATTTTTCTCAGTCAAGGCACAACTGTCAAACACTAACAGCGATGAAAGGGGCTGGTGAATTTGGGTATTTCAGTCATTTCTTGACTCCAGGCACTCGCGCAACTGTGGCACAGTTGTAAAAGAGGTTCAATAAGAATAAATGGTTCTGTGGGTGTGGTTGGGTTTGGTTTCATTATTGTCAATCAGATCACCCCATTTATTTCCCTTTAGGAAACACAGCCAAATGCTAATGTCACCATAGCTGAAGAGCAAGCGTGTTGTGATCATCTCTACTGAAGGGAGGAGAGTGTTCTCTAGCATAACTAGAATTCTGTACAACACTAAATTCCTAGGCCTTGCAGCAGGGCCCCTCCGTCTCCAGGCACCAGACCTCCCAAGGACAACAAGAAGTTAGAAATATTACAAGTATGTGTGTGTGTGTGTCTGGTTTTCTTTAACTCTGTCTCTTATGTAAGCTCTGGAGAGCTTGGCTTTCCTACTTATCCTCCCCCCTGCCATCCTGCCAGGGAGAAACCGGCTATGATGCCATGCTGCCCAGGACTCTGAAAGCAACCGATCGATAAAAACCAAACTATTATATCTGATATAAAGCTTGTTTATGTAACGCTGAAAACTAAGAGGTTACCGTGTGCTTATTCAGTATCCATGCTATATGACTAGACACAGCCAAACATTTACTTTGTTACATCTTACAATATGCATATGTATTAACCAATCAGAATTATGTATGTTATTGTTAACCACTTTTTGCTAATAAAAGCAGGGACCGGACTTATCCATCTTGTTGTTTGTGCCAATCAGATGTAGAATTATGTATGTTATTGTTAATCACTTGTGGTAGGGGGGCGTGGTTTGTGCGTTGGCTGCAGACAGAGAGTGGGCGGGGCGGCTCTCGGACTCTGCGCCACAGCTGTTAGAGGTTGCTAATCAGCACTACTTTTTAAATGTTTAATTGTTTAACGATGTGCTGATTACCTTGACAGTGAGCCTGGGTGGTTTAAGAGGCGTTCGCCAAGGCAGACGGAGGCACTGGTGACGGAGGAAGTACGGCGCTACGTCAGAAGTAGTGTGTAAAACTCATGTAACCAGTTTAATGAAAAGCCGGGTGTTCGGCAACAAATAAAAGAAGTGATTACTTCGAACTCGTCTCTCTCTCTCTCTCTCTATACGCGAGCAGTGGCACTCACCTTGCTACACCACTTTTTGCCAATAAAAGCAGGGACCGGACTTATCCATCTTGTTTTCTGTGCCAATCAGATGTAGTATTATGTATGTTATTGTTAAAACACTTTTTGCTAATGAAAGCAGGGACTGCCCCTGCTTTCTCCAGTTCAGGCTTATCCATCTTGTTGTGTGTAGGCTCCGGACTCTTTCTGCAGAAATAAATCCTATTTCTTACATGGATACACCTCGCCGTGCTGGTTATTCTACGGGGAGAATTTTCTCTGCCCAACATTATAAACAATTACAACCATTATGAGGACCTCTACAAACCAATGAAGATGAAACTGAATAGTTTAGATTCATTATTTTGTTAATATTTAAACAAAACCAGTGTATTTTCTGTTCATATGCCAGTGCTAATAGGTATAACAAATGGTTCTGTTCCCAAGAACAGTTCCGCAAGGAGAATATTCCCAGACTGGCCAGGAGCAGGAGGCAGCTGGCAGAGACAGCCTCCAGTCGGCCTCGCCATCCTGCTGCTGCCGCTACTGTTTCAGCTAGGCAGGCATCGCGCTTGTGCACCAGAGGACAGGAATGAAGCATTTTGTCTGGATTTACTATAGCTTTTTTGTTTCTTTGCTGTCAAATTTTGTTTCATATCACTATTTAAAATAAACCAAAAATTATCTACTATCTTAACTAAGTGTCATTCATTTCAGACATGCACTTGATAAGCTGAATGTACACTCACTAGTGAAACGGCTCCACAGGCAACCAGTCCCTGCTCTCTCGTGCACTCTGTGCTCTGTAATCTCTGTAGCGATCGTCACATGCGACTCTGCTTCTCTCCGTATGAAAGTCCTGTAATGTGTCCTCTGTGAGGTCTATGTCACATCCATGGTGTATGGCTATGTAGTGTAGAACACAGCACACCACAAAGAATGCACTGACTTTCTGAGGGCTGTACAGTGATGTACCACCCAGTCCATCCAACATTCTAAAATGCATTTTCAACATTCCATAGGTCCACTCAATCATTGACCTAGCCCAGCCAAACACATGATTAAAAGCAAGTTTCCAGTGCGTTCTGGGCTCATTGTAAACACTACCTGAGGGGTGTAAAGCCGGTCTCCCTCCTACCTCATTCAAGTAGCTTACACAGTTAACTCCACTGCCCAAATAGCTGGCATTGGACTGCATAACTGAATACAGCTTTACTTTAAAATAGTTCAACTGAAATAAACAAAATATTTCTTGTATTTGTTGTGTTATGTGTTTATGGACTCACGTGTGGCACAGTTATAATGCCAAAATAGCACGAGTTAAAACCTGGTATGGGTTGGTTTAACTGCAAACGCATTATTCAACACCAAACTAACACAGTGCCGAATGTTTCTATTGGCACATCCCCGATTGCACCAACAAACCCATGTTGACACAACCAGATTAACATTACATTACATTACAGGCATTTAGCAAACGCTCTTATCCAGAGCGACGTACAACAATTAACCACAGACCATAAAACTAATAACCCTGGTGAAAGTGAGAAATAAGACACAAGCAATTCCAGGTGTGTTTGTGCCTGTGCTGTCACCAAAATAGGGCACCTTTTCTTTATTCTGTAACTTAATATAGCATCTCTTCATTTTAATCTGCTTGAATTGTATGTTCTGATAAAGGTTGATCTATCAGATAACTCTGATATCAATAAACACCTTATTTATTTCACAACTGCTATCTTTGGAAATAATTAGTAAATGTATTAAATAAGTAAATAGTAATAGTAAATTAAATTAAATATATGATAAGTGATGAGGTTTTGCATTTGATGCCTTTTATGTTCTGGATATAAAACATCAAATGAGGGCACTAGTTAAAACATCTTGATTCAGAAATCTTTTTTTTTTTAAACCAAATTTTCACTTGCCTTGATTGCACTTTATTCTTACTAGAAATTGAAAGTGGGAAAAGATGTGGTCAATCATCTACATTATTAATGACATAATACTCACATGGCCTTCCTGCAGTTCCTGACTACAGGTGCCAGTCTCTGATGACCTGCTGCTGATGTGTTGTAGGTCTTCAAGTCAAACTCATCCAGGATCTCCTCTGACGTCAGTAACACAAAGGCCAGAGCTGAACACTGGTCTGGTTCCAGCTCTTTTTCAGAAAGTTTTCCTGATCTCAGGGAATTCTGGATTTCCTGCACTAGGTAGTTGTCATTCAGTTCATTGAGACAGTGGAACAGATTGATGGTCCTCTCTGCTGAAGACTCTTCTCTGATCCTGTCCTTAATGTACTGGACTGTTTTCTCAATGCTCTCTGATCTGCTTCCTGTCTCTGTCAATATTCCTCCTAAGAGTGACTGAATGGCTCCAGAGAGAGGCCAAGAAGGAATCGGAGGAAAAGGTCCAGGTGTCCATTCTTACTCTCTAAGGCCTGATCCACTGCACTCCTGTGTGACTCAGACAGCTGCACTCTGTCACTGTGAAGTTTTGATTCTTCTGCTCTGAGTACATTTCTGTTCTCATTTACACATGAATGAAACACAAACAAGGCAGCCAGATACTCCTGAATGCTCAGATGCACAAAGCAGTAGACCTTCTCCTGATACAACCCACACTCCTCTTTAAAGATCTCTGTGCACACCCCAGAGTACACTGAAGCTTCACTAACATCAATGCTACTCTCTCTCAGGTCCTCTTCATAGAATATCAGATTGCCCTTTTCCAGCTGTCGAAAAGCCAGCTTCCCCAGTTTCAGGATGATTTCTGTATCTGATGCTGACATCTTCTTTGAGTCTGCCTCATCAGTGCCATGATACTTCTGATTCTTCACATTAGTCTGAATAAGCAGGAAGTGTGTGTACATTTCAGTCAGCGTTTTGGGCAGATCTCCACTCTCTGCTTTACCCCACATTGTCTCCAGAACAGTAGCAGAAATCCAGCAGAAGACTGGTATGTGACACATTATGTAGAGACTCCTGGATGACTTTATGTGTGAGATAATACTGCTGGCCAGGTTCTGATCTCTGATTCTCTTCCTGAAGTACTCCTCCTTCTGTGGATCATTGAACCCTCGTACCTCTGTCACCTGGTGGACACACTCAGGAGGGATCTGATTGGCTGCTGCTGGTCGGGAGGTGATCCAGAGGAGAGCAGAGGGAAGCAGATTCCCCTTAATGAGGTTGGTCAGCAGCACAACCACTGATGATGACTCTGTTATATCACAGCACTTCTTATTGCTTCGGAAATTTAGAGGAAGTCGACACTCATCCAGACCATCAAAGATAAATAAAACTTTGACTTCATCACCTACAACATTTTTGATCTCTTTCAGTTGTGGAAAGTAGTGCTGCAGAAGTTGCATTAGACTGAATGCTTTTTCCTTCTTCAAATTCAGATCTCGGAAAGGAAGAGTGAAGATGAAATCAATGTCCTGATTGGCTTTTCCTTCTGCCCAGTCCAGAATGAACTTCTGCACAGAGACGGTTTTCCCAATGCCAGCGATGCCCTTTGTAAGCACAGTTCTGGGTTTCTTTTGTCCAGGTAAAGGCTTAAAGATGTCATTGCAGTGGATTGCAGTCTCCTGTGTGGTTTGTCTCTTGGATGCTGTCTCAATCTGTCTGACCTCGTGTTCATTATTAACCCCCCCACTTCCCCCCTCTGTGATGTAGAGCTCTGTATAGATCTCATTCAAAAGGGTTTGGTTGCCCTGCTTTGCTAAACCTTCAAATATGCATTCAAACTGCTTCTTCAGATGAGTTTTCAGTTCCTGCTGGGCTCTTTTTATGGATTCATCTGAAAAGAGGAAATATGATAAATAACTGTTTAAAATAAGATTAAAATTTCCCTTTCAATTAACAGATTTTTAAGAAGAAACAATCAATAAAAATATTAATGCACTCAGTGTTCACAGTATTTTACACATACAGTATCATAGTGTTACATACTTCTATCACTATGTTACACACCTCACACAGTAATACACGCCTTTATCACAGTGTGTAACACACCCCTCACACAGTATACATTCCATCCTTGAAATTGAATTTCTTGCTGCATGAGCATCAGTGTCACTGTCACTCTCGCTATAATCGTTTTTGATTGAATGAACACAAATGGGTTTTTTTTTTTCTCATTATGGTGAAAAGGAGAACGCACTTTTTCGATTCTGAGTTCCCAACCTACTGCCAGTGTCTGATGATGTGCAGCTATCCCTCCAACAAGAGTGACTAGCTACACAGAAGAGGGAAGCTAATTTTTGGAATCATATTAAAGAAAACTGCTGTTATTTTCTGGCAAGTTAACAATTTATATGTTGCTATTTGATTATAGCTGAAGCATTTCTGACATTGAACATGAAAAATGAACTGTAAAAATATGCTTTCTGAAAAATCGCCAAAACGGGATTGACCAGGGTCTTACACAGGTTTTATATTGCAGACTTACAATATGACAAGAGAATTAGGGATCGGATCCATAAAAATGCTTGAATGGCGACTACGCTGACCACTATCCTAAAGTATGGTACCCGATACCAGACCCCTATTAGTTGGGACTTTATTTTTCCCAAATAGCGTACAAATGATATCTCAAAGCCACAGAGCTAAGCGTTTCTCTAAAGATGGCCAGTCACCCCGAAATACAACGTAGTGTGACATCAAGTACAATTTCTCAATGCAGAATGATGGAAGCTGTCTCTGAGGAAAAAACAGATAAAAAGCCTCCTACTGTCGGAACCCCGCAAGTAGCCTATTTCCCTCTGGCTGGCAGAACCTCTGCCGTAGAGGCAAACGCATCAAACGAAACCCTAAATCACTGTATTGAAAACGCAGGTGCCAGACCAGGTAACATTAAATGTAGGAAAAATGATTTCATGAATCAAAACATAGTTACCCATTCTTACTCTTACAAACAGCATGAACCCCACCACCGTAGGGGACAGTGAAGTCAATTAAACTGAAAAAATGCTTTTATCATTAAAAAAATGTTTCTCATCTTGATTATTAACTACTGTATTCAATGAACCCCTAATGAAATTTAAAAAAACGACATAATGTTAGGCTAAAATGTTTTGTTATTTTTTGTTTGTTAATATTTTTTCTTTCCTCTTTAGCTGTATGTTTGATTTGCATAAGCTTAGGTAATGAAACGAAAAAACCGAAAAGCTTCCATGGGTGTAATACATCTTCAGCCATTATGCTTTATTCAAACTTCCACAAGTTTTATTTTGAAAAGACAAGCTCCTGCACATGAGCTGGGGGCAGTCTGCGCTGGGGAGACACAACATCCCTTGCTATACTGAAAGTTGCTTGAAACGCTCGTTGGGGGGCAGGTCAGATATTTTAGAGTCACATGAGCCAGTGCTGGGTGTGTCATTAGCCAACAACCTGTAATAATTTAACTCTAGTAAGGCCTTGTTGTTTTACTGTGTACTACCGCTTACAAAACCGTACACTGCAAAACTATTTTCTTGAAGTAAAGTACACAACTGAATCAATTTTAACATTTGTATTTCTAACTTTTAGCGGTTTTGTTATATAGGCTAAGGGAAAATGTATTGAGGCATATTACAAGAACACTGAGAAAAGCGCCAAAATGTGCATGACAAAACGCAAAACAGAAAAAGTAGTTAAAGAAATACAAAGTACAATATGCACCGTCACTCTCCTCTTATCAATTCCTCAGAGAACACACAGCTTTGGTGGTTTGCTGGAACCGCACACACACAAATCGGATATATTTCACTCAGTTGTCATGTAGCTATTTTATTCAGTTTATTCAAAGTCTCAGTTTCAGAGAAAACACAAAAATATATCGATGGAAGTGAGTAACACTTTGGCAAGGTCTGGCTTATCCGTCTCTCTCTCTCTCTTTTCTGGTATTTCATAATCAATCATTTAATGTTTTGTTGTATATCTTCTGTTTTGTAATTTAGAAGTAGTGAGCCTGCATTCAATAAAAAGTCTATGATTTCAACGCATTAATCTATTTGACTGCTTTGTAGTAAATTCACTTAGCTAATCTTAAAACCTAATATAGAGCTTGTTTTGACTTGTTGGTTGATTCCACCAGTTTTCTGTAGACTGACCTATCAATGAATTTGGCGAATTAATGATAATTAATAAATAGGATAGGATAAAGGGGTCATCATATTCTCGGTTTGCACATCTGCAGACGCACAAGTAGGACTCAAACACCCCGTTGCAGGGTCATGCTTTTGCTTTTGGAAAGAGCTTCTTTACAGCGTGAGACACCCGGAAGTCCTTATAATCTAATACTTTTATACTGACTGCTGAGTTTGATTCCTGGATACAAACTCAGGGCAGTCTGTCTGATGGGACAGTGGTCTAGTTACTGGTTTTTTAGCAAAAGATTTAAACCCCCCTCAAGGACATTTAATCTTGTTTACTTACTTGTCCCCATAATCACTGCTTGAGGCAATATTTTAATAAATGTAAATGCCTTTGTATACATGTTATTTGTGGCATTTTATATATGTAACATTGTCAATGTAAAACACAATTATGAAAGTGTAGATGCTATAAATCATTGTTAGATTTACTATCAAAACTCAGTTCAGAATTCTAATGGACACACAGTAGCAGTGAGGGAAAACTTTTACTGTGCTGCTCACCTCTCTCCAGTGAGTCGACGAGATCCTTCTGCTTCATGTTCCTCAGGATGTGGAGTGTGATCTTCAGAGACCTCTCACTGCCACAGGTCTCCAGCAACTTCTCAACTATGTACAGGGCCTCAGGATCCTCCTGCTCTCTCACAGTGCATTCTGGGTAATCAGCAATTTGACGACTCTTGAACAATTCCTTCATCTTCATGAACTTATCCACCACATAAGGATCTTCAGACAGACTCTGCCAGCATTCTGGGCAATCCTGACTCAGATGGCTTTGAAACAGTTTCAACTTCTCATCCTTCTTCAGCTTCATCAGAGTGTGCAGGAGAGACTGAAACAAACACATGAAGAGGTGTGCTGTATCAGAGTGAAATAAACACATGAAGAGGTGTGCTGTATCAGAGTGAAATAAACACATGAAGAGGTGGGTTGGCGAGTATGTTAATTAATCATAATTGACCATTAATAATATTATTATCAAATAATAATTAGATAAATGTTCCAAAAATCCCGGCCGGACCCACCCAACGCACATGATGACTGGCTCCAGCCCCCACACAAACCTGACCAGATGGATGGATGGATGGAATTTTGTCTTGTTTGTTTTTTTTCCCCTGACAAACACCTTTATTATTTAGGTTGGCCCAGTGTAAAATACTCAGTTACATGAACTTGGTTATTTTGTTTTTGTATTTGAATGGAGTATAAAATGTAGTTTATAGAAAAAATAATATTTTGTTGGCTGAATACCTCAATATTAACTTAAGTCAATATTGTCAAATAAAGTTAATGCAACTTATTTATCTTTGCTCAGCCAACATAACAAAATTGTCACCAGATCAAAGATTTTGTAATCCAAAGAATGTTCAAAGTACAGCAAGCTTAAAAGTGCTAATGGAAACAGCTACTTAAAAATTTAGATGGGAGAACCAAACATTTTTTCACAGGGTGTTTTTTATTACAGTTGCTGAACTAAATGCTCAAGTAAACGCACCAGGATCCCTTTTTTGTGGCAAGTGTTTGACAGCTAGAAAAGAGACATATACTTCCAGACACCAAACATGCAGCAGTGCTAAACGCTCATATTAGAAGTCCAGCTTTTGCTCCTGATTGATTTATGTGGTTATGTGGGATACTACTTGTGATAAATCAAGAATTTCCATAGAACAATGCAGTTTCTCTGTGCAATACATTTAGTAAATGGCAACTGTGAACTGAATTCTTTTTGTTTAAAAGTCTCAGTTTGGAGTCTTCCTCTGCTGCCATTTGCGGGACCTGCTAAAGGAATCTGGACTTTCTGTGAGGCAGGGAGGATCAGGCAGCACTCCAGAACTGGATTAGACGTTAAGTTGTGTCTTTTGAGGGGTTAAATGCAGCACATTAGCATTAGCACTAACGCTTCTTTTGCACAGCCAGGAGCTTCACTTACTGTTTCCACTAAAGATTCCCTTCTTCCCAAACATTTCCGATTTTTAAATCCAGGGAAAACATTTATACCACTTGGTGATTTGGCACTCTCTGGTGATCTTACACTCTGTGCAAAGTGGCGGTAACCCAAATACAAGTGCCTTTGCTACTTTCAGACTGACACAGTCATTTTCCTGTCCAGAGCTGGCGCTGTTTAAATAGCAAATGAATTTGCTCCCATCGGGCGAGTTGGTCTTAAGATCAGGTGTGGTCAGGCGCATCGCAATTTTGATCCAGCTGAAAGTGTTAAAAAACTAAAAACCGTATTGCTACTTTAAGGGCTCAATATTAATACATAAATGTGCACCTACATAAACACCATTTACCCTCCTGCCTGTTACGCTCACAGGGGCGCAAAAACACATCAAGATTACAATGTGAAGGATTATTATTGTGTATATCAAAAATACACAATAATAAATATAACGTCATAATAGATCAATATTGATCTGAATTAGACAATCGCAGTAATGAGAAATAAAACTGGCCATAATATATGTGAACCATAGGGGAGCCCACGCCATCAACATCCAGGAGATGTGCCATATGATTACCCATGTATTTGCAGATTATCCTGGATAAAGACATGACTCCTTTATATTGGCCAACTCTGTCATACCTGCAGTCTTCTAGGGGAATCCCCCTCCTGGAGGGGTGGCTGTCAGGGGACAATAGCTATCCGTTAAAGACACGGCTGAAGATAATATAATATTATATATTATTAGTGTGAATATTCATTCAGTCAAAAACTCACAAAAACATACACTGTAGTCCAATAGAGAGGATGTTTGGAATGCTGAAACACACTTCAGATGTTAGCATAAGTCAGGTGGAACTTTACAATACAGCCCTCAGAAGGCCTGAATATTCTTTGTGGTGTGTTGTGTGTTGCATAACGTTGCCAAAGTCATGGATGTCTCAGACATAAATGAGGACACATTACAGGACTTTGGAAGGCGGGATGCTGAACTGTATGTGCGGATGCATATTAATAAACCGAGATATCCCAGCAGCACGAGCGAGGAGGAATCAGCTGGCAGAAGAGCTGCTTCATAGATAAATGGTTCATTTGATGGAAAAAATCCACAACATTGCTCAGCGAATACTGCATTTATTTCAACATTTTAAATGACCTTTTTATGATTTATTTTCAAATATGGTCTGCAGGATTCACTGTGCATGATGGTTGTTTTTTTAGATCTCCAAATTTTAATGGACTTGCGCAGAACCAGGTCTTTTATAACAGAGGTAAATCTGTCTTTTCTAAGTCTTTTTAAATCCACCATTATATTATCAATCCACCAAGGTGCAAGTGCAGGTGGCTTTTATAAGGAATGTGAGATGATATGCTGATTGGTTTATCACATGCTTATGCCCAAGACACACCTATAAATTAATACAGTAGGATCAGCCCATTGGAACCTTGTGCCTTACATTGCGCTCAAATAATCCACTGTTAAACGAGTATAAGTGGGTTTGGACACAACCTAACCATATGTGTGCTTTAGACTAGGCGCTAAGACCATTGAAATAGAGCATTTTTTATTAAATTTTTTAAACGTTTAAGAAAAAAGCTGGATTATTGAGTTCATATGATATTCCACTTGGATGGTCATGAATAATATAAAAAAGGTGCAATATGTTATTAATTTTAAGGGCAATGCACTTGTAAACATTACCCTTGCACTATATTATATAGACATTTTAAATTCTCAAATAAATTTAGTGCACAAAGAAAACACATAACCCATTAAAAAAGATCTCATACCTTTTTTGCAGAAGATAATTTATCTGAACTCTTCTCTTCAAAAGAGCTGGACTTCAGTGACTGCTGGATCCTGTGAACAAAACATGGAGACAGAGCTTCCAGTTAAACTCATCCTCTTACTGCAGCTCTAACTCACAGTACATGGAGACAGAGCTTCTAGTCAAACTCATCCTCTTACTGCAGCTCTAACTCACAGCATATGGAGACAGAGCTTCCAGTCAAACTCATCCTCTTACTGCAGCTCTAACTCACAGCACATGGAGACAGAGCTTTCAGTTAAATTCATCCTCTTACTGCAGCTCTAACTCACAGCACATAGAGACAGAGCTTCCAATTAAACTCATCCTCTTACAGTAGCTTTATCCAGAGTATCCCAGAAGAAACTGTTTTACAAAATTGTGTTCTGAACCATTTGCGCAGTTTCTCTCTTGTACACCCATCAGAATTAGAAACGAATGAGCGTTGCGCACAGAATGTGCAAAGCAAGTTCTGTCAGGAAACTCAAAAATCACAGCTGACCAATCGGTTGGCTCCATTGACTGCATACTCGCGTGTTTCCACAATCATCCAATTGCATACATACAACACTCTTCTCTTACCCATCCAATCACAGGCACACATCACCAATGGAGCAACTTTTTAAACCACCAATCAGACCTCTCAGTGCTGCTGCTTGCCTATGCTGCTTTTGCCTGCTTCACTGCTGCTGCTCAGAATTAGGCCCACCCTCCACCACCCCAGCACCACCTACTGTTTGTATCTTCTTCTAGATACTGGGGGGTTTTCAGGTATTCCTCCTGTTTAGTAGGGGAGATGTATAGTACTCCCTGTTAGATAGGGTACCTAAAGCAGATCCATTCACCGCCAAACCAAAAATATGTATTTACACATCCATGTAAATAGTTTAATACATACGGAGCCCCTAAAGGGGCGTGGGTGAGAATATTTGTTTTTAAAATATTATTGCGTTCCCTCGCAAAAATCAGCCACAACATTAAAACCACCTGCATTTTTCCACTTTTTTCTAATTTAATATTTTATTTTCTCTGTTTGTAATCAAACAATTTACACAGGTTCAAAGCACACTCAGAGCTTTTATTAAAGGGTATTCTTATACATTTTGGTTCCACCATGTAGTAATTACAGCACTTTTTATACGTAGTCCCCCATTTCAGTGTTTTAGACAAATGAACATAATGTCAAATAAAAGAGTCATGTGTTGTATTTGGTTGCATATTCTTTGCATGCCAAGACTTCCTGATGTCTGTGACCTATCAACATCATCAGTCTGGATATCTTATTTTCAGGTTGTCCTACAAGCGATACAGAAACTCTTTACATTTGAATGGATCTATAGGAATTGGGGAGTGGGACTAGATTCAGCTGTAAATTATGCTGATACAGTATGGAGCACATTTGTTGGCTAAATGGCTTTAAGTCATCAAGGGTCTAAGGTATCAAATATGCCTCAAACCATCATGCTGCTGCAGTATATACTACAAGAATTGTTTCTCCTGATTAATTTTCCTGTTGAACTCAATGGAAAAAAATATTCAGGAGAAACAATGCGTTACCTTTTAATTGCCTTTTAATTGCTTAACTTGAATCAAACGCTCGGGCTAGTCATCCACGAGCTTCTCAATACTTTGCCAAACTTTTTGCCCATTCCTCCTGACAGAACTGGTGTAACTCCATTATGTTTCATGTAAGTTTTGTTTCATCTGACGAGAGAACACTCATCCAAAAGGCTAGGTCTTTGTCCTGGTGATCACCTGCAAACTTCATTCTGGCTTTTTTATGCCGGTCTTGGAGTAGGGGCTTCTTCCTTGTGTGACAGCCTTTCAAGTTATGGCGATGTAAGATTCTCTTAATGGTGGATGTAGATACTTTGGTACCTGCTCCCTCCAACTCCTTCACCAGTTCCTTTGTTGTTGTCTTGTGGTTCAGTTTAATGTTTCAGTTCATTCAGTCCTGGCAGTTAATTTGTGCCTCCTTCCTGAATAATGCAGTGTCTGTGGGGTCCCATGATTTTTATGATTTTTATACCCTCTGTTTTTTGGAAATTGCTCCTAAGGAAGAACCAGACTTGTGGAGGTCCACAATTTTTCTTCTGAGTTCTTGGCTGAGTTGCTTGGATTTGCCCATGGTATCAAGGGCAAAAAGGCAAAGGCTCTAAAGGTAGGCCCTTAAATACGGCCACAGGTACCGAATAACTCTCAGTTAACTCCTGATTATGACAATTGGCTAATCAGAAGCTTCTAAAAAGTCATGACATCAGTTTCTGGAATCTTCCAGACTGTTTAAAGAGAAAATCAACTTGGTGTATGTAAACTTTTGACCCACTGGAATTCGGATAAAGTGAATTAAAGCTGAAATAAATCTGTCTCTAACCCATTGCTTTAAAATTCCCTCTGATGTGAAGAAAGTAGATGCCCTAATTTACTTGCCAAATGTATGCATAAATGTCTACATCTGAATATAACATAATACACCTACATACACCTACATATAGTAAAATAATATATTGAATGTGAATGTGACACAATACACCCAACTAGACCTGAATGTGACATAAAAAACCCATCTACACCTGAAAATGACATAATATACCCACCTACACCTGAATATAATATAATAATCTACATCTATATGTGACACAATACACCCATGGACACCTGAATATGACATAATACACCCACCTACACTTGACTATGACACAATACACCTACCTACACCTGGATATAATAAAATAATCTACATGCGAATGTGACATAATATACCAATCTACACCTGAAAATGACATAATACACCCATTGGCACCTGAATATGACATAATACACCCACTTAATCTTGAATGAGACATGGAGCTCCCAACCTACTCCAGAAATTAGCCAGTCAGATTTAGGTCTAATTAAAAAGTAGTGTCAACATGAACCTGTTCATTCACCTTGAATCACCTGGTATCTCTCCTCTGAAGTTGATTGGATTCCCCATTGATTCTTCACTCTTCAAAGACATACAGCTGGGTACAGGAGACCCTGCTCTTTCTACCTGGGCCCTGTGAACAAATCATGGACAATATACCATCAACACCTGAATATGACATAATACACCACCTGGGGGCGACATAGCTCAGGATGTAAGACCGATTGTCTGGCAGTCGGAGGGTTGCCGGTTCAAACCCCGCCCTGGGCGTGTCGAAGTGTCCTTGAGCAAGACACCTCACCCCTAACTGCTCTGGTGAATGAGAGGCATCAATTGTAAAGCGCTTTGGATAAAAACGCTATATAAATGCAGTCCATTAATACACCACCTACTTCTGAATGTAACATATTACATGCACGTACACCTGCATATAGTTTACCATACTATCTACACCTGAATGTAACATGACACCCCCACCTACACTTGAATGTAACATATACCAATCTACACCTGAATATGACATAATACACCCACCTACACCTGAATGTGGCATAATACACTAACCTACACTTGAATACGGCATAATATACATACCTACACCTGCATATAGTATAATAATCTACATGTGAATGTGACATAATATACCAATCTACACCCAAAAAAGACATAATACACCCATTGGCACCTGAATATGACATAATACACCAACCTACACCTGAATTAGACATAATACACCTACTTACACTTGAATGTGACACAATACACCCACCTACACCTGAATGTGGCATAATATACATACCTACACCTGAATGTGGCATCATACACCCACTTACACTTGAATGGGACATGGAGCTCCCAGCCTACACCAGAAATTAGCCAGTCAGATTTAGGTTTAATTATACAGTAGTGTCAACATGAACCTGTTCATTTACCTTGAATCAATTGGATGCTGTTCTCTGAAGTCAACCAGCTTCCCCATTGAATGTTCACTCTTCATAGACATACAGCTGGGTACAGGTGACCCTGCTCTTTCTACCTGGGCCCTGTGAACAAATCATGGATAATATACCATCAAAACCTGAATGTTACATGATACACCCACCTACACCTCAATGTGACATAATATGACATTCTACACCTGAAAATAACATAAAACACCCACCTACACCTGCATATAATATAATAATCTATGTCTGTATGTGACATAATACACCCTCCCACACCTGAATGTGACATAGTACACACTAAACACCTGCCTATATTATAATATAGCACCTACATCTGAATGTGACATAATACACCCACCTACACCTGAGTATGGCATAAGACACCTACCTACCCCTGCATATAATATAATAATCTACATGTGAATGTGACATAATATACCAATCTACACCTGAATATGACATAATACACCCACTTACACTTGATTGAGACATGGAGCTCCCAACCTACACCAGAAATTAGCCAGTCAGATTTAGGTCTAATTAAACAGTAGTGTCAACATGAACCTGTTCATTTACCTTGAATCACCTGGTAACTCTCCTCTGAAGTTGATTGGATTCCCCATTGATTCTTCACTCTTCAAAGACATACAGCTGGGTACAGGTGACCCTGCTCTTTCTACCTGGGCCCTGTGAACAAATCATGGATTATATACCATCAACACCTGAATATGACAAAATACACCACCTACTTCTGAGTGTAACATATTACATGCATGTACACCTGCATATAGTTTAACATACTATCTACACCTGAATGTGACATGACACACCCACCTACACTTGAATGTAACATAATATAGCAATCTACACCTGAATATGACATAATAGACCCACCAACACCTGAATGTGGCATAATAAACCCACCTACACTTGAATATGGCATAATATACCTACCAACACCTGAATTAGACATAATACACCTACCTACACCTGCATATAATATAATAATCTACATGTGAATGTGGCATAATATACCAATCTACACCTGAATATGACATAATACACCAATCTACACCTGAATGTGGCAAAACACCCACCTACACCTGAAAATGACATAATACATCCATTGCACCTGAATATGACATCATACACCCACTTACACTTGAATGGGACATGAAGCTCCCAGCCTACCCCAGAAATTAGCCAGTCAGATTTAGGTTGAATTATACAGTCGTGTCATCATGAACCTGTTCATTTACCTTGAATCACTTGGATGCTCTTCTCTGAAGTCAACCAGCTTCCCCACTGAATGATCACTCTTCATAGACATACAGCTGGGTACAGGTGACCCTGCTCTTTCTACCTGGGCCCTGTGAACAAATCATGGATAATATACCATCAACACCTGAATATGACATAATACACCACCTACTTCTGAATGTAACATATTACACACACGTATATCTGCATATAGTATACCATACTATCTACACTTGAATGTGACATGACACACCCACCTACACTTGAATGTAACATAATATACCAATATACAGCTGAATATGACACAATACACCCACCAACACCCGAATGTGGCATAATACACCCACCGACACTTGAATATGGCATAATATACCTACCTACATCTGAATTAGACATAATAGACCTACCTACACCTGCATATAATCTAATAATCTACATGTGAATGTGACATAATATACCAATCTACACCTGAATATGACATAATACACCAACCTACACCTGAATGTGGCATAACACCCACCTACACCTGAAAATGACATAATACACCCATTGGCACCTGAATATGACATCATACACCCACTTACACTTTAATGGGACATGAAGCTCCCAGCCTACCCCAGAAATTAGCCAGTCAGATTTAGGTTGAATTATACAGTCGTGTCAACATGAACCTGTTCATTTACCTTGAATCACTTGGATGCTCTTCTCTGAAGTCAACCAGCTTCCCCACTGAATGATCACTCTTCATAGACATACAGCTGGGTACAGCTGACCCTGCTTTTTCTACCTGGACCCTGTGAACAAAACATGGAGACAGAGCTTCCAGTTAAACTCACTTTCTTGCTGCAGCTCTATCTCACAGCACATGGAGACAGAGCTTCCAGTTAAACTCATCCTCTTACAGCAGCTCTAACTCACAGCACATGGAGACAGAGATTCCAGTTAAACTCATCCTCTTACTGCAGTTCTAACTCACAGCACATGGAGACTGAGCTTCCAGTTAAACTCACCCCCTACTGCAGCTCTAACTCACAGCACATGGAGACAGAGATTCCAGTGAAACTCATCCTCTTACTGCAGCTCTAACTCACAGCACATGAAGACAGAGCTTCCAGTGAAACTCATCCTCTTACTGCAGCTCAAACTCACAGCACATGGAGACAGAGCTTCCAGTGAAACTCATCCTCTTACTGCAGCTCTAACTCATAGCACATGAACTCTGATTTATGCATTTGTACCGCTTTCTGTCAGTGCTGAGGGTTCCTCCTGTGGTGTCTGGCTCCCCTGAGAGACTCATTTTAGAAACAGCACCCCCTATTTCAGGAGAGTGGAACACATCATACCTGTTTTCATCACATATGGGTTCTATCCCATATCAGCCGACCTGTCAAGACACAAAATGGGAGCACACTGAACACACACATATAGACACACTAATACACAGAGACACGCATATACAACACGCCGCGGTGTTGACAGTAAGCAATCCAGAACTGAAATAGGCCCTAAACATGTTCTATACAGCCACCTTAAAAGTTTTTGGCACCCTTGATAATGATGAACAACTGTATTACATAAATGTCAGTGGTAAACTCTATATTGATTGTACAACTTGATAAATATTTTTTATTAACGATTCAATGGAATCGGTCAAAATTACACATTTCTCAGATTATACATTTATTTCCAGAAAATAAGTGTCACAATTATTGCCCCCTCCCCCATATTCCATACTTTGTTCACCCTCCCCTTGCAAGGATAATTGCACTGAGTCTTTATGAATAACGTCTTATAAGACTGGAGAACACATTGGGAGGGATCTTAGAACCTTCCTCCATCCAGATCCTTAATATCTTTTTATCTTTGCTAAAGAACTGTCCTGTTCAATTAAAACTGCAGGTTTCCAATGGAGTTCAAGTCTTGAGACTGTACCCATTGCAAAATGTGGCTCCTGTGGTTAATTAATGATTTATTTATGAATAGTAATGTGTGTTTGAGGTCACTGTGTTGCTAGAAGATCCACTAGCGGCTTTTCGTCTGTTGGCTAAAATATCCTGGTACCTGGGTAGAGTTCATGATGCTGTTGTTTTTAACATGGACCCCAGGACCAGTGGAAGCAGAACAGCCCTATAACATTAAAGATGCGCCACTGTATTTAACTGTAGGTATGAGGCTTGTTTCTATGTACACATCCCTGAATCAACACCAAACCTATATCCTCTGTATTATATGCTGGCCACTTAATTAGGAATGGGGCGACATAGCTCAGGAGGTAAGACCGATTGTCTGGCAGTCGGAGGGTTGCCGGTTCAAACCCCGCCCTGGGCGTGTCGAAGTGTCCTTGAGCAAGACACCTAACCCCTAACCCCTAACTGCTCTGGCGAATGAGAGGCATCAATTGTAAAGCGCTTTGGATAAAAGTGCTATATAAATGCAGTCCATTTACCATTTAGGAATACCTGCTCATTTATGCAAATAGCCTACTCCACCAAACAGCAAATCATGTGACTGCAACTCAATATATAAAGCATGCAGACATAGTGAAGATGTTTAGTTTTATGTTTGAGCAAATATTGTAATGGACAAGATGTGTGATCTAAGCCAGTGTTTCTCAACCCTGGAGCTGGGGATTTGCTGCGCTGCATGTTTTAGATGTTTCCCTGCTCTAACACACCTGATTCAAATGAATGGGTCATCATCAAGCTCTGCAGAAGCCTGATAACGACCCATTCATTTGAATCAGGTGTGTTGGAGCAGGGAAACATCTAAAACATGCAGGGCAGTGGGTCCCCAGGTACATTAACTGTTGTCGGGGACCCTCTTGGGCCATGTGAGGTCAAGGTCAAGCCATAACTGTTTTAATTCTGAAAGGTAGGAAGCAGAAATATTTCTCTCCCTCGAAACAGTTTTATACTTTGATTAATGTTACCCATCCATGTGATTTGTTAATGAAATATGGAAGATAATATGTTTGTTGTTCATTATATGTTACTATTTGTGGTCAATGATTTACGTAACGTATGTAGTGTTTATCATTAGGTTTGGCACTGGTGTGACTAGTAGCTATTTCGCTACTGAAAATGAATGAAGCGCACAACTAATTTGGTTGTGGATTAAATGTTGATTGTATTTGCTACTACTTAGTGTTTTACTAGCTATATTTTTTTATTTCTTGAGATGTGTTTATTAAACTTTAACTACTTGTTGTATGCAAAATGAATTAATATGCACGTGTGGTACGCTAGCTATATGTACACTCCTGGGCAAAAAAAAAAAAAAAAACGGGCCAAGCCCAAAATGGCAAAAAATTAAGCTTTTAATGGTCTTTACAACAAATCATTGGTCAGAAAATTAGCAAGAATTAAACAAATGCGCTCCTGAGACCTCCTGTGCCACCATTTGCTCATTTACTTTTGCTGCAGTGAACTGTTTGGGGAAAAGCTAGAAACAGGGAAATTCACTTGACGAATTAACATAATGTCAAATAAAAGAGTCCTGTTTTGTATTTGGTTGCATATCATTTGCATGCCATGACTTCCTGATGTCTGTGACCTATCAACATCATCAGAGTCTGGATATCTTATTTTCAGATTGTCCTACAAGCGATACAAAAACTATGTGCATTTGAATGGATCTCTATGGTAATTGGGGGGTGGGACTAGATTCAGCTGTAAATTATGCTGATGCAGTATGGAACACATTTGTTGGCTAAAAGGCATTAAGTCATCAAGGGTCCAAGGTATCAAATGAGCCTCAAACCACCGTGCTGCTGCCAGATAGATAGATGCAGTAGATACTACAATCATTGTTTCTCCTGAATATTTTTTCCATTGAGTTCAACAGGAAAATTAAGCAGTGTCCTACTTGGGAATTGAACCTGTGATTTATAGGTTACAAAGCCAGCTCCTTACCTATTAGAATGGGCAAGATGTGTGATCTAAGCGACTTTGACTGTGCCAGATGGATGGTGCCAGATGTGGTGGTTCCAGCATCACAGAAACAGCTGCCCTCCTGGGATTTTCATGCAGTACAGTCTCTAGAGTTTACAGAGAATGGTGTGATAAACAAAAAAACATTGTTAATGAGAGATCAGATGAGAATGGGCAGACTAGTTCAAGCTAACAGAAATGCCACAAATGAAATAACAGCTAACTGTATGATTGTAACTGTATGATTGTACATAGTGTATCTGTGGCTATTAATTGATGTTACAGTGGATAGAGTTACACGTGTGAAATCAGATCTTATGATCAGATTAAATGAGAAAGAATACAAGGAGAACCCATTTATGATTCAGTGGCCCTTAAATCTTTGTGGTATGAGGACTATGCAGTGCAAAAGACACACATTTACACAGTGCACAGTGTAAAACATGCATACCCCCATACGGACAATTGGGGGTATGCATTTATGGACCACATTATTTGTCAATGATATCTTGTATTCTGAATCTGATCACAGAAATCTAATTTCAATGACAAATATTGTGGTCACACACCGTAGAAGGGCCCTTAAGAATAAAAAACATCAGTGTCCCTGTTCTTGCTGAAACCATGCAACCATTTATGATGTCTGCAACAATGACAATTTTATGAGACTCGTAAAGCAACAGTAATACACAAAAAGCTAATCTTCATACTGATGCCTGCGACGCTCTGACCAGAGAAAGCTCCTGTAATCCATCTAATGACAAGTTATTACAAGGCCAGCTCTCAGAACATTCATGTACTTGCTATGCTTATTCTGTTATCGGCCTTTGTCACAGCCCAAACATTGAATTCTGGTTCAAGCGAGGAAGTGCCCATCAGACCAAAACTCAGTCATTTCCCCAACTACGTAAGTGTTCTTATGCCATAGTAATTGCAGCAGATATGGCTGTAAACTAAAATGTTTTTCAAATAATCCATACAACGTTTGATCGATCAGAAAAACAGTTTTCATGTCTATATGAGAACAGATAGTGAGTCACTGCCCATTCTTTCACTGCTCCGCCTCAGTTCCTGTAGATTCAGTGGGAAACCTGCTGTGATTAATGTACTTCAGACTGTGTTCTGCAGTGTACAGCTGCTTGGAGGCTTAAGGTAGTGAAGGGAAGTGTATGTTTCTGTATTTCTGTATACACTCCTGGCCACTTCTGCTTAGGCCTGTGGCATTGTCCCAGTCTCCACATTCCCAGTTACCATGGCGATGAGGGAGAAGAGCAATGGAGAGCTACGGGGAGGATGGAATGCAGGTCAGGGCCGTCCCGAGTGCACTCCTGAGAGGGCCCGAAAAGCTCTGGCACCCACCATGGGGATATACCGCCCCCGTCCCAGGTGCTATACTGTGCTGTTATGCTGTGTGCTGAGAGGCCTAATTACTGATGTAACATGATGTGTGTGACCACAGACAGAGACTCCATGCTTGTGAGATGTGACCATATGAGGTGTGATGCTGAGAAACTACTATCAAGACTGAGACAACTTAGTGAGTCTTTGGAGAATGCCACTGCATGCTGTGTAGTGGGTATTTCCCTGGTGCATATTGTACTAAAGTCTGTTACAGTGGGAAAATGTCGCCTGGCCTGATGATTTCCTGTCTACCTCATGTACCTGCTTTGAGTGGTTCCTATCAATGCAGTGATTATTTGGCATTCTGTATGGTAGTTAGCATTTCTTGAGGATGATAAGTTGAAATTTTATTGAAAGTAGGCTTGGGGCTGCTGGATGGCTCATTCGGTTAAGGCACCACGCTGAGGTGCATGGATAAACCTCACGGCCTCGGGTCGAATCCGGACCGTGCTAGTGCTGACTGTGGCTGGTTGCTCCACAGGGAGACATACGATTGGTGCCTGTGTTGCCCAGGGTACGGGAGGGTCCAGTCAGACAGGGATCTGTGATTCATCACTCTCTAGCGACCCCCTTGGGTGCTCATATGACTGCATGTCAGAGCCGCTCATGAAAGGTCTTCCTCCGGCATGAAAAACAGCTTTTCTGTTCTATTCCATTACAAAATATACATGCGCACAAGCTGAAATGTGGTAAATGTTTCTTTTTCTCATCCAAGCAAAGTAAAATAATCCATTAATGTGTAGGCTTGTTATCATTCCAAAGGTGATTTCTTTTGATTAGGCAAAGCATCAAGATTAAACATAAGGCAATGTCATGGTTCTGGCTCCATCACATGGGTGTTTGATGTAATTAAAACAGGGAAACATTTACTCAGACAAGCTCGTTCATGTTAATAAAAGTACTGGTGTATGGCATTAGCAAACTTCTGAGAATTCCTCTGCAAGCTGTGGCATGTGTACCTCTCTGGAGCTCTTTGTAATAAAACCTGTTACTGTGGAAAACTGTTGTCTGACCTGGTATTGTCCTGTTTACCTACTGTTGTCACGGTAGTGGAAGGTGGGACGCAATTGAGGACCGATGGGATCTAAAAGTTAACCCCGAGGGGTAACCACAAAAACCGGCAAGCGATTGAAAGGGACAGGGGACACACCAAATAATAAAGAGCGCTAAATAATCGCTCCCTCTACTCACTGAATCTTCTGTCAGTGGACTCAAAACTAAAAAACGAAACACCGCCGCAGCATAGCTACCCAGAAAGTAAAACCCCACTTGGAAAACAGAGTGGAGTAACTTACAAAAGAAAATGACACTCGCAGCTTGGCGGGTCAGAAAAGGAAAACTGAAGAGACGAGGGCAAAATGTCCTCCACAGCGCTAAGAGTGAATTAGCTCAGAGAAGAAACTAAACGGTGGTCAAATCTCGCAGATAGGATTGATGCGGTAACTTCTGTGGATTCGCACACGCACACGCACACGCACACGCACACGCACACGCACACGCACACGCACACGCACACGCACACGCACACGCACACGCACACGCACACGCACACGCACACGCACCTAGAGCATGACAAACAATGAGTCTGCACTGAACCCCGGAAACCAGGTGCTAGATATAGGGCTCCCACACCTGACCCTCATCAGAGACAATTAACTCAGAGCCAATGCGTGTGAGGTGCCACCACCTCACCATAGGACTCACACACCTGCCCCTCATCAGGGACAATTAACCCACAGAAATCAGTCAGTGAGAGGTGCCACCACCTCACAACTGTATCTGCTTTAAATATGTTCCTGTCAATGTGTTCAAAAAAACGGCCTGCCAAATGAGACATTTAAACTGCAACAGGGAGATTTAAACCGAACTGCCTGTGCCTTAAAGCCAATTGTTCTGCATTGCAGGAGATATGGCTGTAAACTGCTGTTTCATAAATGATCCAGACAATGTTTTAACAATCAAGAACAGTTTATGTATTGATGGGATTATATATATGATAAGTGCTTTTTCATTGATTGATGGTACACTGTAATCACATACTTATAAAGCATAATACTGTCCAATCATGTTAAAAAGCCAGCATGATCACTCTGACCTCACTTGCAATAGATTTTTTGTAGAGAACAGTGCTATCATTTATACTCAAGGATTCCAAAAACAAGATGGACCCACTGCACTTTGCACACAAGGTGAAGCACAGCATTGATGATTCTCTACATTTTTTTTCCATTGTAATTTACTTTCAGTTCAGTGAACTCTTGAGAACCTGTCAACTTCTGCCTTGAAAGCTCTAGAGTTCAGTCACTTGCTTGAATACATCTGCTTTGTGTTTACAGTATTCCAACAATCCCAGAAATTTGATAGTTGTCAAAAAATACTCAGATACTTTTGGCCGTTTCCAGCTCCTGCCACGGTACATAATGGTTTCATTAAATTCCATTTATCTTGAGGATGGAGGTGCAATTTCAAAGAAATTCACTGGTCGACGCACTGAAGAAGCTCATTGTTGTTGTATACAAAGCACACACACAGCACACTGATGCACACAGCCTCACAGTACATTAACACACAGCCCCCCAGACCCCAGCCATAGACACACACACACATGCAGCATACACACACACACACACACACACACACACACGCACGCACACAGACACATACACACACATATACGCACACAACATGCACACAGACACATACACGCACACACACAGCATGCACACAGACACATACACACATACGCACATGCACACACACGCACGCACGCATGCGCGCACACACACATTTTGATTCTTTATTTAGGTCCACATTTATAAAATACATCAATAAGGGCCCAAATATATTTCAGTTGCTGTCTGATGTCCTTCAGTTGAGTGGCAGAAAGCATACCAGTAGGGATAAAGCAAACAAAATGCAGGTTAGACATTTGCATCTCAATTGTACCGGCAGGAAACATTATGGGTACAAGAAACATCTTCTCCTCCATATACTGTGACTGCCTATAATGGAGGAAACTGAGCAATATTTTGCTAGTCTCTTTGCTCTCCATTTTGCCAGCCGCATTATCCTAAGACCTCTGACCACAAGCCTGTGGACATGGCCAAGGCTTCCAAATATAAAAAATAGAAGTTGACACTTATACCCTAGTGCTGTTATGGCTTGTAATAATGGCTGGTATTTTAACTGTTTAGTAAGAAATGCTTCTTCTAGGCTTGCATCGAAGGCACAGCCTACTTCCAGTAGGAACACCTCTCTGTGGTCCTCATCAATCACAGTAAGATCAGGTTTGTTTGCACTTACATTTGAAAATTGATAGAGGTTATTATTACATTGAAACATTTGTGGTTTTACAGTGGAGTTTATATGTAACACAGCAGTTGGATGGAGAATGGATGATATATCTTTAGATATAATATTAACAATTCAATCGTGTCTGGCTATTGCAGCAGAACCAGGGGTGTGGGGTTTCCACGTCACAAGTTGAATAACTAAAACACACAAACGAAGTATAATTAAACAAGGAAAGTTTATTGGGGGAAACTCACAATAGGGGAAGGGGAAAATCAGGCAACCAGTCCAGTTCCACAATCCGTATCCGTATTCTGTGTCCGTAATCCAAAGTCCAAATCCAAAGCCGGGTTCTCAAACAAAATGAGACGATACACAAGCAGGTAGTCAGGCAGTCCAGGTCACAACAGTAATTCAATCAGATATTCGCAATGCTCTCTCTCTCTCCTCACCAAACGCGTTTCCCTCACGGTACTTTGCAATTACCTCATGTTTCGGCTCTCGAGCCTTGCTTGCGTAATGACCGGTGCGTCTGATTATTGCCGGAACACCTTCTGTGGTTCGGGGGTGGAGCCAACGTGCTGCCAGGTACCTGTTCTCCACTACCAATCCCTGCACCTCTCCCCACCGTCTGTCACACTATGAACAGCCCTTTATAGCAGAAACAACCATTTAGTATATGTGACATTGATTCAACAACCTGTTGATGTCCATGATGTAAACAGTAA
Organism: Anguilla japonica; assembly: GCA_025169545.1. Lineage (NCBI taxonomy): Eukaryota > Metazoa > Chordata > Actinopteri > Anguilliformes > Anguillidae > Anguilla > Anguilla japonica. Next base: position 6,735,249 of record CM045898.1, on the reverse strand, counting down.
GGGTCGTGGCTATTAGGATACCAAATGGATAAATTGAGTTTGGTCTGTAACACTTGGAGGCGTGCTTTTACAGTGAAGATGAGGATTTCCTCATCAATCACTGCATTTTTAAAAACTGTATGCGACACAGTATGATCCGCTGACGGGAGGCAAGCAAGCTTCCCTTGTAGCCGGAGTCCCATCCAGTGCTGCTGCCGCCGCTGCTGATTAAGCGCTAGCAAATGAGCTCGCGCGCCATTGATGGGGAGCGCGCTTGTAATTCCATCGCGTCTCACTGTAGCGCTCACGGAGATTGTCAGGTCGGTAATCACAGTCCTAGAAACGTTCCCGGTCTCAGAGTCGGCTCCTTTCCATTCCGCAGAAACACCAGTCCAGTTGCATGGATCGTTCAGGTCTGGCCAGTCTGAATTAATGCCAAAACCGGCTGCGTTGGTATCCAGTTTTCCACTAGGTTTTCTCTTAAATCCTAGGAAGCTGGATGACAGCTCATTCGCTTGTGGGACCTTGAGTTTTTATAGATCAAGGAGGAAAGAGGCTCTGGCAAGCTCCCTGACTGTTCTGTCATCATTGTTGAGCATATTTAGTAAATGAGCGAGTCTTGTAGACATATATGCCCATTCAAAGTTCGGTACCCCGAATCCTCCCTCCCGTTGGCTAGGGAAAATGATGTCACGGGTTGTGTGAGTGCTCAGACCAAACCACTCTCTTACCCACTGCACAATCCTGTTGTTCAGGTCATGGAGGACTCTCTTTGGTATATGAACGTTGGGGAAAAGATGTTGTACCTTAGACAGCGCCACTTGTCCAATAGCTTCCAACTTCATAACCAATGGCAAGGGAGATGAGTTGATCAGGTCGGGCCTAGACGTGTACTCTTAAATTATGCTACCCACTTGCCCCTTCCATTCACCAGCGATGTTAAATTTATGGCCAAGATAGTTGTACGTTTCATGGCATGCATAAACTCTGATCGGTTCGTCATTTATTTTAAACATGGGATCTCGGTCTGACTTTGCACAATACCAGCGGTTCCCCCCACTCCACCTCTCATAAAAAACAGCACGTTTGGATTGTTTGACTTCTAATCCTGACCACTCCAAAAAGGAGTCGGTTCTGGAGAGCATGTTCTTAATAGTTTCCTCTTGACGGGAACATATCAGTACATCGTCTGCATAACCTTGCACGGGGTTCGGGGAAAAAACATTGGGGGGTGCGCACTGGTTCACCCACTGTAACCATCGATTAATTGCCAGCACAGAGTTCACTGCACTCCATGGGCAGCCTGTTTTAATACCCATTTGGAGAGGAATTGGACCCGTGAGCTGTTTACCGCAGATCACTTGGATGAAAGAGTCTTTATATATGTCCTTAACTATGTCAATGTATACCTGAGGCAAATGGATTTCCTTGAGTGAATCTATCATGACATTTTGAGTCAATGTTCCAAACGCGTCGCGGAAATCCAGAAAAATTGCATAAAATCGGGCAGACTCGTGTTTAAAATCATCTGTGCCGGTTTTAAGGCAAAAAAACACGCTCATTCATACCTTGCCTGTCTATATAGGCTTTCTGCTTTGTGGACAGAATATTGGCTTCCACCAGCCACGGTAGAATACGCGAGAGGAGTCATTTCATGAACACTTTATATATGGTCGGTAGTAGAGAAATGTCTCTCCATGTTGATGGGTTGTCAGGAATGTTGTCTTTCAGACACACACACGCACACACACACACACATGCAAACCCACATACACACATGTACATGCACACACACACACTTACGCACACACACACACATATACACGCACACACACACACATGCGCACACACACACAACACACACAGAGCAACCTGATACACACAGCCTCACAGTACATTAACACACAGCCTGCCAGGCCCCAGCCACACACACACACACACAGACACACACACACACACGCAACATACACACAGACACAGGCACGCACACACACGCACGCAACATACACACAGACACAGGCACGCACACACACACACACGTAACATACACACATACACGCAGACACACAAACGCGCACACACACACACACACACATGCACACACACACACACACATATACATGCACACAAACACACATATACACGCACACGCACGCACACACACACACACACGGACGCACACACACACATACACGCACACACACGCACGTATGCACCCACACACGCATGCACGCACGTACACACACACACGCATGCACACACACGCACTGAGTTGGCCCACACAGCATTTGAACACTCTACCTCCAATGTAATCAGATCCAGGGCTCTTTCTCGCTTTGGTGTGGCTAAATGCTTTAAAAACCTTATAATAATCAATATGAATGCAGCAATCTCTCTCTAAAAAACATTAATTCATCATTAACATCATGGATGTCAAATCGCAGGTAAATGTTATTTAATTCCTCAGCAAATTCAACATCAGAACTATAAGAATCAGCTCTCAGAATTATGTTTCTATTCTTGGACTCCATTCCAATCATTGTTTTCATTCCCTCCCAAGCAGAACGCACATTTTGACTACTCAATTGGGCATGAATTACATTAATGTAATTATATGTAATTCATGACTCTGTGACTGAAACATGCTCCTGTTTTTAACCTCTGCACTGCTTTTAATTACTGTAACACTGCTGTCTCTTTCCCCATTTGATGTTCACAACTTGTTTGCCTACTGTCTTGTTTAACTTTGTAACTTTGTGTTTTATGTCAGGTGCCCCTTGCAAACAAGATTTAGATGTCAATGAGGTTTTTCCTAATTTAATTAAGGATAAATACATTTTTTTAAATGCTGTTAAAGTTTATTTTTAAGAAATTTGTTTTTCAGCAGCCAGTGATTTGCAGACACTTACAAATGCGAACAGAACTGCAATCAACAGTGTGCCACTTGAGCTGGCAACAGTGTACAGTAACAAGTGTCACTGTTTAAATGTAGCCTAGACTGTACCCTTTTAATCAAATGACCAGTGAGGTAAAATGGCAATAAAGTATCAAAAAATACCTTAATAAATGAAAAACTTTCTAAAAGTATTTTTTAAATTACTTTTTTTTCCCAAATGGGAAATTTGTAAACATCTGTTACACCTAAACCACACCATTTATTTTCAGTTTTCTGTCTACTGAATTAAGGGTGTTATTTTCATTATACCTGCAGATTCCCATTCCTCCCCACACCCCTTCACCAGCTTCTATTCTCTCCATCTCACTCCGCAACATGCTACTTACTCCGTTCTTTTATTCCTTCTTTTACTCCCTCTTCTTTCTTCACATCTTTAAATTGGCGTTTGAGTTTGAAATACTTTATTTCACAATGACAGACAACAGGAGCAGAGTAAACACCATCCTACAGCCATCCTGCTTTTCTCTTATGACTTCTTCATATCATCACGTAAACAGACACACATAACAGCATTCCTGTGCTGAACATGGGCTCATGTTGGTTGATCTGACGTACTGGATAAACAGGTGTGGGCTGGGTTGGGGATAACAAATGCATGCATAACTGCTTTTAATACAACATTTGAAAACTTTATCTATGCTTCCTGGACTCTATAAAACTGCTTTTGACAGATACACTTAGACTTAGGGATTTTAGTCTGGTAAAGCAATATTTACACATTTGAGGAAACCAAATTAAAGATGAAGAAACAGACTTTACCAAATGTGGGAAAGCATGGTTAGCATTTGGCCTGTTTGTTTCTGTGAGACATATAATGTAGCAGCACACATTTGGGAGCTGGGGGTTTGGGGAGCACACAGGATGGGGGGGGTGCGGGGGGGCAGGGGGGGAGGGGGGGGGGGGGGGGGGGTTGCACAGCGCCTCAGAACTGGAGTCGGAGAGTTAAAAAAAGGTATTAAAATGGGCGCAAAACAAGTTCAGCTGGTCTGGCAAGTCCTCATCACTGTTGTCACCACCTGATCTCGCCTTGTATGGAATGATCGCCTCCACGCCTTGCCAAAGATAACAAGAGTCTGTCTCTTTCTCTTTCTGTTTGAGTCTCTAACCTGTCCTTGTATTGGCGCTTGGCAGCTTTTATAGACCTTTCTGGGCTGTGTCTAGATGTCTTATACAACAGATCATTGCCAGAAAATTTAAAAATTTTAAATGTATTTATAAAAATTTAATTGAGTGCCAACAGCTGCAGTTTATTTGTAATAAAAATGTTTTGTCAATGGATAATCAACCGAGTTTCCAACTGGATTCACCAATAAACATTATTATAACTAATGATTTGTCAAAAAGGCCTTTAAAATACAGCCAGGTATAATGAAATAGAACGATTGACAGACATGCTGTCAGTGAGCTGTAACCAAAAGAGTACATATTTGACCTGTATGATTGTACATTATGTATCAGTGCCCATTATTTGATTGATGTTAAAATGGAGTTACACTTGTGGAGCCAGTTTCCTCTACGAACTACTCCCTCATTGCCCATCTTCCGTCGTGGTCTGAAGACTCATCTCTTCAGACTATACCTGGACTAACTAACTATCACCACACTGCGGATCATTTCTATCACTTAAATCCCCCACTTTCGTGCTACACATGTACCTCCTGTGCCAATCATGTTACATGTACCTCCATTCAGCTCTTATTGTGCCTTGTGTCATTGTCTTGATGTTGTAGCTTGTACTGCCTCCTGGTTTGACAGCATAGGTTCGGTCAGAGTAATGTTCACTGTGTGAACTGGACTTAATGTGTTCATGGCTATGAGTAACTGTACAAAGTATGGTATCTTATCGGACCTGTGTTTTATCGTTGTTTCAATGACCTTTGGTATGCACTTATTGTGTGCCGATTTGGATAAAATTGTCTGCCAGATAAATGTAATGTAATGTAATGTAATGTAATGTCTCAGTGATCAGATTCAATGAAAAAAATACAAAGGAAAAGTAATTTATGATTCCGTGGCCCTTAAATCTTAATAATAATAAATGTGATATGGAGGTATGATGACTGTGCAGTGTAAAAGATTTTTTACAGTTTACGGTGTATAAGATGCATACTCCTACACGGACTATTGAATAATCAATTATATCTTGTATTTTGAATCTAATCTGAGAAATCTGATCTTAATGACAAATGTCATGGCCACTGTTACCACATACTCCTAATAAAGAAAGAATTACTAGTTATGTCCACAGATGTTAAAAACCAAGACTGAATCTATAATTTTACACAACATAGAGGGTCCCTTCAGAATAAAAAACATCAGTGTCCCTGTTCTTGCACACCAGTGAAAACATGCAACCATTTATGATGTCTGCAATAATGACAATTTGACAATACTCATAGTGCAACAGTAATACACAAACAGCCAACCTTCATACCGATGCCTGTGATGGTCTGACCACAGAAAGCTCCTGTAATCCATCTTATTACAAGACTAGCTCTCAGAACTCTGCAAAATGATTATTATTGCTTAATGTACTTGTTACACAGATTCTGTTATTTGTCTTTATCACAGGCCAAACAAAATTATGGTTCAAGCCAGGAAGTGCCCAACAGACAACAACTCAGTGTGAAACTGAACTTCCACTACCATCTAGTGGTTATTTAGAGGAACTGCAGTGTTATATTTCTTACAGCCATTTCTACACCTCCACAGGTGTTCTCGTGTCCTAATAATTGCAGTAGATGTAGCAGTTAAGTAAAATATTTTACAAATATTTCAATGTTTGATCGATCAGAAAAACAGTTTTCATGTCTACATGAGTGGACATAGTGAATCACTGCCCATTCTTTCACCGCTCCACCTCAGTTCCTGTAGATTCAGTGGGAAACCTGCAGTGATTAATGCACTTCAGACTGTGTTCTGCAGTGTACAGCTGCTGGGAGGCCTAAGGTAGTGAAGGGAAGTGTATGTTTCTGTATTTCTGTATGCACTCCTGGCCACTTCTGCCTAGGCCTGCGGCCTTGTCCCAGTCTATGGTAACATTCCCAGTTACCATGGTGATGAGAAAAGAGCGATGGAGAGCTATGGAGAGGATGGAATGCAGCTCAGGGACGTCCCAAGTGCACTCCTGCACATGAGTCCTCTGTTAAGATAATGTACTCCATACTGGTGCGTGGCATTAGCAAACTTCTGAGAATTCCTCTGCAAGCTGTATAGTGTGTGTCTCCCTGGTGCCCCTTGTGTTAAAGCCTGTTAAAGGAAACCTGTCTACCTCATGTACAGTGCCATGAAAAATATTTTCCCCCTTCCAGATTTCCTATATTAGTGCATAGTTTCAGATCTTTACAAAAAAGATTAGACAGAGGGAACCGAAGTAAGCAGTCAACATTTTAGAAACTCCCAACTTCTGCCCTGAGTCTCACCCTCTGGAGTTCAGTCCCTTGTAGTAGCGTCACAAGACCACCGGATGGCAGAATGCATCCACTTTGTGTTTCCAGTATTCCAATATAGCCCACGGGTCTGATAGCAAAAGTAAATATTCTGATATTTTCAACCATTTCAAGCTCCTGCCACGGCACATAGTGGTTTCATTAAATTTCATTTAGCACGAGGATGGGGGTGTAATTTCAAAGAAATGCACTGGTAGATGCATTTAAGATACTCGCTCTTATTGTACACACAGAGCACGTACACAGCGCATCAATACACACACGCACACACATGCACAACATGCACACACACACGCACACAAACACACATACACCATGTTCACCTGATCACATGTATAGATGGTTTGATACTGTGGTTTGAATCTTTGGAGGCCCTACTAGACTGAAGGCTTTTCTTTCTGGGGAGGCTACGCTCCTTCGGTGTGTGTAGCAGGATGCTGGCCATGTTCTACCAGATCATTGTGGCCGGTGTCCTGTTCTACACCTGTGTGTGCTGGGCTGGGAGCCTCTACTCCAGGGACACAAAGAGGCTCAAACTGATCCGGAAGACCAGCTGCCACCCTCTGCTGTTGTTTTGGGTGCAGTGGACGGTTGCCGACTCCCCCCCCCCCCCCCCCCCCCCCCCCCCCCCCCCCCCCCGCATCCTCGGCCAGCCCTCTAGCTGCCCTCCTCAGCCTTGCCCCTGCCATGCCCGTGTTCTCCAGAAGGTGGAGCACTGACTGGCAGGTGAACCCCCAGCGTCCCGCCTCCACTGGATATACTGTCGCTCTCTAACCGGCCTCCTTCCACTCCTTCCACTCTCACACTCCGCTGCCAGGTCGGAGTACTTCAGCCGCTTCCGCTCATAGGCTGCTTCTGCCCCCTCCTCCCATGGGAGGGTGAGCTCCATAAGGAGCACCACCTTCACCTGAGTAAACCAGGTCTCCATATAAGGAGCACCACCTTCGCCCGGGTAGACCACGTCTCCATATAAGGAGCACCACCTTCACCCGAGTGGACCACGTCTCCATATAAGGAGCTCCACCTTCGCCCGAGTGGACCACGTCTCCATATAAGGAGCACCACCTTCACTCGAGTAAACCACGTCTCCATATAAGGAGCACCACCTTCGCCCGAGTAGACCACGTCTCCATATAAGGAGCACCACCTTCGCCCGAGTGGACCACGTCTCCATATAAGGAGCACCACCTTTGCCTGAGTAGACCACGTCTCCATATAAGGAGCACCACCTTCGCCCGAGTAGACCACGTCTCCATGTTAGGAAGCTGTGCTGATCTCATTTGGGAAACGGAGTTGTGGATTGAGATCTACACGCATGCTCCACCCCCTGCCTGGTACCAGGACTCTACTCCCACCTTTGTGTCCTACGGTCCCCTCCTCCTCTGCTTACCTCACAAAGTGGGTTTGATGCTCTTTCACAGGAGAGGCATCTCTGTTTGCCTTCTGCCTGCTGGTCTCCAGTAATTCCAGAAGCTTCCACAGCAGCTGGTCATACCTCCAGCTGTAGCACCCCTGTGCTGGAGGCCTGCACTGTGTCCCTCTGCCGGAGGCCTGCTCTGTGTCCCTGTGCTGGAGGCCTGCTCTGTGTCCCTGTGCTGGAGGTCTGCTCTGTGTCCCTGTGCCGAAGACCTGCTCTGTGTCCCTCTGCCGGAGGCCTGCTCTGTGTCCCTGTGCGGGAGGTCTGCTCTGTGTCCCTGTGCTGGAGGCCTGATCTGTGTCCCTGTGCCGGAGGCCTGCTCTGTGTTCCTGTGCCGGAGACCTGCTCTGTGTCCCTGTGCCAGAGGCCTGCTCTGTGTCCCTGTGCCGAAGACCTGCTCTGTGTCTCTGTGCTGGAGGCCTGTTCTGTGTCCCTGTGCTGGAGCCGTCTCACAGCCTGACAGAATGTGCCACAGGCCTCGTTTGGGGGCAGCACAGAGCAGAGTCTCATCCGCACCAAACCATTAGCGGAGGTTCTGAGGAGAAGGCAGCGTATCATAATTGGCCCTGATCAGGAAGCTAAGCCTGGCTTGTGGTATCTTCCACCAGCCTGACCCACTGAGCGATCGGTCCTCCATACTTTCCCACGCTGTCCATCCTCCCAGACCACCTTAGCAACCTGCTAAAACCTGCTACCTCTCCTGCGCCATCCATGGTGGGATGACCCAGAGTCTTCTGTGCCCCTCTGTTTCCCTGCTGGGGGGGTTGTACCCCTCTGTTTCCCTGCTGGGGGGTTGTGCCCCTCTGCTTCCCTGCTGGGGGGTTGTACCCCTGTTTTCCTGCTGGGGGGTTGTGCCCCTCTGTTTCCCTGCTGGGGGGGTTGTGCCCCTCTGTTTCCCTGCTGGAGGGCTGTGTCCCTCTGTTTCCCTGCTGGGGGGTTGTACCCCTCTGTTTCCCTGCTGGGGGGAAGCAGTCCGGTAGAAGCAAACTGCAAACATAGAATGCATATTAGGCCACTGCTATATGTACCACAATTAAACCATCAGTGAAAGCCCAGGATATACTGGTATATTTATAAATGAATGACAAACTATGTTCTACAGCATATCCAGCAATTTACCCACCCAGATATAATATCTGATTAACAATGTTGTACATTTTAAGCTCTCATAAAATGCCAGTAGTACAGATTCTGATGTAGTCAGAAGAAAGGAACTTCTTAGCTTACAAAGGAGATGGTACAATAGAATGGGCACATCCAATTTGTTCAGGTGCAAGGCATAAACAATAAATAGAGTTTAAAAAATGTCTGATGTTTGAACACACTAGGCAGAATTTGTGTCATTTCAAGCAGATTGGAATATGGGTTTAACATCAGCATGCCTTTGGAGCTGAGACACGCAAGTGAGTACGTTTAACATGGTCAGTGAAAATAGCGGTGATATGTGTTATTCAACCAATCATTTAAACAGAAACATTTACACTCTAGACATCTGACACGTAAACAGTAAGAATAACACGTTATGTGTTTCTGGTTATTATTTCTGTGGAAATTCGTTTTGTAATAATTTATCTTTTGTCCAGTAGGAGTCGCGCTCTCCGCGGGCTGAAGCGGGTGTGTGCACAGGCGTGTGCACTGGTCAGGTCCGGGTGCAGACTGCCGTAATTGACTCCCCCATAAAAGACGGAGATTTGGGACATCTCGCTCTCTCTCATTGTTCGACTACCAAGCAGCGACTACCGACTCTCATTCTTTGTTATTGTAGAGACGCTACAAGCAGCGACTACTGTGTCTTGTCTTGTTTTGTTTTGTTTAACAGTCAACACTGTTCTTTGTCAAATAATCACATTGCATACTTCATAGACCATGTGGAAAGGTTTTCTTTTCTTTTGCACCTTTTTATTGTAGTTAGTCAGGGTAGGGTAGCAGTGGACCGGAAGACTCACTTCCCCCTTTCTCCCCTTCAATTTGATCTTTCCCTTGTCCCATCCTCCCCGGTAGTGAGGGTAGAACTTATGTACATTTAGACAGTGAGTGTTAGGTTAGATCTGCTGGCTCTGTCCTGTCTACCTGTTTGTTTGTGGGTGTTTGTATTGTATTGGGTTATTGGGTTTTGTAATAAATATATCCTTTGTATTCTGGTAAAGAACGTTGTGGTGTTTTTAAATGTGTTTGGCTTTGGGCTGACAGCTGGTTACTGAAACTCGGCAGTCTTGGGCCGTAACAACATACAAATGCAACATTACAAACTTGCACCAGCAGGCCTTATCTGATAGAAGAAAAATAATCACATCATCAGAACAGACAGAACAGACATTGCCACAGGAACACCTAACACAAACGCAATTTTCCACCATGTGGAATAAGCTGGCATTTTGGAAAAACAGAGTTGCGCGGTCTCTAATAAAAATGATTAACATGGCTTACAGGCTCGTCACGGAACAGAAATAATATAAAATGACACAAACACAACAATCCTGTAATGTAATTACAGTATCACATTTTGCAGTAAATTATTGACTTATCAATGTTCAGTCCAAAAGCTCTTATTAGATGCCACTGTTGACATTTTTAAGTTGGGCCTTACAATCCTTCCAGCTTCTCCCATTGCTATGCCTGGATTTATGACATGGTCAATCACTGTGGCTCTAAATTCATTCGATACAACAATATTTCTTCTACCTGCTTGACCACAACCTCAGCCTCAGCCACGACCCGTCCATCAGTACCAACTGCATTGGGCTGCTCCATGTTGTCAGACACTGCTGAACGTAGTGCTGTAAAACAGCCTTTTATGTTGGGATTACCAATCATGCTGCAATGCGACTCACCTGGGCAATGTTGCTGGAAGTGACGAGACAGGACTGCAAACATCTTGACTTCATTTCACAATCTGCATGACTAGCAATAAGCATTGGAACACTGTACTAATACGAGACGACTATTGCGAAAACTGAGTGTGATTTAGAGTTGTGAACTTTGTGGGTAGGTACTGCAATTAGTGTTTTAGGGTAAGAATTTTGCCAGTCAATTTGGCAAATTGAGTTTTCCACATTGAGCCAAAGCAATCATAACATACTGTAATGCATTTGTAATGTGTGACTGCAGATATTAGAAATGCATCTGAAAAAATGAGAAAAACTGTAGGGTCTCAGGAACATCTCAAGAGACTGGATGTCATGCAAACTACAATTCTGCCCTGTTTTTGGCTTAGTGGTCTAATCCAAACATAATCCCATACAGAATATGTAATAAGTACCAGTGTCACAGGAGTTCAATACATCACACAATAATAAATCAAAACAGCAAAACATTTGATTCAGGTTTAATCATTGCATATTATTGTCTAAAAATACAGAAAATTAAAGCAACAAAAAAACAATCCTAACAGAATAAATAAGGAAACTCAATCCATCATTGTTTACAGTAATGAAATGAAATAAGTACACTGCAGTGATCATTCTGCATTCTCCCTATCAGCATCATTTGCCCACAGAAATTTGCACATTGGAACTCTTGTGAAAATGAATGAAAGCAACTGTAAAAACTAGTAAAATGCACATTTAACTGGAGGAGTTTGCCACTGGCTTCTTATAAAAAAGATGCAGATACAGGAGACAGAATTATTACTTCAAAAACATTTTACTCTGCCATCTTTCGCCATTATTACTCTCAATGTTATATTAATGTTTTAATAATCAAAAGTACATAAACACACCTTGAACATTTGAAATATAAATTTATCAAAATGTAAAAAAATAAAATCATATTTAGACAGCGAGTGCTTAACCTGAACCTGCTAAAAGATCATACTCTCATGTACAGGGTTTAAGCTGTTCTGAGGCTAATATTGGGCACAGCTGAAATTGCAGTGGTAAGGCATTGGTCAAGGAAAGTTGCAAGTGTGTTGACGTGTGTGCGTGTGTGTGATTGTGTTAGAGTGTGTTTCTGTGTGTGTGCATTTGTGAATGTGTGTGTGCATGCGTACGTTTGTGGGAGTGACTGTTGATGTGAACGTGTGTGAGTGCGTGAGTATGCGCATGTGTGTGTGTGCCCGGGTTGCGTGTGTGTATGGGTAAGAGAAAGTGTGTGTGCGTGCATTTGTGTGAATGTGTGTGAGACTGTGTATTTGAGTGTGTGCGCATGCAAGAGAATGAGTGTTTGCATGTGTATGTGTGTGTGTGTGCGTGAGAGTGCCTTTGTGAATGTGTGTGTGTTTATACATGTGTGTGTGTGTGTGTGTGTATGTATGGGTATGAGAATGTTTGTGTATACATGTGTATATGGTGTGTGCACGCATGTGAGTGTATGTGTGAGTGCATGAGTATGTGTGTGTGCGTATAGGTAATAGAATGTGTGTGTATACATGTGTGTGCATGCGTATGGGAATGAGAAAGTGTGTGTGTTGACACATGTTTGTGTTTGTGCGTGAGTGCATGAGTTGTGTGTGTGTGTGTGTGTGTGCGCGCGTGCTGTTTGTGCATGTGTGTCTGTATACTGTATGTGAGTGTGTGAGTGAGAGAAAGAGTGTGTGTGTGCATACGGGTATGAGCGTGTGTATGTTCGCATGCCTGTGTGTGTGTGTGCGTGAGATTGTGTGTGTCTGTGTGGAGGTGTGTGTGAGTGACTGGGTGTGAGAGAGTTAGGGTTAGGGTTAGGTGTGTGAGTGCGTGTGCATGAGTAAACGTGTGTGTATGTGTGAGTGTGTGTGTCTCTACTCCAGTTAGCAGAGGGACACTGAGGAGTGTGTGTGTGTGTGTATGTGTGAGTGTGTGTGTGCGCACGTGTGTGTGTGTCTCTACTCCAATTAGCAGAGGGACACTGAGGAGTCCCACACATAAAATCCAGCACAGAGGGGTGTGTGTTGAGTGAAGTGTGTGTGGAATCTGTGCAGGAGGGTCAGTGTGTCAGAGTCAGAGATGCTGTAGAAGGACAGAGTGCCGGCCAGACGGTCCACACACACTCCTACCCTGTACACATACACTCCTCTACCATCATCATCACCATCATCATCATCATCACACACTCCTACCCTGCACACACACACTCCTCTACCATCATCATCATCACACACTCCTGCTCTGCGGTAGGGGGAGGGGGGGACAGGTATGCGTGTTTGGTTCTTATTGTGCCTGACAGAGTATCTGAGTTCATCAGAGTCTCTGAATTTACTGCACTCCAGACTCCAGGAGTTTTTATTGAATCCAAACCTACAGTCATCACCCCATCCTTTCCTGCTGATTCCCTTATATGTCACTGCTATAGAAACCTCTCTCCTCCACACAGACAGACTGAACTCAGCCTCCCAGTAACAGCACTCACACACACTCTCTCTGCACACAACCTGGGGCCAGTACTCAAATCTCTCTGGATGATCAGGATATGGCTCCTCTCTCCTCGGTGTGTGCGTCACCCTCCTGTTCCCCTCAGACAGAGACAGCCCTCTGTTTGCTGTGTTTGGATCCAGTGTGAGCTGAAAGCCGTCTGCACACCAGAGACATTAATGAGATTAATTATCATTATTAATATTCACCTCATTATGTGTGAGAGAGAGAGAGAGAGCTGTGATAGTACCTGTGTGTGTGTGTGTTTGTGTACATGTGTGCTTCTGTTTGTGTGTTTATGTGTGTAAGACAGAAGTCTCTCTCTCACACACACACACACACACACAGCAGAGTGTGTACCTATGGAAAGTGCTCTGTGTCGATACACACTCACATTTCCTGAGTCCTGGTTTGGTCCTGTTCTCTCCTCCATGGTCCACACTGTAAGAACAGCAGACAAGAATTATAATTTTTAACCATCCTTTATTTCCACTCTCAACACACCAATGAGATCACATAAATAAAAACAAAGACACAATAAAACACAAAACCAAGATCATATGAAAAACACACAAATCTGTCACAAAGGAAACTTATTCCATTCCATTCCCTCACCCTATTTCATATGCAAAAATAGCTCCCCTCCCTCCACTGAACATAAAACACCCTTATAACACACACACTCTGAAACACACTCAGGTTCTCCATTGCTTTGTAATACTGAAACTCCACCATCACTGTGTCCCTGATCAAACCCCTAACTACAACAACCACATCTTATTTACTGCAGTGATCCCCTGCAGCACACTCCACAGGAGATCCCCAACCCTCTTGAGTAACGCTGGTGTGAACAGAGCCCTCCATGCCCCCCCCCCCCCCCAACTCCTTTTGCGTGTGTGTGTGTGTGTGTGTGTGAGGTGCAGTGTGGAAACTCTCTGTACTTACAGCAGTGTGAGTGTGTCCAGTTTAGCAGCAGACAGCGCTCTCACTCCTGAGTCTCCTGGGTGATTGTATCTCAGGTCCAGCTCTCTCAGGTGTGAGGGGTTTGAACACAGAGCTGAAGCCAGAGAATCACAGCCTGTCTGTGTGACTCTACAGCCTGACAGCCTGCAGAGAGAAGGACACACACACCTTACACACATTAATATAAAGTAACAGGGCTGTGTGTGTCAAACACATAGCAGTGTGTTACACACCTTACACACATTAATATAAACTAACAGGGCTGTGTGTGTCAAACACATAGCAGTGTGTTACACATCTTACAGCACATTAAGATAAACTAACAGGGATGTGTGTGTCAAACACATAGCAGTGTGTTACACACCTTACAGCACATTAATATAAACTAACAGGGCTGCGTGTGTCAAACACAGCAGTGTGTTACACACCTTACAAACATTGACATAAACTAACAGGGCTGTGTGTGTCAAACACATAGCAGTGTGTTACACACCTTACACACATTAATATAAACTAACAGGGCTGTGTGTGTCAAACACAGCAGTGTGTTACACACCTTACAGCACATTAATATAAAGCAACAGGGCTGTGTGTGTCAAACACATAGCAGTGTGTTACACACCTTACACACATTAATATAAACTAAAAGGGTTGTGTGTGTTAGCCACATAGCAGTGTGTTACTCACCTTACACACATTAATATAAACTAACAGGGCTGTGTGTGTCAAACACATAGCAGTGTGTTACACACCATACACACATTAATATAAACTAACAGGGTTGTGTGTGTCAAACATATAGCAGTGTGTTACACATCTTACACACATTAATATAAACTAACAGGGTTGTGTGTGTCAAACATATAGCAGTGTGTTACACACCTTACACATTAATATAAACTAACAGGGCTGTGTGTCAAACACATAGCAGTGTGTTACACACCTTACACACATTAATTGTCTTCAACCTTCCCAAGTTCTCCCCTGCTGAGGTCACTCCACTGGCTACCAGTCACGGCAGGTTCAAAGTCCTGACCCTCACCTACACTGCAGGCAACAGGACAGCCCCCGTCTACTTACAGCACATGATTAAATCCTATACGCCCACTTGACCACGGCCTTGCACCCCCTGCCATCCGGGTAAAGGATTCAATCTTGTCTCTACCATGGAGCTTCTCCACCCTAGCCAGTGGTGGAACGAACTCCCTGTTCCTCTACGAACCTCTCCCTCACTACCCATCTTCCGCCGTGTTCTGAAGATGCATCTCTTCAGACTATACCTGGACTAACTATCACCACTCTGTAGATCATTTCTATCACTTAAATCCCCCTATTTCTACACATGTACCTCCTGTGCCACTCATGTTACATGTACCTCCATCCAGCACTTATTGTGCCCAGTATCATTGTCTAGATGTTGCTTGTAATGCCTACTAGTTTGACTTAGCATAGGTTATGTCAGAGTAATGTTCACTGTGTGAACTGGACTTAATGTGTTCATGGCTATGAATAACTGCAAAATATTGTACCTTATCGGACCTGTGTTTTGTAGTTGTTCCAATTACCTTTTGTATGCACTTATTGTACGTCACTTTGGATAAAAGCGTCTGGCAAATAAATGTAATGTAACATAATATAAACTAACAGGGCTGTGTGTGTTAAACTAAGATAACATGAATGTGGAATGAGTCATTATCAAACACATTGAGTTTACACCCCACTACAGTTCAGTACACAGGACTAATTCATTTTCTTCATTCATTTGTGTAGTCGAATTCTACCAAGAGGAAGAACAGGAACATGCTGTTTCAGTTCTGTGGAGTGTCTGTTTTCACATTAGAAACATTGACATCAGTGTTGTATTTAGTCACACTGTAGCCCTAATTTATTGAAGGGGTTTGTGTTTGTACTCACCCCAGTCTCTGCAGTTTACAGTGTGGGTCCTCCAGTCCAGCAGAGAGCGCTCTCACCCCTGAATCCTGCAGCTCGTTGTCTCTGAGCTCCAGATCTCTCAGCTCTGAGTGAGGGGAACGCAGGACTGAGGCCAGAACATCACAGCAGCCCTCTGTGAGATTACACCAACCCAGCCTGTGGAGAGACCACACACACACAAACACGCACGCACACAAACACACGCACAAATTCTTTGTGACATTGTTCACCTTGACAGTTGATACATATGTACCTACGCATTCCTGAGATGTACACACAAAAACAGGGAGGGGGGTGTGTAAATTAAGTTCATAAAGTATTCCGACTAATCCACAATAGTCTAAGGCAATTACTGGGCTCTAATAACCCTTTCCATGTGATGAACTTATCTGATTTGCAAACATATTAATTTCATCTGCAAACACAAAAAACAGCATTTTTGTGGTGCACTTTACCTCACCTGACATGTTCTTCAGTTCATAAACATTTATACATTTCAAAGACGCTGAATATTCATCACTATGAATAGATAAATATAACTGTTAATGTACTCGCATAACCCATTAGCTAAATACATTACTGTCATCAGGATAATATTTTCTTCCTAATCTTGTAACCATCAAGTTATCAAACAATTTAAGTTTAACAAATTATACAGTCTGTCAGGGTTTTTGACATTAATTTTAAAATATTCAGCAAGGTGAAATGAAACCGCATTCAATAGAAAATTGCGCTCTTCCTTATTTACCTCTCGCCAAAGTAACGTGACGGTAACCATGACGACGCTGTTTAAAATGTGGCCGTAAGGAGGGTCGGTTGGTTACCATGGCGATGCCAGCTCGCTCTGAGCTGTTTACTGTTACCTCAGCTAGTTCATTCTTTGAAAATACAGAACTACAGTTACATAATACAATTATTTGATAATAACTATCAACACTTTGCAAATATCATTTGTTTACCATTTACATCAAACAACATGACCCTCAAGTTGACACTTGTTGCCGTTGTTCTAAGTTCAGCTTTCGCTTTGACTCAGTCACAGGCACGAGTTAGCTAGCTAGCCAGCCCAACCTACCTGAACGTTACTTCATGACCCAACCTAGCTAGCGGAGCCAGAGAGGAACTAAGCAGCTACCTGTCACGGACAACTTAAATATATACACCAGTATATAAAATAAGGTTATTAATATAAGGTTTTATCTAACCAGTCATGATATTATTGGTCAGATCTGCGATATTGTCCCTGCTTACAGCTGAAGCAGTGCCGGAGCCGTGTACGAGCTGTGCTACACTTCAGTCCATCTGGCACGATCTTACAGCAATGCAACTACGGCATGAACTGGAATTACACTGCATCGCCATCTAGTGGCTGTATCAGAACAGCACAACTGATTACTGCCACTAACTTTTATTGCTGGTAGACACTCGATTTTCAAAGATGTGGTGTCTTTTGAAACTTCCACACATTGCACCTATGCTCTCCATGTCTTTACGCTATAATCCATCCAATCATTTTATTCTCGCACGCTTTTGCGAATATAATAGGTTAATTACTGCTTTACATTTAATTATTTTTGTATCAATGATAATAATGAAAATAAAAGCCTGATGGATTAGGTTATTTCTTTCTTTTAAAACCCCTTATTAACATGTTTGGTAACCCTTGTGGAGTAATATAAACTGCACAAAAACTTTAATAAGTGGGGGCATTTGAAGATTATTAGAATACTTATCTAAGAAATACTCCTGTAAATGATGTTATTCTTTAGATGATAGGAGCTAGAGCCAGAATATTTATCTCTGAATCAGACTATTCCACACAGCATGACTGCTTACAAAGGTATAATATCCAGGCTATGACTTGGGACTGGAACCACAGAAGAGTGACTAAACTAAACGATGTAACACTGCATCTAAAGAGCAGCTCACATGTTGTTCAGATGGACACTCTCCCACCAAGATGTACACACATACCGTGCCGGTGAGTTAATGCCCGGCTTTACCAGCAGAATAAAATACCATTTTATTCACAATCCTTTCAGAAACACTACAATCCTGAAAATTAAACATCCTGCTGGACTGAACTCTGACAGTTCTACAGATGTAATTCTGACCCAAATGGGCCCTTTTCCTATACTGTAAGCTCTCTGAATTGGGGCAATGGGCTCATCTACCTTTTCTATGATCTTTTCTCTGGGCTTAAGCCTCCCATCCCATACTAGACGTGCAGCTGCCACCTTTCAGAGTGGACAGTGAGTTAATTTTCAGTGCTGTAGGATGTTTGGCCACCACCAAAAGTAAAGACAACACACATTTTTCATGTGTGGACAGTCAATTTGCTCATTTCCTTTTAGTTTTCTGTGACAAACTTCCCACAGCACTGCAAGTTAACACAGCTAAAGGCAGATTCACTGTAACAGGAAGTAATGCACATGCTCATATATATGTATTGTGGTGAGGGCCTCTGGAGCCCCGCCCCTCCCAGCCATCACCCGCCACTCAGCTCCACTTCACCTGTGTCTCACTGGCCCAGCCTGCCGCCCCATGGACAGCGCCGGAGGGACAGGGCTGAGTTTCAGCACCTCCACTCCACACTCAGACCTGGACAGTGCCGGAGGGACAGGGCTGAGTTTCAGCACCTCCACTCCACACTCAGACCTGGACCTGAGATACAATTAGGCCACCGGCAGCATACCAGTGCTTTTTCCACACCACTTTCCCCTTTGCCTGAGTAGCTGCTGGCCCTATATAGGCCTCATGGTCTCACTCCAGTGGTGTGCTGGCTTTCCCCTCACTGATCGACTAACAGAGTCTCTGATTCTCGTTTTTTTTTTTTTTTGTGTGGCAAACTCGGACGTGCCCCTCCTCGTGGCCTGAATTTTGGACCCACCTGCACTTCCCTAGCACTTTTGCTTCCCCCAACATTTGAGTAGCCTGATCTCCCTCTGTGAGTAGTCTTTCACCTCGTCTTTTGTGTTTCACTTTTCCCGTCTTCATTCATTGTGATCCCGCTGTCACAATGTAGCCAGCACTGTCTGCCTCATCTGTGCCTCGTTCCCAAAGCATACAGTATGGATGTGATAAAAGTTTCTTAAAGGATATGAAAGATATGGAATTTAAGGTATCTGTAAGTGGGTGGAAAATCACAACCTGTACCTGTACAACATGCCATATAAATGATTTGCAAATGTAGCACACAATGCAAATCATGCAAACTCTGCAGACTACACAGAAGTATAAAACAGTCCTTAGAATGACCATCTCTGTAAACCCTTGCAGGAGGACATGCAACACATACAGGAATGATATATTCAATCATTAGGGCACACCAGTAGTACAATGTCCCTTATTTACTGTCAGTAAAATTACCATGCAGCACTCCTGTCCCTGTAGGGTGGGGGGGGGGCGTGGTCTGGTGGGGATGGTGGTAGGTACTAGAGTCTTGTTCAGGTTAGACTTTACTTTGTCAAATGTAAACTAGTGTGGATTGTGGGAGATGTTCTCTGGACAGCATTTAAGGAAAGCTCAAACAATTTACTTCATTATCCAAAGTCCTTTCTTAAAAAGCATTTTTGGTATGCAATACAATTTCTTCGTGTTCCGTTTCTTTATCTTACAATCTCTTCAGGTGCATGTCCTTTCCTCTCTTAGTGTCCAGTCCATCTCTCCATGTCTGGTAAATAAAATGATTGCCTCTTAACAGTGTTAAAGCTTTCTATTCATGGTTATTGCCAACTCTCATATTTTGTCATATGATAAAGTACTCTTTCTCCTACAGCGCATCCAAAGTACGTGGCTTACATATACACTGACTGAAGTATGCATCTCTGCTCGAACAAATCACTGCATTGGTGCCATAAATAAACTTCTCTTTCATCATCTTGTGTTTGAAAGCCAACTCTAGGGAACAACATCCGGTCCAGACCTCCATAGAAGCATCCAGTTGCACCAAGTGTGGCTCTGACAGACAGTAGCGTGTCCAATGCGAAAGGAGGCTACCGCCATCCAGGAAGAGCATATAGGACACTGCAGGGCTACTATAGCCAAGGGCTACAGACTCCAGTTCAGAGTGAAACCCCCCATTTCAACAGAGTCATTTACTCTCAAACACAAGAGAGCGCTCCCATGTTTAAGAGGAATAAATTCCTTCCTTCTTACAAAAAGGGGGAAATACGTGTGGTTCCCAGAGATCGAACCCAACATAGTTTTTATTTTCATTATTTCCAGCTCCCAAAGAAGGATGGTTCTCAACTTCCTTTCTTGGATCTCAGTGTTAAACAAACATTTGAGGCAATATAATTTCAAAATGTTAACATACAGCACTCTTTCACGTTCAATATATCAGAACGACTCGAAACTTTTGTGCAATTCTTTTAATCAATCGTCGGCACCCAATAATTGATTAATAATGATTAACTGATTAGATTAAAATCTACTCCATGGCCTATAAAAAGAATGACTAAAATATGCTTAACTTAATACTTAAGCATTTTTGTTAAGCAGTATGAGCGTGTCTGTGTGCTTTGGGGCCAGTCTGGTGTGCAGTCTGCTGAAGGTGAGACCAGCAGCTGAGAAGACGTGCTCAGATGGCACTGATGTTCCAGGAATGGACCAATAACGTTTCACTAATGCTGCCAGTCAAGGGAACCGTGACTCTCTAATTTAACATTTTAGAAACGTCTCTTTAATTTGATATCTAATCACCAACATTAGGTTATTCATTGAAATGGTTTATTGAAAATTAACTGTTTAATCTATAGAAATTCATCAATCAACATTCTTATTAAGAATGAACACTTAACTGATTAACATAACATCCCAGTTTCACATCAATGAATCTGAAAGATGCCTTCTTCCACGTAAGCATTTATCCCCCTCACACAAAATTCCTCCGCTTTGCCCATCGCGGTGTTTGCTACAAATACACAGTTCCACCCTTCGGCCTTCCCCTGAGTCCACGGGTGTTCTGTATTTGTGTAGAGGCGGGTCTGGCTCCATCGAGACTAACGAGGATCAGAATACTGATTTATACAGACGATTGGCTGATTATTGCCAATTCAAAACCCAGAGTTGTGCAGGACACTCAGTGAGTTCTGACACATCTGTTGTCTCTTGGTTTCAGAGTAAACCTCCCCAAGAGCAATCTCTCCCCATCCCGGAGTGTAACGTTCTTGGATTTATACTCTGTATCCATGTGAACTTGTCTATCAGCAGACTGCATTTTATCTCTCAGAGTATGTCTCTCTCAGTTCAAACCGGGCTCAATAGTGCTGTTAAGAATGAGGGGCTTTATGAGGTGGATTTCATCCCTCCACCTCAGCCCTGTGCGCGATCTCCATCGCCGTCTCACGGTGACACACAAGCGCTCTGTAACTCTGTGTCACTGGGAAAACACACTTTTACACTAAGGGAACCCCTCTCAGGATCATTCTCATACGGAAAAAAAGGACAGACACATCCCTCTCTGGGGTGGGAGGTCTCAGGAGGGTTACATGGTGAATCAATTTTCTTTTAGCTATTAACTATATGGACAGCTCTCAGATATTTTCTTCCCCGTCTAAGGCAACATCATGTGCTCGTACGCTGTGATAATGACTGCGGGAGCATATGTCAGGCACCAAGGTGGCATGCGCTCCCTCCAGCTCCATGGTCTAGCCCACAGACTGTTGGTCTGGAGCAGCCGTCACTTTCTGTGGTTACGCGTGACCCATGTTGCTTTAGGCTTGCTCCTGTGGGGGTCAAGGCCAGGGTTGTCTGTGAAGCGTATTGTGACAATTGCTGTGAAATACGCTATACAAATAAAATTTGATTGATTGATTGATGTTCCAAGAATTCTGAACACGAGCACTGATCTGCTGACAAGGAGAAACCCACTGTACGGGGAATGGTGTCTCCATCCCCAGATTGTGTAAATGCTATGGCAGAGATTTGGCTGTGCAGCTATAGATCTCTTCACAGGCATTTGCCCCCCTCACTCCCATCTCTCTCACTCCAGCCAGAGTGAGAGAGTAGACCTTCACACTGATCCTAATTGCACCCAGGTGGCAGAAATTTCCTGTTTCACTGGGGTACAAATATGAGGTTGCATAAATGTAAAATCCCTTTGTCATCAATCACTATGGGCTAAGGGATCAGCTGAGCCCCTGTGCTGAGGCCGTCTCAGGACCCCCTGGTGCTGCACACTGCTAAGGGATCAGCTGAGCCCCTGTGCTGAGGCCGTCTCAGGACCCCCTGGTGCTGCACACTGCTAAGGGATCAGCTGAGCCCCTGTGCTGAGGCCGTCTCAGGACCCCCTGGTGCTGCACACTGCTAAGGGATCAGTGGGCAGGGAGTGGGGGAGCCCTGATACTCCCAGGGAGAGCAGGGCAGCAGTGCAGTACTGTATGACAGGGGAACATCTGCACATTGTGTTTATACATTAAAATACAGGAATAAGCAGTGAGCAGGCTGTACGGACCCAAGCGGTCTATATTGTGATTAAAACTCAGACAGCAGTGTATTTATATGCACGTGTAACATGTTGCAGACAAAGATCACTCCATTTCAATATTGCATATAAAACTCCAGGAAGCACTGTTGGACAACCGACATCCATCCACCATCCATCGATTATCTATACCCGCTTATCCTGGGCAATGTCGTGAGGGGTGCTGGAGCCTATCCAAGTGTGCATTGGGCCAGACAGGCTGCCAATATATTGCAGGAGACACACACCATGCACTCACACACTCATACCTATGGGCACTTTACTGTCTTCAATTAGCCTATCTGCATGTCTTTGGACTGTAGGAGGAAACGCACGTGGACACGGGGAGAACATGCAAAATAAAGGCCATTCTCCACACAGAAAGGCCCAGGCCAGATGTGGCAGGGCTCGGTTTGCGGGAGGAATTCAGGGCAATTAGAGGACCACGCCTACTGGATAAGCAGGCACACACCTGGATGATGTTACGAATCAATCCAGGATTTAGAAGTGTGCTTCTTTCCATAGTAGGCGTCTGAGACCGGGATCCCCCACGACGGTGAGAGAGAGCACGTACAGACCAGAGAAAAGGCTGAAAACGCTCGTATAATTTCATTTATTTTGTCTTTGTTATTTTAGTTTATTGTTTTTGCCCAGATCCCGTGAGGGTGATGAGCGAAGGTGTTTCGTTTGTGTTTGTTTGTGATCACGGTCTCTCTCGCTATCCCAATAAAATGCTGGAGATATCTGGAATTTACACATCTCCCTGTGTCCAGCTCTTCTGTCCCTATTAGGGTAGTCATGGTGTCTGACACCGGAGTTGAACCCAGAACCTTCTTGCTGTGAGGTCACAGTGCTACCAACTGCACCACCGTGCCACCCTCAGACCAGTATTTTCAGTCAAGGCCCTTGAACACAAGTGGTATTGCGTGCAAGAACCTCTCCCTTAACCTACATATAAAATGTACTTTACATGACTTAATTTAACAATTATTATTGAAAATGACATCTATAAATTAAATAGACAAATTATTTGATAGGTCAATCGACAGTAACCTGGTGGAATCAAGTGACAAGCCAAAACAAATTCTGTATCAGGTCAAAAGGGGGGCGACATAGCTCAGGAGGTAAGAGCGGTTGTCTGGCAGTCGGAGGGTTGTCGGTTTGATCCCCCGCCCTGGGCGTGTCGAAGTGTCCCTGAGCAAGACATCTAACCCCTAATTGCTCTGGTGAACGAGAGGCATCAATTGTAAAGCGCTTTGGATAAAAGCGCTATATAAATGCAGTCCAGAAGACTAAATCTCATAAAAACACATTTTCAACGTACAAAAATGCCAAGTTACTCACATGCAAGACATAGACCGTCTATAACTCATTCATTCAGACTGCCAACATCCAGGCCTGCCATTAAAAGTATTGATATCCAAATAATGCCAAGTTACGGTACTACAAACAATATAGGCTATCTTGCCTCACCGAAATGAAATAAGATGTATTCCAAAGCAATGCTACCCAATATTTCCTCAATTCTTTCAAGTCACTTGGCCCTGTGTGCATAAGCATGCAGTACATGGACAGGCCAAACGTGTGGATGGCTTTCTCAAAGTCAAGATTGATTGAATAGGCGTCTATATGTCCAATTTGTATTGGTATGTTACGTATTTCGCCGCCCAGCCTTTCTGTTGCGTGAATGATAGTATGTTTCTTGGTATAAGTGTGTGTTCGTAAATGTGAATGTAACATGCTGCGAGGGAAATGTCCCCAAGGGGATAAAGAAGTTCTCTATGTATGTATGTACAATATGTATTTTACATGCAGTATTTATTGTACATAGCAAATATACAATCACTTGTACATTTACTGAAATTCAGTTCAGAAGCAAGTGTAAATATATGTTTTCTGGAGAAATATGCTTCCTGTAGTTACTGACCAGCAGTTTTCTACATGAATTTCAATGTGTTCCATGAGGCAATTCGAAATATTTGACTCTTTGATCTGACACAAAGTTTGCATGACATTGTGAAATGGTAAGATTACAAAACACAGAGCCAAGTGACTTGAAAGAACTGAGGAAATATTGGGTAGCATTGCTTTGGAATACATCTTATTTCATTTCGGTGAGGCAAGTAGCCTATATTGTTTGTAGTACCGTAACTTGGCGTCATTTTGATATCAATACTTTTAATGGCAGGCCTGGATGTTGGCAGTCTGAATGAATGAGTTATAGACGGTGTATGTCTTGTATGTGAGTAACTTGGCATTTTTGTATGTTGAAAACATGTTTTTTATGAGATATCATTTCATTTTGCAAAGCGTTTTATTATGAGAGTGAGAAACGCGAAGTGACCCTGTAAGAAACGGTTGTGGATTATGGCTATCCTTGTGTGAATTTGTACAGTCTGATGAGCGTGTACCGTTCAGCAGTTTCGGTTTGCTATATATGTAAAACAGTGGCTGTGACAAAGGGTGCGGTGGCGTAAGTGTAAACACATCAGAAATGCAGGTGAAATATGGCTAGTGTATGTACTCATGGATTTGACGGCCATCCAATGAGCCTTGATTGACAAAAGAATCAGCAAGCCCGTAGAATTATAACTCCCTAGGTTGCAACTTGTGTACCCTTCTGTCCTGCTCCATTGTCTGTTATTTCGTGGAGATGCACTTTTAGTGTTTGTAAGGTTTAGAAGGCATTTTGATAGGCTTATCTGCAGGTAGGAATCCTCTTCGCTGTTTTGCTAAGCTAGAACCGGAAAACTTGATAGTGGAGAATAGGAGCAGACGCCTATGTCCCAGCAGGCTTTGCATATGAGAAAATAACAACAGTGTGAGATAAATTAGGAGAAATTATGAAATTGCGTAGTTGAAACAATGTTTTTAGCAGAATGGGCATGTAGGTGAAGGTTGACATGATCACAGACTATAGTGCGAAGTAAATGAAGTGACCATGAGCGAGCTTTGTTTCCTTATCGAACGGTATATATAACAGTCTGTATATAACATTAATTGTTGAAGTGGAGGGTTAAGTAACGTGTGTAATCTATTGCACTGATGTGCTTTTGTCATGTTCAGTAGTAGTTATAATTATGAGTGAGTCATGATTTTAAATGTAATGTTTTAATGCGGAGTTGCAGAACGTACATACATAGTAATTGTTTGTATGTGGCTAGATAGAGAACAGGGCAAGGTAACATGAATGTAGAAATGTGGCGTTTGCTGATAAGAAGGTTTTGTACGGTAGCCAAGTGAAGAAATATAGTTAGTAGAAATGGCACAGTGGTGAACTGGTGTAACTTTTTAATAAAAGGAATACATTTGCCGCCATGATGCATATGGGTGGCCGTGAGTGAGTTTTGGTAAAGCAAATATAAGTGTAAGAAAGCGTTAGTGTAAAAGAGGGAATTATCTGCCTGAGGGCGAGGAGGGATTCAATCCTTCAACCGGAGGTATACCAGTCTGTGACTTTGGTAGTGCAGCACCATGACATAGCTATGCAATGCGTGAAATATCATTAGCAAACCTGTCTAAATAGGCAGGGCTAAATAGTCATGATAGATATATAATAGGTAGTATAAGAGGTAATTCCGTCCAGCTATTGTATACCTATAAAAAGCATGGAAGTTTACTTTTTCTTCTAACATAGACATAAAGATTTTTCAATTAATGATTTCAATTGAATGCCACAAATTACATTTAAACTTAAGACCAAACGGAACCGGATCTTTATTTGTTCTCTAGCCACGATGGGCCTCTGGCCTCGTAAATACCTTTGTCTTCTGGTTTGTTTTTTCTGAGACAGGAGGTGGGACCCATAGGTTGCCTGCCTAGATCAGGGTATCAGAGTGGCGTAAAGGAGGTTTCCTTTAATGTTCGTGGAAGGGAGGGTAGGCAGCATGGCTGCACCCTCATGCAAAACAGGGAATTTTAGCTTATTTTTCCAGCAAATATGGATTGATGTCACATTTGAATACAGGGCTATACCCTATTTAAGGTAAAAAGCAAACAAACCAGAGCCACATGAACAACTGTAACAACGGTTAATATAATAAAAATGGTTAATCTAATAACTTCGTCCTTCATGTAATAACTTTGTCCTCTTTACTGTAATAAATGCTGGTTAACCTGTTTGACCTTTACCAGTCTGGCTTTTGATCCGAGCACTCAGCAGAGACTGCCCTCCTGGCTGTGACGGAGGCACTTGCCACTGCCTGATCCTACTAGAACTGTCTGAAGCATTCGACACGGTTGACCACAAACTACTCATCTCCACCTTGGCTGAGATAGCCATTTCTGGAACTGCTCTGTCTTGGTTTGCTTCCTATCTTTCAGATAGGTCCTACCAGGTCACCTGGATGGGGTCTGTCTCTGCACCTCATCCCCTTTTCACAGGAGACCCACAGGGATCTGTACTGGGGTCTCTGCTGTTCTCCATTTACACCAAATCTCTTGGTTCGGTCATTAATTTACATGGCTTCTCTTATCACTGCTATGCTGATGATAGACAACTCTTCTCTTTCCCTCCCTCTTCCATTACGGTTAATGAGAGAATATCTTCCAATCTGGCTGATATCTCAACTTGTTTGGCCAGCCATCACTTGAAGCTCAGCCTCAAAAAGACTGAGCTGCTGTTCATCCATCACAAGACCTCCCTACTGCGGGAGCTTTAATCACTGCTGGCGGCACCACAGTGACTGCCTCTCACTCCGCAAAGAGCCTGGGGGTGGTCCTGGATGACCAGCTGGACCTCAAGGAGCACGTCCTGTATAACATCAGGAGGATTTGACCATACCTGACTATGCACTCCACCCAGCTACTTGTCCAGGCTATGGTGACCTCCCATCTTGACTACTGCAACTCCCTCCTTGCAAGCCCAGCAGCTTATGCCATACAGCCACTATAGATGATTCAGAATGCTGTTTATCTTCAACCTTCCTATGTTCTCTCACATCACTCCCCTGCTGAGGTCACTCCACTGGCTACCGATCGCCGCCAGGATCAGGTTCAAAGTCCTGACCCTTGCCTGCACTGCAGCCAAAAGAACAGCTCCTGTCTACCTATAGGACACGATTCAATCCTACACGGCAGCTTGACCACTCCACGCCAGCAGGGCGACTTGCACTCCCTCGGGGTGAATGGTTCTCCCTACCACAGATCTTCTCCACACTAGCTCCCCAGTATTGGAATCAACTCCCTGTTCCTCTACAAACTACGTCATTGCCCATCTTCTGCCGTAGTCTGAAAACGCATCTCTTCAGTGTGTACCTGGACTAACTATCACTACTCATTACATCACATTACATTTAGCAGACGCTCTTATCCAGATCGACTTACACATAGCATTTTACATTGTATCCATTTATACAGCTGGATATGTACTGAAGCAATTCAGGTTAAGTACCTTGGTACAACGGCAGTGGAATCGAACCTGCGACCTTTCTGTTACAAGCCCAGTTCCTTACCCACTGTGCTACACTGCCACCACTCCCAGGGCACTCTCTGAAGGGCACTCCCAATCTAGGATCACTTATCACTTGCACCCTTCTACCTTATTCCTGTAGCACATTGTTACTCATTACACGGCTCGTGAGACTTTGTTTTGCGGCTCATATATAATATATATACTGATAACAATAAGAATATAGCTATAACTTACTTCTATATGTTCCATGTATGTCCTGTTTTAGCACATTGATATGAATTATCCAGCAGATGGCAGCATACTAAAGATACGTCAAAGAACGTAGGCTACATAACAGCAAGGGATCATGGATAGTCGTATAGCCTATGTGTGTAGATTTGCATTTGCGAATGGTTTTGCAAGTTTAGCACGTAAGCCTCAATTCGATATTCCATAATGCCGTTTGATATAAGGTTATATCAAATATTGTCTCGGCCTCTGCCCACTCAAAATGGACAGATTTATGATTGGAAAGAAGCAGAACGAGAAAAGTGATTCTTCATTAGCTGACAGTGACAGAGTTAGAAACAGGCCCGAGGAGAAAGAGCAACATGAGGAAAGAACGGGGGAAAATGTAGATCAGTTTGGCCGAGAAGCCCAAGACACCGATGCTGCACCAGCAAAGAAAAAGGTGTGGTCAATTCAGGACGAACACCGAAAATTTCAGCATACGTGGACTGACGAGTTTTTCTTTGTGCAATACGAATCCACTCCATTCTGCCTAATTTGCCAGAAGACTAGTGCCAATTGTAAACGGTATAACCTTGAACGCCACTTTAGTGCTTTTCACGCCAAGTACAACATGTTGTACCCGCCAGGTAGCAACCTGAGGACTAATAAAAGTAAACAGTTGACACAGATTCTGACTGAGCAGCAAAAAATGATGGCGAGATCAGTCTGTGTTGCCGAGAAATCGACCGAGGCCACTTAGGAGATCGCATGGATTTTAGCTGGGCATAAAAAAAGGCTTTCACGGATGCTGAAATTGTTCAACAATGCTTTTTGACCTCAGCAGATACAATGTACCGTGCATAATAATAATAATAATAATAATAACAATAACAATAATAATAATAATAATAATAATAATAATAATAATAATAATAATAATAATAATAATAATAAAAAAGCAAATACATGCACTGCAGCTTTCAGATTCTACATTAATGAGGAGGATCGAGTTTATTGGGAAAGATATCCAGGAACAGCTAATTGCAGATCTTGCAGCGGCACCATGTTACAGCATTGTACTCGATGAGAGCACGGATATAAGCGACATGGCGCAATTGTGTGTGTGGGTTCGCTTTATTCAAAAGAACAAATTTCGGGAGGAACTGTTATATCTGTTACCACTTCATGGACAGACCAGAGTGGAGGACGATTTTCAAGCACTGATGAACTTTTTTGCAGAGAAACAAATCGACTGATCGAAACTTGTGTCGGTGTGCACCGACGGAGCTCCAAGCATGAGAGGGAAGGAGAGAAGGGACTCATCGGACTGATTGAAGACAGCATTCCCAAGTTTGTCTCCTTTCATTGTATAATTCATCAGGAGGCACTGGTGTCAAAACTTAAAAACCAAGAGCTGAAGAATGTGATGCAGCTCGTTGTGCGAGTCATCAACTTTATCGAGGCCAGGGCACTTAATCACCGGGAATTCCGTGCACTTCTGGAGGAATACAAGGCAAAGTACGGGGATCTGGTGATGATTCTGTACTCAACTTCCTCACATCCCTGATTTTCTTGCAAGCAAGGGGAGGGCTGAGCCAAAGCTTGAGGACCCACACTGGATATCACAGCTGACACTCCTCACTGACATCACGTCCCAGCTGAATTCCCTTAACCTCCAACTCCAAGGAAAAGGGAAGCACCCAGGTAACATGCTAAGAGCAGTCACTGCTTTCCAGCACAAGATCACCACTCTCTTCATACCCGACAGAGAATGTCTTCACTTTCCCAATCTAAGAGCCTGCACAACTGATAACCCTGATCTACTGCAACATTTTGACTATGATGAATTTGTAGGCATATGGGAGGAAATAAGAAATGAATTTGAAAGGAGATTTCAAGATGTTGTGGGGTATAGGGAGCTTTTCAATTTCATTGAGAACCCTTTTAATGTGCCATTGTCAAGCCTTACACCTGCTCTGAAAAACCTTTGACCAGACCTTGATGTAATACAGAGTGAGATTCTTGAGCTGCAGCTCAACGATGTACTGAAAACTGAGCTCAGATCAGGCGTTGTTTATTTCTGGAGCATGGTCCCAGCCTCAGATTATCCACATTTAAAGCTCTGTGTGCAGAAGGTAATGAGCTTTATTGTGAGCACTTACTCACGTGAGGCAACATTTTCTATAATGAGCATTGTCAAAAGAAAAGATAGAAGTAGGCTTATAGATGTGCATCTTGATTGTTTGACTAGGATTGCAACCACTAACTACAGGTTTTGCATGGAGAAAGTCAAGGGACAGCTAAAATACATGAGAGCCTCAACATATTGATTCAAATATAACAGAGAAAAAGAAGTTTTTAATCTCTATTAGTAGGCCAATATATACTTTTTTGTGAACTTTTTTTTATTTCATGTTGATAATGCTTATGTATAATTGCATATGTACATACATACAAAAGATGAATTCCACTCCCAGCCTTACACACTCACACACAAGTATTATATCTTTTAATAATGCAATGTAACTATGAATTAAGAATAAAAAGAGATGTAAGGATTGAAAGCGTGGTACTGTATTTTTTGAAACATACACAAAGATGGTAAATATCTTGAGAGTGATGATAAAAAAAAGAGTTATATCTGCAATCTCGGTGGCTCTTTGAGTAATGGTCTTACTCATAAGTGGCTCTCCTAAGAAAATTAGTGAGTACCACTGAACTACGGCATCAACTGGAATTACACTGCATCGCCATCTAGTGGCTGTATGAAAACACCACAACTGATTATTGCCACTAACTTTTACTGCTGGTAGACACTAGATTTTTAAAAATGTGGTGTCTTTTGAAAATTCCACATATTGCACCTATTTTCTGTGTGTCCTTGCCCTATAATCCATCCATTCATTTTATTCGCGCACACTTTTGCGAATATAACAGGCTAATTATTGAATTGCATTTAATTATTATTGTAACGATGATAATAATGATAATGAAAGCCTGATATATTAAGTCATGTTTTTCTTTTAAAACCCCTTATCAACATGTTTGGTAAACCTTGTGGAGTAATATAAACTGCACAAAAAATTTAATAAGTCGGGACACTTGAAAGAATTAGAATACTTATCTAAGAAATACTCCTGTAAATGATGTTATCCTTTAGATGATAGGAGCTAGAGCCAGAACATTGATCTCTGAATCAGGCTATTCCACACAACATGTCTGCTTACAGTGGTATAATATCCAGACTATTACTTGGGACTGGAACCACAGAAGATTGACTAAACTAAACGATGTAACACTGCATCCAAAGAGCAGCTCACATGTTGTTTAGATGGACACTCTCCCACCAAGATGTACACACATACCCTACCGGCCAAGAGTTAATGCCCGGCTTTACCAGCAGAATAAAATACCATTTTATTCACAATCCTTTTAGAAACACCACAATCCTGCAGCACACACAGGTGTGTGATGAAGGAGTAAAACTCACCTTCATCAAAATGTCAGTGTGTGAAAGAGAGTGGGGTAAATGTATGGATTTCATTAGAGTTCATAGCAGGTAGTGAATAATGGAGATGGATGTAGACTGCAATGTGTGACAGACCTGAAACATTTTACTATACAGGCGGTCAATCTTTTACCATGTCAATCAGACACTCAGCATCCAGTCATCACCTGTGACCTGATACTACAGACTCCACTGAAACCTTACATTCTGCTCAGGAACCACAAACCTGGCAATCCTCATAAGGTTTTATCCTGCTTTCATTTGCTTGTTGTGATAGAGGAGTAAGGTATATATGGGCAAAGAAAGAATGCTGGTGGACAGAGGAATAAACTGAGAGAGAAAGAGCTTTTTAATATTTCACTGAATAGAACCATAATCACAATTCCATTTAGTTAAGATCACACAGTACACAGCACTACTCACCCCAGTCTCTGTAGTTTACAGTTTGTACTCCTCAGTCCAGCACAGAGCAGTTCCACTCCTGAATCTCCCAGGTTATTGTAGCTGAGGTGCAGATCTCTCAGGGGTGAGTTTGATGACTGGAGTGCTGAGGCCACAATATTACAGCACTTCTGTGTGAGTTCACAGTTGTTCAGTCTGCAAAGAAGAGTAAATTTATTATAGTATTATTATATTAGGTATACATGAAGCAGGTATCTAATATGGGAAATGTGCCAATGACAGTGTTCAGCGATGAAGAGTGAAATGGAGGATTTTAAGGTTGATGATGCTCTGAGGAAGATGTCTGTGCTACACTCTCCAACTGCAGTATTTTGGACCTGAAAATTAAACATCCTGCTGGACTGAACTCTGACTGTTCTACAGATTAATTCTGACCCAAATGTCCCCTTTTCTTATACTGTAAATTCTCTGAATTGGGGCAAAGGTCTCATCTACCTATTCTATGATCTTTTCTCTGGGCTTAACCCTCCCATCCCATACTAAACGTGCAGCTGCCATCTTCCAGAGTGGAGAGCGAGTCAGTTTTCAGTGCTGTAGGATGTTTGGCCACCACCAAAAGAAAAGACGTAAAAGGCAACACACATTTTTCAGAGTGGACAGTGACTTTGATTATTTACTTTTGGTTTTCTGTGACAAACTTCCCACAGCACTGCAAACTAACACACAGCTAAAGGCAGATTCACTGTAACAGGAAGTAATGCACATGCTCATATTTATGTATTGTGGTGAGGGCCTCTGGAGCCCCGCACTTCCCTGCCATCAGCCACCAGTCAGCTCCACTTCACCTGCCAGCCTGCAGCACCATGGACAGCGCCAGAGGGACAGGGCTGAGTTTCAGCACCTCTACTCCGCACTCAGACCTGGACAGTGCCGGAGGAACAGGGCTGAGTTTCAGCACCTCCACTCCGCACTCAGACCTGGACAGCGCCAGAGGGACAGGGCTGAGTTTCAGGACCTCCACTACGCACTCACACTTGGACCTGAGATACAGTCAGGCCACCGGCAGCATACCAGTGCTTTTTCCACACCACTTTCCCCTTTTCCTGAGTAGCTGCTGGCCCTATATAGGCCTCATGGTCTCACTCCAGGGGCGTGCTGGCTTTCCCCTCATTGAGTGACTAACAGAGTCTGTGATTCTCGTTCTTTTTTTTTTTTTTTTGTGGCAGACTCGGACGTGCCCCTCCTCGTGGCCTGAATTTTGGACCCACCTGCACTTCCCTAGCACTTTTGCTTCCCCCAACATTTGAGTAGCCTGATCTCGTATAGAGTTTCACTTTTCCCCTGTCTTCATTCACTGTGATACCACTGTCACAATAAAAGCCCTCCACAGGCATATTGCCAGCACTGTCTGCCTCATCTGTGCCTCATTCCCACAGTATACAGTACAGATGTGATAAAAGTTTTTAAAGGAGATGAAAGGTATGGAATTGAAGGTATCTGTAAGTGGGTGGAAAATCACCACCTGTACCTGTACAACATGCCATATAAATGCTCTGCCTGTTTCCAAATGTCGCACACGATGAAAATCATGAAAACTATGCAGACTGCACAGAAGTACAAAACAGTCCTTAGAAGGACCATGACCGTAAACCCTTGCAGGAGGACATGCAACACATACAGGAATGATATATCCAATGATTAGGGCACACCGGTAGTACAAAGTCCCTTATTTACTGTCAGTCTAATTATCATGCAGTGCCCCCAACCCTGTAGAAAGGAGGGGGGGGGGGGTTCTGCTGGGGATGGTGGTGGGTACTATGGTTGTGGCCAGGTCAGACTCTATTTTGTAAAACGTAAACTAGTGTGGATTGCGGGAGATGTTCTCTGGATAGCATTTAAGGGAAGCTCAATCAATTTAATTCATTATCCAATGTCCTTTCAAAAAAAGCATTTTTGGCATACATCACAATTTCTTTGTGTTCCTTTCTTTATCTTACAATATCTTCAGGTGCATGTCCTTTCCTCTCTTATAGAATAGTGTCCAGTCCATCTTGCCATGTCTTATAAATAAAATGATTGCCTCTTAACACTGTTAAAGCTTTCTATTCATGGTTATTGCCAACTCTCATATTTTGTCATATGATAAAGTGCTCTTTCTCTTACAGCGCATCCAAAGTACGTGGCTTACTTATACACTGACTGAAGTGTGCATCTCTGCTCGAACAAATCACTGCATTGGTGCCATAAATAAACTCCTCTTTCATCATCTTGTGTTTGAAAGCCAACTCTAGGGAATGACATCCGATCCAGACCTCCATAGAAGCATCCAGTTGCACCAAGTGTGGCTCTGACAGACAGTAGCATGTCCAATGCGAAAGGAGGCTACCGCCCTCCAGGAAAAGCATATAGGACCCTGCAGGGCTACTATAGCAAAGGGCTACAGACTCCAGTTCAGAGTGAACCCCTCCCCCCCATTTCAGCAGAGTCATTTACTCTCAAACACAAGAGAGCACTCCCATGTTTAAGAGGAATAAATTCCTTCCTTCTTACAAAAAGGGGGAAACACGTGTGGTTCACAGAGATCAACCTCAACATAGTTTCTATTTTCATTATTTCCAGCTTCCAACGGAGGATGGTTCTCAACTTCTTATCTTGGATCTCAGTGTTAAACAAACATTTGAGGCAATATAATTTCAAAATGTTAACATACAGCACTCACATTCAAAACTGATCTAAAAACTCAGATATGAATTAGAATAAACTAAAACAAAAGAAAACCCAAACCCGGTTTATCAAAGAAAAAGGATCTTCACAAACACCAAAACCACAAAGCAAACCATAGGCTACACAAAAGAAACCCCAAAGAAGATCTCAAAGAAAAGAACTCTATGCAACCCACAAAACAAACACACAGCCAACTACAAACCAGCCAAAAGAAACCCGAAAGAAAGATCTCCCCTGCCTCATACTGATGGCCTTGTGTTGGCTCACAGGCAGGTGGAGGCAATCAGGTAATTAGGCAATCAGGCAACTACCTCCACCTGCACTACCCAGGCAAGCAGAGGCAGGGACGTAACACCCCCACCCATAAGACAAAAAAAGACAAAAAAACTGTAAGGTACATTGGTCTTTCTTTTCCAATTTACTCTACAAAACTACAAGAAAACAAAAAAAACAAAAAAAAAACAAATGTCCACAAATTTTCCAGGGAAGTCTGCCACTGCAGGGAAGTGTGTGTCTGCGTGCGTCCTCGCCGCTGCAGAGAAGTGTGTGTCTGCGCACTGTGTCCTCGCCGCAAAAGGGAAGTGTGTGTCTGCGCGTGGCGTCCTCGCCGCCACAGGGAAGTGTGTGTCTGCGCATGTCCCCGCCGCCGCAGGGAAGTGTGTGTCTGCGCACGTCCTCGCTGCCGCAGGGAAGTGTGTGTCTGCGCGCTGTGTCCCCGCCGCCGCAGGGAAGTGTGTGTCTGCGCACGTCCTCGCCACCGCAGGGAAGTGTGTGTCTGCGCACATCCTCTCTGCCGCAGGGAAGTGTGTGTCTGCACACGGCGTCCTCACCGCCACAGGGAAGTGTGTGTCTGCGCGCGACGTCCTCGCTGCCGCAGGGAAGTGTGTGTCTGCACACATCCTCGCCGCTGCAGGGAAGTGTGTGTCTGCGCGCGTCGTCCTCGCCACTGCAGGGAAGTGTGTGTCTGCGCAATGTGTCCTCGCCGCTGCAGGGAAGTGTGTGCCTGCGCACATCCTCACCGCCGCAGGGAAGTGTGTGTCTGCGCACTGTGTCCTCACCGCCGCAGGGAAGTGTGTGTCTGCGCACATCCTCTCTGCCGCAGGGAAGTGTGTGTCTGCGCACAGCGTCCTCGCCGCCGCAGGGAAGTGTGTGTCTGCGCATGGCGTCCTCGCCGCTGCAGGGAAGTGTGTGTCTGCGTGCGTCCTCGCTGCCGCAAGGAAGTGTGTGTCTGCGCACGGCGTCCTCGCCGCCGCAGGGAAGTGTGTGTCTGCGCGCGGCGTCCTTGCCGCCGCAGGGAAGTGTGTGTCTGCGCACGGCGTCCTAGCCGCCGCAGGGAAGTGTGTGAGTGTCTGCAGGGATGGCAGATCCCGGACGAGCCCCCATTTTGTTATGGCCGGCTCGAAAAAGCCGCAACAACCAGTCCAATGTACCAAAAAAAATAAATCCAAAAACTGATCTAAAAACTCAGACATTTATTAGAATAAATAAACTAAAACACAACCTAAAACAAAAGAAAACCCACAAAGTTTACCAAACAAAAAGGATCTTCACAAACACCAAAACCACAAAGCAAACCACAAGCTACACAAAAGAAACCCCAAAGAAGATCTCAAAGAAATGAACCTCATGCAATCCACAAAACACAAACACACAGCCAACTACAAACCACCCAAAAGAAACCCGAAAGAAAGATCTCCCCTGCCTCATACTGCTGGGCTTATGTTGGCTCACAGGCAGGTGGAGTCAATCAGGCAATTAGATAATTAAGCAACCACCTCCACCTGCACTACCCAGGCAAGCAGAGGCAGGGGATGTAACAAATTCTCACCATAATGAAGAAAAAACCCCAAACACCTGTTCTACAAATCAGAAACACTCTCCATAATATAGGTATGGATGTGTCAGTACCTCCTGTCTGCAGAAGACTGCACAAACAGAATGACAGAAGCTACACTGCAAGATGCAAACCACAAGTTAGCATTAGCATAACACAAATCTGCCTACAATCAACACACCATCTCAATACATAAAACCCATATTGATCATCTTAACGATCACCAAAAAAACTATCCTCCTAAATTGAAAATCTAGGAATTCATTAAGTATCACACAACGGCAAAACTTTCTCACTGAACACATATCAATGGAACAAAAATAACTGCCTCACTTAAAAATCTAAGTGACTTCACCACTGTTATATGTAAACATTGTAATTGTATAAATAAAGGTGTCCTCCATCACGTGGGGGAGTTGGTGGGCCAATTGAAAAATAATAAATAAATGAATAATTAACACTGAACACTGTGTTATAACAGTGAAGACATATTATAACACCCATGCAGCCAACAATTCACATCAACTTTTAGCACTAAAAAGCTGTCATCACCATGAATGAGTGTTTATAGCAGGTAAGCCTGGACTGAGGAACTTGAATCTTTTACCAGAAGGTAGAAGTAGGAATTTAGGGTAAAATATGTGAGTGGGGTCTGATACTATTTTCTGTGCCTGTCTGATAACAGACTCCTCATATATCATCTGAAGAGATTGGTGTTTCCCAACCCCCATACTATTCATAGCAATCTGCACCAGATGAACCATCAGACAGTTCATTAATACAGTCAAATAGCCAAACCATTGGTTCGCCTGTGCCATTGTGGCTCTTTCACTTTTGCAATCACGCCTGTATTGTAATAATCTGGGAATTAAGCAACATACCGATTAAAACAGACTGAAAAAAATGATAGACCTATTTTTCTTGAATTATACATAATAATAAAAAATAATCCACCATCTGTATGTCCTTTATTTGGCAGATGCTTTTATCCAAAGCGATGTACAAAAGTGCATTTCATGGTCGTGGACAACTACAAAACACACGTTCAATAATATACAATACTCATTTCGCATAGCTGTTTCTAGCTAAGAACACAGTTTATTTCACACAGTGAACACTATTCTTGCCAAGCCAAACTATATTTGAAGTGAATAATTGCACTTCAAACCTTCTATGTAATCCAATGGAAGCCAATTGAAAAAAGTGAAATTTTGTACTGGAATTTCTCCTCAAAATTACATAGTTCAGAGAGGGATTATTTGAAATTTAAAGCGGTGGGGACCTAATCCAGGAAGGAACTGGACCTGTCGTTGAGGACCGGACCGAACTAGACATTCTGATTTGGGACCGGGTCTGGGTCTGATACCGGAACGAGTTTCAGACTAGTCACCGCAGCTCTACGTGTCCTCCTACCCCTAAAGCCTTTGTATTGCAATAACAAACTTAGCCTGAGTAATAAATAGACCTACAGAATTAAAAGAAATTGGCTTAAACTAGCTGGTCAGCCCACTTACATCTGAGAAACGCTATAAGCTACGGGAAGTCAACTCTCTTATTTGCATGGTGCAAAAAACCGTGAACGAAAGAGGCCATCAGTATATGATTTCCCAAAGAAGATCACACATCGCAGAGTGGGCTTGCCAGATTTTCCTCTAAATGTATGTAGGGGATTTAAACATTCATGGGTGAAGTTTTACAGAAAAGGCATATGGGAGTCAATGATAGATAGGGGGATTTTAAATGAGATATGGGGGAACATTTGTGAGGAATTTGAATGGGAGTTGATTGAAGATTTTGAGGACTGTTTTTTTAGGAGTATTTGATTCAGGCATCTGGCAACACTGAGGCAAGTTGTGAACTAGGTTCAGTCTCAACTCAAGCAAAGAAACCGCACTCATTTCCTTTATTCAAACATATGTTAGGCTTTAAGAACTCATCACCACTTTGTTGATAATTCGAGAGGTCAACATTGTTTTGACATTGGTGCAGCTAGCCTGATGAACAGTGTATGATGCAGGAAACTGACACAATGCAGTTAGTCAACACAATTCCAACTATAGCCAAGACAAATAAGATCAACACTCCCGCTGCAGTTATGCAAGGCACGGCATTCAGTAGAATTACAGGTCATAAAATTAGGACAGGTACTGACTAAGATAAAGAGTGCAAAATCTTTCAGCAAGGTGAGGATTATCTGAACTATGTTTAATTTTCTGAACCCAGCAGTTTTAACCGTTAACACCCTCGTTTGGCATCCGGCACTCTGAATACCGAACACAGTGCATCAGCAGCTAAAACACCTCACTTATCCAACAGGTAAAATATATTTATTTGATTTCATTTGGTAATTATTAGCAAATATATCAAATCTAAAGCCAAGGTTCAACTACCTTAAAACAATTAACAAAGGTTATAGACATGGACACTCACACGAGGAATGATTGAAAGAAGAT
This sequence comes from Anguilla japonica, assembly GCA_025169545.1. Lineage (NCBI taxonomy): Eukaryota > Metazoa > Chordata > Actinopteri > Anguilliformes > Anguillidae > Anguilla > Anguilla japonica. Next base: position 6,696,219 of record CM045898.1, on the reverse strand, counting down.
ACCAAACCACAGCGTGTTTGTCCCAAAGTTATCTAAGGAAGTGCCAAGACCAAAATGTAAAAACAAAAAGGCAGCAGAATATTTTAAAAAACCAGAGATGACATGTAGACACCAGACCTAGATGCTAGAATGCTAACTATAAGAAAGCCACATATTTTATCTAGTGGGAGGAGAGGGGAGGGGACACCCCCTCTGACATACACACACACACACACACACACATACACACATACACACATACACACATACAGACCCACACACACATGCAGACCCACATTCACTCACAAACACACACACACACACACACACACACAGACACACACACACACACACATGCAGACCCACACTCACTCACAGACACATACATTCACACCTCCAATGACTACCCCCAAATTCGTCATCTGTCTTATCTCTAGGCTGTCCTGGCTGAGTGTTTTGAAGCTTCCTATGGCTCAGAACAGCCAAATGGTAAATTAGACAAACTAAAATGTAAAATCAAGATTTTGGCTAGCTGTTTTACAACTTGTTTGATCCACTAAATAACACTACAAATTCATAAGAAATTGTCCCACACTGCGAATTAATGTGTTAAAAAAAAAACAATCAGCCTATCGATTATATTGTTGTCATCAGCTATTTGCTAATTATTCAGTCGTCAACCTCGTGCCACTTATCTGTGAGCTAACCCCTAAATGCTAACCGAGTGAATTGCACAGAAACATGCCCATATTGGCTATACATATATATTTTTAAATCGGCTAAATGTTTCGGAAAGTCCTGTGAATCGCATAATAACATAGGCCTGTGCTAGTTTCATGTAGGAATTCACATCCAAAGCACAGTAGGTGAAATTACTTTCACTAGGAACTAGAGTCTGAAGTTGGAATCAGTCGCTGCATGACTCTCGTTCTCGTTCGTGGAAGTCCATCCATCCATTATCCATTATACCCGCTTATCCTGGTCAGGGTCACAAGGCGAGAGGCATGAATACACCCTGGACAGGTCGCCAAACTATCACAAGGCACACACAACATTCACTCACCATTCACACACACTCGGAGTACCTGGAGGAAACCCACATGAACACGGGAGAACATCACAAACTTCACACAGAAAGGCCCAGGCCGGGATTCAAACCCAGGACCTTCTTGCTGTGAGGCGACAGTGCTACCAGCAGAATAAAATGCCATTTTATTCACAATCCTTTCAGAAACACCACAATCCTGCAACAAAACACGTGTGTAATGAAGGAGTAAAACTTGCCTTCAACAAAAGGTCAGTGTGTGAAAGACAGTGGGGTAAATGTATGGATTTCATTTAAGTTCATAGCAGGTAAATGGAGATGGATGAAGACTGCAATGTGTGACAGGCCTGAAACATTTTACTATGCAGGTCAATGTTTTACCATATCATTCAGACAGTCTGTATCCAGTTCTCACCGGTGACCTATTCCTACAGGGCCAGGGATTGTTTGACATCAGTACTCTCTTTTATTGATCTATTATCCCTCGTAGTTAGTTTATGTTTTAAAAAGATTACTTTCAGAAGGTCCTGAAAATGAATGGGAGTGAACTGGGAGCTGGACAACCAGGAGGAACGGCGATGCTGCTAACGGTTAACAGGGACAGCTAGGATGTTGCTAGTATTCACGCTATCCAAATACAATGGGGTAAGCTCCAAAAATTACTTGTGAAATATCCCTTTAATTATCCTGGTACCTAATTCATTTCATATGAGGATTGTGGGTATGCATCACAAGTTCTTTGTGTGTTCTTTTTCTTTATCTGCCTAGTGATTTTGCTCCATGCCCTCTCTCCTCTTCATTTAACTGTATTCATTACAAATGGATAACTTAACGGTTCACTCCCAGTACAGTTCATTGGTGCTGTTGGCCAATATATAAAATATGTCCATGTCTTCAAAAACAAAGACTCTTTCAGGCAAGACTCACCCAGAAAGGGACATGATGAGGAATCATGTATCATGCTAGCAGTCATTGTAGAGGCTGTGTTAGAAAAACACAGACAATATTTTGAGACACATCTCAAGGCTTGCCCGTTTGCAAGCCGAAGTTAAACTAGCCAAAACCGCTGCCTCGCTGCACCAGGCCAAACAGGATCAGCTCGAGGCTAAAATGGCAGAGCTGGAGGATAGGAGCAGCTGGTGCAACCTTCGCATTGTTAACCTACCAGAGAATTCCAAAGAATCCGACCCGGTTGGTTTTCTTACCAATTCCCTCAAAGAGTGATTCCCCTCTCTGGCTGACAGGACTATAGAAGTAATGAGGGCCCACCGTATCTATGGTGGCTGATCAAAAACAGCAGATAGGCCTAGAACATTGATTATTAATCTGCTGGGGTACACGGAGCATATTTCGTAAGCCGCCAGGAAATCACCAGTGAAGTTCAGCTGGATAGTTAGTTTTTATCCAGACTTCAGCGATTACACAGCACAGCGGCACAGAGCCTTCTCTTCTCTGCTGGCAGTAACCTGTGATCGCGGTCTCCAGACGTTCCTAATATACCCAGCCACGCTCAAGCTCACTCACAATGGTGCACAGCACCTTTTCAAGTCTCCGGCTGAGGCAAGTCCGTTCATCAAATGTCTTTCCTGCTAGAGCTGTTCCATTCAACTGTAAGAGCTGGTATAGTGAAGCGGAAAGGTATGGGAGCAACAACAGCTCAGCAGCGAAGCGGTAGGCCACACAAGCTCACAAAATGCGGTGCTGAAGCTTGTAGCGTGTAAAAATCATCTTTCCATGGTTGCAACACTCACTACAGAGTTCCAAACTACCTCTGGAAACAACGTCTCTTATTATGGATTCTCTGACATAAGCCACAGAATTAACTCAAGATCAGGCACTGGGGTTTGAGGCTAATTTAACAGTTCCCAGAGAAGACCTCACTTGGGCACCCATTATATCCTATGATTCCTCTACCTTCCTATTTTCACTCTATCTACAGGCACTATTCTAGAGATTCTAGGTCAGCCTATACCAGAATAAAGCAGAGACCAGGGTGGTACTACTGGCCTTTAAACATGGTGCATTTACTGCCTGCCCTAGCCTCCCAACATAGAAACACAAACATTTAATTCATAAGCAAACGTATCCCTCTCAAACCAAACTCAACATAATTTTAATCATAACATTGAAAAGACATTTTATCCTGCAAAGTGGCTTAAAACGAAAATATAAAAAGGGGGATAGATAAGTCTCTCCTATATTCGTTTCTAATTATTCATTAATTAATTGTGCATAGACCAGGAATAGAAGGAATGGGATTTAAACAACATTTGTTCTTAGTATTAAAACCTGAAATTAGTAATTAATCATGCATAGACCAGGAAGAGAAGGGGAACCCCCCTCTTTCAAACACATGGCTGGTATTCAAACAACATTTGTTCTTAATTTACTATTAAAACTTACAATTAAAAGCAAGGATTGTTTTTTCTTCACAAACAGTTTGGCAAACACTGCCATAACTAGAACTTCACCAAACTAAGTTTGTGAAGAAAAGGTATAAAGTGCATTTACTAGTCCAAGTCCAAGTTAAGGACAAATGTTTATTGAGAAATTGGCTATAAAGTATAAAGTAAGCAAACATGAGCCTTTGGTCTTGTCTCAGCTTTGTCTTCTCAGCTGTGTGTCTTTGGCTTTGATCAGTTTTAATGTGGGAGAGACAAGCTGTGGTTTGGTTTTGTCTTTCATTCATTTCATTCATGATTATCTTTTACTTACTTTCCAGGACTGTCTAATATCGTTTTTGTTCATGTAGTTGAGCTTGTGTTATTAAATTAGATGTTTAATTGGGCCCTATTTTCTCAGTCAAGTCACAACTGTCAAACACTAGCAGCAATGCAAGGCGCTGGTGAATTTGGGTATTTCAGTCATTTCTTGACTCCAGGCACTAGCACAACTGTGGCACAGTTATAAAAGAGGTTCAATAAGAATAAATGGTTCTGTGGGTGTGGTTGGGTTTGGTTTCATTATTGCCTATCAGATCACCCCATTTCTTTCCCTTTAGGAAACACAGCCAAATGCTAATGCTACCATTGCTGAAGAGCAAGCGTGTTGTGATCATTCCTACTGAAGGGAGGAGAGTTTTCTCTAGCATAACTAGAAGTCTGTACAACACTAAATTCCTAGGCCTTGCAGCAGGGCCCCTCTGTCTCCAGGCACCAGACCTCCTAAGGACAACAAGCAGTTAGAAATATTGCATGTATGTGTGTGTGTCTGTGTGTGTCTGTGTTTTCTTTCTCTCTGTCTCTAATGGATTTCTATAAGTCCAAACTGGTGAGCTTGGCTGTCCTCCTTATCCTCCCCCCTGCCATCCTGCCAGGGAGAAACCGGCTATGATGCCATGCTGCCCAGGACTCTGAAAGCAACCGATCGATAAAAACCAAACTATTATTTCTGATTTAATTATTTCTGATTTAAAGCTTGTTTGTGTAATGCTTAAGACTAAGAGGTCACCGTGTGCTTATTCAGTATTCATGCTATATGACTAGACAGAGCCAATCATTTATTTTGTTAAATCTTACGATATGCATATGTATTAACCATGTACCAATCAGAATTGTGTATGTTATTGTTAAAATACTTTTTGCTTATGAAAGCAGGGACCACCCCTGCTTTCTTTAGTTCAGGCTTATCCATCTTGTTGTGTGTAGGTTCTGGATTCTTTCTGCGGAAATAAATCCTATTTCTTACATGGATATACTCATCATGCTGGTTATTCTAAGGGGAGAGAATTTTCTCTGCCCAACGTTATAAACAATTACACCCATTTTGAGGACCTCTACAAATCAATGAAGATGAAACTGAATAGCTTAGATTCATTATTTAGTTAATATTTAAACAAAAACAGTGTATTTTTATTAATCTGTTCATATGCCAGTGCTAATAGGTATAACAAATGGTTCTGTTCCCAAGAACAGTTCCGCAAGGAGAATATTCCCAGACTGGCCAGGAGCAGGAGGCAGCTGGCAGAGACAGCCTCCAGTCGGCCTCGCCATCCTGCTGCTGCCGCTACTGTTTCAGCTAGGCAGGCATCGCGCTTGTGCACCAGAGGACAGGAATGAAGCATTTTGTCTGGATTTACTATAGCTTTTTTGTTTCTTTGCTGTCAAATTTTGTTTCATATCACTATTTAAAATAAACCAAAAATTATCTACTATCTTAACTAAGTGTCATTCATTCCAGACATGCACTTGATAAGATGAATGAACACTCACTAGTGAAACGGCTCCACAGCCAACCAGCCCCTGCTCTCTCGTGCACTCTGTGCTCTGTAATCTCTGTAGCAATTGTCACATACGAGTCCTGTAATGAGTCCTCTGTGAGGTCTATGTCACATCCATGGTATATGGCTATGTAGTGTAGAACACATCACACCACAAAGAATGCACTGACATTCTGAGGGCTGTACAGTAATGTACCACCCAATCCATCCAAAATTCTAAAATGCATTTTCAACGAGGATTCATTACACTAATATGAGTAGTATATTTCCCTCTAACTGGTTTAAATCTCGGTGCTGGGGGGAAATACCAACAAGCTGTTGGTACACATAGCCTAATAATATTTGGTGATTATTTTTTTGAATGGCCTTGGGCTTACGAGGTAGCTAAGCCACTGACTGACATGCCTGTCACAATCAACACCCTGAGCCGATTCAGAGGAGGATGAGTTTCCCCCCTTGAGCCTGGTTCCTTCCGAGGTTCCTTCCTATCTGCCACAGGGAGTTTTCCTTGCCACTGTCGCCTTAGGCTTGCTCCTGTGGGGGTTCAGGCCAGGGTTGTCTGTAAGCGCATTGTGACGACTGCCGTAAAATACGCTATACAAATAAATTTGATGATTTGAAGCCAAGGCCATACACATAGGCATAGCTTCAACATTACCAAATAGTATTTTTCCCCTGGTTTAATTTTACTCTTGCTTCAGGGAAAGGCCAAAAAAGCTTGGTACACATAGCCACTGACCCCAATGTTAGAATGGCCTCGAGCTGACCGGATG